>OX104134.1:19379832-19460896 GCA_944470555.2 Heterobilharzia americana | reverse complement strand
TTGGGTGACAACAAAATAAAAAGTTATCTAGCTGAGCTACACAATGATTCAGTAAATTAAGTCTCAAGTAGAATACCTTTTAAAACAATAAAAATAATATGCCGATAAAACTTGTCCGACATCCCTATTTCGTTTCTTCGGTTTACTATAACAGTGTAAATAGTCATTTAGCACAATCATATTGAAAGCTTAGCTTTTAAATATGATCCACATGCATTTCCGATGTCTGCCATTATCCTGGACGTTTCTAACATCTAGAAACAGTGGAGAAAAGAAGGTAGTGATCGGATTTTACGAGAAAAAAAGGCTCTAATAGGCAGGCACATGTTGGTGCCGGGAAATGTGGGAATGGCACTAGGTGATATAATCACATGAACCCAAAAAAATGAGATCGGAAGTGATCATGATGTAAACTTCCTTAGAAAATTAACACTTCTTCAAAAGTATGTTGAAGGACTGTTTTTACGATCATAATGCTATTTTGTCAACGTGCGATTTTCGGTTATCATGTTGTGCCAACAAGATTTTCTTTAAACTATCAATAAAACTAATGCTAAAGTATGTCAATAATAGAAGAAATCTCTGAGTGTTCTAGAAATATAAGGATCACCTGGAAACAACTAGAAACTTAAATGTATCTAAACCGACGTCGAATTAAAAGCATTCCATTGTGGTATCATATGACAGACTGTGGTCTAAGTGGTTAAAAAGTAATAGTTGGAGAACCTATTACAAGGTCCTTGCATGTGGTTGAAAACACAATAATTGTAATTGTTAAATTACTGCGTTAAAACCTTTAAATCCTTCAGTGCAACAAGTTCTAAAGCTCACGATACGACTAAGATATTACACTCAAGAAAATCAATCTTATATGGGAACTGTGAAAAGAGTAATAAAATACTCCCATGTTAGAGGCATGAAAAATCAATACATTTGCGACACTGACAACCAATTTCAATCAAGCCAAAAAGATTCATAACATGTTAAGTCAATGTCAACACGGGACCAAAAAAAAGTGCGATAGCCTCATACAAACGATATCAGTTAGTGGCCTAGTATAATGCCTCAGTTTGGTCACTCGCTTTGCTTTTCTCCAACAAAATAGTACGACAGGCGGTGTTGTGTGTATAGGTGATGGTTTCATATCACACACAACTAACTAGTCATTTTAGTCACCGTAGCTTCAGAAATTCATCCAGTGAATTATTTCTTGCAGTTAGAACTGTGAGATTCATTCACACACTGCTTACCTGGTCATTAAAAGACAGATTAACAATGATTCGAAGGTATCTATGAGAGAATACCTTTACTTTCGCTTGAAATATCTCTCGCTTCAACTGCTATTTTCCCCTGTCACATGGTAGGACAGAAGAGACCTGTCTTCCGTATATTTGCTAACTGGTAGAGAGTAGTGTTTCACGGGTAAGTGCAGCAAGTTAGTGACAAGCAAACAAAACTTTTGTATTCTCATTGAAACTGGATCAGTAACCAGTTTGCCTAAAATAATAGGACTTCCAAAATATGTGAAATTATTACTGCACTCAACTACTCAACTTCCTGCTCTCAAAATAGATGTTTCTCCAAATCTGTCCTAGGGCATCACTTAACCTGTCAAAGATGCCATACACATTTCAAACATCATTAAATTTTTTTTAAATCAATAAATTTTAAAAAATTGCATTTTTTGGAATTCTTATCAAACACAGACGAACTGTTCGCTTAGCTCAAGTAAATTAAATAAACGCTTAGAAAGAAATCAGCTCTTTAAGGTTCAGAATTCAATACAAGTACACCTAATGTCAACTTTTGACTTTGCGCCTAGTGTTTGCGATACAATTTGGCTAAATCTTGGTCATACTTCACATAAATATATGATAAAGTTGAGAAAGGGAAGTGATAGCGAACATTCCTGGAGAATATTACTGATAACCCCCATATCAAGTAGTCACTCTCTACATCTCTTACGCAACTATATAGGTGAATGTAGTTTTCCGAAACTGATTAGCATTATAGATTGACACTATCTCGATCTGTGGAGTCAGGTACCTTTTCAAGTACAGTGAATATGAACAGTATGAGGTGTAGGTACGCACATGTTTTTCTAGATGCCCATGAATGCTGCATATCTCATTTTTACTCTCAACCAAACTTGAAATTTAGCTGTATCGCTTTGAATTCCTGTTGTTAGCTTCAGTTGAAAGCAGAATGACTTTTGGGTTATAAGACTCTAAGAGCCAGACTAGTCAATTTGATTATTGTGATAAAATTTTTGTTAACTTTGTCAAAAGGTCCTGATAACTATCCTCAGGAACTCTAAGCAAGCATTTTCAGATTAGTTCTGTTAGACATGCAATAGCCTCCTGAGCTTTAATAGAAGTTGAAAGGTCAACATTAATTTCCCATTTAATTGTACATAAGATGGTAATGTCTTCATTTTCCCTTTACGTTTGTCAGCAACTAACATTAATGGCCATTACAAAACCCCATGTTAAAACAGTATTAGGAAAAATTCGAACTGCATTCGGCAATCCTGTACACATTTGTGCAGTAAGCAATGAGCCTAGTGTATGGGGGGGACAGTCATACTACCTGCCTGCCCAAACCTCGGTTGGGAGAGTGGCGCTGGAACTCATGACCCATCGGTTGAAAGTCATGTGCCCGAACCAATGGGACACAGCATTAGCTGTAACAAAGACAGTAAAGGAACGAGACTGTCAAGCTCAAAGCCAGTTTCCAGACGAAACAGGTGGCATCATAAGTCCAAAGCAATTTGGATAAATAATAGATAGTTATTTGACACGAGTTGAACAAATGTACTTACCGACATCTGTGAAGTTATTGTATCGGTCAACAATACGATGCAGATGACCTTCTATTCTCTCTTCACTCATACCAGTGTACAAGAAATGCTCCAATGGAATTGGACGTTTATCTGTTGCAACCAAATGAATCTCACATCCTCTTACTTGTCCAAGCCATTCGGCCAGCTCAAAATTATAGGAACCGTTGCACTTAACATGACAAGTAGAACATGCTTAGGTAGCATTATCATAATCTGTTCCCATACATACCCTCTTTCCGGGTCGTTTATATAATGAACCTGTAGTGAAAAGGAGAAGAGTGAAATAGACCATACTGAAAAGACATCTCAAAAAGCTACATAAACTGAATGCGAAGTAAACAGAATGACACGACGGTACAAAGGTTAAACATATTAATGAGTTGTTCCACAGAGTCTGAATCTGAAGAAACACAATAAACATACGGGCTAACAGGAATACATTTAGATACAACTGTGCAATAATTCGAGTAGAAACGAAGGCATAAAAGCAAGAAGTCAGAAAACGACGAAAAAATACTAATGAAGAAATCAGGAAAACTAAGAAATTACCAAAGCACATAGTCACGACACAAACAAACTCAAGGAAAACTTCATACACAAATACGTTTGTTCAAACTCACACAATTTACAGCGGTGTTCAACGAACAAGTGGGTAGAATAAGAGTGCTTCAAAATACACAAAGTTGTGTGAGGGAATAGAAAATTTGAAGATAGTTAGTGAATATATTCAGGCTCTAGAATACATCAAACAGTGAATACAACTGCGCCACTATGATGTCACTAAGTATCCTCAACCACTGATTCCTGCCGTCTAGGAGACTCCAGTCAGCTACCCTACATTTCACACTACTCAGGTCAAGTATACGAGACTTCATCGACTGGTGCCACTTCTTGGTCTGGACACCCCGAACCCTCTTCCAACCTAATTCAACTTACCCCCATCATGGCGCGTAGAGATAGATGGCAGCTAGGCATGCAGAGTAAATGTCCAAGACATCTCAGTCAACCTCATCAATCGACTTCCCTGACTGGCCTAGTACGCTTCGCATAACCTCATTGCTGCTCACACGCTGATTCCAACAAACGCGAGAAACGCTATGACAGCTGTCATCAAAACCTGTAACCGCTTCATGTCTTCAACTTTCAACGACAATGTCTCAGAGCCAAAATGCAGCGAAAAACAGACTGCAAGGCAGTGTACTCGTCCTTAAACAGATAACTGGATATCTCGTTCGGTCTGAAGTAAGTGGTTGAAGTGATTGACAAATTGTACCACTTCACTACCTATCATTAAACTGGATATACTTGCAGCAGACTAATCCTGTAGCATCATCTTACATTTGAAAGTTGCAAGCAAAACGCTTGCCCATTAAATCAGATTTCTGCTCAAAGCGTTCAGCATCTTCAGGCAGCAGGACGATATCATCTGCATACTTCAAACCAACCAAATGACATCCAAAGAGTACGTCAATCCCTGTGAAGTCAGAGATGCCTAAAAGTATGTCCACCACTACGTCCATAAAGAAATTAAACGAGAACCATGACAGGACATTTGTGGCGGACACCAATAGTTGTCCTTGATTCACATGACAACTCTCCATAAGCCCAGACACAGCTGGGTGAGTTCGAGTAGACCAATATGATCTCTATCTGTGTTCATCACTGGCTTAATCTTGAATAACGCCATGTGGGACAGTGTCTCTCCTTATGTCTAACGTTAGTGCTGACTAGAAGCAAGTGGTTGTCAGTGTGAAATTGCAACAGTCGATCACCGTTATCATTTTGTTGGCACGGTACTCCGTAAATACCTCCAAAATGCCTTCCTAATTGGCTCAGCTTCCCTACTTGGGCGTAATTGACGTTATGACATCTGAACACTTCGCTTTCTGTAGCGAAATTGACAGCTTCTCATAGAATTCATCCTTCGCATCATACCAACCACAGTCGGTGAGTGTGTGGGCAGAGATTACGAATAGATATCACTTAGTCTCACGATCTGTAACAGATCCATCTAATCGAATAACACATGAACGGCTGTTTACTGGTATCCAGTTGATAAGTGCACTTTCGGCCCTACACCTCAATGCTACAACAGCGAGTCCAACATGAAGTCAATGTCAGGAACTTAGGAGACTAAGAATGAGGTTCTGATGGCTTTGATCGTTGGCAATGGTTGCAGAGTGAGAGGTTGGGTAAAGCGTAGGAGGCTCAATGTTAGTAACAGGAAGTGAAGGCAAAGTAGGAGACAGTTGAAAAGGATAGTTTGTGTTTGATTGGATCTTGTGTACTAAAGAAAACGTTTAGGCAGTTGACACTTTCCGGCTGCACACACCGTGGAAGGCTAGTTCTTCTTGGGTACCTAAAAGAAGGGATAGTGTGTGACTGCGAAGCCAAAGGAATGCCTGCTGGAGGTCAGTCACAGAGCATTTTGGCAATTTTGAGATTTTTAATTTTAGCTTTTGAAGCCGATTGTAAATCCCTGTTGCAGGCATCGCCTGCCACCAGGGGGTGGAGTGTGTTATTTTCATGCCAACCTTTTCTAACACCCCTCTCCTTCCCTTGAGGAAGGCAGCATCAGAGTAGCACTGCTGGTCATTCAAGGAAAATATCTTGATGCTGTCAAACCCCTATCATAGCGTAGCAACATACACTAGAATGACAACTGCTTTTTGTCTCACCACTATCCAACTAACCTTTCTGGTATGGTGGGACCTCGAGGGAACAGCGTTCCATCAACATGGCTCGTTTGGTTATTGTGATACACAAGCTCGAAAACCCCGTCAAGGTAATAGCTACCGGTCAGGTAGGACAGCACTTTAAACTTGCGCTTCCTAGTAGACGCAGGCGACAAAATAAGCTTCAGTTTTCCTATCATCTTTAGGAAGATATCCGACGCAGGCCAATCACCCAACAGAACTGAGATCCATACATTCACTGAGCAATCTATGACTACTCATATAAGTCAGATGTTCGTTTACATCGGCGAATCCAGAGCAATCTATCATGCACGCTAACCTCTTATGTGCTTTTAATCTGAAAGGTTTACTTTAGGATTAAAAAGCTGATTGCTGCAAGAACTCAAACTAATGTCCAACGAATCACGCATCAGTACCATGTTCATGGTATCTAAAACTTAGTAAGCTCCACTTAAGACTACTACAAACTGAAAATGTGCAAACCGGTTTTTATGGTAAAAAGCATGACAAATTTTAAAGGACCCGCCGTTATTTGCTTGGTGGAGACTAGCACTGTAATTCGGGACATGTATTCCTTCCTACCTTATACTCATCAGCTGGATGTCTCTTCAACAAAAGCTCCACAATACAAAATTTAGTTAACACTGTGCACAGTCTCAGAAGCTTCATTTACACAATACAACGTAATCTTCCATGGCGCCTCGGGAAGTATTTACTTTGCATTGCTGAAGCTCGGGCAATGCAAAAATTGAAACAAGAATTGTGCATCCAAAAGAAACTTTGGTATTCACTATTATTACCTACCTAATTTTTTAGACTTCTCGATTGTTAAATCTAACTAAATCACTTTAATTTTCATACAATTCTTCTTTTTCTTCATCAATATAGGACCAGGAATTGCAACACAACTATTCAAGTTGCCACGACTCATCAGCGCAACACGTAAGAGAGTAGTGAGATGAAGAAGGAAAGAAAACTTTGGTCAAAAAAGAGAAAGTAGTGAAAGAGAAGCAGGAAGTATGAGAAAATAATGAGATTACGTATAGCGGTTAGTGTCAGGGTAATTTATGCATGCATCTGTGCCACTGATATCGATTCTGAGCCATATCACCCGAACCTACTTTGGAAAACTGTCTAACCTTCTACTGAAAGTCAAACTCTTAGATGTGGTTGTTGTAGCAGGTGATTTCAAAGCACAAATCAGACAGAAACATACACAAGTAGCACATTCAGAATTTCAACAGAATCAACAGAATAACAGCGACAGCCTGCTACAACTGAGCTCAGATAACCACATTTTGGTCAACATGACTTTCAGACATAAGGAGAGAAATTGTCTGTGTCCATCACCCCTTCTGGAGAACGTGGATAGAGATCACCCCATGTTTTGAGTATGCGTATGTCTGTGCCTAAATGAAAGTAGAAAAGCTACAGTAAAGAAGTGACTGCGAGCGCAGCCTGATGATGATGCTAAGGCTGCTTACAACGAGGAGTTGGATGGACAGTTATCCACGTAGAACGTCACTCATCTAGAACAAGCCTCATGTTACCTCCAGTTTGCCGTAAAAAAGCAGCATTTAAGACCGCAGCTGACTATCAGAACGATGTAAAAAAGCATCATTAGATCTCAGATTACTTTTCTGAATTAGTGGGCACGCGTGAACGCATATCTGCAAGCTCCAAATGCAATGAAGAGAGGAAGCAACTGAAATGAAGACCGACAAAATTTACGCACTAACCGTGAGCAGTGGCAGGTAGCAAAGATTAGAGATAGAAAGGCAACGGCGACAGATAACAGCAGACGGTTATTTAGACTACTCAAAGAAACTAGAGTAAAAAAACAATTAATGAGACTGTAGTAGAGAATCATGGGTCCATGATTCATTCGCAAGGAAGAGGACTGCAACAATGGGTGAAACAAGGGGAAGGTATTTTCTGTAACAACCATATAGCGAATCACCAACTTCAAAACTGTAAACATTGAGAAGACAGTAAGTAATCCGAAAAAAGAAAGGGTGGCAGGCATACATGGTAACGCAGGTAGTCAACAACGGCAGTTGAGTATTATTGGTTGGTATAACTAGTGTTCGTTAGCGTATAGGGGTCAGATATCATTGGTCTCAGTTGATAATTTTCTTATTCTTCCAGAAGACAGGGAAGTCCTTCTTTAATAAACCCAGTGGAATCAGTCCGGAGAATATAGTATCCCAGATTTTATATTCTAAAGTTATTAGACGCGTGAAAAGAGTTTAGGAAAGGCAAACCCACAAAAGCCAGACAGTTTTCAGACCTGTTCATGGGTGTACCAACTACATGTTCACCATCAGCGTGGTCTTGAAACACGGGATACTTACCAAGGCATGACACGGTACAGGCTGTTCGACTTGGTCGATCAAGAGTTTTTATGGCAGTGTCTGTCACTGAGAGCGATCCCGAGTTAGTATTCCACCTACTTGAAGGCGCTGTATATGAACACCTATGGGCGTATCAGAGCCTACTGTGAGGTTATGAAAAGGGTTGCGTATATGGAGTGGTGTTCATCAGAAATTTCCACTTTATCCGCTTTTACATAATTTTATCGTAGACGTACTTATGTAGGACATGCTCTCCAAATATAATTTTACCGAGATTCGCTTTGTTAAAGGAGGGTCCTAAGTAGACCTAGAGCACACCTATGATATAGTCTCGTTCGATCTAGATGACTTCAGAGGCAAACTTAGAATTTCTGAGATGCATTTCTTACCACCCAAATGCAAATTGTTGCTATTCTACGTTGACTCCCTATCTAATAGTAGGGAGTGAAGTAGTTAGGTGAACAGCTTCTTAGGTCATTGTGATATGCAAGCCCAACCAAAAAGTCAACACAACAGATATTGCCTGCAAAAGGAAGCTCCTCGACCAGTGACTTTTGGAATTCAAACCTTTAGATATATCAATGAGACGTTTGTGCGTTGTGGAATGGATTAATGCATTAAAAGTAAATTTTTAATGACAAGCTTATACACAATGATAACCTGTCAGAACTGAAGAGTAGTAAGTGTCTATGTATGACAGTACTGCAATTCTTCAGATGACACGAGACAAAAACAAACAAATAACCTGTATTACAGTTACTCTCTCATAGTCAGACTTCAACTGATGAAGTGCGTAGGACGAATACGATACTACATACCAGCTCACCTTTCGTGCACTAAAAGCATACAATTGAAAAGATGTCAAGATGAAACTACGGGTCTGATTCAAAACATTTCGCAAGTAAAACAGCTACAGCATTTATGATACTGCAAAAAGTAAGGAAGGCTCTTAGACACCAGAAATACCGATAACCTTTAGTAACTAACTTATCATATGCGTAGTCACCGTTAGCTTATGTCCTTTTTTTACCAACTGTTTGAGTAAATATGTTCTGTTGATTTGTGTGAAAATAGTGTTTTAATAAACCATAATGAATGAAGATTATCTAAGAGTGAATCAAAGGGCTTCTAATAACTATCCCTAGGTTTAAGACAAATAAAAAAATAAACTTCAGTAAACATATCAAGACAATGTTATCAATGAAACCAAGCACTTAAACAGCGAAATTAAATAGTCTGTTAGCTGTTCTTATTGTTTACTTTGATCAAGAAAATAAAAATATGAGGAAGAGATTAGCTGATACGCTCGCTGGATAAATAAATAATGGATTAACTTACTTCATCTAAAACGACAATTTCAAGATCTTTTATAACTTCAGAAGACGCACATAGCATATTGTGCAACACTTCGGTAGTCATGATAAGTAGTGATGCCTCAGGAGCCACGCTGACGTCTCCTGTGATCAGTCCAACATTTGTACCGAATTTTTTCCTAGAATATATATAAATATGTATGTAATAAGGTGCACTCTAAAAACAAACTTTTACTAAAATTACTTAGTTCAGTACTCAACTAACAAGATCTATTTGCGTCATTAATGCGCAATAAATGTATTGTGACGATATGCTGTTGAATTACAGGTCCGAAACGAAAATTCCGTTCATTTTTCCACTTATTTTACAATTCATGTGGGCACATGACTACGTTATAAGAACGTCCGGTTTTTTATTTTCCGACGGTCAATAGCGTGAATTCTTGAAAGTTCTTCTCATTCCATTCGAAACTCAGTTGAAAATCGAACTCATAAGTGGTGTGCTTATATATTATCATAAATCTTCGGGAGTGAATATTTAGTTATCAATTTAGATGGTGCAATACATTCCAAACAATCTGATAACGCATTTATTGACTGGTCATTGATGGTCATGCAGCAAACAGTAGGGAGCGAGAAGAGGAGGATACGCTGGCTGGACTGCGGAAAAGAACCTAGAAGATCTGGATTTCGCCGATGACTTGTGTCTGATGTCACACAAACTTGAAGATCTACAGGCAAAAACTAACAAGTTGACAGAAGAGGTGAGGCAGCGAAGACGGGACTTCAAGTGAATATAGAGAAGACAGAGGTGACGAAGATACCGTACCACCACCATCAACAACAACAACAAACTCCAGTCACCATCAACGGGAGGAACTTAAAGGAAGTAGCCTCCTTCACCTATCTAGGCAGCACTGTTTCAACTACAGGCGAGACAGACGAGAATGTCTAAGTCAGAATCGGAAAAGCAAGACAGGTGTTCATTAGCCTGAAACCAGTGTGGAGATCTTCTGTACTCAGCATATGGAACAAGATACGGATTTTCAACACCAACGTCAAGTCAGTGCTTCTGTATGGTTCAGAGACTTGGCGCGTCACGAAAGGCATTTCCAATAAACTACAGACATTCATCAACAACTGCTTACGCTGGCTCGCTACTGAAGATCAGATGACTAGAAAGAATAAGCAACAAGGAGCTGTGGGAACGAACCAACCAAGAACCTATCACGCAACAAATATGCAGGAAGAAGTGGAGATGGATTGGGCATGCACTGAGAAGGCCGACTGAGGACATCACGCGTCATGCCCTCGAGTGGAATCCCCATGGGAATTGACGAGTTGGACGTCCGGGGGTGACATGAAGGAGGTCGTGCAAAGAGGAAATGAGAGCTTGTGGGCTGTCGTGGAACCAGGTTCAAAAGATCTCAGAGAACAGAGGTCACTGGAGACGTGCTACTGAAGCCCTATGTTCCATTAGGAACCCAAGGGACTAATAATATAATAATAATAATAGTCTCTTGATTGCTGATCAAATTCGATGAAGCATCTTATAGTGCAGCCAGCAAGCTAGGAGGCTCACTATTACACCGAATCCTGATAGGTGTTAGTTGGTTGGAGGTAATCGGCAGGAAGTCCTGGATATAGGTTTCATGCTTGCTAGCACTCATTAGTAAGGCATATCTGGAGTACGAAACCATGGTACGTGCAGAAAACTACCTTGATTTATAGCTACAATATTAAAGAAGTATGTCACAGAAATAATGCCCAAACAGATCTCAACATTTTATAAAGGAACAATCAGGGAGGTACTTTGGATTGGTTATTTGATATAGCATACAGTGACACAGAATTATTAACTGGACGACTTTTCGAATAGGATTTAACGCTCATATTCATATTAAAGTCAGAGAAACAAAGTGACATTCGCAAAAGCCGTAGTCATATGCAAATTAAAACCACCTTAGTGTATACAAAAACAATTTATTCTTACACTACAGCTACCTTGTTGAACTTTGTTTTCTCAAGTTTAGTTACTAAGTACTTTTGTACCACATTCGCACGATTAGTTTCGCTGAAGTAAACCTAAGTTAAATATTAACTTGCGTACCATTATGCAATGAGCTACTATTCTTCAAATGCATTCTACTAATAAAAGACAACTGAACAACTTCAGAGTGACAGTGAAGCACTTTCAGTACTCATATTCATCTTTACTAATTACGATAAAAATATAGAAAGAATAAAGCAGTGCATAACATGAATATATAGAATAAGTCAGCGACTGCGCACATGCCATTGTAGCAAACGTTGAATTGCATCTGTTGTATGCAGACTGACGATACCGGTTGAGGGTTAAAACTCGGTAGATATTGGAGGATGTAGTGTAGTATAGTGAAAGTCAAAAAGGTAACTGAGTGATGACCATAAGCATACAGGAGTACAACAAGCAGATTAACTAACCTAAAGTCATAAAACTTTTGGTTTGACAACGCCTTGACTGGGCTGGTGTAGATAACTTTTGACCCTCGACGTAGACAGATAGCGCATGCATATTCTGCAACAACAGTTTTTCCAGATGACGTATGTGCCGCAACGAAAACAGTCTTATTGCTTTCAAGACATAGAATGGCGCGCTTCTGAAACGTATCCAGTTCGAATTCCCAACTTAAGGCTGGGTTTGGTATTAGAGTTTTTAATGGAGGAAGAGGCGTTACAGTATCCTCCTGAAGGAGACAATAATAATGAGACAATAGTTAGTTGGCGAACATAGTACCACTAATAGGAAAGCGTCAACAAACCTGTCATATGGTTTATACATATAAATTTGTCTTGAGACGATTTTCAAATGTACACGATCAACCAATGAATATATACATTCGAATGCTAGTTTGTTTCAATGTACCTACTCACTTTCAAAGTTTCACGCGAATAACAGAGAAATATTTACTTTTTCGTTAGTAGAACTCAAAAATATATGCACCCAGCTTAAGCGTACTGCGTGGTCATGAAGCTCACTCGCGATGGACAGAAACGAATGTAAAGTGAACACACTAGATTTCAGGATGGACTTCATAATTCCAGTTTATGCAATAACTTATTGTACTGAGCAGTACAATGCATATGGTGCTGGTATAATAATACCAATTACTTCATGCATGCACTAGTTTTTCTGTTGCCAGTAGCTCGGTTGAGCAAAGACACCATATAACTACTGACAGATGAGGCTAGTGCTTTCATTTTACTCGCCCATACTGAATAGTATTCCTACAGGTCCTTACACAAGTGATGCTTGATCTGTCGAGTGACTTATAAATGCCATTGTACTGGCAGCCTGTACACTGATGAGTGACAATAACTTGCAATTAGCAAACACAGACCTAGTGCTTATTTTCGGGATATTCTTGGAAGCCATGAGCATTTTTACTCCTCATTTCCATAACTTGCAGTAAATGCAAACAATGCTCCTTAGTGCTTCCTGGAGATGTTACAGTTAGCCTTAAGTTTAGCTCGAGCCTTAGTTGCAATACTACGTGCAACCAGTTTATCTCTATCGATGCGCTCCGAACAATGATTTCGATGACCATCACAACGCAAGATGAACTTGCCACAATTTAAGCATGATTACAGTTCAGATAGACGTTTCAGAAGAAGTGGCAATATTAAACAGAACCACGCCAACAGCAACTGATTTCGGTATGATCTCAGTTCCAGCTTTAGTGACAGAGGAAGGATGGAAGGTTGTAAAACGATGATGAACGTTTTGGAAATTAGTGCCAGAAGGCTTTTTCCTACGATTAGGTGGAGCCGTGGCTTAGCGGTTTAGGGAGGTGACTACCTACCGAGGTTTGGGCAGCCAAGCAGTATCATTAGCCCTCACGCAATAGATCTGGCTTATTGCCTACTGCACGGATGTGCACAAGATAGACGAGTGCGTTCCGTACAACCGACTAACCCCCGTCAGCTGTCTAAACGACCTACCTCTGAACCCAGATACCCAACATGGGCATGCAATTCCCCAGTTAGTACTATGATACGTTGAACGAGACCGTCTAGACCAATGAATGCAGTTTAAGAACAGATGCATCTGATATGGCACTGAAGGGTAGCCTTTTGGAAAAATTGTTTAACGCCTCAAGAAGACACAGACAACCCAACGATAAGCAGCCGAGCAAACAAAGATACATATAGAGATAGATATTAGAATGATAACAATAAAACAACAGTTCATAAGTAAGAGTAACGACGATATAAAAACAAATGGAATGCTTGAATAAACAATTATCCACGTCGTGAATTTTGATTTGTGCAGGAAGATTTGATTCGCACTTAGTAGTCTTCAGTGTCAGTGTTGATCCGTAAATTGTATCTGGGTTATAATACAGCCTGGACGCTCAGGCTGAAGCAGACCATTGTCTTAAGCTACCACTCTCTTCATAAGAGCGAATGAACGTGAGGTAATGGAGTCTCTTGGTTGCTGGTGGCTCAGACAGGTAGATATATAAGACTGGATGGTTGGGCCAATATGCACTACTGGTTTGAAATCGGGATTTCCTGACTCTGTTAGATGTACTCTTCGTGTACACCAATTTGGTTGTAGCAACAGGTTTTTGCTTTCATTCTTACTCTTGTGGGAACAACCCCCACCATGAGAAGAATGTGATCACGACTTCCCTATCAAAGGCTATGAAGGCTCGCCATATGAGAACATCTCAAGAGGATCACTGCGAGCATCTCACCCTCAATCATTTCAAAACAAATACGATGCATGGAGAATGCCTATGGCTAGAAAAAACTTGATACAAACAGTATACTAATGTTCCTTTGTCATATTAGGCGAATGAAACTTTGCAGTAGCTGTTACAAAAGTTCGATAAATTTGTCTTTAAAATTCGTCTCTTCCCCCCCCCCAACCTACGAAACATTAGTGTGATATTCAAAAATGCTTCACTTCTTTATGAAGTTAGTGCTGATACCATAAAATCCGGTGATAAAAAGACCACAACAAAACATCAAATTTCAAAGAACACCAAACTATCATTATTCTTCACCAACACATCAAGTCGAAAATAAAAGAAAATTCAAACACACTTAAAGGCAGGGTAAAAGTTGAGGAGACAACTCGGGTTATTAACTATGAAAGATCGGGTGTTTATGTATTCAGCCTTTATCCGTTTCAAATTTCAAAACATCTTATTAATCTTCATTAGTTCATCCTTCTCACTGGTTCACGAACTCAACTTTTAGGCAATGGATTCCGAATTCGATTCTAACTTCCCTACTTCAGCATGGGTAACTGAGTAGTATCACAAGCCAACACACAATAAATTTGGTTCAAGACCTAGTACAAAGAAATGTACCGGCTTAAGTTACACCTTTTTCTCATCCATCTGGCTTCTTTTACTCTTTTTTTATGTTGTTGTTGTAGAGATTTGCAAACCAATAAACTTCACTTTTGTGGAACTCTAGGACGTTTTGCCTGTCTAAAGGGAATCAGTAGTGCATCACAAATTCATCTTCACAAGTTCACAAAAAAAATTACTTTCAATTCTCACAAAAATCACACTACCAAAAGTGACGTGACAGAATTAGTTCCACTAACCTTAAGCAAGACAATTGTTGTTAGAAAGTCGTCTCATCGAAGAAATTTTCATTTTCTTTGAATTGGCTTTTAATTATTTCCTAGCTATGATTGACAAGTGATCATTTGAAGTAATAATAACTTCCATTTAAAAGTCAATTTGAAATCTACATTGCATTTATGTATCACATCTCAGCCAGTAAAGTAATGGACAGATAGTGATGGTGGAGTTCATGGTGAGTTTGCACATTTTTTGTGTGTTAGCATTTATGAATAGTTCAACAAATGGACACCAAGACTCATGACCTGGAAATCTAGGTAGTAAACATGCTTTCAGGTCTACACTCAAAAAACAGCTCGAGTTAGTTATTTGAGTACAAAAGGCTTTGAGACAAGACTTCGTTTGGAATTCGAAAGTTGGTATTTTCCTTATAAAATTAGAAGTATGACCACAAATGCTAAGGTCTTTGATTTTATAGGGATCATGTTATTTGCATTGGAATGATAAATAACACATGTTCGTTACTTCTCGTTTTCAGATTATAAACTCGATTTTATTTCATCTCTAATGGACCTCACACCTTCAAGCAATACTGCATTACCTTAAAGTTCTACCGTGCTATAACTGAGCTTTAGACCATGATTGTCATAACACAGCGTTTATGCACAAAATAGTAGAAACTCACAGTAATAGCATAAGACCATCTAGGTTTAGATGCTCTCACGCGTCTTTTAAGAAAAGTTAGTTTGTCCGTTTTTGGTAGTGAGAAAGTTCCTGTTTCATCCAATTGAGCTGTGTATCGAAGGAAATAACCCTTAGGAAAACACCAGTCATGAACTACATTATCTTTAGCCTCTCGCAGAACCTGATCAAGGATATCAGGAACAGGTAACACATTCTTAGCTGAATCGGCTGAACTATCATAAATACAGTTCCGTAGAGATAATTTGTTTTTAGCTGAACACAAAGCTTGTTTACTGATTTCATGAATTGATTCGATAATACTGGGTTCAATCTAAAAACACAAAGTTAGTTCCAAATAAAAATCACCTTCTTGTTTTGATTATGAACTCCACAGTATGCACAGTGGTACACGAACGTTTGAAACTAATATCAGGATTTCGTAATTCTCCTGTCATACCATCTCTATGTATTGGGATATTGTGATAGGGTATATAAGTATGTTGTTGAATCAAAATATGTCTTAATGAGCTAGGAATTAAACTTTCATCATTTTGGAAAGAATGTTCAAGAAAAGCATGTACATTTAGTATCTGTGTCATAGTTGATTTACTGAAAGTTTTCAATTCACTGTCTAGAACACGCTTGAACCAAGAATCAAAATGTATTCGGAAAAGTGAAGATAGTATGTATTTATCTAGGACAGACAAGAACAACAAAGCATTTGGTAATTTGAAACTTGTCAACCACAAGAAATTTTCAATTACAAACTTAGAGCAAGTTACTGTGATGTAGGTTTTCAATTTGTAGCTTCTTGTCAGTAATTAATCAAGTCTACAAAACGTTTTTATAAAAGCAGTGTTTGGAGTTCATTCGTCAAACACAAATTACTCTTGTTTAAGTGAACGCGTATTTCATTTGCTTCAGCATTTTACTCCAAAGCAACAAATCCAGGGTTAAAATCTTAATCCATTTACTTAGATTTTTGTGATGGGATAATATCACAAGCCCTCACATAAGTGTGGATTATAAATTAGTACGTAAGTACCAAGTTGAGTTGCGTTAACTCACACAATTATGTATGAAAAATAGTTCGACACAAATGATGTTTCTTTGTGCAGTTTCAGCAAAACGCTGTGAGTGAATCCGTCATCCTTTCCTCTCTAAATGCTCTTATATGATTAGGTTTCCATAGCGGCTAGCAGCTTCATGTGGTCAGAGTGCCCACAAAAAATTCAACCAGTTAAGCCATATGTTCAGTGCTTGTCATTCAATTGATGAACACACTCGGTTAAATGAAAGAGGTTGAAATGTTTCATACCAAAACAGCGATGATATTAGGTTTTGGAAAAACCAGAAGGCAAACGTACATGCTTTGCCCGTCTAGCTGGATTTTACTCCAGTTGAAGGATAGGTCCCTGAGACAACCTGCTGGTTGCAGCGTAGGTACTGATTTATGTGGATCAATCAACATACATCACGATAAACCACTCTACAAAAGCATACACAACTCACCCACTACTCTCGATTATTATTTTGTTTTAATGCTGTACTACATAACCTGCTTGTTGATTTCATCTTCATTTTAACCATTTGTCATCTACAATGAAATTAGGTGTTAAAAAAGTAGTCCGTGGTACGTATAAGAGGTAAGACAGCTATGAAAATGCACTGCGATCTTCTATGGAAATCAAATTTCAGAACCAATATGACACGCTAAACACCAAAAATGAATTCTAGATTGAGATAATGCAAGCTGTATGAGAAATACGACAGTGTCACAAGTAGCCGTAGATTACTGACGTCAATAAGCAGAGTTAGCTAGATCATGATGAACTACACACTGGATGGTGGTTATCTCTTCATTCGGCTGGGATTCCGAAAATGTCTGACTTAGCCATCCTACTTGTGAGTTGAAATCATCTGCAAGGACAACCACACCGTAACGTTTGGCTTTCAGCAGGTTAGACGGTTTTCGGTAAAACTAATCCTTCACTTCATCCCAGTTATAATCACTGAGGGTGTACGCAGAGATTACAAAGAGACAATACCCAGTTTACTGATTCTTCCCAGTCCTCATTGTGCTGTTCAATCGAACAGCGAATAGACAGGTATCAACTGGGATCCAGTCAAGCAGTTCACTTTCTGCCTTAGGACTCAGTAATATACATACACCTGCAAAACCATGAGAACTAGTCGTCGTATCTCCAGGAACTCTCAAGATGAATTTTGCAGGATGACCATATTGGCCGAGTGGGGTTAAGTGAATAATAACCGCATTTGAGTCCTCTACGTGTACCTCACAAACACAGCACATGTTTATAGCCTGAAATGCAAGAGTTTTGGCTAGTGAAACTTCTTGTCCAATTTGACGAAGGGTGCGCAAATCGAAAGCTTCGATACATAATTTGGAGCACGGTATCAGGAGAATATAAATACAGTTCCGTGAACTCGAATGGTTATCAAGAGCCGTGGGGCTGGAAGAAATTAATGATGATGTAGAAATATTTACCAAGAGAAGTGAGGAAAAAGTAGACGGTAAAGATGTGGAAGCCCGATGGTAATGATTTGAAAGAAAGTGAGTGCTGACAGTTGTAAGGGCGAACGACACCTTTTTTCAAAATAATTACAGATACAATTTTTTTAGGATAAATATTGTAAAACATGAACACTGAAGAATGAAATACACTGTAAATAGTTCATTTCAGTTCAAATAGCTCAGTAGTAAGACCTGTCCACAGTTTGAAACAATAACACTTATAAATTCAATATAAGTGCAATGCTCTACGTTTTCGGTTGTTTTTTTTAACCAGCCAACGATATCCTTCACAGTAATATCGAATATTATAAAGTTCTCATGTTCAAAGATGAATGGTAAGTGTGTAAATTAATATCTGGAAATTACTTGTATTGTGAACTTGTACTATTCAGAACAATTTTGTCCGAGTCTGAACCAGAGGTTGGGCCAACAGATACATGAACTGCTTGATCTAAAGCCATAGGTAACACTGGGTATCCATTGTAGTCAATGTGTTCACCTGGTGATTAAAAAAATATTAGTAATTCAATAATACGAAGTCATAATTAGAAAATATTGCCACCTACATATTAGATTATAGCAGACGTAAAAACTATGATATAGCTAACGTCAAAAGTCATGTCCAGGAGAACTAACAAAACAGACAGCATGATTTATGGCTGTTGAGAAAATGGGATAACAGTACATCACATCCTTTGCTTGAACCCGATATAGCAGCGTGTGCATGAAACCAAGATCTTAGAAAAGTAATGACTCTGAAGCAGTAAGAGCAACCGAGAACATCAGATTGTCTGGTACAAATTAAAAAGTAATGAGGTCAACTAAAATTCTGAACCACTATTGATCCCCATTCAACAGTGCAGATATGAAGTAAATTCGAGATATTACTCTCACCTTAACCTCACCTAGGTAACTGGTTCACTAGTCACTAGCCAATCCTAAGCCTGGATAAAAACGGAAGGTAGGGGCATAGGGCTAGCAACCCTACCCCGTAAAGCCAATCCAATCGCTAAAGAATCTTCAAAGCACAAACAAATATACAACATAAAAAGAAACTTATTCCTCGCTGGATTCGGAGAGACGGGATGACGCCGGTTGGTGAGAGCCTTCGGGAAGCCAGTCGGCCGATCTGTCTTCGCTTCTCTCGATGAAAGCGAAAGTAAACATAGGGACATGAAATGTCCGCACCATGTATGAACAAACCTACCAAGGCTGCCCAGATTACAAATAGATGAGGAGGTGTGGAATGGAAGTGCTTGGAATTTGCGAGGGATAAGCAAATGGAATGAAAGTGGACTCTCCAAACTGTCAACTGGAGAGTCAGTAATCTACTCCAATATTGTCGCCCAGACGACAACCACGAGCACAGCACACTGAGTTTCCGAGTGGCTATCACGATGTCCCCAACAGCATCAAAGGCTCTCTCCCATGCAGTGGGAACCAATCTCCTCCTGCACGATCAGGATCATGACAGCAAGGTGTATTCAACTCAAAAGGAGGGAAAGTCACAATCACACAATGCTATGCACCTACAAATAATGCAGATCAAGAGAAGGAGGGATTCTGCAGACAACTCCAATCAGTACTCAACAAGATCCCAGCCCAGTTGGCGACATCAAAAATCTAGTGGGTGGGGTGACATGAATGCTAAACTGGAGGCGGACAACACAGGAAGAGAACTAACCATGGGTCGAGAAGCACTCAGTGAAATGATGAATGAGAATGGAGAACTGGTTACAGACTTCTGCGAATTCAACGATTTGGTGGTCGGAGGCAGTGTGTACAAACACAGGGATATTCACAAGACAGAGACATGGACTTCATTAGACAGCAGGACACACCAAAAACTAGATCGACTTCATCTCAATGTGAAGACACAGCCTGCTGAACACAAGATCAAGAAGGAGAGCAGATGTAGATGGTTCACACCACTCACTATCTATATAGTGCAAGCAACCTTCAAAACCAAGTTGAAAGACTTCACAGAAGTTGTTGATAGATGAACACAGTTCAAGTTGAACAATCAGAACAGATAGTGGACTGAACTGAAGGATGGAACTACAAAGGACATCTTCAAGTCAGTCATTAGGACAAAATGGGAGACATTAGGCAGATTCCCTGAAAAAACCTGCATGGAAGGACACTGGAACTTTTTGAAAAAGATGTGGAAAGAAGCCCGCATAACCGTGTTAGGAAGGAAGAAGAACCAGGACAAGGAATGGATCTCGACGGATACATGGAAGCTGATAGAGGAGGGAGAGGAAGACGCTGAAGCAGAAGATGAAACAGTGCAATGCAGGGATGAACAACGAAAAGAGGAACTGAACACAACCTATAAAACACTACACTGGGCAAAGAAGTGAAGAAGAGTGCGAGCAAAGACAAAAGACACTTCTACGACACACTTGGAAGTGAAGCAGAACAGGCTGCTGAAAGGAGAGACCTGACAACACTATATCAAATAACAATGTTACTATTAGGGAAGGGAGAGATCAACTCAAATGAAACCAATGAGAGATAGTGAAGAAAACGTAATTAGCAAAGAGGAGAAACAAAGGAAACGATGGGCTGACCACTTCAAAAAATATTGAATCGACCACCACAGCCAGTAAACACAAGCCCTCCGATGAAAGCAGAAGTCCTGAACGTCATAAAGCTGCTGAAATCCGGGAAAGCAGCAGAACCAGATAGAATTCGTTCAGAAGCACTGAAAACAGACGTAGAGACATCATGCTCACACTACTGTTGCAGAAGCTTTGGAAGGAAAGGTACCTTTCAATTGGAAGAAGGGTAACCTTGTCGAACTTCTAAAGAAGGATGACCTAAGCCTTTGCAAGAACTGGCAAGGAATCATGCTGCTGTTCACCTCAAACAAAATATTAAGCTGCATTATCCTAGAAACACTAAAAGAACAGGCTGACTGCTTTCAGAAAGAACAAATCATGTGCAGATCAAATTGCAACGCTACGCTACGCATCATCATAGAACAGAGCATAGAATGGCAGTCAACTCAACTCTACCTCAACTTCACCGATTTTGAAAAGGCCTTCGACAGCGTCAACTGACAAGTAATTTGGCAGGCAGCTGCTTCAACACCACGGTTTTAGTGCCACAAGCCTTTATCAACCTCATTCAACAGCCATATGAAGACGCTGCATGCCAAGTGATTCACAATGGAAAGTTCAGTGACGCCTTTGAAGTGAAGACAGGAGTAAGACAAGGCTGCCTATTATCACCGATGATCTTCCTGACTGTGGTCGACTGGGTCACGCAGCAAACCTTGAGGAGCGAGAAGATGGGCATACGTTGGCTGGACCGATGAAAAGACCCCACAAAAGGATTTGGATTTCGCCGATAACTTCTGTCTAATATCGCACAAGCTCGAAGATCCACAGGCGAAAACCAACAAGTTGACAGAAGAGGCAAGGTAGTGAAGACGCGACTTCAAGTGAATGTAGAGAAGACAGAGGTGATGAAGATACCCAAGCAACAACTGCATCAACAACAAGCACCAATCACCATCAACGGGAGAAACCTAAAGGAAGTAGTCTCTTTCACCTGCCTGACTATCCAGCATCGTTTCAACTGCAGGTGGCACAGATGAGGACGTCAAAAACAGGATCGGAAAAGCAAGACATGCTTACCTCCATTAATCTGAATTCAACTTGGAGATCTACTGCACTGCACTCAGCACAAAGAACAAGATCCGGATTTTTAACACCAATGTCAAGTCAGTGCTGCTATATGGTTCAGAAACTTGGCGCGTCATGGGAAGCATTCCCAACAAACTACAGACCTTCATCAACAGCTGCCTACGCTCGATACTGAAGATGAGATGGCCAGAATAGTAATGATAAGCAACAATGAACTCTGGCTAACTGGCAACGAAACAACCAAGAACCCATCCATCACCCAACAAACATGCATAAGAAAGTGAAGATGGATTGGATTGAGCATACACTGAGAAGACCGTCAGGCCCTCAAGTAGAATCCAAATGGAAATGACTAGTTGGGCGTCTGTGGCGAGGGTGACATGGAGGAGATCATGTGAGGAAGGAATGAAAGCTTGTGGGCAGTCGCGGAGCCAGGTTCAAAAGACTGCAGAGAACAGAGTGCAATGGAGGCGTGCTACTGAATCCCTATGTTCCACTAGGAAACCAAGGGAAAAACAATAATAATGATTTGATCGCGGTTTTTGAGTTTTATTGTGATGTCCTAGTAGATAGTTAGTCCTAGCAGGGGAGAAAAGATGGGACATCAGTACCGAAGTCATGATTAAGAACACGAAATGCAAGTATGAGATCACCCCGTTTCCTACGGTAGTACAGTGGGAATACGTTTAGCTGATCTAGTCCTTCCTCGTAGGACAGATTTGAAAGGTCTGATACGAGCTTAGTACCTAATCTTTGAGCACGCTCGAGTGCGTCAGCATCCTTTTTTAGGCATAGGCTGGCAGCCTGAATGCAATATTCCAAGTGAGGTCTAACGTAAGTAGAATACAGTATTCTGAACACGTCCTGGTCAAAACTCTTGAAAGCTCTGCGGATGGACCATAATACGCGGAAGCCCTTCACTGCAGCTCCATTACAGTTTGCCGAGGTTTTGAAATCATGACTAATGATGACACCCAAGTCTTTTAGCTCAAAGACTGGGAGTAGTGGTGTACCATCCACGGAATACTGGAAATAATTGCTATGACCAATGTGAATTATTCCACTTTTATTAGAGTTGGTTTCTAGGCACCGTTTGCACCAACCTACTAGCTCATCTAAATCAGCTTGAAGTGCACACCTATCTGCATCACTGCGTATGGTTTTCCAAATTTTCACATCATGGGCTAATAGCAGTACCGAAGAATTCAGCAATTTTGGTAATTCGTTGATATATAACAAGAAAAGTAGTGGACCTACGATTGTTCCTTGAGGAACTCCACTCATCACAGGTTTCCACCCGGACAGCATCCCATTAACCTTACTCTTTGTCTCTTATCGTACAGAAAGTCCCTGATCCAGGCTTGCAATGAGACACCAAACCCGAAAGAGGATAGCTTTCTCATTCATTTCACATGCAACACTTTGTCGAATGCCTTGCTGAAGTCTATAAACACGGCATCCATTGGCAGCTTGTGATAACGGGTAGCAACCCATTCTTCTCCTGCGATAAGGTTAGTCAGACAAGAGTGTCCAGTATGAAAACGGTGTTGTTGTGGTGGTAAAAGATTGGTTGATTCAACATGTTTAAGTACCTTATCACGAATTATCTTTTCTAAAATCTTAATAACTACGCTAGTTAGACTCACAGGGCGATATTTAGACACCAGATGGCGACTACCAGCCTCAAAAACTGGGCTGATAATGGCATCTTTCCAGTCTCTAGAGAGGCGAGCCTGAGTTAGGGACATACTAAAAAGATCCGTGACTGACTCAACAATAAAGTCTGCTAGCGGAGATAGAAGTCTAGGATGTAACTCATCGGGACCCGAAGATCTTCCAGTTTGGGATTAGTGAGCAACCGTAAGACTTTACTTTGTTGTGAACACAGTATCGACTAATGGAACAACGTTGACACCACTATTGAGAACTTCGTCATGATCTACAGAGTAGACTAAAGTAGACTAAAGTAATCCGACAGATATTCAGTTTTGGACATATTTGATTCCGCCAGACTATCGTACTTTTCATCAGTCGCCAGACAGGGAATTCCACATTTTCTTTCAGTCCTCCTTCTGATGAACGTGAACAGTCTTTTAGGACAATTTCGGCAATCCCTCACAAGCTGTTTCTCGTAGGACATTCGAGACCGTGTAAGTTTTGCAGGGATTATGGACTTTAAAGTACCCAGTCTTAAATGTTTCCAGTCTAGTTTCTAGAAAAAAGTCCCATAAACGTCTCCTCCGCCTTAACAGTTTCCTACGGTCTTTATTAAACCAGGGAGGGCGACGTGAGGATCGTCGTGGAGTCGAACATGGAACAAATGATGTCGTTACCTCTTCAAATGAGTCCTTGTCGATGGTCCAATCCTTACTGACTGCGCAATCCCTTATATTGAAATGTCTGCACGCCATACATTAGGTTTAGGGAAAGCAGTGTCATAACCAATCTCATTAGTACGAAAACAAAAGGTTAGCACTATATGGTCGCTGTTAGCTATTGGAGGGAAGTGTCGTAGATCCAAAATGTCTTCACATTACTTGATTATAACTAAACCTAATAACGATGGTTTGTGTTCAGAATCGTAACGCGTTGCACATGCTACGTTCTGAACCAAAGCCGATTCTTATACCGTCAAGAGTAAATCATTTTCGAAGGAACTGCCCGATGCTGAGACTGTTAGCTCCGTCCAGTTTATGTGTGCAGCATTCAGATCCCCAACTACTAGGCATCTGTTGCTTCTACTTTAGTTACGCATATGGGTTAGCACGAAGTCATTTGCAAGGCAGGATGGACTATGGTAAATGACCCCGATAGTACAGAAACCCTGCTTTGACTTCAGCTCGCAACTGGCCACTTCATAGGTCCCGCATTCATGTGCTTCGGATGTGACTAATGGTATGTGGACGTCATCCCGGACATAGGATAGTATGCCGCCACCTTTACGACCCACAACCCTATCTGTCCTTACACAGTAACACCCTGTGAGGGGTGGCGTGAATTCTAAATCCTTCATTAGACAGGTTTCAGTAAAAGCTACTATGTCATGATCTAGTTAACAGATTAGAGTCTCGAAGTCTGTAACTTTACTTCTAATACTGCGAACATTAGTGTAGATTACGTTCACTGTGTTGGAAGAGTTCCATAACTCACCCATACAGGCCTTGGAAGCATTCGCAGTTTGGATGCGCTACTCAAGAGTACATCCACTTCTTCCTTGTTGCCTAAACCAACCTTTAAAATTCTCTCCTTATCAGGCTTTTCATCCGTTTCCTTACCTAGCCTGACTACTTTGAAGATGTGTACCCCTTTAGACTTTTCAGGTAGAATACGTCTGATGGCCGACTCGACTAATTTCAGGTCGCGTCCGTGACGTATTAAAAGATCTTTATCTGATGACTGCTCAACATTCCGGAAGATCACACTGGGCGTTGGAGTGGAATCTTTGAGTCGCGTGTTGACAGCCTTCGAAGACTTTTCAATAGGTTTCATAAGCTTAGTTGCCTCAGTGATAACCTTCGGCAGTTTCTCCGAATGCTTTCTTGGAGAAATCCATATAGATTCGTTGACCACCTTAATAGAGTCAACGCGGTTACCAGAGATGCAGTCTTCTGGTGAACCCTCAGGCATTATAGTTGGTGTACCATTTGCTCTCGGCTTTCTCTTGGGTCGAGTATGCTTCGAAACTGAGGTAATCTCATCAATTAGATAACTAGCTACCATTAGTTCATTGAGATATCCTGTCAGATGTATTAACGATAACACGGTGTCATCATCTCATGCCGCATTGGAACGACAGCTACCATTTCCATATAGCTGTTTATTGACGAGCAACATTTCAACAGCTTCCTGGATTACGGTTGACAACGGCTTGCAGCAGAAATCACATAACCAGGGAGAAGCTGGTTTAATGCAACGCCTGTACACGGTTGGTGTTAATCCGGTACAAACTTTGTGGGACGAACATCCACATGCATCACATTGCATACCTTCATCGACTGGAAATTTACAGCCGGGACGACCACAAACATGATTATCGCTAAACATGTTATTCAAAAACAAGATCTTCAGCAAAGAGGACTCTTCAATGAATTGATTCGCAAGCTGTACATTCGTATATATATATATATATATATATATATATATATATATATATATCCTAGCCAGCATTAGCTTCGGGCGCACACTGAGTTTCGGACTAGGACCCGAAAACTTTACTTCGGGCGCATATCGGGCGACGCATGATATCCCCTGAATGTTCCAAACCTTTTCCGCGAAAGTGTCAAAAGTCACGAAGTGCGCCAAGTTTCTGCAATGCGTCCAAAGTGTCTGTAGTGCGCCCGAAGATTTGTAATAACCCATGTCCCAAGTGCTGAGAAGGCATAATCCGTAATATTTTTATCTGAATATTTGACGTTCATATGCCACATGTGTTTATGTTACAGAAGTCAACACAATGTTAGCGGCCAAGTAAAGTATCTGTGAAATTTAGGGGGAATACCGAAAAGTTGCTAAGTGTGCCCGAAGTAACTTCAGGTGAAACTCGAAAGTCCCAAAGAGCGCCCAAAGTAAATGCTGGCTGGGATATATACATATACAAATGTACAGCTTCAGAATAAATTCGTCAAGAAGAATCCTCTTCGCTGAAGATCTTGTTTCTGATGTCACAATGGGAATAAGGAACCATGTTGTTCACAATTTCTTTTTCCCTAGTAGCACGTACTTATCGAAGTTTTTGGTCAAAATTTCGACATAAGAACTTAAGTTGTGACAACACAAAGACAAACCCTAAGCCTCAAAAATGATTAAAATCCAAACACCTTCTCAAGTCTTATAAGAAAGCCTTTGATGTGGGCTATATAACAAAATCGTTGAAAAATACCACTGGCGCTGTCCTACAGGCCAAATCGAACAAGCGCCTTACCACTGTGGAACTAGTCAGAATGTTGTCTTATGACCGCCATCTTAGTAGGCCATGTTGGACAATTGGTTTTGTACTAAAGTTTTTCGTTGGTTTATGAACGTTGCAGAGGTAGCTGACTTTCTTATCTTATGAATTTTACTCAGTTATACCCCGTTTATGATACTATCTTCGTTGGTTGTCTGTTTCGTTAACTGCTTTTATTGCTTGCGATGTTTGGCGACGCAGGTCAGTTTCTTGAAACGTATTTTTTCATGGTGTTTTGATGGGTTAGTGTGAGTTTATCCGCGTTATGTTGTTCTTGTTGTGTTAGTTGGTTAACCAACAAAAAAGCCGTGACGCTGACTGTGCTGCCCTTGATCCCCAAATTACTTAAACGTTTACAGCCTTTATCTGGATGTTTGAAAAGGCGTAAATCTCAGCACGCCCCATTGCTGTTTGTTATCCTTCAGCTGAAAATCTGCCAAGAAGAGTGCTTTGTCTATTCGTCTTCATAGCCTTCCAGCGTGACACACATCCCCAAAATCAATAGCCTGGGGTTAGACGACAGTCGACATTGATGCTGACCTTGATAGTTTAACTGGACTGGCTAAGCTGTACGCACCGGGTCGAGCGTCCTCGCCATCTGGCACGCTGTCGTGTTACGTCGCACTGCTCGTATTCGACTCTCTAGCCAGCTAGTTGGAACTCATTGGTATCTTGACACAACCACCCAAATATACTATTCCATCCGACTACGCCATCGTGTTCTTCCTTGTTCTCGTATTCGTGGGTATGTAACAAGTCCGAATAATTGGTGATTGGTCTTTGCGTCCGTCAAGTTCGCACCAGGACAATTCCTAAATTGGTGAGCCTGACGTGATCACATATCCCGACCAATAACAAATATTGAATTGGTGAGCCTGTTACATTTTATATCTGTATATTGTTTTCGTTTCGATAACATTTATGTATCCATTTACTACACTTTCTCATGTCCGACCACACTTCCAAGCTTATTTGTATTAGGCCGACTACGAACAGGATCCAACTCGTGCCATATTGGCCAGACAATGCAGAAACATGGTTTCTGTATGCCGAGGCAGATTTTCGATAACAGGGCGTCTCAGATCCTCATTCTCGATTTCTTGCCGTCATACGGTCACTACCGCGGGAATCAAACAAACATGTTACAGCACACATGTTTAATCCTGAAGTAATCCTTATGCACTTCTCAAGGCCGCACTCTTGAAGAAAAACGATCTGACAGATCGCCAGCACCTAGGTGAATTGCTTCGTAACATCGAACTAGGCAGCCACTCAACTACTGAAGTCCTTGCACGCATGCGAGAGGTGATCGGCGCACGAACATTCGACAATGGCCTTTTCCGAGAACTATTTCTCTCAAAACTGCCACAGCCGGTGCGAACCGTGTTAGTGACACTGCAGTCTGTCCCACTCGATGACCTGGCAGCCTCAGCAGATAAAATACTAGAGATTTCTGGCAGACCCGTCTCCAACGTATATTCTGTCTGCGACAAACCAGAGCTCCAGGATTCAGGTGTGAACAAGCTGTGCAACTCTGTTAAACAGTTGCTACGATCTCGAAGCGCTTTGTCACGTAGAACCCCATAAAAACGCGTCTTGGTGCATCGCAGCAAATCGCGTGGTTGCCCCAAAACTAAACCTGACAGGGTGGAAAAACCTGAATGGTGCTGGTTTCATAATACTTACTGAGACGAAACCAGAAAATGTCAGAAACCATGCAGTTTTAGCAAGGACACAAACTCTGGAAACGGTCATGCCAGCACGTGATCACGGCAACCGTAGCCGGCGGAAACAGCCGTTTGCTCTACGTCACTGAAATAAAAACGAAAGTTCGCTACCTCATCGACACCGGCTCAGAAGTTAGCGTTCTTCCCGCACCGACAAAGCAGCGTCATCACGACCCATCCTTCAATCTTCAAGCAGCCAACGGCAAGGCGATCACGACATTAGGGAGACATTATGCCTACCTCAACTTAGGTTTACGTAAACCTATCCACTGGATTTTCCTCCTGGCTGACGTTTCTATGCTCATCATTGGCATAGATTAGCTGGACCATTACGATCTACTCGTAGGTGCTCGCCATCGACGTCTGATAGACAACAACACAAAGTTATCCATTGGTGGCACCACCTATGTAGTTCCGAGTTCAACCATCGTTAGAACCAAACAACCAGTGACGCGTCCTACCGAGCAGTTTTGGAGAAATATCCAGAGTTGCGACAACCGAAGCACACTCTTCCGTGTACAACCAGCAATATTATGCACCACGTCACAACCAAAGGTCCACCTGTGGCATCCAAAGCGCGCTGTCTAGCCCATGATAAGCTGAAATCGGAGAAGGGTGAGTTCGATCACATGCTGGGACTGGGCACTATCGAACCGTCAAACATTCCATGGACATCGCCATTGCACATGGTTCCCAAAATGGATAGCAACGACTGGCGTCCTACTGGTGATTACCGAAGGCTTAGCGCCTAAACAACTCCGGACTGCTACCCGATACCTCACGTTTACTATTTGACTGCAACCTTATGCGGAATGAACATTTTCTCCAAATCCGACTCGGTCAAAGCGTACAACCAGATACCTATGGCAGCAGAAGATATCGCGAAAACAGCCATTACTACCCCTTTTGGCCCGTTTGAATTCCTGCATATGCCATTCGGTCTTCGGAATGCAGCACAAACATTTCAACTCCTTATGGATGACGTCCTCCGTGGTTTGAATTCTGTTAATGTCTACACCAGTGACTGTCTCATTGCGAGTTCAGATAAGGAAACTCACCTCAAACATTTGGACCTCATATTCGAAAGACTAAAAAACAAGGCATCACAGTCAACTTGCAGAAGTGTGAAATAGGAGTTGAATCACTCAGCTTCCTTGGGCATACCATTGACAACAAAGGTATACGCCCATTCAGAGATAAGGTGACGGCTATCACGAACTATCCAGAGCCGACCATTGTGAAACATCTCCGCACTTTCAATGTCCTGGTAAGTTATTACCTAAAGTTTATTCCCTGTTGTGCCTCTGTCATGAGACCACTCACAGATCTACTTCGAAAGACTACGAAGTTCGTAACTCTGGGTAACGTGGCTAGACTTGCTTTCTCTAAAGTCAAGGAAGCCTTTTTGAACGCAACCGTGCTTATGCATCACGACCCTAATACTCCTTTGAGTATTGCTGTTGGTGCATCTGACTCAGCAATTGGAGCGGTTTTGCAACAGTTGACTGACAACCAGTGACAACCATTAGCCTTTTTCTCGAGGCGGCTGCAAGACGCGGAAACAAGATACAGTACATTTGGTAGGGAACTCCTAGCTATGTACTTTTCTGTACGTCACTTCCGACATTTGATGAAAGGTAGTGATTTCATCATTTTCACAGACCACAAACCGATAACCTTCTCCCTCAGCTCGGCGTCTGACAAATACTCCCCTCACGAGTCACGACAGCTTGACTACATTTGCCAGTTCACGTCAGACATCCACCTCGTTTCTGGGGCAAATAACTCGGTAGCCGATGCACTATCACGAATAGCTTCGATAAATCATATCGAGGGCGTTGGTCTTGTTGAACTAGCTCGGCGCCAAGAGGAAGACCTTGAACTGCATCATGAGTTGTCGCCCACAACTCTCAAGCTGCGACTTTGACCGGTTGGATCAGACAAGGATACAATTTTGTGCGATGTCTCCGCTGGTCAACCACGCCCAATAGTTCCGAAGAGTTGTCGATGCAACGTCTTCGAAACGTTCTACAAACTGTCCCATCCAGGTGCACGAGCTACCATCAGGCTCATTGCACAACGTTTCTGCTGGCCTGGGATGAACAAAGACGTTAAGGAGTGGGCTCAGTCGTGCTTAGCTTGTCAAAAAGGTGAAGTCACGCGGCACACGAAAAGCCCTTTAGGCTCATTTCTAGCCCCAGACATGCCTTTCGACCACGTCCATATAGACGTTATAGGACCTCTACCAGCATCTAATGGATGGACCTACCTTTGCACTCGTGTTGATCATTTTACACGATGGCCGGAAGCAGTACCTATTAAGGATATCACTGCTGAAACGACAGCTCATGTTTCCGTCGAAAGATGGATCATGAACTTCGGATGTCCATCTTGCGTCACAACCAACCGTGAGCGCCAATTCGAGTGTGGATTATTTTACACTCTAACGGCACTTTTAGGTTGCACCCGGTTCCGAACGACAACCTACCATCCACAAGCAAATGGCATGGTAGAGCGTTTCCATCGACAGCTGGAAGCCTCCTTTTCAGCTGCAAACGCACCTCAGTGGACCGAGGTTCTGCCTCTAGTCCTACTAGGTATTCGTAATGCCTCGAAAGTTGATGCTGGATATACCCCTGCAGAACTCGTCTATGGGACCACTCTTCGCCTACCAGGTGAGTTTGTTTCTCCTTCAACTTTCAAACATCTTTCCGACAGGGCATCGTACGTGACTAGGCTTACAAACGCAATGCGTTCAGTTAGGCCTTCTCCGATTAGACCTCAAACGACCGATGTCTTCGTTCGCCCCAGTTTACAAAAGGTATCACACGTGTTTACTCGCCACGACGCCGTTCGTCGACCACTTGAACCACCCTACGATGGGCCATTCAAAGTGATCAAGCGACAAGAGAAATTCTACATGACTGAGCGAGACGGATGTGAAGATACTGTCAGTATCGACCGTTTGAAACCAGCTTATTTCGAAGGCAGCCCTATTATAAGTGACGTTTCAGCTCGCTACAGCCGACCGACGGATAGCTCAATTATCGAAATTCTTGACAATGTGCCTGGTAATGCACCGTTACAAAAACCATAGGCGCAACGGAAAACACGATCAGGTAGAACCGTCAGGTTCCCGGAGTATTTGAAGCCGTATTCAACTAAGTGGTATGAAATAAAATGTGCCAATCATAATTTTTTAGTCAATCCAAAATTTTTTTCTCTGGGCACCATTTTTCTTTTTCACCGGCAATGCGCGAATCCTTGCACATTTTGCCTTTTTATGTCAATTTTTTTACTACTACCATGTAATGATACATTTTTTAAGAAGCCTAAGCTTTATTTCGATAAATTTATGTATAAATAATTCCTATTTCCACCAAACATTTTCGTGGTATTAAAGACCTTTATTTATATTCCAGGCGCTACGAGCACCGAACGGAACGTCAAAGGAAACTGAGGACCGCGATCGACGTCCAATTCGATTTATTGCATTTTATTATTTTTGATTGCCACGGCACCCTAGGATAAGTTCAGACAACCAGGGGCCACTTCACGCAGTCAGCCCATCGGAAGAGTCTTACCCGTGGGGGAACCACTGGGTTTTTACTTCCGGCTGGTATCGTCCAAGGGTTCTCACGAACCCATTAGTGGGGGAGTGATCTGTGGCGTGACACACTTCCCCGAAATCAATAGCCTGGGGTTAGACGACAGTCGACATTGATGCTGACCTTGATAGTTTAACTGGACTGGCTAAGCTGTACGCACCGGGTCGAGCGTCCTCGCCATCTGGCACGCTGTCGTGTTACGTCGCACTGCTCGTATTCGACTCTCTAGCCAGCTAGTTGGAACTCATTGGTATCTTGACACAACCACCCAAATATACTATTCCATCCGACTACGCCATCGTGTTCTTCCTTGTTCTCGTATTCGTGGGTATGTAACAAGTCCGAATAATTGGTGATTGGTCTTTGCGTCCGTCAAGTTCGCACCAGGACAATTTCTAAAGCCTCATGGAGTCACGGCAAGCCTGTATGAGCAGTGCTAGCCCGGTTAGACCATCACGTGTTTCTGCGGCGTTTGGGCAGGTTACACGACTTAGACATTCTACTGTCTGGGGTCAAGTCGAACAGGTTACAGGTATCCTTAGGAAAGCATGCTAAGAAGTCGCTTAGCTCCATGTTTAGACGACGAATACGCATTACTTCGACAAAAGATGAAATCGTTATAACGACAACAATATATAATATTTTTCATACAACATAGGTTACATGAAAACAAACCATTTTGCAGGTCTGGTCATTTTCGTAACAAAAACTGACTGCTATTTACAATGTCAAGCTATGCATTAGGTACTGCAATTCACGGCACATAGAAGATACGTCCACAGGAAGAACGTTTATGCCTAGCAGACAGCGGAGGATAAAACAGATAACCAGCAACATAGTTGATCGTCATACTGAAGCAAGCTCAGATCAAAAATGGGAAGCATTCAGCTATCGTTTGGATCTTACAATATTCTTGATTGTACGGCGGTTAGTACAGCCGTGACCTTGGATTTTGTGCGTTTGTCACAAAGTTTTGATGGCATGGTGCCCACCGACAAATGCCACTAGTGGGACTCTACATAGATGAATGGCTTGTTAGGTAAATCTGAAAAATGAATAACAAAAGCAAGCAACAGGCAAAATTCCAAACGGCAGCACAAAATACTACGCAGAGGTGAATCAACTATGATGCATGAAGGCGAGTTCATGGGGGAGGGAAGATCATGGTGTTGCCCTCGAGTGTTACCACATCACGGCTATAGAGACAGTGTGGCGGTGCAGAGTAAGCTAAGCTAGTAGAGATGGAGAACGTCTTCTGGCAACCTCATTCTTTTTAATATCATTACGCCGTCAAAAGCACAAGAACCGCAGGTTCCACAAAGGTACTGCCATACAGGCGATCGTGGTTGGAGTTTATCTCCCTGACACTAAGCTTGTTGGTCAGTTATCACCATCTCCGCATATTTTCACTTTAATTTTTAAATATTTTTGTTCCGAAATTCATAGAACTGATGGTTGTGACTAAGACCGTGCATTCATTACCGACTCAATCGTCCCTGAATATGTACCACTAATGAGGCGACACCTATCATTTCCATGGATGGAAACTATATGTCCATTCACTCACACGTGGGAACAGTACACTGGATCTAGTCTTTTGCCGTGACGTCATCCCAGTCACCACGTGCGTTGGTGGTGAATTCGCTAACAGTGATCACAGAATGGTTTCCTGTTGCCTACCAATCTCCCCTCTTCGTGGGAAAACAAGGAACCTATGAGAAATATCTTGTATCGTAGCTACAAAAGTATAAACTGGGAGGCATTCATCGAGCTCCCCAGGTGCAGCTCATGGGATGAGTACTTCATGATAGTTTCATTAACAGAGTCACTCTCGTTTTTCTATAGAAATATAATGCTATGTCTAGGTATCGTTGCTCCTATGAGGGCAGCTAAGGTGAAGAAGAATGAGGGCCAATACATCCCTTGAATATTTCGGAACAAATAGCGAAAATTATCTAAGCTATATCATTCCTCTAAAGACTTTCTGGTGCTGCACTGAATCTACGATACTTATCAAGCAATTAGGACGTTACGTGCACAAGACTCAACAAGTGAAAAGCTGAACGCTGTCGAAAGCGGTTCTAGGATACACAGTCTGACCTCCTTTTTGAATAAACGTTTGCAGGCATCCAGAGACATAGCTTGTTTATTACACAACGGAGTGGTCTGTAACGATCCCCCCGAAATTCGTGAACTATTCAGCGAATCCTTCGCAAAATTCAGTCCTAGCACGCTTAACCCTACGACTTTCTCGCTGCTCACTACAGGTTCATGCGCCAATGTGAATTTTACTGTCAAAAGTATCACAGAGGCTATCATGAACTTGCGACTATCAACAGGTATGGGAATTGACAGCCTAAACTCAATTGTTATCAGGAACAGCGGCGACGATATTTCTCTGTTCCTGCTTAAGATATTCACCCTATCAATGGAAAGCGGCGTATATCCCACTGAATGGAAAACTAGCTACATAACGCCTCGCTATAAGTCCGGAGACAAATCGAACGCCAATAATTACAAACCCATCAACGTAACACCAGTCCTCTCTAGAATTATGGAAAAAGTAATTAAAAGCAGCGTCTCTGATAACCCATTAACAGAAAATCTAATCCCAAAGTCTCAGTATGGTTTCATAAAGAGTAGGTCCCGCGTTACTTGCCACTTTGATTTCTTCAACTGCATCACTAGCAGCCGCGAGGCACATAAAATAGTCACTGTTCTATACTTTGATATATCAAAGGCATTTGATGAGGTGTCTCATAACGTACTCTTTAACAAGCTACAACCAATTGGTATTTGCGACCCCTCACTTAGTTGGATAAAGTCATTTCTTAGTGGTCGTGCTCAAACCATGAAAGTAAACTCCGTGCAGTCTGAATCTAAACATATAACTAGCGGAGTTATACAGGTTGGTGTCCTTCGGCCTTTGTTGTTCATAATTCATATCAACAGTGTGTGTAACTGCTTAGGTGAAGGCAGAACATTCCTATACGCCGATGACTTGGAGGTTGTGTACACTTGTCACTCTCATGAACTACGTAATACTCTGGATGCTGCCCTACAGGAACCAAGTAAACTTGCATCATGGCGTGCTGAGTCGCACCGTGAATTCAATAATGACAAATGCGGTTGGCTTACTATAGGCAACGACAACCATGACCTGACCCCTGAGGTATGCGGAAAACGGCTATCTAGACTATCTTCTGTGCTAGATCTTGGCATCAAGTATTCCAGAGACTTGACGTTCTCGGAACAAACAGCATGTATCAGATCCAAGTCACGGAAACTCTTGGGATGTATCATTCGTAACTTCTATAGCACTGAATCACAGGTTCTACTCTATAAAGTGTGCATTCGCCCACTCTTGGAACATTACCCGTTCATTCTCGGTGGCCTCCGTAGAAGTGATAGACTGAAAGTTGAAGGGATACAACGTTACTTCACCCTCAAAACATTAGGAACTGACTGTAGTCTAGACTACACATCAAGATGTAACATGTTGGGGTTAGAACCACTCTGGAAGAGGAGACTTAAACTGAACCTTATATTTTATTACAGTTACTTCATTAGCACTTGCACCCTTATGGTCCGCAAATCAAGCTAATTGTATCGTCTACGTACGATATGCGCAACCACAAAGTATTGGTTGAAACTGAGTGTTGTACGACGAGGTTGCGAGATAATTTCTTCCTAAATAAATTCTCACGCATTTGAAACAGGCTTCCAGAAGAAACCCGTGCGGCAAGCCCGTTGACGCTTTTCCGCTCTTCACTCAATAGGCTGCTAACAAACAAGTCTATCGCTCAATTAGTCACCATCTATGCATCCTGGGCTGGTGGGGATATACTTGGACCTCTAAGTGCATGAAACAGAGCCGTTACAACCCTCGTGTTCCTCCTGCACCTATGGGTTGACGATTGCTTACGAGGGTATGAGCACTGGTTCCCCTCCTCACTATAATGAACTTATGTACGCTGGTTCCCTCTCAAAGCTACTACGATACACTCGTGTAGAAAGGTTTTAAGAATCTTATAATGGAAAAACTGTGCGGTTACTCACACACACATACATCAAAATATACATAAAGTTCGGAAAGGTCTAAAAGTATAGGGACTTCTCTCTTTTCCAAGCTGGTCTGCGTGGCAATTCCCTTTCCCACATCTGCTTGTGCTTCTTCTTTGCTTTTTACTCTACAGCAAAGGCTCAATGACGAAATTCAATGCTGAATTTCAATCTGGATATGTCTACTAAGTAGAAATAATATCTACTGTTTAACTCCGTGAATTATTGGACTGCTTCTAATCTTTCGCAGTTTCTGGAACATCTTCACAGTCAACTCATCAGCTGGTCAGGATTCTTCTTGAGACGAACCGTCTAAAGTTTCCCAGCAGCCATAGTGGCACAAATATTCTGAACAAGTGACCGAACGAGAGGCCAATATACCTTTTGGCTCGGAATATGACTTACCTGCAGTAATTCCACACTACACGTTCTATAGTAATCTGTATCAAGTGATCTTCTTAAGTAAAAGCTACCGTGCATCAAATACACTTCCCGAATGATGCTGCTTACGCTAATATGAACGATGCCTGAAGTCCATATGTGACTGCTGCCATTTGGACTACCAACCGTCCCAACGCCTACCCTCATCTACTACTATAAGTACTCCCAGTGGAATTAATGCATACTACCTTTGAACCACATGATGTACTGGAAATGCATGGACTTAGACACTCACCTTGGTTATATAACTCTGGATACCCACTGATACTCCAGGCAGTATAAATAGGCCCTCTGTGGTTAGCAGGGCTAAAAACTGAGGAACTTTCTGGTGAATGGATGTTTATGTTACTAAATAAGGAACTATGCAAATGGACTAACAATGTCGTCTAGTTATAACCTAGACTTCGAACATTGCACACTCTCGTCGTTGATAGTGGAACCTATCTGTGTAATGACAGACGGAAATCCATACCCGTCTCTTGATTTGCAGCAAGTTTTAATGAGTTTATGCATATGCTTTGTGAGTTGTATAATCTCCGACATTATTCTGTAAACTTTCAAAATCATCATTTTGACGGTGCTTGTGAACTGGTATCTGTTGTGTTAAATCCATTATATGGGGATGCGAATTTTTACTATCTTCACTTTGACGCACTGCATATTCTGAAAGTGGCATTTTCTTTGTCCCGTAACCGCGATCTGGTGTTTTTGATGGATTTAAACGACCTCCTCTCTGTACTACTCAGGACCAGTAAAATGTCGTAGATTTTTTGACATATATCAATGCGATGATGTCTGTAAACTGGCTTCTCTCATGTTAATTACTAATGTGAGAATAAAAATTTATTTATATTGTACACAAGAGTCAGTTCACTTTGCCAAAACGATCAGACCCATAACCTGGTTTGTTTTCATGTAACTTATGTTGTATGAAATATATTATCGTCATTATTAACACTATACCTCCACTCGTGCATGGCTGAGTTTCATTTTCGATGCATAAAAGACCTTTACTACTGTAGAGGATAAAGACTTCTAGCTTGTTACAAAAGGGAATGCTGGGCGTTATGCTTATTTGTAGGAGGAGTTAAGAGTAACGGAACTATGACAGCATTGAGGTTAGAAACGATAGCTGGCGTCAAACACAGTTACCACAAATTGACACAGAACAGTATGTAATTCAACAAAAATTACTCACTGCTTGATAAGTTATTGAGTGGTTGCATTATATTATTGTTGGACTCTAGATATTTGGTAGGCCAAGAAGGAACATGGTGTCGTCTACGCAGGGTACATTAAGAATCCTGCATACTCGAAGTTCATTGGGGTGGTGGCTCAAGGTAGATTGAAATTGAGATACGGCCTTGCAGCATCGGACATCGTGCGGCAGTCTGTTCCACGTGCTAGTTTAACGAGTTGTGAAAAATGAGGATTTGAGATGTTTGGACGCATATAGTAGTGTGACTAGGCGTCCTTGGTCTCTAAGATTGTAGAGTTTTTTGTCAGCGGACTTTACCGTATCCACATCAGTAGCCACTTTATGGTGTGGGACTTTATAGAAAAAGCTGAGGTTCAACTTTATTCGCCTTAACCACATAGGCTCTAATGGATTAGCATGACATCCGCCTCTGTATAAATTACCCGGGGAAAACAAGTCTGGTAAAGTGTAGTTGAGTTTTCCCTATTTTCTGATTGCTGCCAGACTACAAGCAACTAAGAACAATATGACAGTACTCTAGTTGTGGTCGCACATATCTTATGCAGAATCACTTTGGTTTCATCCAGGAGAAAATTCCGGTGGATGAGGCCGATGAGGCAGCGTGGTTTGCAGCACTGTACCGTTGCGTGTTCTGCAAAAGGAAAGGTCACTGGAGTGCCTCACCCCAAGGTAGCAAATGCTACCTAGCTGCTGGAGCGCAGTATTGTCCAGTAAAAGACTAGTTGGCACGCTCTGTCCACCGAAGACCATAAAGCCGGACTCCTGTGTATTCAGAGGAAGTAGCCACGTGTCACACCATCTCTGTAGCTTGTCAAGATCGTTTTGTATGGTGGTATCGACGCTGCCACGTTTATTAGAGTGAAAATTGTACACTACTTCTAAGCCATATCCAAAGAGAAATATTTTCCATAATTGAAAACAGGCGCATATATAATTTATATGCCATGAGTAACGGTATCTGATGTATAGTTTAGCATTGCACGTAATAGTCATTTCTCATTACCAAAATGATCAAACCTTTAAACTGGCTTGTATTCATGTAGCCTATGTTGCATGAAATATTTATTATTATTATTATTATTATAAAGAGAAGAAATCTCAGGATGGAGTCGCGGATAACTCCACTGGTGATATTTCCGGGGTGGGAACAGTGTGAGACCGTTTTGACAACTTGAGCGCGGTTCAATGGAAATGAACCGATCCAGTCCTGCTACTTGCCACTTATTCCAAATGAATTTAGCCGATGGAGGAGTGGAGGGTTGTGCACTTTGTCAAAGGCTTTGGTGAAATCGAATTGAAGCGAGACAACCACTTTTCCGTCGTCTCTTCTGTTAATTACGTGTTCGGAGGATTCTAGGTGACACGAGATAAAAGATTTCTTAAACAGAAATCCATGCTGCGAGAAGCTCATGGGCTTTTGATCTGAAAGGTAAGAAAAGATAGCGTTTTCCATAACTTTCGCCATGATCAGCAAAAGGACAGATGTTATATTGATCGGGCAGTAATTTTCCTTGCTGGGTCTGGAGGCTTTCCCAAAGAGCGAAGTAATATGACTAGCCTTCCATGAAACTGAGAAAGTCCGGGGTTCAAGATTTATACATATACAAATAAATGTTTAAACATGAGAAAAGCCAGTTTACAGGCTTCGTCACGTTGATACATCTCAAATAATCTACAAGACTTTAGCCCTCAGCGGTACTGACGAAATGTCATTAAGCTCAATTAAAAACTGCCGAAGGTCCTGCTAGTTATGAAACGAACAGGAAAACACTGCTTTACAGCATACATGGAGTCTTAAAGTTTAGATAACAACAAATATAGTCTTCATTTAACGGGATTAACATGAGGGATACCAGTTTACAGGCACCGTCAAATTCATAATTTTTGAAAGTTTACGAACTGGTATCTAGTATTAAATAGTTTACATATCAAGTCATTAGTGTGCATGATCTGACTAAAATTTGCTGAAATTCATGAGACGGATGTGGATTTCCGCCTCCCATTCCACAGACAAGTTCCATTATCGATATCAAAGGCGCGCAATGTTCAAAGTTTGCGTTATAACCAACCTACGTTGTTAGTCCATTCGCCTGGTTTGCTAATTAGTAATATAACAGTTTATTACTTAGGATGATCTGCAGTTTTTAGCTTTGCTAACCATAAAGGACCCATCTATTCAATCTGGAGTATCAATAAAGCATCCACAGTTGTATAACCAACGTGTATGGCTATACCAATGCGTTTTCAGGTCACCATTGTACGTTTAGAGGTAATACAGATAAATTCTGTTGGGAATGCTTGTTGTATTGGATGAAAATAGATGTTGAAACAGTCGATAGTCCAAGTGGCAGTATTTATGCATGGACTTCGGGCATCCTTTGTATCAGCATAGGCGGCAAAATTCGAGAAGTGTATTTGATACATTGTAAGTTTCATATTTCTGCTAGCAATGTGGGGAAGTTGGCGCCTCTAATTTTAATGGAAATCCCAGGTATCCTACCTACTCCCCAGCTAAGAGAGGGTTTCAGCGTGTTTACCGTGCCACGTACGGTGCATAGGTTTGACTCAACTTCTGAGATTTTATGTGCTCCAGTGCCATTGGGTATTGCAAGGCTCCGAATGCAATCGGTGAAGGAAAGGTTAAAGATTTCGCATAGTAGTTCAAATATCTCCACGGGGCCTGTGACAATCTTGTTGCCTACTTCCAACATATTTAGCAAGTCAGGTCTGTTACAGAGTTTCCCTTTGGAAAAGTGGCAAGAAGACCAGTTTTATTCGCATGTTTGAAGATTTTATTCTCAGTGAATGTTTCACCGTTTTGTCTGTGAACCTGCAGGTCACCGAAAACGACATGGATACTAAAAATGGCGGGCTGCGAAAAAACCCCTCGCAGTTTCCTTGGTTTTCGCCTGAATGTGGTAGGGATGTAGTCTTTGATGTTAATATGCGACTTTTGTGCTTCCTTTGGGACTACAAAGTTGGTACAAAAGTTTAAATTGAAATAGCAGTTTGCGAGAGAGGTGGTTAGACCATCGGATGAACAGAACTCACCCAAGTCTAGGCAGCATATTACGTATTGCGAGCTAAGCCAATCGACACCAACAAAAACTCTACGAAAGAATGTTGTAGGCCTCGACAATGTAGGAGTGCACCTACATGGTGCAAAGGTTGACAAGCTACAGCCTTGTGATCACTTTCCGGGAATTCTGTCCTTGTATTTACGGTGATCGGTGGCGTGTTGTCTAGAAAAATCCAGTCAGGTGTATTATTTCGTCGGGTACAGTTATTAACAACTTGAACCCGTCCATTGGTTTCTAAGGTTTGAAAAAATGGCTTGAAACGAGATGGTCCTTGCAGTGTCTCCCATATGATACCCGGCATATTAAAATCACCACCTGCTGTTGTACAAGCTGGTAGGGGTGGCGGCAGCTTGAATATTTTATTGATATGCTCGTCAGCGGCAGGTCCGGCGTGCAGTGACCTATATAGGCAACCAGCCGCGATTCTGTGATGTTGGCAAGTGTTAACATTCACGAGTACTGCATCATCTAAAAGGTCCCAACCCAACGAGGAGGCATTCGAAGGTGAAAAATTAGGGCGGGCATAGAGAATGCGACCTCCACTTTTAGAAGTACTGCTGTCATTACGATACAAATCGTAATTATCTAACGTGAGCCTGAGGTCCGAGGTATCTGACGTATGCCTGGTTTCATTGATTAAAATGCTGCATGGCTAGAGTAAGTACGCTAGAGGTTTTAGATAACTCGGCTTATTGCAAATTGAACGTGAGCTAAACAGAAGAACAGGGAATTCTCACGCGGCTATAGAAAGGCTTGAGTCATTAACACCATGGGGTAAAAGTGTTGTTTCATGATCATCATTTTATTCAACGGGATGTGAGGTGGAATTTACGGGATACAAGCAAGTTCCTTGGAGTTGCATGCCGGACTACCCATTGTTGCCCCAGACGACGGCCGATCGTTTACTGGTCTGGGGGACGGGAGGGTGTCACTAAAGTATTCCTACCGCTGATAGCAGCTGACTCGAGTATGTCATCATCTTTTGGCTTCCTGGTTCTGGGCGAGAAGTGATTTATAGGTATCTTTGTAAGGGAATTAACCAATCTGAAAGAGGTTCATGGCGCCATATGCCACAAGGCAACTGGTGGTTCTCAACTTCTCCGGGTAGCATTGTTTATTGTTAAAACGTTTAGATCTCCGCTACGTTTCACCTAGGGATACTGGATTTAGCAACAGAGCCGAAAAGGTGGGTTGTACAGACTGGTCTGCCGGTGTGATGTGATCGGATTAACTACCTTGGGATCGTTGTAGTTCATCATTAAGACTCGAGTTGTCATCTAGGTCTGTGGATGCCATATTCGTGCATGTTGGTGACATGGAGTCTGCATTTCTTATTCTCCCTGTTGTATCTATAAGGGAGATGCTAATTTAAAGTGCCGCTATTTTGTGTTGGTAGTGTTTGATAACTTAAGAAGTGCTGGTAGGCTGCCAACCTGGAGTGATGGTGAGCATCAGTAGGTGGATCAAGTATGCTTCAGCAGCACCCGTCAAATGGCCACCTGCGCGCAATCTCCCGAGGTTGTATGCCCTGACTGAACCTATAATACAAACGAGGGAAGTAGGTCTATTGTTGTAGCATTAATGACAAGCGTAGCTGTAAATTGCTTCAATTTGTTGTGACGAACAATTTCGGTAGCAGTCGCCCAGCTACGTTTGAGTGGACTGGGCGAGAACGATAGGCATGTGTGATATAGATGTTAGACGCCTTTAAGCGGATAATGGGCAAAACGACATCCGCGCTTTTCGCCTGAGGTTACTGACTACCGCCCTGCGAAGCGCAGTTTCCCTCTGCCAGCCATATTACTACGCTAAGCAAAGAGAGTAGAGGCTAAGGGGGGAAAGGCAATGACAACACGTGGCACAAGCAAAGTAGTGACGGACCAAGATAATGCAGAAATACGTAACTCGGGATGATAGATCTGACGGTGAGGACCCGTGAAAACCACCTTTGTCTGGGGTCATTAGGCCCAACATATGCTCTTCAACCTCCCTTCCCTTGAGATTGTAGTAACTGTCTACCCGTAGCCCTGGTACACAGATGCAAAACGCAGTCACCACCTCTAAGCATTTGTAATACAGCTTAAGCTAGGATGCGAGAAATGTACTACTCAAAACTTCAAACATATTCTGTAGGTGGAACATAGAACTATATGGTCTCCCACTTCTCATGTCCTTTTCAGATACTCTAGTCTTCAAAATTGCTCCCCAAATTCTAAGACAACTGACTTCACTTCCCATGACCCCATATTTTTCTTTATCACCTGATATGCAGACTATGACGATGGATCATACCAACACACTGAGCACCGAGTTACACTTCGAACTTCTATTCAACGCGTGAGAGCTATCATCTTTTACCACCTATAGATGCAAAATCACCAGGAGCCAGGCAATTCACGCAAGACTACAACCTCTCCTATAATCATGGCTGCCGTTGGAAGAGGAATTAGAAACGTTGGTTTAAAATGTCATTTGCATCCGAACATGCAAGTTCTTCCGGTCCCGGCAACCACTCACCTGAAAACGAAGTTAATCGAAAGTGACCACATGTAACCAGCCGACCTTGAAGTCTTGCTGAGTAGTTCGATGGTGAAACCTCTTATACTTTCCGCTATAATATTACAGCAGCGTCTGGATAGAAGTGCATCTCTGTCTTTACTTATATGACTGTGTTTACAAAAAAAAGACCCAGACAACTGCTACACTCTGCGTAATACCACACAATACCGGGCCCAAAATGCCCCCGCCGTCCACCTTCTCATATGAAACTTACTATGCATCAAATGCACTTCTCGAATGATGCCACCTACGCTAATATAAAAGATACACGAAGTCTTTGTATAAATACTGCCACTTGGACCATTGACTGTTTCAACATCTATTTTCATCAAACACAACAATTATTCCCGGCAGAATCAATCTATATTACTTTTGAACGCGACATAGTGATACTAATAATGATATTTATTCCTGAGTATACAGACACACGCCATTTTTACAGGTATGAATAAGTTTATACACAAGTCACATTCATCTTCATGGAGGGTAATCTGAATCCCCACCCGTTGTCACTATAAGATATAAGTGCTGCATGTTCATATAGTGGAGCATTCCAACAGAATAAGTGTGCAGAAAATTTACAAGTTGGACGGGTGGAAGCATTGTCTTTGCATTGACAAAAAAACCAGGTTTGTATCTAAATACTATAGGTATTGCCTGGAGAAAAATAGAGCCTGAAGCTAGTACTTCTGTTGTAACAGTTTATGCTTTTTACTTTAGATAATGGTGAAAAGTTTATGAAGGAATGTATGCATGAACTGTTTACATATTATACTTCATTGATGATTCCAGGACTGTAAAATTCATGCATGCTAATACCATTCCACAACAAAGATTCATGATCTTAATAATGACCTGGAAACGCGTTGATATAGCCATACACGTTGGTTATACAACTGTGGATGCTTTATTGATACTCCAGATTGAATAGATGGGTCCTTTATGGTTAGCAAAGCTAAAAACTGCAGATCATCCTAAGTAATAAACTGTTATATTACTAATTAGCAAACCAGGCGAATGGACTAACAACGTAGGTTGGTTATAACGCAAACTTTGAACATTGCGCGCCTTTGATATCGATAATGGAACTTGTCTGTGGAATGGGAGGCGGAAATCCACATCCGTCTCATGAATTTCAGCAAATTTTAGTCAGATCATGCACACTAATGACTTGATATGTAAACTATTTAATACTAGATACCAGTTCGTAAACTTTCAAAAATTATGAATTTGACGGTGCCTGTAAACTGGTATCCCTCATGTTAATCCCGTTAAATGAAGACTATATTTGTTGTTATCTAAACTTTAAGACTCCATGTATGCTGTAAAGCAGTGTTTTCCTGTTCGTTTCATAACTAGCAGGACCTTCGGCAGTTTTTAATTGAGCTTAATGACATTTCGTCAGTACCGCTGAGGGCTAAAGTCTTGTAGATTATTTGAGATGTATCAACGTGACGAAGCCTGTAAACTGGCTTTTCTCATGTTTAAACATTTTTAACGTTAGAATAAAACATTTGTTTATCTCTTTATCAGAATTTAACTGTAGATTCACTTGCTATTTGTAGACGATGCAAACTTTTTGAATGTTGACGAAACTCTGGAATTATTTTTCTCAACTTTCGATGTCCAATGTGCTCTTATGGATTACATGACTCATTACTGCCAGGACACTTCTCATACTGAACGATTATACCCTCACTAATATTTGCCAATGCTGTTTAAGGATATCGCTTTTATCCAGTATTTGTGACCTGCAATATGTAAACAGTTATTTGCTCCAGAATACTTTGCATGGCGCGATGATTTGTTTCTTTCCAAACTTTTACATATGCAATAAGGAAATAACATTAAGATATTGCCTGAAAAATTGGCATGTTTTTTCATAATTCTTTACTCGAAATATATCATAATTATTACGGAAGTTCCCATTTTCCTGACTTCCGCGTTACACTCAGGGAATATAACTGCAGCCCTAGTCTTTAGAAACCACAGGTGATAGTTTTTGTGTGATTACATCCACAAATCATATGCGTCTCTTTTTAAGTTTCTTGTCATGACGGGGTTCTACTAACTCAATGTCACAAGGAACTTCCTGTATTATAATACAAATACTTCGAGCGCTGACTCCTTAACTGTCATACGTCACCTATTTCGGGTTCGTTTATTCCAAATACCCGATGAATTCCCAGCTTCTCCTGGCTAATAAGTAACTAATAGGCCAACAGCAAATCTACCGCACCCCCTTGCAATACCCCACTGAGTTGAGGGTGTTCAGATAACGCAGACTGTATTTTCCTTCAGCATACATACAATAATTCCATTGTGGGCCACAGATGCTCTGATGCACACGCAATATTTCTCCCCATGCAATTAAAAATACAAATAGCGGAGTATTGCAGACTGCCTACCATAAATCTACATGATCAACAGTAAGGCTACCCATAACATAAACAAGCAAGCATTGTACATACATACATATGTATATATATAAACATACTTAAGACTGGTGGTAACCCACAGCCCTCCTTCAATCTTCCAACCACATTTTCATTGTGTGATAATCAGTTAGGCGTTGACGACTAAATATTTCACAGGATGCACACTATTCGTTACAAATTCACATTATGAATAGGTGAACTGCTTAAACACAGTGACGATGCCACTGACAACTACTGCAAGTCGCCTTATAGACAGTGGACTGGTATTCACACGCCAAATGTAAGGCGGTGCAAACGCGTTCTCACCACTGCACATCACCCATCTTCCGGTGGATTGAAAGAACGGCTTCATCGACATCTTAAGAGTGCACTAGTGGCAGTCGACGATATAAAATGGACCAAGTCTCTGGCTTCGGTTCTTCTCTGTATTCTTTCAACACTTAAGACGGATTTACGGTGTTTTCTTGCCGAGTTGGTTTGCGGGAGTAACTTACGTTAGCCCTGTCAAATGGTGGCTTCAGATGGTGGTGACCCAACTCCTACAAATATACACAGTTACGCGCAAACTCTAAAGCCTCATGCGCGTCGCCCCCAACCCCAACCCCCACCCACACCAGTCCAGTATAGACGGGTGCAGTTAGATAAACGACTTCAAGACTGCACACATGTCCTTGTGCGTTGTGATGCTGTACGTAGACTCTTACAGCCATCATACAACGGATCCTTCTAGGTTCTCAGCAAGAAAGAAAGGTTCTTTGTTACAAATAGATCAGGACGGCAAGATACTATAAGTGTCGATCGTTTGAAGGCAGTGCACACAGAGGAAGACCCACCTTCCTCTGCTTCGACACAACCAGGGGAACCCCTGTCGTCAGACCCTCAAAATGACTCGTGTGACCGTGAGTACCTTGAATCTTCTAAAATAGCTACCTCTACTAGCACTGAGATACTACCTTCCACACTTACTGAGAGGTGTGTGCACTGGCCAAAGCGATATGCAGATTTCGTTAATTAGCCCCGGCGCAACTTCATACGGTAAGCTGGGTGTTTCTACTATTCTATCCTTACAAGCACTAACACTCCATTTGCATATCTAAAGTTTTCGAGATTTTTGTCTGCTACTCAAAAGTCAAATTAAAAACTCAAAAATACCATATAAAGTTCTAAAACCTTTTTAGCCGGCCATCACTTATTTCCTGTATTTGCCTCAATATCAACATTTGTTTGCGTTTTCTCTTCTCATCACGCCAAAGTCCCTTATCTCGTTTACAGAATGTAGGAGATACGCCGAAAATTGAACACAATTAGTCACAGACGATGCTGCTTGAATCATTCTGCGGTTCTGTTTGCAGCAATTTCCCTGTTGTACACTCCTCTACAGATTAAAGATCAATGAGGAAAGGCGGAAGGAGGCTTTGACTCGTTTGTCGGTATCCAGACAACCTTCTAGGAGGGGGATAACCTGCAATGCACCTTCCTGGCATCAAAATACAACCAGGGCTAAAATAAATATATTAAATTAAATTACCAAACAAACTTCTAGCTAGCCTACGGATGCATTGAGTGTTTTGAGTTTTGTTTTAACCAGCATGCATCCGAGCAGGCTTTGCGCTCCATTTGTGCCGGTTGGCACTCACGTGCCCAGAGTCCCTACTTCAGCCATACTAGCCAGATAAGTTAAACAAACTTCCCCCATTCATTATTATTACATTTATTCTGGTTAAATATACTGCTTCCTCGAATACATTCCCGAAACCGGTTCTTTTGATTTGCTTTTCGTATCAGTGCTTGCACGTTACGTAAGGTACCGGTTAAGCAGGTACTAGAGCATACCAAGTTAAGTATGGTTGGTAGAACGTTATGTAATATCAATACGGCCGGCACACACCCCACAGTCACATTGAGCGACGCAGGCCATTCGGTTAGGGTCCGCGGGGCAAGAGGAACCAGTGTTTAGAGACTCTCGACGATATGGCTCAGGACCGATGTCAGAGGCGCAGATTTATACTGAAGTTCACCATTTTCTCATTCCTCTTTTCTCTCTTTTGATAAATAACTGAATTTTATTTTCCTCATCTTCCACTCCATTGCCTTTTCGCCTGATGTACTGATATGAGCTGTAGGAGCTCGGGCCGTTTGGCGGTAAACACTGGTCCTGCTTTGATGAACGATGATATCATTTCGATCTGGCTGGCAAGAACTTTTGGTGGGTATCAGTATTTGACCGGTCTCACCTGCTCGCCTAAACAGGGTGTCGAGAGGGCATAACATCAAATATATAACCAGGAATTAACAGTCACCCACTGTTAGCGGATATTTATGACATTGCACTCATTTAAACTAAATGAGTCCAACACATCAAGAGGTGAAATGCTAGATATGTCTTTTGTACCGAACACCGCACCTGTGACTAGAAATTATTGTTAAATAACAATACTGCAACATGGCCATCTAATACAGGTTTACGCACGAGACCACAAACCAAGGATCACAATAATACTACGCCCCACACAAGTATGGTCTGCTAGTGAAGTCCAATATCAGTTCCATGTTTAAGCAGTTGGTGAAACCAAAAGATCTCGTCATCCTGGGACGACTTACTGACGAGCCTAGGGCTTTCTACGGTTCAGGTACACTTAAACCAGAACAGGAAACGCAGTCCCATGATCTCTTCGGGTCTTTGGTTTAGTCTGTCAGAACTTTCCACACATTCACCGTATCGTGAGGCCAAAGCGACCAAGGATCTGGAAATTACAGTTGTCAAAGATTTTCACTTAGATGTGCACTAGAAGACAAAGATGACTGGAACCTCCCAGACCGTAAGATAAACTTCATTTAGTTAACATTTATCTAGGCCTTATGATAGCAATATCGTGGTCATATTTTGCCAGTTACTTCAAAACCTTAGGGATAACTGGCACTGGTTGATCTGAAATTACTTTCCTATCCATTATCCAGCGTGGAAACCTGAAAGATTGGGCCTCTCACGCCCAATTGTAAGGGCTAGGTTCGAGTCGTTTGGTTTGCCCCCTCAGCAGACGAGGAAACCTCTTCTACCTTCTTGCTTTTAGCCTCCGAGGGGTGGATGTTTTGTGGGTTAGTAAACCGAGATCTGCTGAGCGATCAGGTAGCTATGGGCTGCTGGGATGACTGCGAGTCTATCTTGACTCCTATCTGTGTAGGTGCATGAATAGGGGTAGCAAGATAGCGAGAAAGGGTATGTGGCAATTACCCGAGAGGTAAAGGTTGATGGCATGGGTCTGGTCACTAGAGAAGAGTTGGTAGATAATTAAGGTACATCAAGGAGGGAGGCAGTGAGTGGTAAGTAGAAGGAAAGTGACAGTGAACTAATAATATCAGTAACTGCCTGAGTACGTCCATGGTAAGCGATGCAAAGCGACATGACTGTCCAGCCGTCTTTGAGTCTACCGAAGGTGCTGTGTGGGCTGCTAGCTGTGTCACCATTGCGTAATAAATAAATAAACAAAGTTTTATTCACACATTAGTAATTAACATGAGAGAAGCCAGTTTACAGACATCATCGCATTGATATATGTCAAAAAATCTACGACATTTTACTGGTCCTGAGTAGTACAGAGAGGAGGTCGTTTAAATCCATCAAAAACACCAGATCGCGGTTACGGGACAAAGAAAATGCCACTTTCAGAATATGCAGTGCGTCAAAGTGAAGATAGTAAAAATTCGCATCCCCATATAATGGATTTAACACAACAGATACCAGTTCACAAGCACCGTCAAAATGATGATTTTGAAAGTTTACAGAATAATGTCGGAGATTATACAACTCACAAAGCATATGCATAAACTCATTAAAACTTGCTGCAAATCAAGAGACGGGTATGGATTTCCGTCTGTCATTACACAGATAGGTTCCACTATCAACGACGAGAGTGTGCAATGTTCGAAGTCTAGGTTATAACTAGACGACATTGTTAGTCCATTTGCATAGTTCCTTATTTAGTAACATAAACATCCATTCACCAGAAAGTTCCTCAGTTTTTAGCCCTGCTAACCACAGAGGGCCTATTTATACTGCCTGGAGTATCAGTGGGTATCCAGAGTTATATAACCAAGGTGAGTGTCTAAGTCCATGCATTTCCAGTACATCATGTGGTTCAAAGGTAGTATGCATTAATTCCACTGGGAGTACTTATAGTAGTAGATGAGGGTAGGCGTTGGGACGGTTGGTAGTCCAAATGGCAGCAGTCACATATGGACTTCAGGCATCGTTCATATTAGCGTAAGCAGCATCATTCGGGAAGTGTATTTGATGCACGGTAGCTTTTACTTAAGAAGATCACTTGATACAGATTACTATAGAACGTGTAGTGTGGAATTACTGCAGGTAAGTCATATTCCGAGCCAAAAGGTATATTGGCCTCTCGTTCGGTCACTTGTTCAGAATATTTGTGCCACTATGGCTGCTGGGAAACTTTAGACGGTTCGTCTCAAGAAGAATCCTGACCAGCTGATGAGTTGACTGTGAAGATGTTCCAGAAACTGCGAAAGATTAGAAGCAGTCCAATAATTCACGGAGTTAAACAGTAGATATTATTTCTACTTAGTAGACATATCCAGATTGAAATTCAGCATTGAATTTCGTCATTGAGCCTTTGCTGTAGAGTAAAAAGCAAAGAAGAAGCACAAGCAGATGTGGGAAAGGGAATTGCCACGCAGACCAGCTTGGAAAAGAGAGAAGTCCCTATACTTTTAGACCTTTCCGAACTTTATGTATATTTTGATGTATGTGTGTGTGAGTAACCGCACAGTTTTTCCATTATAAGATTCTTAAAACCTTTCTACACGAGTGTATCGTAGTAGCTTTGAGAGGGAACCAGCGTACATAAGTTCATTATAGTGAGGAGGGGAACCAGTGCTCATACCCTCGTAAGCAATCGTCAACCCATAGGTGCAGGAGGAACACGAGGGTTGTAACGGCTCTGTTTCATGCACTTAGAGGTCCAAGTATATCCCCACCAGCCCAGGATGCATAGATGGTGACTAATTGAGCGATAGACTTATCGTTTGTTAGCAGCCTATTGAGTGAAGAGCGGAAAAGCGTCAACGGGCTTGCCGCACGAGTTTCTTCTGGAAGCCTGTTTCAAATGCGTGAGAATTTATTTAGGAAGAAATTATCTCGCAACCTCGTCGTACAACACTCAGTTTCAACCAATACTTTGTGGTTGCGCATATCGTACGTAGACGATACAATTAGCTTGATTTGCGGACCATAAGGGTGCAAGTGCTAATGAAGTAACTTGTAATAAAATATAAGGTTCAGTTTAAGTCTCCTCTTCCAGAGTGGTTCTAACCCCAACATGTTACATCTTGATGTGTAGTCTAGACTACAGTCAGTTCCTAATGTTTTGAGGGTGAAGTAACGTTGTATCCCTTCAACTTTCAGTCTATCACTTCTACGGAGGCCACCGAGAATGAACGGGTAATGTTCCAAGAGTGGGCGAATGCACACTTTATAGAGTAGAACCTGTGATTCAGTGCTATAGAAGTTACGAATGATACATCCCAAGAGTTTCCGTGACTTGGATCTGATACATGCTGTTTGTTCCGAGAACGTCAAGTCTCTGGAATACTTGATGCCAAGATCTAGCACAGAAGATAGTCTAGATAGCCGTTTTCCGCATACCTCAGGGGTCAGGTCATGGTTGTCGTTGCCTATAGTAAGCCAACCGCATTTGTCATTATTGAATTCACGGTGCGACTCAGCACGCCATGATGCAAGTTTACTTGGTTCCTGTAGGGCAGCATCCAGAGTATTACGTAGTTCATGAGAGTGACAAGTGTACACAACCTCCAAGTCATCGGCGTATAGGAATGTTCTGCCTTCACCTAAGCAGTTACACACACTGTTGATATGAATTATGAACAACAAAGGCCGAAGGACACCAACCTGTATAACTCCGCTAGTTATATGTTTAGATTCAGACTGCACGGAGTTTACTTTCATGGTTTGAGCACGACCACTAAGAAATGACTTTATCCAACTAAGTGAGGGGTCGCAAATACCAATTGGTTGTAGCTTGTTAAAGAGTACGTTATGAGACACCTCATCAAATGCCTTTGATATATCAAAGTATAGAACAGTGACTATTTTATGTGCCTCGCGGCTGCTAGTGATGCAGTTGAAGAAATCAAAGTGGCAAGTAACGCGGGACCTACTCTTTATGAAACCATACTGAGACTTTGGGATTAGATTTTCTGTTAATGGGTTATCAGAGACGCTGCTTTTAATTACTTTTTCCATAATTCTAGAGAGGACTGGTGTTACGTTGATGGGTTTGTAATTATTGGCGTTCGATTTGTCTCCGGACTTATAGCGAGGCGTTATGTAGCTAGTTTTCCATTCAGTGGGATATACGCCGCTTTCCATTGATAGGGTGAATATCTTAAGCAGGAACAGAGAAATATCGTCGCCGCTGTTCCTGATAACAATTGAGTTTAGGCTGTCAATTCCCATACCTGTTGATAGTCGCAAGTTCATGATAGCCTCTGTGATACTTTTGACAGTAAAATTCACATTGGCGCATGAACCTGTAGTGAGCAGCGAGAAAGTCGTAGGGTTAAGCGTGCTAGGACTGAATTTTGCGAAGGATTCGCTGAATAGTTCACGAATTTTGGGGGGATCGTTACAGACCACTCCGTTGTGTAATAAACAAGCTATGTCTCTGGATGCCTGCAAACGTTTATTCAAAAAGGAGGTCAGACTGTGTATCCTAGAACCGCTTTCGACAGCATTCAGCTTTTCACTTGTTGAGTCTTGTGCACGTAACGTCCTAATTGCTTGATAAGTATCGTAGATTCAGTGCAGCACCAGAAAGTCTTTAGAGGAATGATATAGCTTAGATAATTTTCGCTATTTGTTCCGAAATATTCAAGGGATGTATTGGCCCTCATTCTTCTTCACCTTAGCTGCCCTCATAGGAGCAACGATACCTAGACATAGCATTATATTTCTATAGAAAAACGAGAGTGACTCTGTTAATGAAACTATCATGAAGTACTCATCCCATGAGCTGCACCTGGGGAGCTCGATGAATGCCTCCCAGTTTATACTTTTGTAGCTACGATACAAGATATTTCTCATAGGTTCCTTGTTTTCCCACGAAGAGGGGAGATTGGTAGGCAACAGGAAACCATTCTGTGATCACTGTTAGCGAATTCACCACCAACGCACGTGGTGACTGGGATGACGTCACGGCAAAAGACTAGATCCAGTGTACTGTTCCCACGTGTGAGTGAATGGACATATAGTTTCCATCCATGGAAATCTAAGACTGTAAGTGTTTCATCATAGCGTTGTGGGCCTCAACTGGTTTCCCAGTTAACTTCAGGAAGGTTGAATTCTCCTGCAATCAGTCTGAAGTCAGCTCTGATGTATGCAGCATGGAAAAATGACTGAGCAATAGGCTCATCGGCTTCCTTTGATGAACATGGTGTTCGATAGACACAGCTTACGTGGATTTTATAGTTAGTACCGTTTATAGTAACCCATACTGAGTCAGGCAGAGCATTCAATGTACCATCTTTAATCTTATCAGCTGTGACAAGGCTACATATATATACGTATATATATGTATATATATACATATATATGTGTAAATCAAACAGCCTCCTCCACGCCTATGATCTCGGTTAGTGCGATAAAGGGTATAAACATCTATGCACAAGTCTACATCAAGGACTAAGTTGGGGCACCGTGATTCAGTGACTAATATCACTGTAGGCTTAGTTAGCGAGACTATCGTTCTCAACTGAGAAATTTTCTACGGCAACGGCCGCGCAATGATGAGCAGAAGTGTGAGAAGGTTGCTATGACTTGTGAAGTGTTTTACAATATCTTGTACGTCTAGTTGGTTAGAGAATTTTCCTATACTTAATTCATTAGACGATGTTCCAGTTGCTTTGCGGACATGATGAGACTCGGTGGTGGTGCATGGCGATGTGACCAGTGAAGCTTTATTGTACAATGGTTTATGATCACTTGCTTTTTGAGGGCGCGTTTCGGTGGTTGATGCGCCATTCATTCCTACTGGTAACGTACAGTGCAATCCATGATCGGTGCAAACCAAGGATGGTAGCCCTAGGCTCGTGTTTCTGGAGGGTGAAACGATCCTATGAACCATGGGTCATACTGTTCGGGGTCCCAAAAAAATTTTGATACGGCTCAAAAGTATGGGTGTTATTAGGGGAGTAATTATAAGTATCTTTGTTCACAAGCTATGAATTTAACATGAGAGAAGCCAGTTTACAGGCCTCATCAAATTCAGAGAAACATAAAAGGTTTTAGCAGTATTGAATGATACAGAGGGAGGCATTAAACTCTATCGCGATACCAAGTGTCTAAATGTTATGAAAATAGCAGGAAAGTATCACTTTACAGTACATACACATCGTTTTGAGTTTGGGTCATTTCTGCTCACAATCCTTTCATCACATCAAACGGCGCAATATTTGGTGTTTGCGTTGTGAGTAGTCGACATGATTGACCTATCTACAAGACCAAGTGTTTGGTCAGATAAACGTCTATTTTAACAGCAATTCTTATGTTCTTAGATTGATTGACCAATAATAACTTACTTCAGTGGTTTCAGGAATAAGTAAGTATCCATACAGTCATTCAATCCAAGTGAATGTCTAAGATCAGGCTTAACGCCTGAGTGAGAAATTTCTCACTCTTCAAGTGTTACCTCTTCCAACAATTCAGATTGGTAGCACTGAAAACACTTGTTGTGGTGCAAGTAATTAAAGAATGGAAGCATCGTCGTTCAACTGTGGTGAATATTACACATATTTGTAAAACTTCATAGACTTAAGTCTATGAATTCACATTAAAGTGTGCAACATTGTCAAGGAGATACATTGGCTGTTAATTGACTTCTACTAGGTGGGTTGATACAAGACAAAGTACTAGAGAAGTCCGTTACATAGCATTATTATGGATGTGTCGCCGTTAAGTAAAGTGATCTGTCCAGTTTAATTGTTTATCCAGATTTCCGCTGCATTTGTCACGGACCAGAAATCTGAGACCAGTTATTGTGTTTGGGATTTCTTATGTGGTAGCATTTAGGGTACTGGTAGGGAGGTGAGTTGGTTGTTAAGCTGTTCAAGAAACAGGAAAATCGCGGCAAGCCAGTTGGATACCTCTAACACCAGTTTCCCCTATTAGGTGCGAAGTAGGGTTTCCAGTAAGTTGATACGTTTTGATCAAACTAATGCTTGGGATTTTCTCGTCAGGCCGATGCTGGAAAGAAAAGAGAAAAGAAAGCGCAGGGAGGAAGGGGACAATGGAATATCACGTAAAGCAAACTAGGGGAGAGAAGTTCTCGTCATTTTAAAGTCATTCTAGCTATATGTAAACTTTAATTTATTCATATGAGAATGAATCTTCCTTTTTTTCTTATATGAAGTTTACACGAGTTATTAGATAGACAGTTTTTGTTGGCGAACTTAAAGGGAACACCAGTTATGTATTTGTACTAAACAATCCAAACAGATGGACTAGTAGTCAAACACCCTTTATGAGTCCATTGAGGTAAAAAGTACTTGAGATTTATGATGGCTTTACCCTATACGTTTAGAGGTCCTAGTATGCTTTCATTAGCCCAGAACGTATAGACAGTGCCTGGGCGAGTGGTAGGCTGATCATCTGTTAGGAGCTTATTAAGCGCAGAACGAAAGGTAGATAATGTGCCTGCGGTACGTATTTTCTCAGGACGTCTATTCCAGATGTGAGAGAACTTATTGATGAAGAAGTTACTTCGCAATTTGGCCTTACAACACTCATTTCTCGCTAAAAGGTAGTGATTACGCAAATAGTGGGCAGATGTTACAACTACTTTAATTTCCAGGCCACATGATTGCACTTGCTTACGAAGTAACTTATAATAAAATATAAGATTCATTCTAATTCGCCTCTTCCGGAGAGGTTCCAGTCCCAGCATGTTGCATCTCGAGATGTAGTCCAGGCTGCAGCCAGCTCCTAGTGTTCTTAGTGTAAAGTGGCTTTTTACCCCTTCAATTTTTCCTTTGTCGCTTATACGAAGGCCACGTAAGATAAACGGGCAGTACTCTAAAATTGGACGGATGCTCACTTTGTAGAGTAGGACCCTTAATTCAGTGCTATAAAAGTTACGGACGATGCATCCAAGGGGTCTATGTGACTTAGATGTGACACAAGCCATCTGCCCAGGAAATGTTGAGTCACTGGAGTATCTAAGGCCAAGATCTAGCGCTGAAGAACGTCTAGGTAGCTTTTGCCCACATACTTCGAGAGATACATCTAGGTTATCGCTGCCCATACTAAGCCGACCACATTTATCAATGTTGAACTGGAGATGGAACTCGTCATACCATTTAGCAACTTCACCTAATTCTTGTCCAGCAGTACATAGCGCATTACCTAGTTCATTTGTGTAACATGAGTATACAACCTTAATGCAATCAGCGTATAGGAATGTTTCCTCTACAGTGAAGCACTTGCACCCACTATTAATATAAGTTGTGAACAACAAAGGTCCAAGGACACTACACTGTATTACTGCACTAGTTATGAGCCTAGGTGTAGACTTTGATAATTTGGCTACGATCACTAAGAAATGATTTTAGTCAATGAGGTAGAGGGTTATAGATGCCAGTCGATTGTAGCTCGTCAAAGAGAAAACTGTGTGGCGCCTTGTCAAATGCCTTTGATATATCAAGATATAGAACAATAATGATTTTGCGTGCCTCGCAGCTACTGGTGATGAGGCTGAAGAAGTCGAAATGGCAGGTAACGCAAGACCTGTTTTAATGAAACCGTGCTGAGACTTTGTGATGAGGTTTTCGCCAATTAGATAGTCAGATATGCTGCTCTTAATCACTTTTTCCATGATTCGGGAGACGACTGGCGTTATACTGATAGGTCTGTAGATCCCAACATTCGCTTTGTCACCGGACTTGTAGCGAGGACTTATAAAGCTAGTTTTCCACCCTCTAGGATACTCCCCACTTTCCATTGATAGTGTGAATATCTCAAGCAAGAACAGCGGCTTATCATCACCACTGTTTCTGATGACTATTGAGTTTAGGCCATCTATCCGCATACCTGTCGACAGTTTCAGGCTTTTGATAGCCTCAGTGATACTTTTGACAGTGAACTCCACCCTAGTGCATGAACTAGCGGTAATTGGAGTAAAGCTAGTGGGGTTGAGGGCGTTAGGGTTGAAATTAACGAATGATTCGCTAAACAGTTCACTAATCTTGAGCTGATCGTTGTGCACCACCCCATTAGGTAGTAGATAGGTTACATCCGTTGATGGCTTCAGACGTTTACCGGGAGGGATGTCAACTTGCATATTCTAGAGCCACTTTTGAGAACGACGATCTCTTCGTTTACCGCGTGTTTCACACGTAGTGTCTTGATAGATCCGTAAGTCTCATGACTTCAGTGCAGTGACATGGAGTCTTTCGACGAGTGGCAATGTGATGATAATTTCCTAGGTTTATTGCGGAATATTTTAGGAATATATGGGTCTGGCTCCTAACAAACCGTAACTGTTTTCATGGGAGCAACGGTATCTAGACACAGCTCTATATTCCTGTAGAAAAGTGAGTGTGTCCGTTCATAAGGCTGTGGCAAAGTAGTTATCCCATGGAGAGCACCTGAGTAGCTCGATGAGTACTTCCCACTCTATATCCTTATAGCTTCTATGCCAAGTATAATTTGAAGATTGTTTACTTTTCTCATCGGGAGGGAGAATTGGTAAGCAACAGAATACCACCCTATGGTCACTGTTAGAAAATTCGCTACTAACGTGGGTTGCGACAAGGATGATGTCGCAGCAAAAGACCAGGTCCAGTATAATATCTCCACGCGTGGGTTGCTAAATGTGTTACTTCCAGCCATAGATATCTGTGACGGCAAGCATTTCATCAAATCGTCGTGGGCCGCGACCGACCTCCCAGTTAACCTCAGGTAAGTTAAAGTCACCTGCAATCAGTTTGAAGTCAACAGTGAGGGATCCAGCGTGGGCAAATGATCTGGCCATCAGTTCACCAATTTTTTTTGTCGAACATGGTGCTGTATACGCACAGCCTATGAGGATTCTGTAGTTGGTACCACTCATAACGATCTAAAGTGAGTCCGGCAGATCATTGAAGATATCATCTTCAATCTTATTTGAGGTAGCAAGGCTACACACATAGATCAGATAGCTTCCGCCATGCTTGTGGTCACGAATAGTGCGATACGGGGTATAACCATCTATACACAGGTCCACTTCTAAGATTGAGTCAGTACACCATAATTCAGTAACCAATGATGCGGTGGGTTTGGCTAGCAAAACTATTGTTCTAGGATAGGATATATTCTTAAGCAACGGGTGGGCATCAACAAGTAGGGCATGAGAAGGCTGCAATGGCTTGCAAATTAACCTACCATGTCTCTTAAGCCTTGGTAAGCAGAAGAATTTCTGGTATTCAGTTCGCTAGGCAATGCACTACCTACGTCTTGGACGTGACGGGACTCAATAGTGGGGTGTACCGGTGAGTTTCTGTCTCTCACAAGTATATGATTACTTAGTTCTTCACGGCACTTATATGCATTCCCAAAGTACTGGTCGGGGTCATCTGGGTGCCGGTGTAGGTTTGGGTAGGGTGTACGTGACCTGTCTGACATGAATGTATTTGGTATGCCACATGCCATCCTGTTGGAGCCACGATGGCTGGGTGAACGTGATCTAGGGCACTGTCTGATGTCAGATGCCCTCGAGTTACCGAAGTATCTCACTGTAACGGTTGAGGTTAGGTGTGTAACATGCCCTTTCGGTGGGTTTTCTTTCGAGATGCCTCACTTCCCATAGATCCAATAGCGGTTTTGTCTGTGGCAACGAAGTTAGCTACGACGTTTTCTTCGCAACCATCGCACAAAATGCGTTTTAAAATGACTTTCTTCAGGAGCTTTGTAGGTCTAAAGTGCATGGTTTCACCTGCAGGTCTGCGTTTAGTGACGTTACTATCAGCTAAAGGGTTTTCAACTATAGTTAACTTAAGGAGGTTAGTGCTGATAGTTGAGGTTTCACGAGGAATCAAACAAACCGGATTACTTAGGTCCAAGTCCACTTGGAATTGCTTTACCACCAGGGTGGTTGGAGCAGTAGGATTACTAGTCATAGCGGCACTATTTGAATGTTTCTCAGGGCGTCCAGTACCTTCGTATTTTGCATACACGGGAGCGGTAGGACCTATTCTCCTTTGTTTTCTGCGCTGACAAGGAGTTTTGTCCTGTACAATTGTGATAGTTTTGAAATTACTGTCTAGTCTTGCATGATCCTGATAGTCAATGAGCCTCTTAGCATCATATGAGGCGGTGAGCTTGAAAAGAATGGGGCAACTTAGCTGTGCTGCCTTCTTGTGGAGGCGTTTACGATCACGGTGCACAGGCGTAATGCCAAATGAGTTTAATAACCTTTTCTTGGCGACATCTAAAGATATGGTATCTGGAGCATTATATACTATGGCCTGTTGAGAAGATGCCAGCCCCTTCATTACTTCAGTTGCCAAGCAATCTACAAGCGTCTCAGCTTCTTCAATATGTTTCGGGACTAGGTTGGTGTGTTTCCCAAAATGATGTGCTAAGGGTTGTAAGTCCTCAGCTACTCTGTTGATTCCATCTATCATGAATTTTATACTGTCAATTTCTTCTCTATTTTCCTCGATGTTGTTATTCATGACCGACGTAATGTCTTCAGCCCTGATGAGCGGTGTAAGGCATGTAAGTTCGTCGGGATCTGGATTAAATGACGCGATGGAGTTTCGATCACAACCTGAAATATTAGTGGAACCGACTCTTTTATTCTTATCGCTAGAGCTATCTATCTTTAAGCGCTTTTCTTTCGAACGTCCCATTCTTATAATAGGTTTTAAGTGAGATATGCAGTTGACGGTAATGCATGCAGTCTAAAAGGATGGGAATACACCGCCTATATGTGACAGTGTGGTCTTAAACTATCCAGACAGAATATATCGTTATATTACCATATACATACGGTAATAATGAACTAAGCACGACAAGAAATCGACAAAAGATATAATCAAGGATCACGTGTAAAGGTGGCGTATAGTTTCAACGTTACCGCATTGTTATTGTTTGATTAACTCTATTTCGATAGATGTGCCCTAGTACCTGCTTAACCAGTACCTCACCTAACGTGTAGGCACTGATAAAGAAACAAGAATCAAAAGAATTTATATGCAGGACTACATTCGGAGGGGCAGTATATTTAATCAGAATAAATGTAATGGTAGTTGATAAGGGAAAGGCTTATTCAGCTTTCCTAACTAGTATGGCTGAACCAGGGAATGTATGTGCAAGCCCGCATAGATGCATGCCCATCAAAACAAAACTTAAAAAACCTTAAGCATCCGGATGTGAGCTAAAGGTTTATTTAGTTTATTTATTTCGACCCCAGCTGCGTTTCCTTGCCTGGGGTGCACTACACGGCTGTGACAATGTTCCGCGGTAGGGGACTCGATTACTCATAAAGGTTGGACCTAGGCATGGTATTAGCTCTCCAACGTATCACCCTAGTGGTGTATCTTCGTGGTGACCAATGCGTTGCAGGCAACGTTAATTTAGTAAAACGAACAGTGTGGGCAAAGAAATATTTCTTTTCAATTAGTTTTCCATCAGTGGCTCTACACTCATATAGCATGTTCAAACGTAAAATTGCATACCAATCTAGTGGTGAGAGTTGTTCAGTGGAAGGTTATCAGTCTCAAAGTATCAAGAAGGTGATAGCTGATCAGGTAATTAGGATAGTTAACCAAAGAAAAGAAATATCTTTTTCGCTCACACTGTTTGTTTTACTAAATGTCCAAACGGGAATTTTCGCATTATTCAAGGCTAATTTATTTGCTTGGCTTGCCCGGTGAGTGTCTCTGCCTACCGGTGTGAGACCATTGTCCCCGCAACCCAGCCGGCATCAAGCTGTAGTGCACTTTGGAACCTTTGGCTATTATCTAGAAAAGGCGAGTGACTTCTTACGTTCGGCTAGATTCTTGGCATTTCTCATGTTTACGCATGAAGGGCTGTGGTATTTTTGCTTTAATCGGAATATTATTTTAATTAAGAAAGACGAGAACTTTTACTGGGTGAATTTCTCTGGTTTCTGCAACATTGTGAGCCAAAAGTGTGGTAGGGCCGAGTGCCACCTCACAGTGACCTCTGGTATGCAGTGTAGCGAAAGTAAGAATTAGTCTCGCCTCACACACTCAGCATTTAAAAGTTACAAAAACGCAGGAAGTATCTGGCTATGCACGTTGTGCAGCTTGGATATTCCTACTGTGGTAGAATGGGCAAAAAGAATTCTAAATGTGACAGCTAGGGAGCTGTCGTTGAAAGTCGACAACTGCGACAGCGATGACGGCATGGCACCCATTGACACAGGGATTGCCGTGCAAAATTTTAAGAACGCCCAACGCCAAGCTGTTAGTTGGGCACGTAGACTATCTACTAGGCTTGCTGACGGCGGCTTAGTAAAGACTACACCTAGCAGTGGATGCCAGTGTCTTCCTGTTCTCGCACCCCCAGGGCTGGCAGACACGGTCTGAAGACTTCTGAACATAAAACCAAGTTTATCTCAGACGAAAGAAACAGGAGTGAAGCACTCTCAGTGCCAACTGCGAAACCATGAAGACCGCTGGTCATACTCAGTTCGGCGACCCAACCACCGACAAGAAGCAACCAGAATGGGATGCAAGCTCATTCTGAAGCTGCCAGCGTCAAGGCCATTGGATTAGGTTTTAATAAACCTTGCATACCCAACCCTGGAGAATGGCGGGTAACCAAGTCTAAACGGCGCGCTAAGAAGCCAGTAACGGTAACCGAACCAGCCATCATCATTCCACAGAGTGAAGTAAAATAGAGATCCTTGACAGAACCGTAATAATAATAATGATGATGGCAATTTTAATAATAATTCCTGAATATACAGGCACGCGCCATTTTTACAGGTATGAATAAGTTTATACACAAGTCACATTCATCTTCATGGAGGGTAATCTGAATCCCCACCCGTTGTCACTATAAGATATAAGTGCTGCATGTTCATATAGTGGAGCATTCCAACAGAATAAGTGTGCAGAAAATTTACAAGTTGGACGGGTGGAAGCATTGTCTTTGCATTGACAAAAAACCAGGTTTGTATCTAAATACTATAGGTATTGCCTGGAGAAAAATAGAGCCTGAAGCTAGTACTTCTGTTGTAACAGTTTATGCTTTTTACTTTAGATAATGGTGAAAAGTTTATGAAGGAATGTATGCATGAACTGTTTACATATTATACTTCATTGATGATTCCAGGACTGTAAAATTCATGCATGTTAATACCATTCCACAACAAATATTCATAATCTTGGTGAATATTATGACTGAAAGCCAAATATCTTCACTTTTCCAACTCCAGCATCCAGAGGCAATAGACCTATCTGAATGCTCCAAACGGACTTCCAGGACATCTTGTCCGCCGTTCTCGCTGGTCGTGACAGCCTTGCAGTTAGTAAGCGTTGGACTTTGCTGGTCACTTTTATAATGGGTTAATCCTAGATTTTGATAATTATGAAGTTGTAGCCCAGTGAACATTTTTATTTCTGCTTTTTGTAGTTAGGTATTCTGAGCGGGGTAAAACTGGTTAACCTCCATGAATGGTAGTTTCAGCCATGATCTGTACCTTAAGTAATTAATTCTCGACGGCAACTAGGCAAACCTTTAGAACTGAATTACTTTTCTACAATGAGAAAAAACAGACAAGGCAGCAGGCGTAGAAAGTAAGAATTCCAACAAGGAGAGTGTTTCCTATGTTCACGTTTCTCCCTATTTAACTTCCCCTGCTATGGCTTTCATTGTATGCGCTTTTTCTTTAAAGTAATTAAGAATATAAATTCCCTGCCGTCATGTAATGTTGAATTTCCATTTTTGATTACTGTGTTGGGTAGGGTGGAGTGGAAGAAAGTAGAGGCCCAAAACACTGTAGACTTTTCGAATATGGCCTTGGCAAGGTACGGAGTTTGGTTAACCAGCTTTTGTCAGAAAATATACCAAGAGTCACCCTACTCAAAACATACAGGGTAGGCGAACAGGAGACGGTCATTACGGAAAACAGGTTTTGGCAGAGTGAAGTCATATTCAAGTCAGCAGATGAGAGGGGTCAAGTTCTGAAGAAGTCTCACATACTTCGAGGGACTACAGTGTTTGTGCGAAGGGATCTTGTCCTCTGTGACTGAATCAGAAAACAAAAAGCGGAAGAAGATCTAAAGTCCAGATTAGCAGCAGGAGAGCAAGATCTGAGAGTAGTGGGTTTTCGTGAAGTAAGTTTTCAGCAAAAACCATGTAGGAGCCTCTACAGATTGAACGGAAACTCATTTAAGTAATTTTATCGTCCTGTGCACAAATCAACATAGTCTCTTAAACAAGCGGACTGAGCTCAGTAAGGTGATAAGCAAAGAAAGTCTTAACGCCACTGCTATCTCAGGGACTTGTCTCTCTTCTCGGATCAATAACTAAAAAACGTACCTATGCGGATTCGTCCATTTTAGAAGTGGCAGGTTGGCACGCAAAGGTGGTGGTGCCATCCTTTACGTTAAGAATAACTTAACCGTAAAAGCCATGGAAACAGTTGCACATGAAGTGGAACATGTGAAATGCCGCCCTGCTGAGTAAAATGCAAGGGACAAGATGTTAACTCAATCGTAGTGTATCGAAACCCTTAATGTGAGACGCCAGATTTCCTCCTAATGAGCTGACCCTCTGGACAAATTAATGCCCATGCCTAGTCGTACGAGACCTCAACGCACCATCAGTCGACTGGGATAGAATAACAACAGAAGTACCATGTAATTCATTCGATCACAGTTTGTTGAAAACATCAATTTCCTAGGCCCTCACATGGCCCATTGGGACGTAAACCAGATAAGATCAGCGACATGCTGCATCATTTCTAGACTTAGTATCCTCACATACAGATGATGTATGCTTCATCGTGCGCCTGGCACTTCCTGGTGGAAGTGATCACGCTGTGATCATCTTCGGATTCACAGCGAACGGCCTGCATCAGGCCGATACCTTAGCAAGACCCAACACATAGAAAGTGAACATAGAAGCTGTTAACTTAGCAGCCTCCTCGGGGGACTGAAGAGTCACTGCAGAAGCCTTGCTTGAAGGTGTATGGTGCCCCTTCAAACGGTTATTTTCATCAGCGACCCAACTGTTCACTCCGTGGACTATCCCGAGGTGATGGATTTCGTGGACAAACCAAGAAATCCGAATCTTGCTACGACGCAAGAAAACTTGTTGCAGTCATGCCACCCACCTCAGTACACCTGAATCGCTGAGGCGTCACAAAGTAGCTCTCAATAAACTTATCGTTGCTATCCGCCGGTCTCGAACGTGCTTTGAAACATGCCTGACCAAGTTGCATCGCAGCATCCAAGGAGCCTATTTTCCCACATGAACCATAGAAATAAGATGTGTCGCAGTACATCCAACTCAATCAAGGGAACGGAAACCGACTGCCTGATTGAGAACCATAGGGAAGAAGAAGAAGCCATGACTGGAAATTTTGTTGTGGTCTTCACACAGGAATCTTCTGTGGAGGCAGAGGCACTGACGTTTAACAGGATAAACCTTGTGTATATCGATCGCATTGACGTATTTCGTATGTTAAGTAATCTCGACGTGGAAAAATCAGTGGGACCGAAAGAACTGCACCATAGGCTTATCGGAGAGATTGCACTCTATGTAGCAGGCACATTGACCACTATGTTCAGACTCAGTCCCAGTGAAGGTACACTCCTCTGTGACTGGAAGGATGCCATAGTAACGCCTATCCACAGGGCAGAATCTGGGCAGCTTCCATCAAATAGCAGACAGATAAGTTTAACTACCGCCGTAGTGAAAATCCTAAGAAAGAGTAATCAAGAAAGCCATCACAGTCCACCTAGAGAGCAAAATCTATCGTCTCCTTTACAGCATGGTTTTCGCCAAAATTCTTCTTACTTTCTCACAGTCAAAGAAAGGTGGGTTAAATCTAAAGATGACAGGATGCCTGTGGATGTTATTTTCATAGACTTTGAAATAATAATTTATTCCTGAATTTACGCCGCATATCATTTTTACAGATAAGGTTATAACAGCCAGTGTTGGAAAATCTTCAGCAATCAATAAAAAATATTTTACCGTGTCATTTACATCTCAGGTAGTGGAAATCCCCGGTCAGAAAGGAAGAAAACTTCACCCCACACAAGCAGTGCACTTTAAGTTAACTTTAGAATTTTTGTTATGCCTTTAGGTTATCTGGCAGAAATGAAGGTCATGTCTAATGAATATGTGAAGGCATCATTCAAGAACAAGAGGAAGTAACTCAGCAATTTCTTCTCCGAAAAATGCAACGCTGGCTAAATAACTCAAGTGCTTTGATTTGAAGGACCACATGTATTGAGCGAAGTACCATGACAGATTCAATGTATTTTTCAAGGAGTATTCATCTCCGGGTTGATTGAAACGCTAAGATTTACTGTACAGACACTAATAAGTACTGATAACAATATATCACCTTCCTGATGAAGCGGTCTACTTTTGTTTGTTCATGCTAAATTGGACATATGTCCACCGTAGCCGCGCCTAATAGCTCGGTGAGCCAAGTTCCTTTGAACATCTAGGTCGAGTCGAAGAATCCGCCTCTCCAGATAAAATGGTAAGTTTTTTCCGAAATTTTACATATCGCTTACAGCTTCAGCCGACAAAATGGTGTCAGCCAGTGAAACGCTGGATGAGTGATTATCGAGAAGCTTCAAGGAAGTGTCTTCGTGTGATGCCATAAGGACGTTCATCGCAGGTTGCACGATTGTGGAGGAGTTGCTCGAATGTGGATTACATTTAAATAAATAAATAGGTAAATGTTTTATTCTCACATTAAAAATCTCAACATGAGAGAAGCCAGTTTACAGGCTTCATCACGCTGATACATCTTAAAATATCTACAAGACCACGGGTGCGGAGTAGCAGAGATGGGATGTCATTAAACTCTATTAAAACCAGTGGAAGATCCCGCTAGTTATGAAACAAGCGAGAAAATATCACTTCTCAGAGCATAAAGACTGCTGAAGTTTGGATAATAATAAATATTACCCTCATATAATCTGTTTAACACGAGGGATACTCGTATACAAGCATCGTCAACTTCAGAATTTTGAAAGTTTGCGGACTGGTGTTTAGTGTCAAATAATTCACATATCAAGTCATTAGCGTGCATAATCTTATTAAAATTTGCTAAAATTCATGAGACGGGCGAGGATTTTCACCTCTCTTCACACAGATAGGTTCCACTATCAATATCAAAAGTGCGCAGTGTTCGAAGTTTGCGTTGTTAGTCCATCAGCATAGTTTTGCTAATTAGTAATATAGCAGTCTATTCCATAGAATGATCTTCAGTTTTTAGCTTTGCTAATTACAAAGGACCCATCTATACAATTTGGAGTATCAATAAAGTATCCACGGTTATATAACCAACCTGTATGGCTATATCAATGCGTTTCCAGGTCACCATGTTACGATTAGGGGTAGTAGAAATCAATTCCACCAAAGACATTTGTTGTGTTGGATTGATTTAGACGTTGAAACTATTAATGACCCAAATGGCAGTTTTTGTACACGGGCTTGGGGTGCCTTCTGTGTTAGCGTAAGTGGCATCACTCAAGAGGTGTATCTGTTGTATATTAACATTAGTATGAAAAGATCACTTGATGCAGAGTAATAGAAAATATGTAATGTGAAGCTGCTGCAAGTAAGTCGCGTTCCTAGCCAATAGGTGAATTGATCTCTGGTTTATTCATCGGTTCAGAATGTCTGTGCTATTGGGAAAGTTTAATCGCTTGTTGCAAACAAAGCAATAGGTTAGTCAATCATAGGGATGGTCCAGAATTCGCGAAAGAGTGGGAGCAGTCCAGTAATCATTGGCGCCAGTGAGCGGGTATAACTTCCACAAAGTAATCACTTTCGGATTGAATGTGAGCATCAAATGTCGACATGGAGCCGTTGCTGCGAATGGGGAAAGAAAGAAGAAGCACGAGCGGATCTGAAAAAGAGATAACTACGCTATCCAACCTGTAGAAGAGAGAAGTCCCTATCCTTTTTGGCTTATTCGGACTTCGTGTACACTTTCACGAGTGTATATATATATGGAGTCAACTACATGGCTCTTCCATTATAAGGTTCTTAAAATTCTCTATATTTGGGATGTACCATAGTGGCTTTGAGAGGAAAACAGTATTCGTTAAGTTCATTATACGAAGGGAAGCCAGTATTCACACCCTTGTGTGCAATCATAGAGCCATCAGCAATAAAGCAACTTGAGGACTTTATTAGCTCCAATTCATACATTTAGAGGTCTGAGTACGTTCACAGTGGAAGCAATGGCTCGACCATTATTACTTGCCGATTGCTCCATTATGCTTCTTATTCGTGGATATAGTATGAATGTCAAGAAATTTATGGATATCCGTGGAAAGAAGGATTTCGTTGAGTAGACGTTGAAACTGAAACGTGGACATGCAAGAGCGAATAAAATGTGGAAGCTTATTCCTTAACTTGCTGTACCGTGTCAAAAGGGATCGTGACCTAAGTTTAAGGCCGCATTTTCCGACAGGTACAGTACACTCACGATTGCGTAGACTGTATGAAGACGTGGGCTTAAAGGTAGGAGCTCAACAGGCATGAGCAGTGCCACACAAAAGGCGGAAAGTAGGTTGCGGTTGAGCTCATGGCTTCTTAGCCAAACTGGGTCAATTTTCAGTTTCTTACACCTTCCCTCATAATCAAGTTCTTCTTAACGGCCCAGTACACAGTGGGTAAACTTTCTTTGAATATTCCCAATGTGTGTCTCATTCGAAGTATACATATCGTCGAAGATGACTGCGCCATATTCAAGTACCGGACGGATCATTACTTTAAAGAGCAGCAGTCTAGCCCCAGTCGTATGCACGTGTTTAAGCGACGGGCCAACTGAGCGCCTAAATTTGGACACAAAGGACAGAGAATACCTAGTACCTAGATCACATACTGAGTTATATGACTGCAACACAAAATCGCCAAGGTGTAAACTGGCGTTTTCGTAGGAATTATTGAAACGGAATTGCACATTTACCAGATTTAAGCGGAAGTTGCCATATTTAACTACAAGCGAACAGATAGATCGGGCCTTCCTGGATTCTATTAAAACCCTCACTTAGCGATGAGTGGGGGAAGCTATGCATAAGTTTTTAGGTCATCAGCAAACAGGGCTTACCATATTTTAGTACTTAAGAAACATCATTTATGCAAAGGAAGAAAAGCAAGAGCCGCAACGCACCACGTTAAATGAACTCGCTCAAAATAGGCTTTGGGGAGGAATAGGTGTGACAGAACTTCTCTATTTTCTAAAGAATGGGCTTATCCATGATGATAGTGGGTCACTAATTCCGAATGATTCAAGCTTCAAGATTTACTGATTATTAGGTACTTTATCACATACTTTTTTGAAGCCAAAACATAGAGCGATTACGATGAAACCTACATCTAGTTTGCAGTAACTCCCTCAAAATAATCCAGTGACCAAGTACTACATGAAAGACCTTTTAGGAAACCATGCTGCATAGGGGAAGTGGTTGATGCGCCACCTTACAACCGGTAATTTCTTGTACAGCCGCCTTCACAATACGAGAGACTACAGATGTAGCGCTTATGGAACGATAATTTTGAATATTTAACGCTGAGCCAGGTTTATACGCGGGAGACATGTATGATAGCTTCCAGAGGTCACGGTAGCACGCCCCAGTAAGAGGTTATGAGAACAGCTTTGTAAGGATCAGCGGTATGTCTTCATCGCGTCTCTTTAGGAGAACAGATGTGATTCCGCCGGATCCGGCAGTGTGTCAACTCTCTAGTGAAGCAAGTGCACCAGCTTTCTTCTTCTGTGTAAAGGAAACACTACTCAGGGAATAGTATAGTGGGATGGGCATTTGAATGTCTAGTACAGTATCTTCACGTGTGAAGCAGCTTGCATAATGACTACTAAACGGCTCACAGATCATCGTAAAGAATGTCCTCATCAATGACCAGACTACTAGGAATTTATCTAGATAGGTTTGCATGGGATTTTAGAATTCTCACTAATGACTGAATATTGCCTGTTTGTGCGCTGATACCAGATTCTTGTTTGGCTGGTTTCGGTTACCTATGCGCATGCTGGCACGTACATTTTCTGGGATGAAATTCACTTTCGGCTTTCCAGTTACCACTGATACCGTCAGAGGAATGTGGTAGTGAATTACATTCGTGGAACTATGGAAGATATCGCTCAGTTCATTGGCTATGCTACTAATGAAATAAGAACACCAATCTCAGCATTGCAACATGTACTGCATCCAGTTGCGGTTGCTTTTGAACCAGGAGCTGAAGTAGCGCTAGGAGGCAGTCTGAAGCCACCAAACACTACTCTGTGATCGCTGCCCGGGAATTCTGGACCGACATGAATGGTAAAATGCAATAATCCATCAGCGAAGACGAGGTGAGGCATGCTATGGTGTCTGGTTGGTTGCATTACATGCTGGCGCCATCTCCCAGAATCTAAAACATTAATAAAATTGTCGAATCGCCTAGGGGAAGTAAGTGCTTGCCACTTGATGTCAGGCATATTAAAGTCTCCGCATGTGCGTTCCATACACCAGGGCAGTGTTGTTATGTGGGTAAACACTTCTGCGAGCCTGTCATCATAAACCATAGTGGAACGGGAGGGACGGTAGACAGACCCTAAGGGGATAGTTATAGCATTTGGAAACTTCGACACAACCCACAATGGGTCACTGAATAAGGTATGATTGTCGACAGAGACATCACTGTCGAGAATTTCCAAAGTACACCAAGCCTCAGCGATAAGTATTAAACAGGGGTTAGACACAGTTGACAACGTAATGATCTCTCTTAATTTCTTGCTCATGGAACGGGTGTTAATCAGACAGAAAGTCGAGGAATTGGATGATCTGCAGTACTGAAACCTGCTTCGGAAAGCTTGTTCTCGTAGGTTAGGCTGAACTGTAGTGGTGAGAGACATGGGGTAGACGTTAATTTCGGGGACTTACTAAGGGGAATTAGATACTTTGGATTGCCACTAATATTATCCTTTATTGTGTCAGGTGTTGAGCTACTGTAGGTGGGCTGAGGGGATGATAGGCTGGTGTAAAATCTTCCCTGCCACTGTAGCGGTTGTGAGCTAGGGTTGAAAGCAGCTGGCTCGAAAGCGTCATCATTTGAACAGTAAAAGGCGCTAATAATTTTTGAAGTCCTTGAAAATTCGGATTTTCAGTATGAGCCCAGGGTATGGATGTCTGTGGAAATGAACCATGGAAATCCTGAAATCCTCGCCTTCTATCATAAGAAGGCTTGAAATTCCATTCGCCATGCCTTCGATGTACTCGCTGTCTATCTCGGGTCGTGGACATATGCCTTTGTTTGCACTTGATGAGTTTTGAGAAAGAGAGTGATCACTTAGTACGACCGATTATCACGACTTTCACGGTCTAAAAATGAGCTCATGATGAGAGCACATATTTTTCATTGCCGATTCCGGAGTGTATAAATGATGTATTCCGGAAGAATTTCGCTAGGGCCACTTCATGGCTTTGTTAGAGAAGAATTCTGTTGCTAATGAATTCTCCCTGAGACCGAACTGGGACGAAATTTTAAGTAAGCCTTGTTATGCCCAACCCTCCAAACTCGTTGGGCAATATAGGACCTTGGACTGAAACTTATAATACTTTGCGGAAGCTAGTGGGATAACGGGCGACATGATCAACCGTGACCACATCCTCTTGATCTACCTCTACCGAAACCATTAGGTCTAAGATATTTTCCTGTAGGAGCCTGATAAAGTGCACATCTTTGTCGGGTTAGTTTCTCGGTTCCTTATTGCATGAAATCTCTGAAGGTAGAGTGGTCTCTTAAGTTACGGCGACGTGACAGCTAAGTCCTTTTTATAAAATCAAGCTTACGAACTGAAATGTCTCGGACAGCTGATCGCATGAAAGGATATTATCACCTTACCTTGCATGTAAGTGCAGTCAGTTAAATGCTAGCTAAGGCACCATGCTTAGCGATTTGCGACTAGGATGTACATACTGAGAATGCTTAAAATTTGCCTGGCGAGGAGTGACAGAACAAAGGCTTTGGGTATGCAACCACTATGAACATGTTTGAAGCCAAAAACAGTTTTAACGATAGCATATATTTGATGAGTGCAAGAAATATCAGCAGACTGTTGGTGACGATTGGTTCCTGACTACATCATCTGACTACAGTTTGTATATATCCAGACAAAGTGTCAACAGAAGTTAGTACACAGTGCTGCTACTACGGTATTTGTGGGATTACAGTACCTTGACAATGATCGAAAACAACCGAGAAGACGTAGTATGTGATCACTTCATGAACACAATGCGTTCCGGCTGATCGCAACCTGCAGAACCTGGGAATCTGGTATTACGTGACTGTGGTACCAGATCGTGTGGCAAAGTGCCCATCACCTTACCCACGGTAATATTTGGGTAGGAAAAGGAAAACTGTTCACGGTTAACAGACGCTTGGTTCAAGCATAACTTACATGTTTTGGAAACCATCTGGTGTTGTAGCCATAGGTGATGCCCGTTTCTGCTATATTAAGTTTTAAGAAACCGCTGTGAATGGAATCAGAACTCTTCAAAGGACATGGAAGGAGATAATAAATGCGTAGGTGAAAGTCGCCACCGTGGGGGTAATTCTCGTCTTGACGATTGGTCAGCTCATGGGAATAATCATTGGGAAAAGTCATGCCAACCTTAAAAAGTGACTTAGCGAAGAACGGATGGGACAGTTTAGAGATCTATAAAAATGGGTTGTCAAAGGCGCTTAGTCTTCAGCCACTAAACCACATACTGGTTTCTGTGAAGGTGAAGAGTCACAGGGAAATCCATTTTAATAAGACATATAAAACCCAGAAAACGTTTGTGAAGCCAAACTAACCAATGTGTGTTTTAATTTTCTGAGGAACAACTTTTGATATAAGGTCGTTCGTCACCACAATCATCACAACCGCTTGTGGTAAGTTCAATGTTGGCGCTACACTTTCATGTGGTTTTATGGTAGTCTGGTTTGAGTCCCACCAACGTAATGTTATTTGTCAAGCGACTGGATACAAACATGTACTAGCTGTTCTCAGAATTTGTTTTCAGATAGTTTTTGAATATTTGAGAAATTCATCAAGCATGAAACAACATTTACAATCAAGACGCTTGGTTAAGGCAGCATATCCATTAAAATCGTACTACTGGGATTAAGGTAAATACAAGATCACCGAAGTACCTGAGCTACTACAAGAATTACTATGGTTCTTTTAGTTTCTTGCGCAAAGTTTTGTGTTAGACTTACGAAATGCTAAATATTAGATGGTACATGATACACGAGTAGGTGCACTGATTGACTGGTGTTTTATTACTTAAAGACCCATCTCCGTCAGAACAAGTTTGTTCGGAATATATTGGCACTAAAAAACTTAATTTTCAGCATATATTTTAAATAATGGTTTTCCGTCGCATCTCAGTGTCTAATATTTATCAAGCATTGAAAACCCCTCATGCCTAAAATTGCTTAGGTTCATTACGGGAATGTTCGGTCTCAGTCTTCAGTAATAAGGGTAATAGGCCAGTTGGGCTGTGTTAATCATTGCAGAACTAGTGTATCAGCCAGTACATTGGCTAATCTTAGGTAGACAGTGTTTCGCCTCATTGTTTAGAGAGATCGTTGACCGAATGTTTCCATTAGTACGTACGAAAATGTTATCCACAAAAAGGTTGTCCACTCACACTTCGATTGGTTCAGCTGGGCATTTAACCAGGTTGTTTGGGTGTATACTTCTCTTGTTTGGTTTATGTCACCACGTTTTTCGATTCACTGCTCACTTGTATGTTGAATAAAACAGGTGAATTTCAAGCTTCATAAGGACGGAAAGTCCATTGGATTACTAATTACATCCGAAAAAAGAAATTTTACCAAAAATGTAGAAAATTTCTTCCACTTTGACCAAATTATTCAACAAAATTTTTGAAATGGACTCATCCTACGTGCATTACACGTCTGGTTTCGCGTACAATAATGTCATTATAGATTTAGCAGTGCATCATCTATAAGCATGAATGAAAACTTCTACTTAATGTATTTCTACTCTTAACATGCTCGTTCTATCTATCTACATGGTTTGTAATGATTGTGTATGTGCATTCGCTTATTTAAAACACGAGTTCAGCACAACATCGTCACCGAAAAATGCACCATATGTGCATAGAGTCTTATAGTGCATACTTTGTTTCATTAATTGTCAGTTTTTGTGAGAGCACGATGTTTTCTAGTGCCGTTTTCAGCTATTCGGGATGATATTGAGAAGACAAACTCATCGGCCAGTTACTGACTGTTAATTACATGCTAACTCCTTAAAGTGTTTGTTTTGTTATTTTCCTAACAGTACTTCGGTGAATGTTTGTTGGCTAAAAGATTCTTAAGTACTCATCGTATGGTCATTCTACATTACTGCAAACAAACTACGAAAATCGCTGACACTTTATCAATGTCAGTAATTTAAATTGAGCAAATGTGGTTGGTCTGTAATTAGATGTGCTTTTCATTCCTGTCGATATGGATAGCAATATATTACAGTCGATATATTCAGATTATGATCGTTGATTTCGCCTAGATAGCGAGAATAATCTATTTTCTGTTGGAACCGTTTTAGCTATTATTTTTGTCTGAAAGCACCAAGGCGTTTCAGAATTTCTGTAGCTTACTATAAGCAGTATTAGTATGCCTTCTAGAACAATCCGAATTCATTGTTGTGCATACTACGTCCGACAGCGTTAGTTTTTGAAACTTACCATAGTGTGCAAGAATAATGACTGCAATTGGATGGGAAGCTGAGTCACAGCATAATTTAAATTCAGAGACTGTTGATTCTATCCAGATTTTATTTTAAATTCATTCATCATCCCTGAACAATCTTAGTGAGGGTGAAACCTTCCCGCCTATCGGTCTCATCCTGGTGAGTGTATTGATACCTAACTATTACGCTTACATCATAATATCAACTATTTTTATATGCCAAGACAATCGTTGTATCGTTTTCTGCCCTTTTTCCGTTTCTTTTACACTTATCCTTTTCCTTTGTAAATTTTCTGCACATAAATTACTTAACTGTTTTTGTAGTCTGCGAATTAATGAAGTTTTTAATTCTTCGTCGGTTATTCATTTTATCACAGCTGGATTTGCTGTAAATCTGCCCATATCCCTGAATACAGTACTGCATTCTGTAATTTTCGGTGTAAATTAGGTTTATAGTTTCCTTCGGAATTGTCTTCATAATTTTAGTGTTTTACTTACTAAAATGCACAACCTTTTACCACTCTTGTTTTACACCATTCTCTTTAATGCGTATCATGTTTACGTTGGGTGATTCGAAAAAATATCTGTTAATTGTGTAGGTGTGAACTTACAGTGGTGTATGCTTCCAAAAGAGAGTTGCATATGCTTTCATTTCCACACCTATAAGTTTCACGTTCCTTTTAGAGAAAAATGAATTTGTTATCGATTTTAATTATCTACTATTTTATTAAGTCTCCTCTACTGTGGTGACAGCAGCTAAACGTTTTTCCCCTATATTGTTAATAAAGGTTAAAATGGGTGACAGCAACTTCATTCCTGTATATAAACCATCGGAAATTGCTACCAAACTGTCTGATGAGTTCAGTCGCGTTTATGGCTACCAATGCAGTTTTGTTGCCGAGCCCCTGGCCGAGTGAATCTGATTGGTAAGTTTAACTGAGTGTCTTATCTATCGACAATAGCTGTGTTACGCGTAATATCCTAAAATCATATTGGTGATATATTTCAGTTATCAAATCTGGCTGCTACTATTACAGATTTTCAGATTTGTGGGTCTTTTTGAGTGAAAAAAATTTTTTTTGTGACTAGTGAGCGGTCATCTGTGTACAAGTTGTGGCTTTTCTTAAGTGACTGGAAGTTTCAGATAATATGATCACCTTATTAATCGCTCAACTGTCATTCAATAATGCAAAAGTATACACTATGTGTCGGAAATTGTGTTCAGTTTCGAATCTCAGTTACGTTGGAATGGAATTACTTAAGCGAGTAAAGTCTATGTGGATAGATATATGTTGTTGATGGGAATTACGAGCATCGAAAATAACGAGGTAGACCATCGAAAATACTCAATGCATGGGGGGGGGGGCAATTAATCTGTTTGAGAAGGATACTTTTTGTACACAAGTCATGGTCTACTGTTGCGACACTTTTGAACCAACAGTCCCTTTGATAAATCTACGTAATGTGATAAAAACATAGGGTTTTCTTGGGAAATCTGATTTGTTTGCGCAGTGCAGTTCAAAAGGTCTAACTACACATTCGCTTATCCAGGCATTTCTGTCTAATACTTGAAAATTGAGTGGGTTAAGGTGAAAACATGATAATACGAGGCTTTAAAATAAAGGATTATAAGGAAGGATAATCCATTTTCATACACCTTTAGCCCTAAAATGAGATAAAGATTACCAAGGAAGGTATAAGTTAAGGACAGGTTGTTTTTGAATGCATAAAGAGTGTTTAAACTTTCTTATGGTTAAGGCTTCAGGAAATCCACTTACATGGTCCTGGGGGCTTCTATACAATGGTCTAAAAGGTGTTTTGAGTTCAGTTCTATAACTTTTTCCTTGAATGTGTTTGCCTTGTATTTATCGGACTTTTCGAACATAGTTGTTTCTCTTGCTATTTGGGAATGTTCCAGAACCGTGGACTTTATAGTTCTATTACTTCTAACATGTGTCACTGCGCACAGGTAAATTGGTGTGCGCATGGGGATGTGACATAATAATCTGTATAGTGACAAGGTGTGTGCTGAAGCATGGATTTCGTTTTCTATGATAAGTTTTGCTGCATAGTATATTTTAATAACTGAATTGAGTCCCCGTCTCAAGATCATACCGTTTGATATCCCATCCTTCTTGATATGGTAGCATAATGTGCATGTCTTTTATCCAGACAGGATACTGAATAGATCGCAGAGTTGTCGTTTTCACCCTGACTGGTGAACTTTATGGGATATAGGTTATTCATTGGTGTCTCTGTTAAGACTTTGATTTCTTCTTCCAATGTGTTTGTTGTGCAGATAGGTCCTCTTAAATAAGGACTTTATCAAACACCTTGTGTATTGCATTGAAAATAACTAGTGAAATTTTTGACACTGTCCGGTCCACTTAGTTTTTCTGTACACTGATTTTCTTATCTATACACCTTCATCTTCTCTTGTAACTAATAAATGTCAAAAGGAAAATAACTATCATTTTCTGATATGGCTGTGTATAGTTTGGAGTCTTTCCCAAAGGTATTTTGCTTCTAAGTTATCAATAACATATCTCTTATGCAGAGAGACTTTATTGAATCCATCCTGTCAGAAGTTCGACGCGCGATGTATAGACGCTGTTCTAAATGTACTACGCAAACACATCACATTTCTCAGATAGACTCCTTTTATTAAGCAAATTCACCAAAGGGATCATTTTTTCAAATTCCTGAAGAAATCCCTACCACGCTATTAAGAGGTTAAATGAACTTGCCAACCAAAGTTGTAAGATCATATCTGAGAAGACGGAAGTGAATTTTTTCAGACCTTGTATTTCGACTCACACATTCCCTGGACAGTTGTATAAATCATTGGGTTCTAGTAAACTGAAACCTAATGTTTCAAAGCTTATTTTTCTTTCTAAATCTCAAATAAATAATTGCAGGGGAAGTTGCACAAATAAGTGGAACTTAAAACTCACGCGTCTCTGTTGTCGGAAATCTCATTCATATGTCAAATTCATTAATTCATGCAATTCTGTCAGCAAAACAACAAAAGAGAATCTGATGCGAAACTATTCAAATATCATTCAAATGACATGCAGGTAAATCCTTTTCTGATAATTTCAGATAAATATGTGACTAATCTTTCATCTACTAAGCTGTTATCGAAAAGAGGCTTTTATCTTAGATTTAGCTTTTATGTACTTCGAATAACAAAGTTCTAATCGGTGATTGATGTCGGGTTTGAATGTCTTTATGATCAGCTAAGTTCACCTTGTTACATCTTGTGACAATCAAACGTGGTAGGTTGCCAAATTTGTCAATATCGCTCATACCACCAATCGCTCTGGATCCACACAGAAAAGAGTCCTGACTTTGCAACGTTTCAGTGCCGTCGAAGGACTACAAAATATCAATAACTCTGTAATTCTGAAACCCGATAAGTGACCTGGTGCAGTTACTATTAATATGCAAGAATATTTAAAGAAATGTCGATTCTCACTGACAAGCGAATTCATAGAATATCATACAACTGGAAACATTAGAAAATAAGAAAGAAGAGTAACTGCAAATCTGGTTGAACTCAGCCTGAAAATTATTGCAAAAAAGAGTTTAATTCGCTAAAACCTATTAGGTTTGAGCAGCCATATTTATATGGTCTGCCCAAATTACATAAAGTAAATATCCAATTACGCCCAACACCTCTAAAAATGGATGGCTTGTCGATGAAGATATATGTCACAAGTCTCAAGAGCGCACCAAACCTCCGTAATCGCTTTCACGGATGGGTTGCATCTCAACCACAAAAGTGTGACCTCTTTAATTTTATAGCAAATAGAGCGCCCGTCGATCACATAGAACGACTGTGATCCGGTGATGCCCAAGTATATGCATCCACCTAAGAAAAAGCTTTAGCCTGAAGTGGTATACGGTGGTTTGTAAATACAAGGTAGATTTGTCGTATATACCTCACTGGCAGTAACATGGTGATCCATAGCGTTACTCTAGGTGTAGAGTGACAATAGGATACTAGTTAGTGGGATATTCACTATACTGCGGTTGGTTTAGGGGGTGTTGACCAAGGTGAAAGTTAGTTTGTTCGAAATCACCCGTACCATATGCACCACTGTTGGCCTTTCAGTCATATGCTATCCAAAATGTTGAGTTGTAGGTTGCAGTGGTCGAGTGGCACACCTGTCTGCTGACTTGTATTTCATAGTAATAGCCAATATTCCATCTAAGAGATTTACCCTGATGAGACTAGATCACGGGTTTTTTCTTTAATGTTTTAAGACCTGCATTTCAAAGAGTTTGAGTGCTGCAAGATATCCTGTATTACCGCCATTAAAGTTATTATCTAATAGGTATGACTGTCGAGGAGCTGGTTTTCGCGAAATACTACCAAAAGTAAGGAAGTCGGGAAGTAATATAGATCGGCTGGATGACAGTTACTTAATTTAGCTTCAGGATGGGCTGGGAAATAACACTCACTGTCTTTCACACTGTGACTGGGTAAAGTTTTGGAAGGTATTTAGTGCTTCACAGTATTCTTGCATCTGTTGGCATGCCTATTGAGTCTACTATGAGGTGCTTTGCTTAACTCTAGTGGATGCCTAATAGGACAGAAGCTAAAGCAGTTAGTGATTCTTTTATTGCTTTTTTGCTTGCCAATCTAGAACAGATATTTTATGCATATGCTGTTGTGAAGGAGAGTTAGACTGGTTTCCCTGTATATGACGAGGGCACTGTAGAGATAGGGTTTTTGCAACAAGAGTTCAGTAAGTTTATGAACTGATTAACTCCTGTTGAGGATGTGGTAACTTTTAGAGTTATTGTTAGTCAATTACGTAATATGCGAAGTGGTGAGATCTCTATGGGAGCCGATGTGGAGATCGATCTGAACTGAGGAGCTTGTGATAGACCTTCCAGGAAATGTGGGTTCGCATAAGTGCACAAATCATGATGATGTACAGTTGCAAAACTGTATTTTACCTATTATTATTAGTCCCTTGGGTTCCTAATGGAACATAGGGCTTCAGTAGCACGTCTCCATTCCACTCTGTTCTCTGAAATCTTTCAAACCTGGCTCCACAACAGCCTAGAAGCTCTCATTTCCTCCTCGCACGATCTCCTCCATGTCACCCTCACCTCGGACGTCCAACTCGTCGCTTCCCCTGGGGATTCCACTCGAGTACCTGGCCTGACGCGTGATGTCCCCAGTCGGCCTTCTCAATCCCAATCCATCTCCACTTCCTTCTGCATATTTGTTGGGTGATAGGTTCTTGGTTGGTTCGTTCCCAGAGCTCCTTGTTGCTTATTATTCTAGCCATCTGATCTTCAGTACCGAGTAAGCGTAGGCGGCAGCTGTTGATGAATGTCTGTAGTTTATTGGAAATCCCTTTCGTAACGTGCCAAGTCTCTGAACCTTACAGAAGCACTGACTTGACGTTGGTGTTGAATAGCTGGATCTTGTTCCACATGCCGAGTGGAGTGCAGATCTCCACACTGGTTTCAGGTTAATGAACGCCTGTCTTGCTTTTCCGATTCTGACTTAGACATTCTCGTCTGTCTCGCCTGTAGTTGAAACAGTGCTGCCTAGATAGGTGAAAAAGGTTACTTCCTTTAAGTTCTTCCCGTTGATGGTGACTGGAGTTTGTTGTTGTTGTTGATGGTGGTGGTACGGTATCTTCGTCACCTCTGTCTTCTCTATATTCACTTGAAGTCCCGTCTTCGCTGCCTCACCTCTTCTGTCAACTTGTTAGTTTTTGCCTGTAGATCTTCAAGTTTGTGTGACATCAGACACAAGTCATCGGCGAAATCCAGATCTTCTAGGTTCTTTTCCGCAGTCCAGCCAGCGTATCCACCTCTTCTCGCTCCCTACTGTTTGCTGCATGATCCAGTCGACCACAATCAGGAATATCATGGGTGATAGTAGGCAGCCTTGTTTCACTCCTGTCTTCAATTCCACTCCAAAGGAATCACTGAGCTTCCATTGTGAATTACTTGGCATGTGGCGTCTTCATATAGTTGTTGAATGAGGCTGATAAAGGTTTGTGGCACTAAAACTGTAGTGTTGAAGCAAGTGCCTGCCAAATTACTTCTCGGTCGACGCTGTCGAAGGCCTTTTCAAAGTCGATAAAGTTGAGGTAGAGAGTTAACTGTCATTCTATACTCTGTTCTATGATGATGCGAAGTGTTGCAATTTGGTCGGCACATGATTTGTACTTCCTGAAGCCTGCCTGTTCCGGTCGTAGTTTTGAATCCAGTGCATCCTTTAGTCTCTCCAAGATGATGCGGCTTAATATTTTGCTTGCTCTGGGTTGACAGGAGAGTGATTCCACGTCAGTTCTTGCAATCACTGAGGTCTCCCTTCGGCAGTTTGACAGGGTAACCCTTCTTCCAATCGCCAGGTACCTTCTCTTCCTTTCACACCTTCTGCAATAGTGGTGTAAACATGTCCGCTGTTGTCTCTGCGTCTATTTTCAGTGCTTCTGGCGGGATCCCGTCTGGTCCTGCTGCTTTCCCACATTTCAGTAGCTTTATGGCGTTCAGGACTTCCACTTTTGTTGGAGGATTTATGTTCACTTGTAGTTCAGCGGCTGTAGGTGGTATTACTGAACGAAGTGCAAGTGGTGGTGGTGGTCGATTCAAGAGCTTCTTGAAGTGGTCGGCCCATTGTTTCCTTTGTTTCTCTTCTTTCGTAATTAAATTTCCGTCATCATCTTTTATTGGTTTCGTCTGCATTGTTCTCTTCCCAGATAGTAACCTGGTTATTTGATACAACGTTGTCAGGTCTCTCTTATCTGCAGCCTGTTCTGCTTCACTTGCCAGTGTTTCGTAGAAGTGTCTTTTGTCTTTGCGAGCACTCTTCTTCACTTCTTTATCCAGTGTTTTATACATTGTGCTCAGTTCCTCCTCTTGTTGTGCATCCTTGCACTGGTTTATCTTCTGCTTCACCACCCTCCTCTCCTCTATCAGCTTCCATGTGTCCATCAGGATCCATTCCTTATCTTCTTTCTTCTTCCTTCCTAATACGGCTGTGCAGGTTTCTTTCCACATAGCTTTCAAAGACTTCCAGTGTTCTTCCACACAGGTTTCTTCAGGGATGTCCCTCGATATCTCCCATTTTGTCTTGATGGCTGCCGTGAAGATTTCCTTTGTAGTTTCATCCTTCAGTTTCCTAGTGTTGTACTTGAACTGTGGTCTATCACCAGCTTCCTTGAAGGCTTTTAACTTGATTTGGAAGGTTCCTTGCACTAGACAGTGAGTGGTCTGAACCTACATCTGTTCCTCTTCTTGACCTTGTGTCAAGTAGACTGTGTCTCCATTTTCTTGAGATTGAG
>OX104134.1:19313536-19379776 GCA_944470555.2 Heterobilharzia americana | reverse complement strand
ATAACGATTTCCTACATACTGCTATCACATCTCAGAAGGTAGATAGATAGACGATGACGACCGAGAACCTGGGACAACCGTGTACTTATTCATTTCACCACATATCACATTATCACAAAGAAGAAGAAAATCTCGAAATAACGGTAAACGGTAATAGTAAATGATTGAGGGTAAAACTAAGGATAACAAATATATGACGATAAGTTTTCAGAGTTTAGGGTAAGATAGACACATGTACACCACTGCGATAATCTTTGAGTTATATCATCTGTAGTTATCAACTAGTGATTTCCGTTGTCACGTGAAATGCGGTAGGAAGCCTGGACTTTACTACATGTTCTTTATGGACCATTCATTCGTCTGAAATTCATCGTTGTACCTAAGACCGGAGCTGTTGAATTAACGTAGAGCCTAGAACAGAAGTGTAACTAGCGTTAACACTTGTCTAATCAACGTATTGAAAACGAATAAAGTTCAAGCATATGAGAAAGATAAACAACTCAAGGTAGAATGAAAATCCTGGTATCACCCTGAAGGATTATATAACGAACAGTCACTGAACTCAAGCTGGTGAAAATATGAAGTTAGGCAATTTCTGAAAAAATCGAGGTTCACGTAAAATATGCTGTATTGATGTTTTTTACTGGGAAGTTAAACACTGGGTCAATGAAATAAATATCACTATCCCACTTAAGATGAATAGATGATATAAATTTAACTAACGTCCACGCCCAGTTTACAACTGCATACTGATTTACATGACATCTCAAACAAGAATTATCACACTGGAATGGATGAAATGCGCCAATTTTGAAATTGGGCACACAACTAAAGGCATGAGATTCCGAGCTTATCAATTACAGTTAATAACATTTTCGTGGATATGTTTATGCCTTAAATAGCGACCATTTACAAGAATTTCGGCTCATACATTATGTGCACTTTTTGTCTCGACAGAGAGTAATAGACTATTAATAATTCCAGTTTAGTACTACATAATCGTTGGAAACATGAAGCAGTGGACGTATGTTGCATTTTAGTTAGGGATACTTGAGTAGTACATACCGATGGACGCTATGACACAGCTAGCCTAGAACCATCTGATCTCGTGGCAATCACGCTGTCATTCGGGCAATACGATGAAATTCAATGGCCTGCATTTCTCTACTTCTGTCTCACCCCAATATAGTGCAACCCTTATTCAATATCACTTATAAATAATCACCATCAAAGACAATCAGGATATGCTGTTGACCTTTTCGATTAGAAAAGGAGGATTCTTAAAACATTTATAACTAAAGTTAACTGCTATCAGGTGTCTAAGCTTATCTTATTATAAAATTTAATAACCGGATAACCCACAAACGTTAACAGTTGAATTACAACCTTCAATCAGTAAGAAAAATTGCCATAATTCCAGCGGCTCATAACCTCAACAACGGTGAATGATACGATTTAAAAACCCGTTAACAAAATCCATCTGAATCCAAAAGAACCCTCATACTCACATTTCCACTTTGAAAGAGGAGTGTTATCAAGTGAAGCATTACTTAACTTCTTAAAAGAAGCTCGAAATTCCCTGAAAACCTTCTCAACCAATCATCATGAGCCCAATTATTCGCAAAAAGCGGTGATTATACATGTGAGCTTCAAATTGATTGACAGAACTATATCGATTAGAAATGTCTTTCTAGGAAAGTGTAGGAAATACCGAGGTCGCTGGAAACATATATATATATATATATATATATATATATATATATATATATATATATATATATATATATATATATATATATATAAATAATATACCAGGTGCTCACGTTATATCAGGAATCTTATAGTACACACATTGGACGTCCGTCGAACGCTTTCTTTTTGCAAAAGTATGTTGTGTACGTGAGAACTAGTCACACGCGGTTATTTTTCTGTGCACAAATTACCAAAAACCTTAAAGCGTACAAACGCGATATCTAAAAACAAAACACTTACACAAACCATCTGAGAGACGAACAACCAAAATATCTAGAGAAACCATCGAAACTCGCCTGAATTTATCTGCATTTTGTTTTTGTGGTTCCCATTGATACTGAAACTGAGAACCCTCTTGTTCTCAGCTGTTAATACAACTTGAAGCTGTAATGAGATACCGACTTAGGGGAAAAAACTTAAAGTAGAATTTTCGTCCATTTCCCGGTCTTTCGTCTTCGTTGTATATCGCGATAGGCGATCCAGCAAACAAAAAGTATATTACGCATCTGATGAATAATTAAGGAATTAAAAAGATCATTCAGCTAAGAATCAAGAGAGATTTGTACATAGATAACTTTGATCTGTGCATTAGGAAATGCTGATCATCGCGTACAACTCGTTGCATACTGTGCATATGCGGTACAGCTTTCAAGATTATCTTCTTTGATTTGTAACTGGTGTAAAGCAGTAAGTTTGAGAATTTATCTTTCAACAGAAATCACAGCGAAAGTTCACAATTAAGGTTTACACTGCGTTACAACAAATGTTGACGAATCTTACAACTTTGTTTATCCTTTTTCAGTATTGAAATATAAAATGATAATATAGAGAAAAATAGCTTTGACTTTCTATATCCTACTACATAGGGTACAAGAGATATCTTGGCAAGACTTGTTCGTTGCAACAAAAGATACCTGTGTTAAACACCATTATGTCTACGTGATAACTTGGATTTTTCAAGCTAAAATAATTGATCACAGTGACAGTGTAAAGTTATTTTCAAAACCAGATTACTGATGATATGACAATGTTCCTAATTTCCTTCACATTCCAAATCATCATCAATATCAACGTAGGACCAGGCATTACTGCGTAACGGTCCGATTTGCCACATCTCATATCAGTACATCAAGTAAAAAGACAGTGAAGTGCAGGATGAAGATAAGAAAATTCAGTCAAAGGAAATATAAAATCCGAAAAGAGAGAAAGAAAGAATAAGAAAATGGTGAAGTTCGATACAGCGTCGTTAAAATGAGGATAATATGTGTATACATCTGCGCCACTGACATCGGTTCTGAGCCATATCACCTAGAGTCTCCAGCCGCTGGTTTCCCTTGTCCTACAGACCCCAACCGGCTAGTGTGCATCGCCCCACATGGCTCAAACCAACAGTTAAAGACTTCATACATTGCTGCCATGTTTTAGTCTGGCAGCCACAAGCCATTTTCCAGCCTGAATCTACTTTAGCCAACATTGTCTGACAAGACAGACGGTGATTGGGCACACGTAACACATGTCGAGCCAACCATCTTAGTCGATGAAGGTTCACAACCATGTCAACTGACTTGCCTCTACTTCCTAAAACTGTACACCTGACTTCTGCGTTACTCACGTGATGACATCACGGAATACGTCCTATACTACGAAGGCAACGGTGGTCAACACCTGAAGCCATTCTCATATCCTCCACCTTCAATGGCTATGTTTCACAGCCATACAGTGGAACAGAGCAGACTGCTGTGCAGTACACGCGAACCTTAATAGATAATCGGATATCACGGCGGCACCATAGGCGGCGTAAGTTGGTGAAAGCCAGCCAAGCCTTTTGTATCCATGCGGAGATTTCATCGGCCACTGAGCCACCACCAGGGCTGGTCCTACTTCCCAGGTAAGTGAAGTGGTCGACACATTCAACCACTTCACACTCTTTTGGTAGCCATGGCACCGTTGAAGACCAATCCTGAGGCAACAATTTGCATTTGGGTGGTGAGAAACGCGTCCCAAACATTTTCAAATTCTCACTCCAAGTGTTCAGAAGACTCTGCATCTTGTCAGCGTCTTCACCTAACAGGACTATGTCATTTGCATATTCTAGGTCCAATGGAAATTCTCCTGCGACTAGGTCAACCTCTGTGTAATCAGATGACGAGAGGGAGACCTCCATAAGAATGTCTATGATAAAATTGAATAAGAATGGAGACAATGGGCGCCCTTGACGAACATCACTCGATGAGGATAGCTCCCCGGACATCTCACCATAGTCTCTAGCACGCCCACTAGTGTTCGAGTAGAGAATCTTTAATAAGGTGGTGTACTTACTCGGCACACCTTTCAGTGAGAGATATTGCCATAAGACTTCTCGATCAACGGAATCGAATGGAGCCTTCAGGTTGAGAAATACAGCTAGTGTCGGGCGTCGGTAAGCCTGCCTGTGTTCCAAAACCTGGTGCAGTGTGAATATTTGGTCTAAAGCCTGCCTGGTTTTCTCGGACTTGCTGTTCCCGAGCTCCACTCAGGCGTCGAAGAATTATAGAACTTAGGATCTTAGATAATGTGTTTGCCAGGCTGATTCCTCTGTGGTTATCACAAGAGGACTTCTCGCCTTTCTTGAAGACTGGGATGATCAGTGACTTAGACCAGTCGGAGGGGATCGTATTTGATTCCCATATACTGGTTAACACTTCCGTTAACCTGACTAAGAGCACTCTACCACCATTCTTGTATACCTCAGCAGGTAGTCCGTCTGGTCCTGCTGCCCTTCCTCGTTTCAGGCTACCTACCGCTTTCTCTACTTCTAAAGTGTTGGGGGACCTGTCTCTATGTCCCATTCAGGGTCCGACTGGATAGCGGGCAGCGCAATGGTGGCTGGAGGCCAGTTAAACTGTTCCTCGAAGTGTTCTGCCCATCGTCCCAGTCGCCTCTCCTGCGAGTGAATCGCAGATCCGTCCTTCTCCGCTATAGCCTCACTAACTGTTGTTGACCATTTCCCCCAGTCTCCTTAATAAGTCTAAATAACTGTCTACTGTTACCGATCGCCGCTGCCTTTTCCATCTCTTTAGCCTTTGCTGCCCACCACTGTTCACGATCGTTGCGCAGACTTTTCGTCAGTTTATTTTTAAGTTGCGCTCGCTCTTCATTGTACTCAGAGCCTGCAGGGATGCATTCACGTGCATCCATTAGTTTGGAAGAAGCTGCTGATATCCACTGGCTCTTTTTAGCCATTATCTTGGAGTCGGCTACAGTCTCCAGTGCTGCTTTTACAGTAGACTGAAGATGGCACCAAGCTTCTTCTGGATGAGTGACAGTATTTTGTTCCGATAACTGCCTAGCCAACTTCTCACTGAACACGGCTTTGGTGTTTTCGTTGTCCAGCAGAACTCGTAGTGGTTTTGTTGCCAAATTTTTTCTACGTCCATTGAGACGCAGGCATATACGTGCTCGGACCAACGCATGATCGCTGTCCAAACACGTACTCCAGAAGGAGCGGCAGTCTTCCACCGATCCTCTCCAGCGATGACTAATAGCAATGTGGTCTATCTGTGTCCATCGCTGAGTCGAGCTCGGTGGACGCCAGGTCAGACAGTGCCTTTCTTTATGTCTGAAATTTGTGCTGGCTAAAAATAGGCGGTTATCTGAGCATAGTTGTAATAGGCGATCACCGTTATCTGTACGTTCAGCTGGGATTCCGAAAGTGCCACCTAAGTGCCTTTCTGCCTCACTCAGTCTACCCACCTGTGCGTTGAGGTCACCTGCAACAACCACCACGTCCGAACGTTTGGCTTTCGAGAGGAGGTTAGACAGTTTATGGTAGAACTCGTCCTTCACTTCATCCGAACTACAGTCAGTGGGTGCGTAAGCAGAGATTACAAAGAGACAACGGAATCCAGTCAAGTAGTGAGTTTCCTGCCCTAGTGCTTAGTGCTATGCCTACACCTGCAAGACTGCGAGAGCTAGCTATCGAATCTCCAGAAACTCGAAGGGTGAGTTTTGCGGATTCAGCAGATTGGCCGGGAGAAGTCAGGTGAATAACCGCACTTGGTTCCTGTATGCGTGTCTCACAAACATAGCACACATCCATGCCCCGAGTTGCTAGAGTCTTTGCCAACGAAGCCTGTTTGTCCAATTTGACAGAGGGTGCGGACATTGAAAAGTACAATACGTAATTTGGAGCGTGGTTCAAGGAGACCAAGGATCCTGCCCTGTGAACTCAGATCGTCGTCGAAGGCTGCAGAGCTAGAAGAAACTGAAAATGATGCATTATCGTCAATTGAGAAACGAGAAGGAAGATTAGAAGGTAATGATGGGGGAGGTGGATAGCAGTCTGAGGAAACTTGAGTGGTGATCGAATTGCGAGGGCGGTTGACACTTCCAGGCTGCCCACACCATGGAAGATACCTGAAAGAGATTTGTTTGATCACAGAGCCCATCGGACATTTGTTTGAGGCCTGTCACATGCAGCCTTTTGTGTATGATTATTTTGAAATTTTGTTGTTTTGGGGTGGATGGTCGAAAAGAAGTAACAAATGAACCAACACCGCCGGCCCGGCAGACGGTGGGGTATGGTGCGGTGTTACTTTTTGTGGTCAAACTTTCCTAACCCCCGCTTCCACTAAGAAGGCAGCATCAGCATGGAACTGCTGGTCATCCAAGGGAAACACCTTACTGCTGTCACACTCCATCCAGCCAGCAGTAGAACGACTTCGCCCTCAGACCCCCATCATAGTGTAGCAATTTACATCACAACAGTAACTGCTTTTCGTCTAACCACTATGCAACAGACCTTTCTGGTATAGTAGGACCTCGAGGGAACAAGTGTTCCACCAGAATAGCTCTTTGGGTCATTGTGATATGCAAGCCTGACCATCACGTCAAGGTAGAAGCTATCGGTCGGACGTTTCAAATGAAACTGCCATCATTATCTGTGTACAAGAATAATTAGATACTCGAGTGACGCATCTACTTGATCTTGTGTGTTGATTTACAATCAACCACTTTGAGTTCATTGAACATATACATTATTAAGATAGCTAGTTAGCTATACACCAAAACACAAATAATAGATCAATATTTAAACTTTTATAGCCAATTTCTGTTAGTCGACTACTTAAAAAGTGATTACCATTTAAGGTCAAATGCTACAAATTCACCTTATTTTCAATAGTGACTAATAATAACGAATATCAATAAATATACTACTATGCACACTGTTCAACAAAATAGACTAAAGCAGGAATGGATTTTCTTTGCCAGTTACTGTCAAGAAAGTATTATTCACTTTCACGATAATGCTAATAATTAAAAACCAGATTTAAGAGTATTTGCTTAGTTTTATGCATATTGTAGGAAGGAGATTAGGAAGTCTCCCCTAACACACATACATGTGTGTAATTTGAAATCCATACTTCATTTTAAACAAAATACCTTGATACTTATAATACGTGTATGTAGGCGTGCAACTTAAGTAGCTATTGAATCAGTAGGAGATAGTATAACGATAACAAATTCAAAAGTTATACTTCTGTAACTAGGGCTAAGTAGATTGAATACTTACTTCATGTGACGTGGGAATCAACGATGAAGATGAACGTTCACAAGGCAACTGATCAACTCCATGGATGGCATTCATATATATATATATATATATATATATATATATATATATATATATATATATATATATATATATATATATCAGATAGTTCAGAAGAAACAAGTAATAAAGTCTGAAAATGCTTTCTTTTTAATAGAATCAGGATGATTGCCAAGTGGATACATGTTTTCCTATAGAATGTGAAGCGTATATTAGTGTCCAAGTAACGGAAGTGGGAATGGCACACAAACATACACTAGTCTGTATGAAATCCTATATCTTATGCTGTATTAAATGACTCAATTTACTTAAGCCTTATTAGTAGATATCAAGACTAGTTGGGTCGAAGTATTCTTAGTTGAAATAATAGACAAAAACAAAGACAAAATGAATTAGGAATCTAGTTTTCAAGATATATCATAAGAATGTATTAACTTTGATTTAGCAGAAATGTGCAGCAGCAACAACAAGGAATATTATATGACACTACTATTTGTAGGTAATACATACATAATGGTACTGTATAACACAAGATTTTAGATGAAAAAACTGTAAAATGACAGAAGGTGAACTGATTTCTAGAAACCTTGTTCACTAGGACCTATAAAACGTCATCAGAATGGTAAATTCTTCTGATAGATATCTTGAATACTAATAGTTTGAAAATTGAGCATCACTTTAATTGCGCTAAAAATTCATCTCTTCAGAGAGAAAAAACTCCTTACCTGAATTGGAATATTTTATTTTTGAGGCAGTAATATGTGGAACAACCTCAGTCGAGTCAAATAACACCAACTGCACTACTAACATTGTATGGACAGTTAAAATTCCGGATAGAAAATAAGTAGAGCATAACTTTGTCTAAATAGATATCCCCGGGAGTGGACAGTGTAATTTCGTATCTTTAGAAAATGTTTTTCAAACAGTAGATAGATACCTTTCGTGGATAGATGGAAATAAGGAAGAATTTATCCACTGATTACTTCAAGAATTTTCAGAACAATATTCATATGCCTAGATTTTTATGAGAAAATGAATAAATTTTCAACTTTTGCTTTGTTGATATTCATGAGATTCTACCAGCTGCTAACACTGTGTTTACCAACTGTGTTTTTTCTTCAAAAAACATCAGTCCTGGACAATTAAGAGCCTGGTACATACTGACACCTCTCAAGAGAAATAAAAAAAGGCATAATTTAAGGAAAACTTCAAAAGCAACACTCTTCATAAACTTTATTATGCAACTTGATAGTTACTTTTTCACTGCCCTCTAAGGTTAAAATTTCTTGGATAAAACCTTCGATACCACTGTTTAATCACCAGTGTGACTTTCTTAAGCAGTTACTCAAAATTCTCAGACATACTTCACGAATGTGTTCAAATCTGCACAGAAAACATGTGCGTTAATCAAAAGTTTTGCTGATAGAACTATGAAAATCATAGTATGTGTAACGTCAAACTAGGAACTAGTGATTCAGCAATTAGTTATTTCTGATACTGACAAAAGTACATAGTCGTAAAGCTTTACAGTAAGATGAGAAGATTAGTTATAATACGTACAGTATCAGAGCTGAAACACGCGATGTAAACAGTCAAAGCATACTGAAGTTATTGAAGTTAATAATGCCATAATAACACGTATATTAAACCGTATATATGTTCATCACATACATATGGTAGTAGTTAGGAGTTTGTTTTGCATATTTCCCTTTCGAGTACATGAAAAGCAAAACAACGTACACACTGCTGCATTCCTGATATGCGAATTAAGTAGTGTTTATTCCTCTGTAATCTATTCACCAAGAAGATATACACGTTAATCTAATCCAACTTTAGTCCCTTGGACAAAATCTCACCAGAATATATATTATGAGGTAGAAAAAAATTAGTTGCGTTTGCCTTAGTTAACTAATCAACACATGTTATCTACTCGTCGAGAAAGACATCAGAGATGAATATTATCATTCAAAAGTATATTATTGGAATTTGAGTAAACGCATTTCTACGTGTTCAGATTTGGTTAAACTTAATTAGTGAACGTGTGACAGATAAAACGAGACACTTGACAACCACAAGCTGTTCACGATGTACATAGACACTCCAGAGGAATATTATGGTACCAAACCACCCTAGCCAATGAAGGTTCATAACCTCGTCAATCCGCTTGTTCATCTTGTTTAGCACCCTTCACCTGATATCAACGTCCACCAAATGCCAGCAATGCTACGAAAACACCTATGACCCAAACTCTGAAACCGCTTGACTTCTACTTTTAACAACCATTTCTCATAGCTGTATAACAGGACAGAACTCCCCAAGTAAGCGTAATGGTCGACAAATTCCACCACTTCACTCCTCATCCTTAGTCTAAGAGTAGTTGCAGACCAGTCTTGGAGCATCATCTTACATTTGACAGGTGCCAGTGAGAAGCATGTCAAACAGAATCAGATTTCTGCTCAAGGCGTTCAGAAGATCCTGCATTCTTTCTCAGGGTCTCCACCTAGCAGGACAATATCGTCTGCATACTCCAAGTCAACCAGATGACGTCCAGGAAGTAGATCAATGCCTGTGAAGTCAGACGTACCTAAGGTTGTGCAAATTAGTACACCTATGATGAAGTTAAACAAGAACAGGGACAGTGGGGATCCCTGGCGGACACCACTAGTCGTCATCAATTCTGATGACTACTCTCCATAATCCCTTACACGACTGCATGAGTTTGAGTGGAGAGCCTTGACTAGTGTTATATGCTTGCTCTGTACTCCCATCACAATCAGACACTGACACAACACCTCATTGTTGACAGAGTCAAATGCCACCTTATGGTAGAGAAATAAGGCAAGCGTCGGCCGCCGGTGAATATGACCATGTTCTAGGACCTGTTGCAGGGTGAAAATCTGATCGACACACCCTCATCTAGATCTTAAACTTTTCTAGCTTTCTCAGCCCCATTGTTCTAGAGCTCCACTTAGTTGTCGAATAACTATAAATCCCAGTATCTTGGACACAATATTAGTAAGCTTAACTCCCGTATGCCATTTGATGGGTGTGTTGGCAACTTATACTATTCGTTAAACAAATACTCCAACGATTGTCTCAATTGGACATCCATTAAGATAATGAAATATCAAAAGATGACAAATCTTGCTGTTATTTTTAGATGATACTTGAAAAGCCATAAGTACTGCTCTTTTGAGTTGTTTATGGAATCCTTCGTTCATGTCAAAGAAATGGTTGAACGTTTGTGGTAATTTATCTAATGAATACAGTGGAGAGGCATTCCATATACCAATAATCCTTTTAACGCCTTTTGTCGCACAGTGGATAGAATGAGAATGGCACTCCCTAAGTGGCAAATGGTTTCACATCTGGAAGAGATTATGGTAGTTTTGTTGGCTGGCTTATGGATAAAATTCTCGTTCAGTTCGGATGTAAGCTTTTCCGAACACTAAATTAGGAAAACATTTCATAGATCTTAAAATTTGTGATTAACTTATTTTTCATCGTTCATAATCTTGCAACAGTATCTCAACGGTTTGTGTTGTGGGGAGAGTAACGAAAAGTTGGCATCTTGGGGAATGGCACCAACAGAAATAAACAATAAAATTTATACAAACGTGTTCCGTTCTTCATATGTCCTAAGGTACGTTGATCAGGCTTTTTATTTAAATGGGATTGTAATGCAACCAATTAGGGAGTAGATTGTTAATGAAGTTAACTTTAAAGTTGTAGTAGCGACTTCCTGTTGTTTCTGAAATACCTTTCAAAATACATGTGGCTGTTGTGGAGGGGGGGACCAATTAGCAACGCACATTTAAGGGATATTAGTTGACCAATCATGATAAAAAGGCTGATATATTGCTAAGTCTTTGCACGCAACAGCCAGAAGAACTATGCTTGAGTTTGGGCATCAGTTTGAGTCAAGGTAATAGAAAAGAAAAATAAGCCGGAAATGCTTACGTCATTTTGAATATTCCAATGGTAAATAAGTTTATGTGGTTGATGCGCAAGATAGGTATACAGCAATAGAGGTAATGAGTGTTGAAATGTGATCCTTTCTGTTGATTTATCCAAGACCTCTTGTGAATAAATGTTGAACTGAATTATTATCAACCTACTACTTGCTGTTATCAGAGAACAGTAGTCAATATACTGAATACTGCATGAATACGTGTGACCCTGAAATGATATGAGCTCATTTAAGTCAACATCATTCAATGTAATATACACCTTATTTGATGAGTAGTTGCATGTAATGAGAATCAAACTAGATCATATCGAAATAGGGCAGTGACAAAATGGCCGATCCTAGGGTGTATAATGACGTATGCTCTACAATGGTTTTGCAAAATGCCCACTGGCTAAAACTGAGAAGCAATCTAGACGTGCATATGTATAAAATTTCAGCCTATACAATATATGAGCACTCTACAAAAAGCAGGACTGTTTAACACTAACCACTACTTTTCTTAGTGCAACGAAGAATCTCTTACAAGAGCCCATACGTTCACTTTGCTACAGTTTCAACAATATAAACAGGGTCATTCAGTAAAACTAAAAAGTGATAGAAAGACGATGGACATTATCAACAAAGGAAGACAGAAACACAAAGTCATATATTCGCTCATTATTGCCGAAAAAGGATCAAAATCACACCAGACAATCAGCTATTTTTGGAAGTAGTTTACATTTACTGTAAGTTGGAAAGAAGGATTTCTTCAGTTCTAAAAAAGCAAACCAAGAGAGATCAGTGGCGCAAACCATCTGTACACTTTAACACCGACTTTTTAAGAAAATGTCGAGAAATAAACTGTTATTGCAATTAACCAGATAGATTGGGTTATTATAAAAGCCCAGGAAACAGATGATGTTAAAAATTATCTAAATATTTACGCAGCTATTCCGACCTTGAGTGAAATTGAATAAATGAGTAAGTATTACCAACTACTTTAAAATCTTCTAATCAGTATTCATTTGCAGAAACAGCAAGATTTGGAGGTTATGATTAGTCAGAGCTCACAAGCTGTAGATTATTGCAAAATTTGGCTTTTAGTTTTTAAGATAATGAATCCACAGTGGTCAGTCAGATTTGAATAGTCTAGAAACTTGCTTAACATCCACGTCAAAGGCTTAACTAAAATATGCCAACCATATTTTTGTAAAACGTTTTTCAAAGCTAACCACCTCACCCGCTAGAGAAAACAAAAGCTATTCCAACAATGAAGAAACCTTAAGTAGCTCAATCAGAATAGCTTGTTCACCTGGCCAGAGAGGTGGCTGACGCCTATCAATGCAGGTAAATATGTGAGCATGCACTTGGGGCACACACACAGCAACACCTACGATATTGATGGGACTCCTCTACCGTCAGTACTAACCTTTAATTGCCTAGGAGTAACAGTGAGTAACGGCTTGAAAACAACGCTCACTGTCGATTGGTAGCAACTCGGAGTTTTAAGACTCTCTGGGCACTACGTAGAGCGTTTACGAAAATAAGTGGTGACATGTTCACCATCTTATACACATCCTTAGTTAGGTCTAAGTTATAAAACTGTACACAGGCGGCTAATCCTTGTCTAGAATGTGACGCAGACTTTTAGAAAGAGTTCAGAGACCAGCCACTCGTATGATCCCTGCTATAGCAGGCCACACCCATGAAGATCGACTTAAGAAGCTGAACCTCTTCACTTTGTCCTATCGCAGACAGAGGGGATACCTAATCATGCTATACGGGATTCTAAGAAATGACTTAGGACCTGATCTATCTTCTCTTTTCCCTCCCATTAGATCGAAACACCTTAGAGAACATAGTAGGAGACTAAAAAAGCAAAGAAAGGACATAGTTTCCGCAGAGTACTGCTTCTCGTGTCGAGTAATCAAAGCCTGGAACCGACTCCTGGAAGAAGTGGTGTCCGCATCACCAATTGACTCGTTCAAAAAGGGATCGTGCAGGCACAGAAATCTACTGGAAAGGGGTTAATATAAGCTCCCAGCCTTCTATCGTCAAACAACAAATCAGAAATCAAATCTGTAATACATTGAGTAATTAGGTTCACATGGAGTTATACAACATTTAGCACAAGGGTGTTTTCTCTGAACTCATATTTTATACTTATCGTAAGTGAAGCTCCACGTTTCGTATAAAATCCACAGTCAGATAGAAACTCCATCAATAATGTCATACGTATGCAGAAATGATCCATAATTATGGAATTTAAACTTCTTACATATAATCATAAAGCATTTGGAGGTGCTGTTTGTAAGTTGCATACGGCTGTACATACCATGTTCATCAACCGAATTAAAGCTAATCTTTGTGTACAATTAACTAGATACAATGAACTACAGTATATTTATCCGCCTACTTAAACAAGACCTAACACATAAACTATTTCTGGATAGATAGTAGATCTCTGACCGACTTCGCATTTGATATCAAACCTTTCATACAACACATGTGGTCTCACTTATACATCCATGCTAAGATGTGCGAACAAATGATTGATTTATTAATAACTCAATCTGTGTCAATCGAAATAGAATGGTTAGTAAAAAATAATGCTCGGATATCCCTTTTGGAATGTGCCGATATCCATAAAAACCATTCTCTGAGCACGACATAAGGTTCTTAGAAGTAAACTTGCTTAAAAGAAGTTTGAATTGAAAATATATTTGTAAACAACAGCTCTCTTTAAAAATATTTTTATCTGCAACTAAATATATGCTGCGGCAGATAATTCTAGACGTTCATGCAAATAAGTGGAATATTGAAGAAAATTGTTATTGTCAATACATAAATAGAAACAAATGTACGCAACCTAGCCTGTCGAAATAGAAACAGGTTTCACCGGCAGTGCTTAGCAAAAAGTCGGTTAGCGCGGTATTGAGACTGTTACGTTCAACGTCCTAATTAATTTCTGTTGAGGAAGTAAAAAAACGTTGCGTTATTCAATGTCCACTACTCAACATCAGTAATGTGATTAGAGGAAACTTGTAGTATTTTGGCTTCTGCTTCTAGGTCTTGAGTTAATGTTCTTTTCGTTTGGTTTTAAACCTTCAAAGTCCTTGCGTTTTTCCTGCTTATAGCTTTGGAGGTAGAGTTTGTCTATTTGAAGGTATTTTATTTGCGAATTGTAGGTTGGTTTGTTTGGGAGACGGGAAATGGAGCTACAAATTAAGCCAATTAACCGTTTTCAACTCCTGTTTTCATAAGCACCTGCAAGTAACTACTGAGCGTTTCTTAAAAAGTGCTAGAAATGGGGTTAGTGGTGAATGGGGATAAGGGGAATGAAAAGTACTTATGGAATGATAAGTGTTGCTGGTAATAATGTGGAGAAGAGATGCGTTTTATCGCGGATGCCAGGTTTAGGAAATGCAGGGATGGAAGAGAATATGGTCATTTGCTACTAACAATTGCTAGTGGTGAGCCGTCTACTTTCACACACTCATCCAGTTGTCTTTCGAAGGAGGCGACAGCCGTAGCTGTGGCTGCTTCCTTCGACAAAGCGTTCCATAAAGCACAAACTCTTATTGATAAGAAGCTAGATCTCAGCCCATGGTAGGATGTGCGAGTGCGGTCCCTACGGGACTGTCGGTTTTGAACCAATTATGTTGACCTATTTGGTGGTCCACTTGGTGAATGATGTTGCAGACTGTTATCAGGTCACCTGGTTTTGTTCTATAGCTTAGTGTGAACAAGCTAGGTTACCCGAGTCGATGTGCATACGTTTTGCCTGTTGGTCCGATAACCGACTTTGTCGCTCATCTCTGTACCTCCTAGAGAGTCTTTGCATCTCCCTTTAATACTGAGGGGGGGCGGCATCGTGTCGTGCACCCCTAGGTGTGGTCCAACGTTGGTTTTAAATGTCATAAGGAACAATTCTGGGGCTACCGATCCGAGAAGTCCCCTTAGGAGGTGCATGACGGCCTTCGCCTTTGCTGCCATTCCCTCATTATTGGCAGCAGTGTCCGAAAAAGTTGGAGAAGTTTACCCTAAGATACACCATCTTGCATTTCTCCAGGTTAAAGCTTAAATCGTTTGCAGCTGACCAGGACTGCAGCTGCAACAGGTGATTTTGGAGTATCCTAGAATCCTCTTCGTCACCTATTGCCTTCCACATTTTTATATTGTCGACAAACAGGAGGATAGACGAGGAGATTTTGTTGGGAAGGTTATTTCCGAATGGTAAAGGTGGGAGTGGACCGGAGATCGCACCCTGAGAATCTCTTTTTCTTGCGTCCTTTCAGGCTAGCCAAATTCTGTTTGCTTTAATACAAAATTCTCCGTCCTCTAGATTTGCTGTAAACCATGATTTGAGTAGTTTGAGCTATACCCACCTTTGCAAGCTTAGCGAGCACGTGCGGTGCGGGACTCTTTCGAAGGCTTTGGCCAAGTCCAGGAGGATAGCGTGGGCCGGTTGCTTGTTGTCGCATCTGGTGGTCCAGTCATCCAGTCATCAAGTTTTCTGCACGCTACCTTCTGGTTCTGAAGCCATGTTGAGTGGGATGAACTATATTGTTTCCGTCCAGGTGTCCCCGAACAACACCTGCTACCAGGCTTTCCAATACCCCGGACAGTATGGGAATTAATGCCATTGGTCTGTGGTTGCACGGTTTTTCAGCCTCCTCCCCTGAAGATCAGCGAAAGGGTAGCGCATTTCCACTCTGTGGGAAGTTGGCTTACTTCCAGCGAGTGTGTGAACAGGTTGCAATTAGGTATGCTTGGCACTTCAGCACAGCTACGTAGGACTACTGGTATTACATCGTCACAGCCCGGAGATTTCCCTATTCTAGGTGCCTTTGGTTTCAAAAACTCTCGGTTTGACGAAATCTTTGCGTTCATCAGCATTATATCGCGGTCCTAGGACTTCAGTACATTACTAGCTGTTGATAGTGGATGCATTACTGGGTTGAGTTACTCGTCACATCGGCTGCTCAGCAATTTCGCTATTTCATTTTTGTTCAACGATTCTCCGACCGGTCCTGTGGTCGGCTTTGAACCCTTATTCGTTGGTTCGCGTTGTGACATAAGGCTGTATAGACTTTTTGGATTGTAACTTAACGGTCTAGTTGGGTCACACTGGTATGCGTGCCTATCATAACGAACTCTTATGTTACATAGGTTGCTTAACGTCCTGTACTTAAGAAAATCTGAGTCTTTCTGCGATGTACACCGCCGACACCATGACTCCTTTTTCTTCTGTATTTGCCCGTGGGTTGCTCGAGTTACCCAATGCCGTTTGAGAGGTGGCCGTCCGGTTAATCCGGAACACTCTTTTCGATGGTGATCCAGGTAATAAACTTAATGCGTGTCCGGTATTCGTCTGTCGGTAGTGAATGCCATTGTTGCGGCCATGCAGCCTCCGGGAGTTCACAGTTCATGAGATGGTAGTCTGCTTTTCAGCAACAGCGGAACATTTCTGGTCAAGACGGCATCTCACCGAGGCGTGGTCGCTTTCACCAAGGGGAGAGGTTGAAACAGATATTGTCCAACAAAAAAACATCTGTTAGAACGTAGTCAAAGGGTGATTCTTTTCCATCCAGTCCCCATCTAGTGTTTTCCTTGACCGTCTCTATCTGTCCTGCTGCCATAAAAGTGCTTCCAAGTTTGTGTTCAGAAAACTTATGCCCGCATCCTACTTCACATCCCAGGTTGGGTGCCGGTATGTTATAGTCTCCAGTGAGGACCGTATGGTTATAAGCTATCGAGGTGGTGGTTGAACTGGCGCTGAGCAATGGTGCCTTATGCTCTGTCGTGCAAACAGCAGGCCCATATACCGGCTTAATAGGTACTTATTTCGGTTTATGGTGAAATAGCAGCACAATGGGTCTGGTAGTAAGCTAAACACACCACCATTCTTTTCCTTGATTTTTAGGCTTGTGCTAATGAACATGGCAGCTACTCCGCCCTCTTTGAGCTGCCTGTCCCTTCGGAGTAAGGTCATGTCTGCCAAAGGTATCTCTTCATCCACTGTGTTCGATGCGGGCCATGTCTGCGTGATAAGAACTATATCTGCTCGCAGGTTATGGCACATTACTCTTGCTTCCAGTAGTTTACTCTCAGGACCTCTCACACCGCTGTAGAAGCCTGTCAAGAAGCTGCGTTGCAGGCTTAGTGAGATACAGAGGCTTGTTAGGAGGCTGGTGTGCTGTCGAACTAAACTCTGGCTGCCAGTTTCATGTTGGACCATTATTTCCACATGCAGTTCACCAGATAGTTATTTTGTGACCAGTACTGTTCGTGGTATTCTTGGAGGTTGCTTTCTATCTTCCGGTCTGGCAGACCGCAGTTTACTTTTGCAGCATCGTATAGCACTTTCTACTTGATCTTTTACACGGTACCACGCTGTAAGAGCCTCTGTGAGTGATCCTTTGCAGTAAAAGTGTACGGTTAGCGATCTCGGTGAGGAAATGCTCTGCAAGCGCGTAGGTCTTGGTAGCCTACTTACGCTACTGGCAAGCAAATTACCGAACCCTATTTTTCCGCCAGCCGCCCCTACTGCTGTACATTATGGAGGTAGTCGTTACACTTTGCGGGCCCACAGCCAGTTCGGGAAGTCTATGCGGCGCCATGGTGGGAGGTTTGTGCATATCACTAAGTGAGGGCTTTCTCTCTGCCTCTCTAGCGATTCAGGGTTTATTTGGTTTCACCTTTATGGGGCAGAAGCTTGCAATATCTGGTCGGCGCAACAGCCGCAGCATGTTCGCCGACTGTTTCGCTGTCACTGCCAATGCCCTGAGAGGTGGCGGCTTGCATCGATGTGCCCTACGGCGTACGCTAGCTGCGATGGTTTCTACATCCAACGTCCTGCTGAAGTCACCCCACTTTCCCTTGTCATAGCGTTCTGTTTTTCTTAAGAGTCAGTCTGCTTATTTGTGAACACTGAACAGAATGATGGGCTCCGTTCTCTTGTCTTGTGTGTGCAGGGTATCGGGTTTGGTAGCCAGTGCTTCCAGTTCACCCTTTACCCTAGTTACTTCCGTCCATGCGTCCTCAAAGCAACTTATTTCCCCAGGTTGTTTAGTTCCATTGGATCTTCTGAGTGGCATCGACCCAAGTGACGGCTTTATTGGTGCCTCACTCAGGGTGGGAGCTAGTTTCTGCCTATTTCTAGTGGTGACACTCGCACACTTGTGGAGCTTGGTCATTTCCTGAGGGTGGATAGTTGGAGCTCATGCTTTGTAACGTATTTGGCTGTACCAGGTTTTCCAGCTTGCCGATGGGGATAGCAGGTGATTTCCGCCATTCCGGACACATATACAACACCCACTTACAAGGGTGCCTCTTCATGAGGCCATAATACTGACCTGGTATGTCATCATCACAAATACGGTGTACCCATTTTATACAGATGTCGCACGCAAAGGCTTTTTGGGCTTCTGACACCGTTTCCTTGCGAGCACCGCAGTCGTCAAGGCTTTGCTCTTTGTTGGCAACTGAGTGGCTTGTCTTCTGGCAGATGAGGTTAAGCGTGGCATCTGTCGTTAGTCAACATGCGCGTTTCCCCGTACTTTATTTTTCACCAAAGGTTTGTTTGGGTGCGTGTTACTACCCACCCCGACTGCATGAGTTTGCCAGTTCTGGCGAACACTGTGTGTGGTGTGACATTGCTATGGGGACCTTAAACGGTGAGGGCATTGCCAGGCCAGCCTTTTCCACGCAGACTAGATTATATTCGCCTGCGGACCTCATTATGCGATTTAGGGTTTGCAACCTAGTTTTTTGTACCATCACAGCCAAGCGGTTCGATGTATAAATAGTTTAAACGAAAAGGAGAATGAAGCTTGAAGTGGGTAGCTTGCCAACAGGAACTTGGTGCCTATTTTCTGTCAATTCATCTGCAGCTTAAACAGAATAATCCAAGCACGTACGTACAGACCAAGAAAGATGTTTCTCGGAGAATGACCTCTGAAGACAGCCAAAATCTATAGCAGTTGGACGGCCCAGACGACTGCGAATCGCCAGCAGGAAGTATTTCCGAGTTGAAAAGGTGGTTGCGTCATCGTAAGTAACAATTCTGACGTCCAGTTGATCAAGTGAATTGCGTTCACTGTTACTATACGGTTTACAGCTGTTTTCCGATGATAAACACCATAGTGTTGCCTCTAGATTGGAGACGAACAAGGCACGACGTCATCCAGACTGCGCGCTACACAATTTCGTTTTCTAACTGATAACGGCGAAATGATACTTTTTAGTGATTATGCACGGAACCGAATGCTTTCATGCGATTTGAGACAGTTTTTCTGGGATCAAAGACTCTCTCTCCACTGGTTTACACGTCTAGAATTGGTGGAGTTCTGGTTCCTGCTACTGAGATCGTGGATATAAAAACAAAGAATGGAAAAAAGAACAGGTTATTGGTGACCTGATCTGTGAGCTTATGCCATAACCTTGTATGGAAATCAGGATTTTCTTTGACATACTGCGAGGAAGCAGCCTGAGCAACCACCTAAAAAGCATTCCAAACCTTAATAAATCTTAAATAACAAGAGTAACATAAGAGTTTTTAAAACATTTTTCATGTTCTAACTAATGTGTGCCTCCTCACGTATTCATTTTGGAGCTTGGCCTAAGTCAGTGATGGGGCATCACCAGAAGCGTTTAAAACGTTGCTAACCATGAATCGGCCATGATTTAGTCGTCTATATTCCATAGGATAAAAATTTAATACTGCCATGAGCTACTCTTAAGGTTTGGGCCTTGTTTCACAGAACGATTTAGTGTAAGGCCTTTGGGCGCGGCTCAAGTGGTTTTCATATTTTTGAAGCTAACAGAGTAAGTTTGTACCTCAAACTACAAATTATTCCTCCTGGAGCTGTCTATCGTTTGGCGAAAACTTTCGAAACCCAGCAACTCAAAGTTCCTCTGGAGAGTCCAAACTGTCAGCTCATTGTGGCTTGCACGCCTGCCTCACGATGTAACACCTTGCGAGACTAAGACACCAAGTTCATTTTCTACCGAAGATATCTTGATCTCTGTAGTTGGGTTTGAATTTTTCCCACGCTTCATGCCACACATATATCCAGCACCTTTCAGTATTGAAGGTTAGTTCACTGATACCTGTCGCGTTTTGAAGCTGAACCAAATTATCTCGCAGTGTACCCATCAGTTTCATCTCCGATTCCTTCCTCCGGTTTGACATTATTCACTTACAGAAGAATTTCAGAAGACAACTACAGAGTAAGATCATAAATTTGAATCTGAAAAATGAGAGTTTCTGATACCCAGGCCTGGAAGACATCAAAATGCTCCTCATTTCTTCGGAGGTAAGGAAATTCACTTACACCTTCAAGGGATCGTCACTCAAATTTGACCGTGGCTGATCGATAAAAGATGAATCGATCCATAAATCGCCAATAATTATCGCAGCCTCAGCCATTTGGTGAAGTGGTTGTTGTAGACGCCATGAACGTATATCATCATTCATGCTACTTTGGTCATTAGGTAGGAAATGCGTGATATCCTTTTCTAAGACCATTCTGACGGCGTGCAAGTAAGTTGATGGACATCAGGCAGTCACTTAAGCCGTCGCAGGTTAGGAACTCCATCACCTTCGAGAGTATCGACAACACAGCCGCAAGCCTGCTCTTAATCTGGTCACCTCGCCAGCGACTCGACCTAGCTTCCGAAGTTCAGTCACCGTGCTTGTTTTTAGAGAATGTATGAACGATAAGATGTAGGCATCAAACATAATCGAAGCCTCTTCACAAAAGACGGGGTATGAACATAATTTGGATCTGTCTTGAGGTCGTCAAAGTAAAACACACCAAATCGACGCTCAGATAAGCTCCAATTGATGATATTAACAATAAGATATGTCTCCCACACATACTGGTTACGGGAAAACGAGCCAGTTTGCAGCCATGGTCATTTTGGTGGTATGAATTGATTGCTTTGCGAATATCAAAAACCGGTGTTTAATGCACATAGGAAGTGGGTTTGAAGACAGGTTATTGTTCCGTAGACAACAAAGAATAAAGCTGCTGAACACTGACATCACTGTTCAGCAAATTGAAGCAAGTTCATTTCGATATTCAGAACCATTAAGCCATTGTTAAAGCCTTCAAAAATCCTTGAAGCTGAGGCTGGCGGTACAACCCTGACCATCGATCTTGTGCGTTCTTTATGAAGTTCTGAATGCACGACACATGCTGACAATTAAGATTATTAGAATTCCGTGAGAATAAAGAACTGGTGACTGAAACCTGAAAAATGAATGTCAAGATATATTCTGATACTTTATGCTGCGTTTTTAGAGTTGTTGCACAACATCAGCGAGTTTGCCCGTGTAGCTTGATTTCCTCGAACTTGTTTTCAGGCCTTAGAGGCGCAGTATCTGTGGGCCTCTAGCTAATCAATTTCAGTGCCCACATTACATAGCTGTGGTAAATTATTTTGGCAACTGGTGTTGGTAACACGCAGCTGGAGGTGGGTGACTTTTTCCGGGACTCTTGTGATGCTAGGGACATGAAGTAATTAACATGTAAGCAGGCCTTCTGGCAAGATGAAAGAAGAAAATAGGGTTCAGGGGACAAACAAGTGAGAGCAAACAAAGTATTTTGACAACAGTTCCATCCTAGTAAAAAAGTGAAATTTGAGACGAGCAGTATTTTGAAGAGAGGTGAAAGTAAAGCACAAAGCACGAAACAAGGTAGCGGAGATGACAGCAGCTGTAACAGTGATGACGAAGGTGGAACTAAAGAAATAAGGCTGACTACCCTTGGTTGTGACGGATATTACTCCCCATCTTGTTGACTGAGTGGGTAAAATAGCCGCGAATGTCGATGGTGACTTTGGAACCTCTGTTTGTATCTCTAAATAGTATTGAAGAGGACATTTCAGTTTAGGCGACCGGCCCAAGTGAAGTAGTAGGCAGATTTCCACTGAGAGAAGAAGAAAAAAGAACATTAGTATATGGTAATGAGAGGTATCCTAGGAAGTCTAGGTTAAGGAGACGGGGCATGTTTAATTAAAAGACAAACGATGAACTGCGGAGACCGGAGAGTTCTTGCCTAAGACAGAGTAAGACCGTTTCGCACTAGCCTTCTTGGTTGACCCTCTTTTAATGCCTTCCTTGGGGAGGACTTTTTGACTCCCGTGATGGGGAATTCCATGAAACACACTTTCTGCGTTAGACAAACTTGCCTGTGAGTAATCGCGCGTTTAGTTTGCCTAGATAGAGCTCTCCAGTTATCATTTGCCTTCTCAGATTGATCGCTTTGGGAAAGTAAGCGTAGAACTTTAGGTTACACATACGATAGTTTGCATTCCCAACCCAGTGGTGACGACCCATCAGCAAACGCCGAGTAAATAGCCTTAATGTAACTATTCATTGCAAGAAACTTTGTGAGCTCGCTTGCAGATTCCTAACATCCCTATCGTAAGCCAGTTATTGTTATTTTAACTTTGACACAATTGAGAGAATTAGGCCAGGTGTGTGGTTCAGTACATCTTTTGGGCTGTGCACCGTACTTCCATTTATTCCAGCAAATCTTTCGGAGTGTTGAAACTGTCTAGGTCTACTTCTTGATTTGTGTCCAATCGGTGACTTGCTCCTTTGTCTCAGGCTCAGTTGAAGTTGAGCAGCAGCTTCTCTTGATGCCGTTGGCCACTTAATCCGTAATAATAGCGTCCTTAGATGAGCTGCGACTAGCATAATACACTTCGTGGCTGTCCCGAGGTGTACCATTCTCTGTTGTACTCTCTGCAACTGGGGTCAGTTCTGGGAGTGTGGTTTCTAGGCCCCGCATGCTGGGCATGATGTGGCGGTGTCTGGATCCAGTCTTCCTTGAGTATGGCTTCTCCCACAGAACTGTCTCTCATAATCCTTTGCGGGTGCCTTAAAACCGTGATAGCTACCAATCTCCAAGCGCCTCCACTTGTAACAGACGTTGGGTCCGTCGGCTGCAGGATATTGGCAGAAGGCCTATTATTTTGCTGTTCAGCGTGGAACAAGGTTGGTCTTCTGGGTTAATAACTGTGAGGTCACTAACCGCTTTGCCATCTGGGAGCGGAAGTATGAAGCATATATTCTTGTATCTTGGTCCCCCTGCTTTATGTTGTGTCAGTCAAAGCAATCCTCCTTTAGGGCTAACCATAGTTCCGAGCCTTGCCTGCCAAAGTCTGGTAGTCTACTCTTAGGAGCCATTAAAGTGTCCACTTCAGGTGGGACAGACCACCTCACAAAACTGGAATCAATATCAGTAAGGTTAGGGACCATGCTACTCAAAAACGAAAAACAGATAAATAAGTGCGTTAAATGAGTAGAGGGAAAGATCAAGCATCGTCGAGCTCATCAATTTTGGACCCAGCGTTTGCAGCTAACGCTCAGGACAACTTACGTCAAATAACCACAAAGTGGAAAGTAAGAAATCGGTGTCAGCAACACAACATGTGTATTCCAAGCAACCTGGTGGGCAAGTCAAGCGGGCAAAACTGAGCGAGTACGTTAAGGTTTATTCCACGTCCAATAGAAGTCGATGGAGAACACAGTTTTCAACGCTTAGAAATTTATAGGGAACTTTACTGGGCGCTACAAGGTCAATGATCTCCTTCACTTTTGAATACTAAGCACTTCCGATATCAGTGGTGTAATGGTTGCGGCCAAAGTTAAACGCAATGAATTCTGTTCCACTTTTATGCACTTGCGATATCGGTGTCAAATTTGGGCAAACGTCAGTGGACCAATATGCCTCAATAAGTAATTACTGCGAATACTCTTCAGACTTTAAAACGTTCAAACTTGTTTGAACACATCAGTTTTTCCACCTCTGGTCCACCATAGTTTAGCCGTGGTGACCCGTGTTTGTTCCTTTACTTTGGACATGGGAGCTGTATTTCGTCAGCTGAGGAATCGCAAGGACCCTGTGACTGTGGAGGGGCCAGTGGCCTTCCTCGTTATTATGTCAAGCCTGGGCAGGGAAATGCCAAAACTGACGTGTTGAACAGTCGCGTTGTGGGGCATGAAAGCCACCTACTGGTCATGACTCTTCTCGCGACGCACCGCCTAAACTCTCATGATAGTTTTACCAGCACAAATACTCTGAACAAATGAGTAGACCAGCGGCCAATTTACATATTGGCTCGGAATCTGATTAACTTGCAGTAGCTTCAAACTACATGTCTTCTGATACTCTGTATCAAGTGATCCTTTCATCGGAAGGTTACCATGCACCAGATACGCTCCTCGAATGATACTGCTTACGCCAATACAAAAGATACCCGACGTCTACGCATAAATATTGCCATTTGGACTATTAACCCTTTCAACGTCTATTTCTATCCACTACAACAAGTATTCCCAGTGGAATTAATCTATATTACATTTAAACGTAACATGATGACCTGGAAATGCATCCATTTAGACACCCACCCTGGTTATATAACTGTGAATACTTACGGATACTCCAGACCGTATACATGGGTCCTTTGTGTTTAGGAAAGATAAATACTGAAGGGCTTTTTAATGAACGGACGGTTATACTGCTAAATAACAAACTATGCAAATGAACTTACGACGTCGGCTAGTTACAAAGCAAACTTCGAACCTAGCGCGTTTTTATTCTTAATAGTGGAGCCTATTTGTGTTATGAGCAATGGAAATCCACACCCGTCTCATGAGTTGCGGCAAGTTTTAATAAGATAATGCGCGTCAATGACTTCAAATGTGAATTATATGATATTGAATGCTATTTCGCAAACTTTTATGAAATATCATTTCGACGATGTTTGTGAACTGGTATCTCACGCTAAATCCATTGCATGAGGATAAGAATCATTATCTAAACTTTAGCACTCCATACACGCTGAAAAGTGATATTTTCTTGTTCTTTTCATAACTAGCAGGGTCTTCTGATGTTTTCAATAGAGTTTAATGACATTCCATCTGCACCATTCGGGACTCGTAAAATCCCGTAGATTTTTTGGCATGAATCGGTGTGATGATGCCCGTAAATTGGCTTACCAATGTGAAAATAAAACATCCATCTATTTATTATTTATGAGAATTTTCTGGAAAGCCTTGCGTCGCAATAGCACTTGTCCTAATCAATGCCATCCGTGTGCACGTTCCCGAAGTCTATAGAAATATTTCTCGACGAAGGAATTTTATTTGTACGCGTATAAGCGAAGGTAGGGATTCACTTGAATTTTACGCTTCAGAGGTGATAGAGAAGATATATGAAGATGTGAGAGCCAAATTACCGAAAAGTGCCCAGCCTACTGAGTAGTGCATCTCAAATCCATATTATTTCATTGTTGCCGTCAACATTTGGAAACACCATACGACGGCGAGGTGTGATGTTCGAAGAGCAAAACGTGCACTTGAAAGGACAACAAAACAGCATGGACGTTATGCCTCTGCCCCCAGACAAAGGATGTCCTTTCGTTGTGTTTGGATCTGACGGATTATATCAATAAGTTGTGTCTAATTCCTGGCGATGATAATGGATTTCTAAAATCCAGAGATCGGAAAGATAGAACAGAAGATATCGAAGGTCAAATATGAAATACCTTGAGGAAATCGAAAGGAGAATCTCTAATCACCCCGGGTATTTATGAGCAGTCAGACCAACGGGTTCAAACAAAACCAGCTTATATGGAGTGTTGTGGATGCATAAACATGACTTTCACCATTGGATACGCTTAAATTAGTTTATCACTCATCGGTGAAGTGGCCTGTTAAAATTCTCGAGCCCGTAAGATTATACCTATGGAAATACAGTCTTCTCGTTTCTTCTGTCTTCGTTGCATTGAAGAAATCAAAGTAACGGGCAAGCTATGATATCGCATGGTGTTTCTTCTTCATCTGCCAGCGTTCCACCGGTTGAAACTGTTCGTTATCCACGTCAGTACTTTGATTCTAGTAATACTAACAGCAGATTACATACGATCTACACAGAAGAACTTATATGAAGATGTACATTTAATGTACAGTTCAGGTTAAATGGTGCGACTTATGATCTTACGGAGGGAGTCGCAGTTGGCTGCGTCATGGCTGATATCTTCATGGCAAAGCTCTAAAACGGGCCACTTAACGAAAAACCCGGAATTTTATCTGTAAAGGGAGTACGTTGACAATACCTTTCTTATTTGTGACGAAACGTGTTCAGTTGATGAGCTGCTAAGACTTTTCAATGATTGCTACCCATCCATTAAACTCACCGTAGAAGAAGCCTTAAATTCAACTTTCCACTTTCTGGACGCAAAATCGGTCTATCGCGGACCAAGTTAGACCAGCCAGTTCACTAGTCTTAGTTGTAAAAATCTCATTCACCCGCTGTGTTCTAGAATCTGTAAAATCTGCTCAGAAGATATTGTAGAGGTCGAAACTGAGTCCCTTTGAACGACACTATCGGATAACGGGCACCCTAAAAAAAGATTCATAAAGACCTGAAGAAAGGAACCACCTTTCGCTCGATTGAAGTTTCCCAGAAAAGTTTAGCCATAGCTCCGGAATTCAAAGGGCCACCACTGCCAAACTGCTGGAAGGCCATCTTTCAAAATGCCGTCTTGAGATCGACTTCTTCTGATCGTCGTCTGATTTAGCAGTGCGTGAAGGATGGGCTACCGCCCATGTCCAAGTCTACGTGTATCTGCAAATCCACATGCTTCTGGGGAGCTGACTGTGTTGGACATTGCGAGCAGGCCCTCTGGATGTGCGTTTGGGGAACGTGACCCGGTTTGGCTTACCAAAGGTGAGAGAAGAAAATCAGCTCCACTCATACGTGAAAACCCGGCAGAGTCAGATCGTTCGGCTCTTCAAGATTCATCCTTTAAGGTTGTTTACGAAGGTGAATTGAACTACTGTGCGTTTCCACCATTTATGCACAGCCGAAGCACTGAGCCTAAATGAACAACTTTACATCCGAAAACATTTTGTGAAACGACTTACTCTACCCCAGCCCATTTATTCTCGTTATTTAGTCAATTTCATTTGACTTCACTCCGTATACTTCTCTTTCACTAACATCATTGTCACCATTTCGCACTGCTTTGGCAGCGCTTGCCCCTTATCTCACCACCTGTTATCGTTTCCTTCCTCACTCAGTAACCTATTTTCTATGAACAGGTCCCACTACGAACACCAAGTGTATATTTTGTGCGTTGATTGAGCATTTTCCTGGTGTAATTACCCCCCATTTTACTAACTCTAAATACTATTGTACAGCGCAATGATGATGTCCTTGGAAAGAAATATTTTTTCGCCTATACATGTTCCGTTCTTACTCGTGAATCAATGGGTTTTTTCGTAAGTCAAAAGGAACTAATGATCTCCAAAATGATAACTGAATTCCTGGTTTAACAGGATCAGTTTGGCGCCTGCTACGACGTACTTCCAAGTTTTGAAGTTAGACAGACCATGCATAATTTATGAAGGCTAAATGTGAGTAAGGATGATTCATTCGAAATTGAGACTGAAAACCTTATGGATTCATCAGGATGATGCACAGAAATACAGCGACAAGATAAAAGGATTCCGAGCTTGTCCTTTATATTAGGGCTTACCTAAAGCACTTTTACCCGCATATAAAAAGAACATATATGTACCATAATATATGCCACAAAGTAGATTCTCTGTCAAAAGAGCTCGCTACTGGCAGACTCCCTTTCTGGTGTCGTTTTTCAGATCAGGGTTGTAAGAAGAAAAATGACTAGGGTTTTTGGAAGCTAGTGCCAACGAATCTTACACTAAAGCCTGAGAATAGTGGCGGCCATAAAACCACACCATATCGGCCAAATTAGCTGGTTTTGCATTAAAAGCCCAGCCCCGTAGACTCCGAAAACGTGTTTATATCAGCTTTATATTCACCGTTTTTTCATCCATTGCCTTCCGTCCAGAAGAAATACAGTGGTTTCTGCTTCTTGACGTTAAATCGCCCCCCACCAGCCCGACATTTTTGACAGGAGACAGTCTGATGTTTTGGGGAAGGGTAACAGCGTATGAACCGGGTCTAGTGAGGGATTACCAACCTTTCACAGAACTGAAGTGCTACACTGATGAGTTAGTATTCCCCCAGCGAAGCAACTACAGTGCTTTTGGAGCAGATGTGATAGTTCATTTCATAAGCGCTGTTGGTTGTGGCACTCACTATTATTTAGAATCTGTCGGGTTTATGTGACTAGTTGTTTCTCATAACTTTCCTATCAGCGACGCCGAGGGGGTAAATCGTCATTTATGGGTCAGGGAGAATATATTTTTGTCTACCATGCAGCTGGTGAATGAAGTTCGACTTTGAGTTTTGAAATATAAACCACTCCATTCTGGTTTGGCTGTTTTGCATTTCATATCTTCGGGCTGCTGCACGAGCTAAAGGTCCCGAAAGTTAAGACACTATTTGGAGGAAAATGCATACAGTGACAGTCTTTACAAGGGGGTGGAAACACTTCCTAATGATTCTTGTGTGAACCTGTGCTTTTTCTAAAACTTATCAGAGTGGATATGTCAATTCTGGACACCTCAGCGGAAAATTACTGTTGCAAGAGTTCGTGTGCAGGTGTTTAAGGTTTGGCAAAACGAAAGTCGAACCTCAGTGAGCAAGTATGAGTTACCCAACTGGAATTTTCATTCTTCAATGTCAATAATGACGTTTTGGGAGCTGACTATGAAATCAGCCAGAAGAGCTCGCGGGAAATGTGGGACCGAAACATTGTACCGCCCTACATCTATTCGTACTTCTTATTCTAAGATTTGGAGGCCAAAATTTCAGTGAGGGTTTTGCACATTTGCTTCGTGCGCTTTGTTCTTCGGAGGTACATTAAAGAACAGCGGGCTTGAGGGCAAAGCTTCCACCTAAAATGTCTCCGGCAGCTAAATAGAAACGTTTTAGGGATTAGCTGGAAAAAGGTGGCTTTCTTTAATAGTCACTGAAAGTGCCCACGAACGGGAATGCAGAGCGCGGAGCTGAAAGCCTCCAATGAGGCATATATGATTGATAAGGGTAAAATGTTCTGCGGTTTACCTCTTTGTCACCGAGATGTTCCCTCTGGCGTGGACTGCCACCGAAAAATCATTTTGAAAGTACCGTGAACGGATGCTCATACAAACAACAGGCTATAATGCAAACATTGGGTTTTAAGTGCGTCGAATTGTTAACCATTTATTTTCTGGAAGGATGTGGACTTCGGCATCACTGTGTTGCCACTTTATGGGCGGTATGCGTTGACCCTTGTGATTGCATCAATATAGGCTTACATTCGTTACTGCACGATGTCTCCTCTTTCCACCGTGCATTGCAGAAGTGAATCAGGTGCACTCCCGAAAAAGAAGAGAAGAAGAGACCCTGTGAGAAGGTGGTACACGAATTTCAGTCGGATGGTGCAATGCCATATTGATGATGACGGCTGTAATTTCCTAATGAACTTGAGAAACCCGTTTCCTGATTAATCGGGATTTCACATACTAACACTGTGGTGCGAAAAAAGCTGTTCTGGAATTTAACTTTAATATTGGGATCTATCTGAAAGAAACCTTTGAATTTGTGTGCACTATCGTGGTCGCAGCCATATATGCTAGTGGTGCATATGGTTCTGTAATGTTATCCATAAAATGACATTGATGTCCACTCGGAACCTCTTTGTTTGGGCAACTAAGATCATGAACGCCCTGTTTCTTCATACTGCTGGCTCCATGAGAACTCAGATAGTGATTCTGGCACATATTAAGATCTATGAATTTCATAGAATTCGGTTGCAACACTGATCTTTTGTGGAAGAATCTTGGGAGGACGTTGGTTGCGATCCTTTTCAGGCGGGGTTTTACAAATCCCTGGTCTTACTTTTGTTGTAGGATGCCCGAAATTATATATTCATTTTGCATAGGATCGCGGACAATTTTAAAGTCTCGTAAAATGTTTTTCATTCTCGCAAAGCACAAGGTCTGATATGACAGATTTCAGAATAAAGAAGTCAAACTGCTTGAAAGCGTTGTGCCTTAATTGGCGAATAGGGCGAAGCTTATCGTAGATCTGCATTATCCTTGCATCTAAAACGTTTTGGAGTGCCTAAACTTTACTCAGGTAAGTACCATTCAACTTGGCTAGGCTGATCCACCCGTTCATACCGGATTGAACGGTTATTCAACGAGGCGCAATGCAAATTGTCCTGTTTGGATATTCAAAAGACCTCCCACGTTTGGTTTTGTAATCTTTATCCCGAAGCCCAAACTCAGGTTGTTAATCAAAAAATCTGAGTAGATATACTTTCTTTCCTTAACATGTGATCTTCCGGACAGGGAACATAGGCATCATGGCAATACTTGTGACAAGACGGTCACCTCGAGATGCAAACCGCAAGCGACATAAAGGCCAGTATACTTGGGGGTTGACCGTACTGATGTGACTGATGGACGATAGCTGGATATTCACTGCTTCAGGCCAGTTTTCCAAGCCAACTGGTTTTAGCGCTCCTCCAGGTACTGTGATTTTGACTGGTCTAAGAGTGTATTCAATAGCATCGACCTGAAAAATGTACTACGGTCTTCTGGTGCTGGCAATATGCAAACCTGTACGCAAAAAGCCACTTAAATCTTAAGAAGTGGGTTTTCGGACTGGTTGTAACATGTCGCCCGTCTGAACAAACGCTGGTTAAGATCAAAGGTTAAAAGAACTCTAAATTTTCAAGGAAATACATGGGTATAGGAATCTGCCTCTACAAATTTTCACTTAAAAGGTCGCTTGTATAACCATCACGAAGTCCCGTTTGGACAATCTCATTTCTGTTGAATTTTCTTCTCACGTTAGGTAGAAATCTGTGAGAGCGATGTGGGGAATTCTATGTGGTTCGCAACTCGTGCGCATCTTTAGTTTGGTGATAACAGCTCTTCCTGGACCTTTGTAGTCATTTAGTACGTTGTCTCAAATTATTTACACTGAATGGATACGGATAGGTTTTATAACCTGTTTCTCCAGAAATATTTCACAGGCTTCCTGTTTACCCTGAGGAAACGGTGTAACTTACGTATCTCTGGGGCAAAATGGGATTTAATCGAATTCTAAAGTTTAGGAATGTGGTGAACGACATCCTTCGGTTTAGTATTGACAGCTTCAATGACAGTTACTTCAGATTGGGCTGTTTAAAATAATTTAAGGGATGGGAGGACAAATGCGTGCCGGATGTGAGCTTTTTGTTTGTCTTCATCTTCCAGATATCTTTTAAATGTATCTTGCGCTCTCGCGCTGTTTTGAAATGTCATCAAACTAACATTTCTTAGGCCAAGAGCGGAGAAAAGGAAGAAAGTTACGCCGGAGTGAAATGGACATATGGGTGCCTAAAAATGCAGTTTTCGTGCTGGCTGATCGAACTACCACCAACACTGTTTTGCATTCATCCACGCAACATACATGCTACTAGGAATGATGTGGTTATTATAGTATATCACCTGCATTTGAAGGGACTCTGTATTTCTTAGTGTCAACAGAATTTCACAAAATCCGATAGCTACCTACGATGGGTTTTCAGTCAACCCCAAGAGACGAAACCTCTGTGAAGCCCTATGATCTCTCCGCAGGGCTCTCCGGAATTTTGACGAGACAGACCCTCTGTACTGAACCGGGGATATGCCAAACCTGACTCAAAACAGCCTGATAGATACTGGGCAGTGTTTTGGACATAAGGCAGAAACTCCGGTTAGGGTTTATTACGCAGGGAACAGTGCAGTCAGTTGTTTTCCTAGTGACCTAACTAGAAGCCATCGTTTCGTCATGAAAAGAAGTGCAAGAAAGCGATATTGCTATGATCCAACCCCCCCTTTAATAACTCCATTAATAATCTCCTTATTCGTTACTGGAGCTCAGATAGCCAGAAATAATAAGCAACAGGGAACTCTGGCAACGAACCAACCAAAGACCTATCGCCCAACAAATATGCAGAGGGAAGTGGAGATGGATTAGACATGTGCTGAGAAGGCCGACTGGGGACATCAGGCGCCAGGGCCTGGCCCTCGAGTGGAACCAGGATGGGAAAAGACGAGTTGGGCGTCCTAGCTGAGGTTGACATGGGGGAGATCTTGTTAAGAAGAAATGAGAGCCCCGGGGCTGTCGTGGAGCTGGGTTCAGAAGATTGCAGAGAACAGAGTGCGCAGGAGACGTGCTACTGAAGCCCTATGTTCCACTGGGAACCCAAGGGGCAAATAATATCATAGCAAAATCGCCTGATTCCAAAAGATATGCATGATGCGGTATGGAGTTCTCAGAATGTAATTTCTCAGCAAAGCCACTCCTAGAACAGCATTTTCTGGCGAAATACTTGCTGTCTGACTAATGTTAATAATAATATCCAAGGCAATAATGGGAAGCAGCCAGGCAGCTTTGAATTAGCGTCCGGCTGATAACGAAGACCTAACATGAACGCGAGCACAAGTTTGTTGTTGGTGGTGGATATGGCCGGTGCCAGGATCTGCAACCCGAGGTAAGCATTCGGGGGCAGAAGTATCATGTACTTTTGTGCACTGAAAACTCCGCTTCTGCACGACGTGATACCTGTTCTGTTTTTTATTAATCAGAGAAATAGCGAGTTGAAAACGTTTTAGGCGTGTGCAAAAGTACATGATGCTTTCAGAGGGTTAAAAAAGGAAGGAAAATATTTGATGTGTATGTCTGGTGGAAAATTTTCTACTAAGCGATTACAGAAGCAAAAATTTAGGAAACCCTCGGTTTGTCTGTGACTGGATTAAAAGTTGCCAGTTGTTCTCGCTACAGGTTTAGGGGGGGGGAGTACAGAAGAGTGTCAGTACTGTGGTACAAGCCTACCTGAATCGCCTGGCTGCGCCTCAGTTACAACCTGTATGACACAAGTGGGCCAGAGATAGTGAGATCACGGTATATCATATAACCCATAACACTCTTCAACCCAGCCTACCTGTCGTGGGATCTTCATCAAAAACTTTTTCTGGAAAGTCACACTTCGGGGTGAAACGTGGCGGGGTATAAACGAAGTTTCGTATCAGCCCATTTGCCGTTAAGATTTGTATACTGTGGAACTCCCTTTTCAAGGAAGATCGCTGCAAAATCTTCTGACGAAGTTGAGGAGAATTTTGACGCCTCATGGGGTCTCTTAGTAGCCGAGGCTTCCATTAGAAAGGAAAAGGCTCAGAACAGTTAACCTTCTTTTCGCTTAAAGGTTTTATAGAACCAGCTCAAAAACTATTATCGTTCCAAACGAGGGATATACTCTAGAAAAGCAGAAGTGGAACTAGTTTAAAAGTCGTTCGTTATTTCTACAACGAGAAATTTGCAATTCGGGTGAGTGAATAACAGGCCGAAGACACTAGTCAATACATAATTAACAGCTGTCTTATTAGGACTGACGTGACCCATCAATTAAATGCACGGAGAAGAGCACTGACGGCCTCAGTCTATTTTTTATCGTGGATCTCCGGTGGAACCCACTGTAAGCGGACGGATTGTCTAGTATGTGCAAGATACATGGAAGCGCTCTTAAACTTTCCAGTACTGTATACAAAATATCCTGCACTTTATCGGGAACTTTGGTTATGAGAAGTATCTTTCCTATAACCACTCGTTGGATGAAATGCTTTAAGCAAAAAGGTCTACAAAAGTTGGGGGTGAATTGAGTTTCCTAGTTTGTTACTGATAACAAATCATCTGCTACTTCTTAAATGAGAAGTCTGAGGTTCTGACATGTTTATCGTTGCTAGCTCACAGAAAGACAAACTAAGTCTGCAACTCGCCCTTAGAAGTTCTACCTAGTTCGTTCGAGGACTCAGACTTAAAACATACTATGGAAAATAGAAGAGAGTGAGAAAAAATGAACAACAACCCAAAATGCTGCGAGCATCTCTGAAAACTCACTTCGTCACCCTTCCCAAAGACTAACTGCAATGAAGCCTCGGATTTAGCATATTGGATATCCAGCACAATTTCTACTCGCTCTGAACTGCTTATTTTTTGGCTGCTTTCCCAGCCTAAGTGGTCCAGAAATTTTTACCATAATCCTCTGTACGATATGAGTGGGAGTTTAGTCACTACTTATTTGGGTTCTGAATTTAAACAGCCGTCTTTTTCTTTGCTTTGTATTCACGTTAACAACCAAAGGTATACTAACTGGGCGAAAGCTCCTTCGAGTTTGTTGTGAACCATTTGGAATGGTTCGACTTTGAAAGCTACTTGGGCTTCTGCTTTTCTGTTTCGCTCCATTTTCGCCTTGTTTTATCACGCTTCCTCTCACTTGATTTCACTGGTTACCTCTTCTTCCTTCCTATTTTCGTTTTGAAAACGATCCAACCAACTTTTGGGTGGCACAGCACCCATCTGCACACATTTCTTGGAAAAACTATGCAATCCCCACAAATTTATTCAACACCCAACCACCCGTCGTGTTAATGAGATCTAGGTCAGGCGAGTGGGTTGACCTTCTCCACTCATTTCCACCACAGACCTGGAGCCATCCCATAAGACCCATAAGAGAATGTGAAGAAATCACATAGTTTACACTAGCTCATAAAGAGACTTTGGAACTTAGAGTTCAATAAAAAGCGGTATGAATGGCTTTTGCGTTACACTTTCCGTTGTTTGCAATTAGCGCGATAATAATTTAATCAAGAGGTTTGTGAGGATTTATTGAATTCAGTATGTTATTCAACAAGGACTTACATCAGTTAAGAAATCACCGTAAACTTTGAATTTTCTCGACTAATATCAGTTAGTGATGATTACGGTCCTGAAATCAATATCTCATCACACCTCCGAACTGAATTGCTGTCCAATGCTCATTAATGAAACGCTTTAAGATCAGATTTCATGAATTCCCAAGGACAAGTGACCTGTGTTGCAAATGAGTTAGGACTTGGGGGCAAAAACCGATGATTTTTAGTGGTGATCACACCGTATCGCGAATTGACAGAAGTAACATGATGTGAGGCATTAGATTCTAACCGAGTGGAGCAGTGGAAAAGTGTGCGCGACGAAAGCTTAAAGTCCTGGGTCTGGTCCCTCACCGGGTGTCGGACTCACACTGTCTAGGAATCGCGTACTAGGACGAAAGAGATGTTCATTGCTTCCAGGTTTCTAATGCTCCTATAACTAATATCATACTGTGATGAATTCCGCGTTGAGAATGATAATGACTTTTCGGAAAACGATTTAAAGCAATTATTTCTGAGGTGTATGTACTTATACTTGCGAACCTCTCACAGACTACTATTTATTCAAAATGATCCTGATATCCGAAGGTTTTGGCTTGAATATTATATTAGACTGCAACCGGATATATTGTTTGTTGAGCAGTTTTCGGGCTTAATAATAGGGGTCTTTTGTGGAAGAATTGCTGCGTAAACGACGTTTCAGAATTGTTTGAACTTAAAATACTCATCAGTCCACAAACTTCTTTTCATTTACGAAGGTCTTTACCTTCCCAGTCTGCTAACAATGAGGAGGGACTTTCTCAGAATGTGAATCTATAAGTTCAGGTAATCATTTTTTCCGGGAAACTTCTTACTTTTAGTAACCGCTCTGGATGGATGCTTATTGTTTTAGTGTTTAGAATGGTCTAGGATTACTTTACTCTAAATTAGTTCTGTGATTAGTGATAGCTCTTTAGGTTCAGCTGACAGAGTTTTTTCCGGACAGTCTTCAATGAATTGATAACAGAAGCATACTTATCTGATCTCACATCTAAATCTGCGGTAAACTTCTAGAATTTCGTAACAATAAGATTCGTATTCTGGTGGATAAATTGGAAATCCTAATCATCCACTTTTCTGTCAATATCAGTAGTGGGAAGTTAAAGTGCTGCTTTCCCACCTCCACCCTTTTTCTTTTTTAATGTGGCGTTTGGAGCTGAAATTTAGTGCATCCCGTAACGAGATTTTCTTTGTTGATGATTACGACGCACATCTGATTTTTGATGGAAGGCTGCAATCGCGAGTGCAGGTTTGAGGTAATTTCTTACTGGAACCATCCTTCTCTTTAGTACCATTAGTATTTGAAATTAGTGGAGTGCAAAATTTCATCAGGACTGGTTTCTTTATTCACAAGTTATTTTTAGTGACAGCTTTTAAGATAGCCTAAAATCAGAGCAATCTGTAATTAAGGAAGAGATGCTTTCGGCATATGGTTGGATACTATGTAAAGAAATTCGCAATATGTTTACCAATAAAATCAACTTTGGTAGGTTAAACTACCAAATCTGTCTCTGGAAAACGGTAGAGGGAAGTAATAAGTATTCTTACTCCGTCATGAAGAGAAAAACTAACCTTCATCTAAGTATAACAGGTCTAAATACTTCAACATTTCAATACACTAACAGATTATTAGTCCAAGAGTTCCAACCTGACATTTGCCAAATAGGAGAATTTTTATGCATACGAACCTGTTGTTCTAAGTAATGAAGGTCCAAGCTATGCCATTCTAGAACCAGAGGAATTTTAAACAGTTAGAACTAAGAAATTTACTGGGTCAGAGGGCATCTACCTAAAGTTGCTCACAGCTTGTGTTATCTCGTGCTTTCCCTTGACAGTCCTTTTCCGTTGCTTGTTCTCTGAAGGTAAGTTGTCCTCTTACGGCAAAAGTTGTAGTCTGTTCGTTACATAAAGGTAGTGGCACATAGTTCTTCAGACTGTAGAACCATGGTCGTGGTGTCGTGCGTTGCTAAGGATTAAAATTCACGATGATGACTCAGTAGCTCCTAATCTACATTCTATTATTTATAGACTCATTAGGGGACGTCGCATGTTAATAGCTCATCATTCCTTACGCCCTAGCAGAGTACTTTTACTACTTAGAAATCACATTTCGGAGGTCTCCCTTTGAAAGTAGAGTGTGAAAAAGTGAAATTTTTCCCACTCAGACTTAATAAACTATGGAATTCTGTACTTGAAGTAATTTTGATCTCTACTTCGACGAGTACTTTCAAAAAGAAGCTAGACCTAATTAGAATTTTATTGTACCGGTGCATTCTAAAAGCTTCCTTCTTCTTCTGGACCTCTAGTAACACTATGTATAGAGGAAAATTAATATACTCACTAATCTAGTTCTTTCAGGTGTCAGGCTGAAATGAACAGTTTTCATTACTTTTTCCCACAGAATTCAATAGATTTGCCGTTATCTTCTTCGACTAAAAAAAGTTTGGAGTGTGAAATTCAGTTTTTAGGCACTAGGATAGTACGAAAAGCGAAATATGTTAATCATTGCGGTAGATATTTAATGTATGTTTATTGATTTATCATTATTTTAAGATAATAACTCCAGGCAGGAAGTACTTCGGTCGTAATTTGGAAACACTGCGGAACGTATGGTATGACATCACAAACCCCTCAAAAATATTATCATAAGTTATCGAAATTTCAAAAAGCATCCTAGCATGTTGCTCAAAGCATCTGAAATTTCTGAATTCCACCCGGACTTATCTCCCTAAGGTTCTATAGTATGTTTGAACTTTGAACGCATTTGTACAGATGCAGCCAAACTAATGTCCCAGGATATAACCTAAGATTTTCATGTCGAAGATTAGAAACTAGTGTCTGCAGAAAACCCACGCATTTCATTTGGTACTTAAACTTCAGGTCATCTCATGTCAGTTAAAATAAGTTTCATGAAGTATTTCAATAATAAAGCGAAGTTTTTAAGCAGTAAAATACAAAGTCTACTACAAGAAATCAGACATAAAAAACGTGGGTACTCCACAATTATCCTCGCAAATTAATTCAAAAATGTGTGGGATATTATAAGAAAAGGAGAAACACATACAGATAATGTAGTTACTAATAGTGGCAAAAACAAGTAACAAGAATAATAACCCTACGGGGTATTACCGTTCAGTTGAGGCACCTCAGAAAGTTCACGCATGGTTCTTTCGAAGCTGGGATTCAGGTGGCATTTAAGCCTACAAACTCATTGAGTAGCAAGCGTTGAAGGCTTAAAGGTCATATAGAGCCGATGAACAAAGTAATTTAATTTATCAAATTCTATACACAGATTGTGAGGTTTAGTTTATGGATCTAAGTAGCTAAGCCGAATCAGGATAATAAAATGCTACAATGATACAAAATGATACACCCTGGTAAGGTACAGAATCTAGGGAAAAGCTCAGCTGTTGCAGCGCTTACAACCACGCGATAAGATGCAATAAAGTGACAATCTTTAGAACTAACTTAGTGGGGTGGACGGAGAAATCGATCACTGAAACTTTGTTTATCGAACCAGCACCAAACTCAATACCTATCCTAAATATTTGGAAAATTCTGCTACCTATACGACAAACAAAGAATATGGAGGAGAAATAACACCATAAAACAGAATGTGAAAGGTCTGCAGTTACGTTTAATAGGAATATGAATAAAGAACTTTTCGAAACGTCTTCGTGTAAGTAGTACTGTTCCACCATGCGAAATACCAACTAAAAATGTAATATGAAACTCTGAGGAAAACTTTATCCGTAGTGTAAACCTCGATTATTGTATCTTAAAATACAGTGTTCGCGGTACATCAGCGACAGAAACTGCATTATATGTCCACTGGCAATGTACTAAACTTGTTTATTCGTTTATCTTAAGCTGCATGGAAGGTTTTCAGTAATCTTCTAAATTAGGCATAGGATTATGAGATCAACTTGTGTCTTCCGGTCGTTAAGGTAGGATAGGTGGAGTCTTCCAGTTCACTCATTGGCGTGGGTGAAGACTTCAGATGTCGTTGTTTGTACTGACCATTCTTAATCCTCACTGTGCTATCTAGCTGGACAGCATATAGAGCCGTTTGCGAAAATTGACATAGGTGCAAAGTAGATTTTCTACCCTAAGGCATGAATTAATTTTGCGTAACTTTCAAGAGCAAGAAGTGTTAGCTTGGAACAGGTTCCGTACGATTTTCTTTGTATATTTGCTTTTTATATGGTCGCATCGGCTACGGAAAGAAATACGGTGAAGCATAGCAACTAATTTCTTCCGGCCCGTTCTTCTAGCAAAAAAGCATCACACCTGAAGAAAACCCTGTTGTGTAGTCAGCAGCACGACTTCACTCTTGCTTCTCTATCATATCTCAGTTATATACGCTATAGCGATAATTGCTGTTTTGTCCCACCAATATCCAACGAACTTTTTTGGCATCAGTAATCACAAAACAAAAATGTTCTAGTCAGCATAGGTAACTACCGCATTAAGGTAGCAGTGGTTAGTCTGGACTTTCGATGTGTTTACTCTAAGTCCAGTCTTATCTGTACTAAAATGCATGGAAAATCTATTTTCATTTTATTTATTAATACTATTACCACAGTGAAACAGTACTATCCTTTGGGTAATGCTTTGGACATAATTTATTGTCCATTGTTATAGCAGGTTAACCCCACAACTTTGAGACGTTTTTCATATAATTCTAGTTTTCTCATCCCTTTTTTATATGGCTATGGGCAAAAAATTGTTTCCAAAATGTTATTTAATAAATAATACTATTTCATTGTTGGTTACACCTACTAAACAAAGCAGAATGGGATTGAAATCTATCACGGTTCTTAATTTTCTACTCATTAATTCGGTGGTAACTGTTCGTGCTTTTTATTGCCGGATAGTCTACGGAAATACTTATTACTTATCTTACCACACTGTTGTGTCGTTTTAGTGGCTTCATTCGCAATGACTATTTGAATGCACATAACACTTAGTGACCACCAAAACGTACGATTGATCAGTATCCGAATATACTGACACCTTTTCTCACTTTAAATGACTTTACATCGTGTAAATCACATCTTGTTTATTTATCTGTTGATCTTCTATTTATATACTTTGATTTATAAGAAATTCAGTTTTAGAGGTTAGGCCTTAATGAAAATATGTATTCGCTCAAATAGACTCCTATTTCTAATATTTTACTCATAATTTCTGACAAACTAGCTTAATTTCTATGAAACACTTAAAGGAAGGTGATATTTTCCATTGTTCGATCAAGTTGAATTCAACATGAATTTTAATGAATTATCTGCTACTTTAGTTCATTATTTAAATGGTACTTGTGTTATTGATCTATCACTTGAATACCTTGTCTACTTGTTGTAGATTTTATGTTTTAAGTCACTTTGATATATGTGTGTGGCATTTTAACCTACTGTTAATTCTTGTTTTCTGTCCGCCCCCATTCTCTAGCTGGTTCTCGTCTTCACTCCTTTCAAAATAAAGTTGACAGACTATTCAATGATTCTCTGGTTCTTTCTGTTGGGTTTGTGCCTTTGTGTTTATTGTGATATTGAAAAGTTGGATAGGCATTTCAATTTAAGTAAGTGTGAACGAATTTAAAGATATTTAATATATGTCTGGGAAACTCGCTAGATTCGAACTACCTTTGCAATATTGTAATAATAAATAATTCCGTATTCTAAGAGCTTCTTTCTCCTATGTTAACTCATAATATAATGTGGCACCACAGCTTAATAATACTATTCTGAGAGTTAACGAAGTTTACTCATTTATGGGTCCTGAATTGCTCGTACTGATACAAAAAGTTTTATGAAATTCAATTCATGTGGTCATCATAAGAACTGAGTTGTGATGCATGAGAATGCAGTTACCAAGTCTTGTTTTTCAGTCTTTTTCTGAAGTTGCTTCAAACGCTTGCGTATCCATTGTTTTGAATAGCCAAAATGGTACACTCAGTTCACTTATGCATATCCATATCTATACAATAGTCATGATTTTAACACTGACTAGTGGCACGAGAAGAATGATGGAAAAATGCGGAAAAAATTTGTAATGCACATGTATGTTACTAACAGTGGATTTGGCGTACGTGCTTAACGGTTCAAGTTGCGGTATTGCTCGTCACCACTTTGACATAAAAGCCCAGAAGCTAAGATAAAGGGAGCGGAATAGTATCACTAAAAGTGGCAGAAAGCCATAAGATAGAAAGGTGGTGTGGTAAAGCAAATAAGAAATTGCTATATATGGGCTAGTTAACATGGTGATAAGGTGTGGGCAAATCTGTATCACTGCGATCAGTTCTGAATGATATCACTAAGTCTCCAACAATTGGTTCTTATCATCTGGACTCTGAGAGTCAGAGACATCATGGATTGGTGCCATATCTTCGCTTGAACACCTTCAACCTTACTTCAGCTAATATAATGCTTTTGAGAAGACAATGACTAGCTTTGCCTAAAACATGTCCTGTCCACATGTCACATATGCCCACTCACTCTCTTTTATGAAACACTATGTTAACTGAAGTACAGTTAGGTAGGGAAAAGACTAACAGTTGTCGAACTCAGACTCTCTCAAACTCTCGTTTGGTTTGAGCAATGTAGGCTGACAGGTCGGGATTCGCTAAACAGTCGAAACCGTCAACCTGAGACTAAATGATAGCACGGATTTGTTCTTAAGAGCTTTTTCACATATCAGCATCCCATTTAACCACTATTCATTCCTTCTTGTGGCTTTTTATGGCGTGATTACGTTTCTTTTTCATATCTCTCTTCTCGTTGCCTTGTACCTTGATATGTTGGTGTGAAGTGTGGCAACTTCAGGAGATTTCACCTGTTGGAATAAGCATTTTACCTTCAAGGAACGTGTTTCATACTTGAATCCCCCCCCATCTACTTCTGTCTGAGTAGCCGTGTATTATCATAAGCTCTCATAAACAGTGTGGCTCACTGCATCTAGTACTGAGTTAAATCTCAGTCATAATAGGTAGCAACTTGGATGGTTACTCAGTGTTATCAGATTCCATGTTGATATTCGGTGAATAAATAATTAAGATATCTAACTTTTTGTATGTTATTAGGTAATTGTATGCGTTATTCTATTCATTGTAGATCCTCATAATCCCGAGTTCACTCTTCCAGAAATACAACTTGAGAGTCAACTTCATCTATACTTCAAAAAAATTGATAGCAACCATGATGGTTTCATTGAACATAACGAGTTAACGGCTTGGATTCATAAAACTTACGAGTGAGCCTAATATACTTAGCCTTTAAGACGTGATTAACTTTGGATATGTAACATAGTATTTATTTTGGGGTGATTGTGAGTATACTTGCCTGTATGTATTGAGTTGGATCAATGCCTATTTAACGGTCTAAAAAGCCAAAAGTTATCTTATGCGTAATACTAGTGCTACCATCACGTATGGTTTCTTGTAATAATGTGAGCTGCAACTGAAAATTCTCCTTACTGAAATACTCGAAATACGGAAATCATTGCACATCGTGACAATTTTAGGTATCTTTTGCTGTAAAATTGTTTTTATGAATAACATGGAGTTTACTTCCACACCTCAAAAATGGTATTCTGTAATGTGTGTCCTGGTTACGAGTCTTAGTGTTAACGACACCACTCACTGAGAGGCTGGTACATCCAACTAACGAGTTCCAAATAGGACGAAACACTCGCGCTGGATTTCACTGTTAATCACTATCCAGGATTAATATAATGTAAGTAAAAGTGTTTACTTCACATGCATTTTTGTAGGGAGCCACAAGTTTAAAATTTCATTTTAACGATATCTATTGAAATTCTTTCATGGATCACAAGGAGGCAAAAACCCTATTGTTGAGCAATCTATGCATTGTTTACAGAATGGAAATAAAAATATTTACCTACCGAAGTCTTGGTTGTTTCACCCATGTATCATTTTATAGATCTTGTCTAGTTTTTCGAATTATTTCTATTTGCAATTAGGCAATATTCAAAATCATGCAATGTTAACACCAGTTGTGTCAGACATACTGCCCACAATGTTTCAAAGTAGGACGGGTGACTTTATTAAAAGTATGTGTTATGTCGTGTATGCTTGTTTTTCTTGAAGGCCCATATTGATAACTCTAAATTAAAACCAGATATAACGTACATCTTGCAAATGTGGCATGAGCAATCAATATATTTAGCACAAGTAGGTAGTTACATACATCAAGTATTGAAAGCATGTGAACGAACCGTCACCGGGTGCGTACATGTTTATTTGGTTACTGAGTTCGTCAGTTGGATAGAGCTGACATTTATATGCTGAACTACCGCCTGTCTCGAATAGCCACTTCAGTCTAATCAGAAATAGGTTAGAAGAAAGTTAAAGTCAACTAAACCATGCTTATGAAGTCTCTGTTGATCTGAACTGTGTGGGAGAGTGTTGGCCATATGTGATCCTCGATAATTTAAGAACAGATGTTCGGAGTCTTTTCGTGGTGTCGCTGAAAATCTTTCACAATGGTATGGCTGTTAACACTTTATCATCTTCGAAATTTCGGGTATTTTCCCTAACCTTCATTCTTTCGTTTCTTCTCCATCTACATACTTTTATCTACTTTAATGTTGTTCCTCTGCTTTCCAATTCTTCTTCATATGCTGCTGTGAATTGTGAAAAATTAAGCTCATGATTGTGTGTGGAAGGTCCCATGTTGGCTTGTCTCTTCACACAGTTGACAGTTATGAACTACTCAGTCTCGGTAATTCATGATGGAATTATGTCGCATAAGGAAATTCGGACCGCCTTGGGTTTCGAACAGCGACCACCGGGTTTCCGGCCCGGTTCTACAGGTGGTCGCTTTTTGGAATCCCTTGGTGGCCCAAACTTTTATTTCATCTCCAATCATCACCCAGTATCACTACAAGTTGGTCAAACCACAGCTATCTTAGATAGTCAAAATTGATAACATAAGGAAATATGCAATGAATTCATCATCGTAATTATGTACTGTGAACAACTTACTTGATAATTGTGTAATCACATTGCCAACATACATCAATCATTATTAACCTTTGCAATGTATGTCTAAGTGCTACATATTACGTGATGTAGCCTTTGTCGAAGAGAGATAGTAACACTGCCAGTTGATATACATTAATTCGGATTCGCGTTTATGGGTGAATAGATAACCTACTGTTTATCCTTTGCGCCTTCGCCAGCTACTTAGATGCTCTTAAGAATTGTGTTTTAACATACTTTTACAGTTAGGTGTTTCCAAGACAAACAATACACTAATCTGTCTTCATTTTTATGAATCAGCTTCCGACTGCTGTGTCATTTATGTGTTTCTGTCTCCTTACCTACTGATTTTACATCATAGCTTATAAAACTGGTTAGCAGTATGAAAATTCGACAATTTCCTATCCACCATAATTTTTACATTGGTAAATAAGTGTACTTGTGCTATGTTGTTGTTTATGTGATGGACATTTTTAGTAGTCCTTGAACACAGTGCGACAGTTAACTTATATCATTGTTCATCTGTGTTTAATTTTTTACCTTACACATTCAAGTAAGTTGTGAAATACCTGTTATAGTACTTTATTTATTTATTTCATAGATCTTTGGATCGTGAACATGCTGAAAAGCAGCTTACAAAAATTCGATGTAAATAAAGATGGAAAAGTAACATTTGAAGAATATATCAGTCGTACGTACGAAACTTCTGAGGACGAGTTAAAACGCTCAAAAGATGATCAGTCATCGAAATTTATTCTAGAGGTTAATATTATTTAGTGTTTGTGTGTTTAATTGTGGAAAAGCCTGCTTTACATCGTTAGCTCATAACTAAAGGTATAACTTTGGTGTTACACTTGTTATTTTATGCACATCAAGCACGACTACTGTCCCCAGTCTAACAAACTATCGTAGTCTATTCGCTTGGCTTCACTTTCAATGTTTCATTTGTTCATGATATGACTACCAAGCTGAAAATATTGTTTTTAAGTATAACAGTTTAGGTAAGCGAGGGGATTCAGTTTAAGTTTGTGAAACGATCAGAGTGTTTAAAAAAAATTCTAAACCACCTTTTCTCTCGATGTGAAATTTCTTTTTGAGTGGGAACAGAGTATAACAAAGTCGACAATTAGTCAGTCGAAAATGTGTCATTCATCGACCAATGTTTTAAGGTGAATGTACGGCTAAAGTTTGCGCCTGTTCACTTCGCCAATGCCTTGATTTATTGTCTGGTCAGTATAAATAGGATGGTTTATTCGATACAGCATTCACTGATACAGTATAATCTACTGGATGATGTTTCGACCACAATTTATTAGTCATGCAAGTCAGTAAATTGCACCTGAAACGTTACGCAATAAATGATACTTTATAACTATGCTATATCAAACAGACAAATCTAATATAGCATTACATTCTTCTACAGCGTTCAAGTTCTGCTCTTATATCATTCTGACCTTAGGAGTTTGAACGAATTCTTATGCAGTTTTCTGCTATTTTCTCATTACATATTCATTCTTTTTCTTTGCCATTCAATTTTAAAGTGTAGCAAATTGAACTGATATACTTTTACTTCATACTGCTCATTAATCCAACCGGTCGATTCAACGTTTTCAAAACGCTTCCATACCTATCTAGTTTCGTCATAAAAGCAAGCAAAACAAACATACTCTGTCAACAGCCACGCACATTTTCACGCACTAGTCAATAAGCCACACCATTGTGTAGAGGTTAGTGATATTTCCTGACTGCCTGAACCTCTGTATGTAGAGCAGGTTTCGAACCCGTTACTTCGATGTGCAATGACAGCCAAAGTCGGACTAGGTTGGAAGAACGTTCATCAGCGTGGTTAGGCTGGGACGTGGCACCAGTCCATAAAATCCTTGTTTGTTGGTCTAAGTCGTGTAGGACTGTATATGCTGCTTGGTTGGAGGGTCCTCGAGATGATATGAGTCAGTGTTTGGCATCCCTTGCTGACATGGTTGAAGATTGGTCACAATGGTGCACATATGCACACTCTTAGGCGTCTTCCGAAGCCTGAACATTTCTACTTACCTTTGTTTTCTCAAATATTCAGTCCTCCCATACAACTTTGTCTATCAGTCTTTTTCTACTCATCTGTTCTTTTCATGCTACTATGAAGTGTGGCAACTTGAACCGATGCTGTTGTGCGCGAAGTTCTACGTTGACTTCGTCTGTCTGTCTGATTGGTTGGAAGTGATCCGCCTAAACCAATGAGCCACAGCTACACTCCGTCAAAAAGCATGCTATAAATAGGGAAAGTGATTTATTTTGCGAAATTCTTTAAAAATTAGTGCATAATGCTGTATCAAATCATTCAAAGTAGAAAACCTGTTTATTTGAAGCATTCATTTATTTCTCAACAGTTGCCAATTTATGCTGAATAGTAGGAATATGATGCTTTTTGTAATTTCTTACAGTCCTTGAGAAGTGAACGATCACGTTTCAACTTTGCTGATAAAGACGGTGATGGGTTGCTGGCATTAGACGAGTTTATTATGTTCCTCCGACCTGAAAACTATGAAGATATGGCAAATTATGAATTACAGAGAAGTTTTTCTAGCTTTGACCAAAATGGCGATGGGATGATTACTTTGGATGAATTTACCAATTTCTGTAAGTTTGTTTAGTCCCACTTATCAAATTTTCTGATTGCTTTACTGGTCTGGATAAATGAACCTGTATGTTGGTCACGTCGGCATTTTGTATGGTCACTTCAATAAGATTATGATTTTCATCGCAAGGTTCTCTACTTCCGATGCAGATGCGTCTAGCTGTATGTTACCATATGGAACAAAACACACATCCTTCATTCCATTACTGATTATCACAACAAAAATCAATACAATTTTAAAGTAATCTTAAAGAAAAACAACAGTAAATTACAGCATATATGTAGTTGCAACTGTTACACAGGAGATGGTTTTTCTAATTTAGTGATATGCTGGATATCGGTCTGGCACTTGACGCTATAATTGTTGGGTTCATGCCTTAGTGGGAATAGCATCCTTCACTAGAATCGAGGTATATGCAACTAACCAATCTCAAATAGGTAGAAATGCTCATCGTTGCTTTTTCTGCTACCCACCATTAAACAAAAATCTTACAGTTAGACAGATAGATGATGGATCAGCCAGTTAATATTATTATTTTAAACATCGAACTATCTATATATTATATATATTTCCCTTTGTTCTTGCCTTCAGTCTTTCGACCCCAATTACACGTTTCTACACATCCATCGTGTCTTCTCCATTAATAAGTCTGGTCCGGAATCAACTAGGGATTTGTTGAATGTTGGTGGCTGACATTCGATATGCGTGCATAGTTAGCGACCATACCGTATAGAGTTTTTCGAATCATATCACAAATATGATTAGAGTTTGGTCAAGTATAGGAATTTATTTAACAACATATCTATTTTTACAAAACGCATTGTTTATTTGGGTTTGATTTTCAGTCTCATAGTAACCCACTGATGAATTTATTGTCATCAGTAATAGTAAAATGCTGCATAATTTTTTTCAATTTTATTTGCCAAGACATAAATATTCTTATCATACTGTGTTTCTTCCAAGCAATTCTACTAAAGAATTATGAATTGCTGCATTGTTTATCTACAATCACTAGTTTACGAATCCTTGTTTTGATCCACTTTCATATATCCAACTCAGCAACCGCATGTAGATTCGTGCACTAGACCATAGATCACATCTAATATTTGAAAGCTAATTATAGCAATTGGCTCATCATCATCATCATCATCATCATCATTATCAACATGGAACCAGGCATTGCTACGTAATGGTCCTAGTTGCCACACCTCATATCAGTACATTAAGTAAAAGATGAAGATAAGAAAATTCAGTCAAAAGAAACATAAAGTAGGAAGAGAGAAAAAGGAGGAATGAGAAAATAGTGAGATTTGGTATAGCTTCGTTAAGATGAGAATAATGTGTGTATACATTTAAACCACTGACATCGGTTCTGAGCCATATCACCTAGAGTCTTCAGTTACTAGTTTCTTTTGTCCCGTGGACCTCGACCGGCTAGTAATTGGCTACCTAAGATATGGTAGGTGAATCAACGTTCGAACCTATGACCCGTGTATCGAGTGCTTAAATGAGAGAGCCACCAATTTTATATAAAGAAATTCTGGACACTTGCAGAATATAATTCCATATTAGTTTTGTCTCTTTAACGATTGTTTGTAGATGATCAGGCGGAGGTAGTCATACAACTTTCGACAGGGTTCGTATAACTATCTCACCTGTAATTCTTCGGTTTTAGTAACAATGGAATTTTGCATATGTCCTGAATAGGTCTTCCGTCATTTTCTAACTAATATATTGGTTACTAATCCTGTGAACAAATATTCGTTAATCCATTTCCCCTTCCACACTGCTAGTCTTTAGAAGTGCTTCTCCACTCCATCCGATTGCTAAATTGTGTATCATTGGATGCATTGCAATGGCCGATTTTTTTCTATCATTCTAAATTCGGCCAAGTATCTATGTTCTATGAAGGTAGTTAACTTCATCAGCTCGTTTACTGTATGTGCTTGACTGCTAAATAATCCCATGTTATTGGCAGATCACGTGAAGCAGAAGCAGCTCAGATGTAGACTGATAAAGTGTTGACGCAACGATCGTGAGCGTATCTAAAAGTAAAATTAGTGGTCTGACATTTCGGAAAATTAGGCACAAAACCTTTCATGGAGGACCATCTTTCAATAATAGGTAAGAAATTATTTATTTGGGAATAATCTGATGAGGACGTAATCGGCATACAAACTGTCTGGTCACCAGCATACTTAACGAAATTGATATTAACTGAAGACGGCATGCCATACATAAAAAAGAGAAAAGAAAGGGGGGAAAGACAGCTCTTTGGGGGACACCAGCCTCAGTAAGTAATTAGGTGGAGCTCTTGCTTCCCTCTACAAATAGTATACTACTTCCTTTGGGAGAAATAAAAATGCAAGCAATTAATAACCCAGGACTAAGCTTGTGTCCTGGCTAGCTCCATCAACAAGAAAGGTCTTTGGACAGAATAAAGAGCTGAAGTATAGTTTCAAAGGACACGCCTGACATGCTTGATATTTTTATCGAAATTATGAGCAATATTGTTATCTAAGATAGTAGTGCCACCCAGAGTGCTTTTGGTTTTGCATACAGATTAATTAGAATCTTCAAAGCCTTCAACGAAGGTTCAAACATAGGTATTATTAGCTTCTATACTGTTTTCAAAAACTGAGAAGCAACTTCAATTGGATGGGATTTCAAACATGCACTTGGAATCACTTACTTATGTACTAGGACTATCTTAATATCTTTCTGGGCAGCTGGTACAATGTTTTCTAAAAACGACTTAAGAAGCATGTTAGTTAGTGGATAGTAAATTATTGTAGCACATTGGAAAGTCTGTGCATTGTGGAATGGATTAGTGTTATAAGTAAGTTTTTAATGTTAAGTTTACACACAACGATAATTTTTTTCTTTGTAATAAATATTGCTAAAATATTCCAGCTGTTGGTGGGATCACGGCAAATAATTTTGCTCGAAATATTACCAGAGTAAAAACTTATCATTGTGTGAAACTTTGCATTAAAAATTTATTTATAATACCTTATAATAACAGCACATCTAGTGGATCTGAAACTTGACACACCGAATAGATCCACTCTGTGAAAAGTTCAAAGATTTAAGACTTAAAAACATCTTTCTCGGTGCATTTAGGAGAACTGTCTTCATTAGAACTGGTCAGACAGAACGGGATAGGCTAGCTGAGTTGGCATATTAACGATTTTTTTAAAACGCAGACGTCAACACATGCTACTTTAATAAGGTGTCTACTATCAGTGATATCTTTTAAAAGTTCCGACCTCCAAGAAGAGATTTTACGTGACAAAAGATTCTGGTTATATGATACAAATATTTGATTTCTAACCCAGTTAAGTAGTTCAGTGAATGAGAAACAGCGTTATCACCCACTTTATATAAACTTTCTTTTTCTCTTTTTATTTTCTTGAGTTGAGGAGAAAATAGACGATCAAAGTGTAGAAGTGGTTTGTCACTGCAGTCAGGAATGTCCATGTAGCTTGTCACACTTCCGATAGTGTCGTTCAAAGCATCGCTGTCATATATATTCCAGCATGTGTCTTGCAGCATTCCTCTTAGTGGAAGTATGCTATTTTGTGAACGATTTGGTCAGTCGATATATGAAGGATATTTCGGGTAATTTGCCACATATTTTTGGCAAAACACACAATGTAGTGATCTGGGCAGAGGAGTGTGGCTGAATTTTGAATTTCATATCTATCTCTAGCATTTACAAATAAAAAGGCTAGTGTCGCAACCAGACAAGTCGCGAAGTTAACAAGTTTTCGATGATCAAGAATACTAAGAAAGCTGTGGTCATCAGTCTCATCGATAGCCGCTACCTTTATATGGCAGTCGGGCTTGCATATCACAATGACCCAACCAGCTACACTGGCTGGAACACTTATTTCTTCTAGGTCCTACCATGCCAGAAACGTCTGTCGGATGATGGTTAGACGAAAAGCAGCCACCGTTGCAGTGTAAATTACTACACTATGATGAGGCTACGAAGGCGAAGTCGTACTGTTGGCTGAACAGGGGTGTGACAGCAGTAAGGTGTTTCCCTTGGATAACCAGCAGTGGCACGCTGATGCTGCCTTCCCGAATGGGAAGGGGGACGGGGTTGGTAAAGGTCTGCCCCCAAAATAGCATATTCACACCTCTCAGCATACTGACGTCTGAAACAGGGATTCATAGTCGGGTTCAAAAGCCGAAAACCAAAATCTCAAACTTGCGAAAAGGCACTGTGTGGCCGGCTTCAAGCAGATGTCATACACTAATCCTCTCTTTTTCAGGTACATTAAGAAAAACTAGCCTTCCATGGTATGGGCAGCCGGGAAGTATCAACTGCCCGCACGCTCCCAGTAGTACACAAGACTCAAGCAGAAATGACCCATCCTCCTCAACTCTGTCTCCTCCTTTGCCTCCACCTCCTGACACTAACATTAAACCTCTTACACCTTCCTCAGCATCTCATTCTGTGACCATTGTGAATGATCAAGGCCATCGAAACCTCATTCGTAGTCTCCTAAGACTCGGTCGTCGATTTCATATAGGAGCTTTCAGCGTCCGAACTCTATGCCCAGTCGGACAGCAAGCATCGCTTTTCAAAACTCTGGAGTCTTTAGCCATGGATGTATAGTGTGTCTCTGAAACACGCATACAGGATCAGGGTATGGTTATTAAGTTGACTTCATCTGGACATAGTAGTGAATCTTCAAAATTCACCTTACCAGTATCCGGAGATTCAGTGGCCAGCTCTCGTGGACTCGTTGGTGTAGGCACTACATTGATTTGTAGGGGAGAGAGTAGGCTTCAGATTAAGAAATATAGCAAGCGTCGACCACCGGTAAGTATACTTGTGCTCCAGAACTTGTCGAAGGGTAAAAATGTAACTGATGTGCTCTCATCTAGGTCGGAAGCCTGCCCGGTTTTCTCGAATTTGCTGTTCTCGAGTTCCAGTCAGGCGTCGGATAACTATGGAGCCTATGGTCGAGGACAATATTGGTCAAACTAATTCCTCTATGGTTGTCACAGGAAGACTCCTCTTTTTTCTTTTAGACTGGAGTGAAATACACCAGTCTGACGGCACTACCTCTGATTCCCAGACACTACCTGGTACCCGCATCATTCTTATCAGCAATTTCCTACCTCCATCCCTAGAAACTTCAGGTGACAAACGGTCATGTGCCACTGCTTTACATCGTTTCAGTACAGTCTTTTCAACTTGAAGGAGAGTTGGAGGACCAACGTCTACGGCCCGTCCAGATTCAAGCTGAGTGTTGAGTAACTAAAGCGTTAGTGTAGACAAGTTAAATTGTGCTTCAGTGTATTCTCTCCAATGTTCTATCCATTTATCTCTGGAGGTCATCAGTGTCTCATCCTTTTCGGTGACGGTTTCGCTAACCATTGTCTTCGTCTTAACTCTAACTTTAATGGATCTAAATAGTTTGGTTTTCGGCTTTTGAACCCGACTATGAATCCCTGTTTCAGACGTCAGTATGCTGAGAGGTGTGAATATGCTATTTTGGGGGCAGACCTTTACCAACCCCGTCCCCCTTCCCATTCGGGAAGGCAGCATCAGCGTGCCACTGCTGGTTATCCAAGGGAAACACCTTACTGCTGTCACACCCCTGTTCAGCCAACAGTACGACTTCGCCTTCGTAGCCTCATCATAGTGTAGTAATTTACACTGCAACGGTGGCTGCTTTTCGTCTAACCATCATCCGACAGACGTTTCTGGCATGGTAGGACCTAGAAGAAATAAGTGTTCCAGCCAGTGTAGCTGGTTGGGTCATTGTGATATTCAAGCCTGACTACCACATCCAGCTGTTGGTCATGGAGACATACAGTCGCTGTTGGAAGCTTTGAGAAGACATCAGTTCCGTCATGTTTGCAGATATACTTTGCTGACGAGTACGAGAGAGCTCGAGACGTAGATGAAGTAATGTTTGTTGCTGATTCCCTCTAACCATTTTACATCAGGAAGGTGCACTGCGATGGTTGGTCTTTTAGTGAGGTAATCACGTCGTAAATTAATCGATGAAATTTGGTCAGCATTCAGGAATAGATGAGAAGTTGAAGTTGGTTACTCTCTAGGTAGCAATAAATGAATTAACAGTTTTTCATATGTATAATGTCTTTATTAACTTCTCTTTGAACGATTGTACAGGTGTGGGTATTATCTGTTACTCTGTTTTTGCGATGTTTATACTTAGCTTATCGCGGCATATCACAACAGAACTATCTTGATGAACAGTTTAAACTTTTAGATGTGGATAAAAATTGGATACTGACTCCGAACGAGTTACGATCGTGGTTATTACCTTGTAAGTTAACTAGTCAAAGATTGTTTTTGCATTGTTTAAAAGTGAGTGTAGGTTGGATGCATGATGTCGAAGAGTGTTGAGTTGTGTTTTTTGTGGGATCGAAAAGAATTTAACAATGAAAAACGCTCAACTTATCCTTTAGGTCAAATGATCCACTGGCATGTTTAGTCGAGGTTTGGTTTTTGTTCTAGTAATAATGTTCGTTAGGAAGATGTGCCTGGGACTTTGAAGATACACATCCATCACTGTAGATTTGAATGCTTGAAAATAAAACACATTCTATTCCGAGTTATTGGTGAAATGCATCGGTAAACATTTAGACTGATTTCGTATTGACTGTCTTTTGTCATTCAAATACCATGATGTACAAGTCTGCTATATTTGTCGCGTGCGTTTTAGACTGAACGTTTTTCGACTTACTGATTGAATTCTATTTATTTAGCACTGAAATCAGCCGCACAATCTGAAGCAACACGTTTAATGAATCTGACCGACTCTAATCAAGATGGTAAGCTAACATTGGATGAAGTCTTGGCTAAATCACATTCTTGGAAGGATAGTCAAGTTGTTAAGCACGCAAGATCATTATGGGATGAACTGTAATGGTGTACTCCTCTCTCTGTATACAGCACATCTGTACTGCATGTCTTTCTACCCCCGTGTCAGTAAATTTCTCCGAAAATTCTTATGGTTGCTGCATTTACTGAAATAAATTGACTTAAATATCATCATTTTGTATTGGTTATACTACTTTATTGTTGTTTTCACAGCTGTTTTGTTTAAATATTGTCCACTGTCATTTTTTTTCATCTGAAAGTTTTTCTTCATCGTTGTCTTACTGTTATTTGAAGATTTTTCCATGAATTGAAAATTCCTCTATTTGTTTTCATTCAGTGCGAGTGGTTAGTTGATGAGCATAACGTGTAAGAGGTCACCTAAGGAAATTCGGTTAGCCTGAGCAGCCTAACTTGTGGCATAGTGGATAACGCCTTGGCGTCTTAAGCGGTGCGTACGGGGTTCGAGTCTCGGTGGGAGCAACATACCTGGGGCGCAGGTACATCCAGCTGACGAGTCCCAAACAAGACGAAGAGCGCGTCCTGGATCTTTCTGCTAGGCACAACCAACCAAATTATCATAATTTAGCTTGTTTTTACGTTGTATGAGTCCATTTACCGCCTCAAAGAATGAAAAGCAAACGCTAGAAATTTGAATGACTGATCCACACCAGTCAATCAGTGTCATAGACAGAAGGCTAGGAGAGATGAAACAATAACGATATTCAGTATGACGATTAGAATGAAGGTAATATGTGGATGCATCTGCGCCAACAAATTCTATTCTGAACTTAATCACCTTGAGTTTCTAACCACTGGTTTTGGTTGCCACGCGGACCCTTACTAAAAAGTTTACATTTCTCTTCATAAATTAGGTCAACAGTTAGAGAGTTCATGGAATAATTCCTTGTTTTATTCTGGCCGGCTGTAACCCTATCTACGTTTGAACTTCAGTTAAGCGTGCACGACGAAGCAGACAGTGACCAGGCGTTCGTGACACATATCCTAGTCATCTGAGTCGACAACCGTTCACAGCTTCATTGACTGACCCTCCTTTTTCACCCAAAACTCTACACTTGACCTCTGCATTACTGATAAATCGACATCGCGACACACGACCGATGCCAGCAAGGTAACGGTGATAGAACAACAGAAGCCTTCTCGTTTCTCCTACCTTTAATGGACGTATTTCACAGCCAAACATTAGACCAAACCGAAATGGAACACAGAGTACACTTGACTCTTATTAGACAATTGGGCAAAAGCCAATCGGGGATTTTGTATGGGTGCAGATATTTCGTCAGTCACTGATCCAACAGGGCTGATCTGATTTCCTAGATAGGTGAGATGGTCAGTGCGCCCGACCACTTTCATTCCCTGTTGTTAGACGGGGCCTAAACATAAACCATTCTTGAAGCAACAATTTGCATTTGAATGGTGAGAAACGCATTTCAAATATTCTCAAATTGCTACTCGAGATGTTATTTCGCAAATCATAACTCAGTGTCAACAGTGAAGCGTATAAAGCACCTACTAAACCTGCATGTGACAATCATTCAAACTATCTTCAGTTATCACCGTTATTTTTACATATGAAGTATATTATCTTATCGTCATCATTTCGGTGTATCCTTGTTCCACTCATCTTTTTGCCACTGACTGATGTCCTAGTTTGTTTGCACCATCTTAACTAGCTAATCAGCTAACTCCAGAAAACAAAGAAGGGAAGATGGTCGATAAGTTTATCAACCTTCAGCGAATAAGGTGGCTTCGGCATGTACTGTGCATACCCAGCCACTGCCTACCTGAATGTGCAATGCTAGCAGAAGTTGTATTAGGTTGGAAGGAGGCTAAGGGTGGCCAAATCAAGATGTGATACCAACCCATGTAGTTTCTGATTTGGCCTGAGCTGTGTGGGAGGTGTAGGCTACCTGGTTGAGGTCCCGAGACGTTAGGAATCAGTGGTTGAGGATTCTTGGTGATATGGCTGGAAATCAGTCACGATGGTGCAGGTGTATCCAGTCTTTGATATCTTATGACGGTTGGATATTTGCACTAAACTTTATCTTAAAATTGTTTATTATCTCATACAGCTTTCTCTACTTCGATATCAGTCTTTCTCTATCCACTTGTTCTCTGAATGCTACTGTGAAGTATGGCAGCTTAAATCGATACACTTGTGTGCGAGGTTCTATGCTGTTTTTGTTTTTCTGTATCTGTGTTCTGACTAGTGCAGATTGAATAACAAGGAGGTTCAGCTAGTACTCTGGAAAGTATCGCTGTTGTCGCATGCTGTATCTCAGAGACCTATATGCAAGGTCACGGCCAAGTACTTCAAGTAACTACCTCATCCATCAGCTCAAAATGTGTATTCACCGTGCTCTTTTCCTGGAACATTTTCGCTTAAAAAAAAACTCGTTTTTGTGGTTTTGGTGTTGTGCTAAGTGGGAAGGCCAAAGGTACATTTGTCGACAAGATTTCCATCAACACTAGTCTGTTTGCTGTTAGCCTAGGAGTTCGGATGGGAGTGGGAAGTAACTGGCGTAATAAACAATGTCTGTTCGATCATCTCTGTCTATGTTTTGACTGACTGCGCTTCGAATGCATTGAAGAACGGGTTCTGTCATTAACTGGCTTGCTTTTCCTACCAATTGCACATGATAGATATTGTAGTACTAGCTGAGAAATTCATAGCAAAGTTCAGGAGTCCAGACCTAAAAGAAAGTCGTTTAGATGGCCAATGGAGATTATTTGATTGCAGGCTGGATAATTGGCACTATCTTCAGCTTCTTACAGATCTCAGCCTCTTTCTAGTTAGCTACTATGTTTGACACTACCATTGTCGTGTAGTATTTTTTAACCGGCACTCAATTAGATGATATTGTAATCATCTACTGATGGTGTGGGTGTACTCAGATTGCTGGCCCTTCCGGAGCGCCTATGTGGACTCTGATTACGGCGTAGCAGTTTGTAAATTCATTTTACCTTTTGGTGGTCATCAAAATCGCATTCCGGAAGGATTTGACATAAGTAAACTGGTTGCATTTAGTATTGCAGCTAAATATACAGCCCCAACAGATTCAAGGCTGGTTTTTGAATCTGTTGAAAGTATTCATCAGCATTGGGTTCACTTAATTGAATATGGCGAGTACGCCAATCCTCAATTTTTATAGACGCGTAGAACGCTGGGCGGAATAATCCGAAATGCATTTCACCTGGCCAACAACATCAGCCTCAATGTATTGATCTCCACAGTCAAACAACACTGGCCACTCAATGAAGTGGTTGTCTATGAGGGACTCCATTTCCTGAAGTTTTATAAGGTACCCGACTCAGACAAATGACTCTCGGCTCTTTATAAGGATGGCGGTGAGAGTGCAGTTATCGAACTGACTACATTGTAAAAGTAAGCAGGCTTAGAGTGTTCCATTACTGTAGAATGTAGTCATTGTTGTACCCATCTTTAAAGGGAATCTAGGTAATGTATGCTATGATCATCGGGTTATAGATTTCTTAATAGTGTGTAAAGTATTGACCACTATCATACTTCTCAGGCTGTGATAAACATGTGAGAGAGTGATGTGTTTAGAGGCAGCCTGCATTTCATCCATTGTGTTGATCATGCGTTTACCATGCTAGAGCTACTCAAAGTGTCACATATATTGTAAGTCAATGGTTGTTTCATTTCTCAATTTTGGAGACTGTCCTCGGTTCAATGAACAGGGCTGTAGTCTAAAATCATCTGTTCGAGGGGAGCATCTTTGAGCAGTTCTTTAACACCCTGAAAGCTCTATACTTCAACACCTCAAGTTGAGTTAAGATGTGCAATCACCTGTTTTCATTGTTCCAAACCAATACTAGAGCCATGCAGGGCTGTATGATTTCATCACTTCTCTTTAACTTTGCTGCGAATGATGTTCTTGACACAGTTCTGAAAGAGGTCCGTGTTGGTAGTGCAAATAAAAACTTTTCTACTTCGAGTATGCGAACGATATCATTTTTTGCTGTGTGACAACATACAGGCTACTCAAATCACACTCAACCAGTTAGCGACCAGTCTGCTAAAGTATCATGTGTACTTAGCCACGTCAACGTACAAAGTGTTTCTACAAGATTGTCAGGAGTCTTTACCTGCACTTATCCGTGATGGTGGACCGTTAGAGGTTGTCGAAGGATTTCTGTACCTGGGCAGTGTGTATGCTGATCGATGTGTGACTGCTGGGAATTCCAACCGGTTATCTAAAGCCAGAGGCGAATAAGCCACTTCAGGTCAGTCTAGGCGTCCTAAAGGCCTCGCATCTTGTCAGTGTCTTCTCTAAGTAGGACTGTCATCTGCGTACTCATTGTCTACTAAGAACTGTTTTGTGATGAGGTCAGTCCCACTAGTTAGATGAGGAGAGTGAGACTTCCGTTAGCACGTCTATATCAAAATTTATAAGAAGGCTGGATTGATGTCTTTGATGGATATCACTCAACGTCCATAACTCACCTGGTACCTCACTATATGGTAGAGGGCGAGTATTTGATCAATAAACCAGCGATCACATCTGAAACCTGGTTGGTTTTCTCGGGTTTGCTCTCCCCAAGCCTTGGGCGTCTAGTGTCTATGAAACCTAGAACCTTAGATACCATGTTCTTCGTGTGTGCTTGGTGGCTGGCAGTTGAATCCAGGACGCAGATTTCATCCTATTTGAAGTTCTTTAGATGGATTTACCTATACTCCAGCGAATGATGTTCCCACCGAAACTGGGACTCAGTGAGCAACGCCTCAAGCCCCGAAGCGTTATCCACTAGGGCACGATAGCCGACCCATGCAACAGGTATCAGTTATTGTTTGGTGTTTATAATCTCCCGTTGCTATGATTATTATTTGTCCCTTGGGTTCCTAGTAGAATATAGGACTTCAATAGCACGTCTCCATTTCACTCTCTTCTCTACAGTCTTTTCAACATTGCTCCACCGCTGCCCACAAGCTTTCATTTCTTCCTCACACCATCTCCTCCACGTCACCCTCAGATGCCCAGCTCGTCGTTTCCCCTTTGGGTTCCACTGGAGGGCATGGTGCATGATGTTTCAAAACCGTCTTCTCAGTATGTGCTCAATCAAATCCATTCCCACTTTCTTCTGCATGTTTGTTAGGTGATGGATCTTGGTTGGTTCGTTGCCAGCCAGCCAGAGTACCTGGTTGCCTATTCTTATTATTCCGGCCATCTCATCTGATCTTCAGCACCGAGTGAGCGTAGGTGGCAGCTGTTGATGAATGTCTGTAGTTTGTTGGAAATGCTTTTCGAAACGCTCCAAGTCTCTGAACCATATAGAAACACTGACTTGACGTTGGTGTTGAAAATTCGGATCTTGTTCACGCTTTATGCTGCTGAGTGCAGTGCAGTGCAGTTCAGTAGATCTCCACACTGGTTTCAGATTAATGAAGGTAGGCCTGTCTCGCTGTCCTACCAATCCTGGCTTTGACATCCTCATTTGTACCCGTGCCACCTGTAGTTGAAATGACGCTGCCTAGGTAGGTAAGTAGGTGAAAGCGACAACTTCCTTTAGATTTCTCCCGTTCATGGTGATTGGTGTTTGTTGCTGTTGTTGTTGTTGTTGTTAGCTGTTTAGGCATCTTCATCACCCCCATCTTCTCCACGTTCACCTGAACGAAGTCACGTCTTCTCTGCCTCGCCTATTCTGCCAACTTGTTAGTTTTCGCCTGCAGATCTTCGAGCTTGTGCGACAAGACATTAAACATAAATCATCATCTGCGGTGAAATCCAAATCTTCTCCTGGGGTCTTTTCATCAGTCCAGCCAGTGTATGCTCATCTCTCTCCTCACAGTTTGCTGCATGATCCAGTCCAGTCGAGTCCAGTAAACCACAATCAGGAAGATCATCAGTGATGGTAGGCAACAACCTTGTTTTACTCCTGTCTTCACTTCACAGGTGTTACTCAGCTTTCCATTGTGAATCACTTGACGTGTAGCATCATCATATAGCTGGTGTTGAATGAGGTTGATAAATGTTTGTGGCACTAAAATCGTAGTGTTGAAGAAGCTGCCTGCCAAATTACTTTCGGTCGACGCTGCCGAAGGCTATACTGCTTCAAATTACTCGGTCTGTGTTAGCAGATGGGTTCCTATGCAGTATGACAGCGGGAAATTACAAGAATCAGTGAACTACAACTGATGCCTGTTGCACAAATGGTGGCTCTCGTTCCCCAGTGGCCTTGTGGGTAACACTTCATGTTCGGGGCGATGCTCTCCGGGTTCGAGTCTCGGTGGGGACAACGTTAATAACTGGGGTGCAGCCATGGGAAGCTGACGAGTCCCAAATAGGACGAAACGTGCGTTGTGGATCCTGTTGTTAACAACCACGCAGACATCAACACAATCAGTAACCAAGAAATATCGAGGCACCCACATAAAAGCCCATATGCCAAAAGAGGTCGGGCGTTTCAGCCCAGTATAGCAACGGGTAGTTATAATTATCAAACAACAATGTTCTTCTGACTGATTCCCCTGTATTTATCGCGTGAAAATCCGCTTCCTTTCTTGAAGATAGGAACCGTCAACTGTTGAAATCAGACAGAGGGGATTATATTTATTCTTATAGGTCAGCTAAAACTTCGGTTAACCTTATCACTGATCTTTGACCCTCATTCTTACTTACCTCTAGTGGTTAGCTCATCTAGCATTGCTGCTTTCCTTTGTTTTTCAACTTCTACAAGAGTTTGTGAGAGTTGCTCAGTGTTCCGTTGAGGACCTGACCGGATAGTGGGCAACCAGAGACTACTTGCGGGCCACTTGGACTATTTCTCGATATGTCATGCCATCGTTTCAGTCAGCTGTACTGGGAATGAATCGTAGACTCATCCTTTTCGACAGTGGTCTCATTAACGATTAATTTCTTCTTCCTAGTTTCCTTGATCAATCTAAATTACTGTTTACTGTTACCTTTCACCACTGCCTGCTCGACCACCTAAGCCTTCACTGCGCACGACCGTTGTGCCAACACTGTTATTCCACACTTTGGGTTGTAGCCTGTATTAATACCTGAACTTAGTAATACTTATTCTGGAGAAATTAATGAGGTTCACTGACTTGTTTGAACCTCTTTCGGAGAATTACCTTTTTAACGGTGTTTTCACTGGATACTGCAGGTGGCACCAGAATTTTTCGCGATGAGTGTCATCCTTTTCTGGTTAGTGTCTTGCCTGTTATTTCATTGAAGGAAACCATAATATTTGCATTCCTGAGGTGCGTGTAGGATTGTTTTGGAGTTGTAATTTCTTTTCATTTATGTCGGGACAGAAAAGTGTGCTCGAACTAGCAGGTTTTCATCCTTCAGACGCATGCACCTGAAGGATCTTCTAAGGTCTCTCCAACGTAACTAATAGCATTTTAATTTGTCTCTACCCTTTATTTAGTTGACATCAGCTGGCGTAACATTAGACAGTGTCTCCTTTTGTGTTTCGTGCTGATCAGTAATGGGCTTTTTTCAGCAGTACTGTAGCAGGCGATCTCTCTTCTCCCTTCGTTCTGCTGGTATTTTGAGTAGAGCAATCCATTGCTTTTCTTGGCGTAATCTATTAGCTTGTGCATTGACACTAAAGATGATATTTAATTCATTAAATGGAGATGTGAGGAAAGATCAGAAGGTAAAACTGTTAAATGGTTGAAAATGATCTGAGAAAATTTTATTGCTGTGAGATTTGTGAAGACGATTGATATTTTATGGCTGCCTGCACCATACAGAGATGCTTCCTCTTCAATTACCAGAAGAAGGAGTACTAGTAACCGCGTGATGGACTGCAAAGCCGAAGGGGGCATTTTCTTGAATCAGGTCACTCATTAGCTTTTAGGATATTCCAAATTTTTAACTAAGGGCATCATACCGCTGGCTCATGCCGTCCAGCCAGGATTATCACTCCTTCCGATTCTTACTAATGCATAGCTAATGTTGATATTGATGCTGATGTTTTGTAGTATATTTAGTTAGAAGAATCTAGTATTTTTGTGTATCTGAAAATTTCCTAATGCACAAAAAGAAGCTGAACACGCTGTAGTGTATGACAGACTCTTTTGATAATAATCATGAGTCAGTTTCAAAGAGTAGTGTCACACTATTGTATTGTTTTACGTTCGAACTCTGCTTATTCTCACTTTGAATAAATAAGGAATTAAAACACTAGTATTACCGGTCACAAAGATGACCGGGGAGTATGTTTTATAGTTGCCTGCGTATTCTTCAGAGGCTGATAGCATATTCATTTTTCTTATTAGGTTGTATATTGAGTAGCTTTCCTAACTAGGAGTCAGTGCGATTATATATACAAATCGATATAAGATATTTCTACTCCGAACTCGATTGGGCAGTAGACATTCTCCTTATGTCGGAAAAAATAGGGAGGATATCTTTTGATTGTTAACTGTTACGGTAGCCTTTGGACATTTTACGCCAAAATTGGAAAATTTTCTTATTTACTGTGATAAAATGGTATAAATATATATCAATTCAAGTTTGGTGTATTGTGAAATGGATTACTACGTCATAAATAACTTTCCTTAATGACAATTTCACACACCATGATAAGTTAGAAAAAAACAACTTATCATTGTGTGTAAACTTATTTTTTACTTATAATAGTGAAGTGGACTTACAAAACGCGGTGGGAAACCATTTTCGATCAACCTGCAGAAACAGGCAGGCAATATTAACATAGAACCTGATACAGAAGTGCATTGGTTCAAGTTATCACACTTCACAGTAGCATTCAGAAAATAAGTGGATTGAGAAAGATTGACACCAAAGTACAGAAAGGTGTATATGAAGTAAAGTTTAGTGCAAATATCCAACCGTTATAAGATATCAAAGACTGGATACACCTGCACCATCGTGACTGATTTCCAGCCATATCACCAAGAATCCTCAACCACTGATTCCTAACGTCTCGGGGACCTCAACCAGGTAGCCTACACCTCCCACACAGCTCAGGCCAAATCAGAAACTACATGGGTTGGTATCACATCTTGATTTGGCCACCCTTAGCCTCCTTCCAACCTAATACAACATCTGCTAGCATTGCACATCGAGATAGGCGATGGCTTAGCAAGTGCAACACATATGCAAGTCACGTTATTCGCTGAGAGTTGACAATCTTATCGACCAATTTCCCTTCTTTATCTAGTACTCTTCGCTTGACCTAAACATTGCTCATATGGTGGTTCCAGCAAACGCAAGCAATGTTAAAAAGACACTGAAGGTCAAAGATGTGTTACTGTCTGATATATTCTACTTTTAATATCCATGTCTCACAGACATTTAACAGGAAAGTAAGAAATGCTGCTCAGTTTGCTTGTCTTTAGAAAGATAATCGGACATCTTTCCAGTCGGCGTCAGGGATGACACCCGCTGGCAAGTGTTAGACGGGGCTTTTGTATTCGAGCTGACATCTGCTGATGTTACAACTCTCTAGTAAGTGAATTGGTCGACAAATTCCATCACTTCACTCCCTTTCATTAAACTGGGAGTGGTCGCAGACCAGTCCTGATGCATCACCTCACATTCGACAGATGTGAGATGAAGGTCAAACGTATTCAGATCTCTTCTCAATCTATTCAAAAGACTGTGGATTTTGTCAGCTTCACTTAACTGGACAACATCATCTGCTTACTCCAAGGCTGTCAGACGACCTCCAGGGAGTAGAGCAATGCCTGAGAAGTCAGGGATACTTTAAGTTATTTCCATTAATACATCTATAATAAGTTAAACAGGGACAGTTACAGCGAGTTCTGCTATCAGACACCACTGCTGGTCGTCAGCTTAAATGAAAAACTCTTCATAAGCCGTTACACGGCTGCGTGAGTTCGAGTAGCGAGCTTTTATAAGTATTATATACTCGAAGGGAGTAAAATCAAGGCATCTGTCTATGGCTGAAGTCCTAGCCACCAGAAGTTCGAACCAGCGTTATGCATGCAAAAAAGGTACGTCCATGGCCATGGCGTGGCCATGCTATAACCATCATAAAGCCCTGTCGACCACAGATTCATTTTGTATCAGGTAACTATACATGTATACCTTATTCATTTTTTACTATGTCATAAATTGAACCTACATTACATAATTACAATCTTATTTTCATGATCCCCTGTTTATTCTCATACTCTGTCATGGGCTCATTCGGTATTATATAATCGCAATTTTATCTCCATAACCCTTCGTTCAGTTTCCTACTTTGGGATACATTCATCCTGTATTACGTAATTACATTTAATTTCATAATCCCCTGTCTGTTTTCCTACTCTAAACACAAATGTATATTAATTAACTTCCTTTCGTCATTCAGTATATTATATACTTACTGGGTACTCCTTTCACAGTCAGATATTGCCATAACAACTCACTGTCAACGGAGTCAAAAGCCGCATCCAGCTCGACACATCGAGTGGCAGCCTCTTGTGAATATGCCTATGTCCCAGTACCCGTTGAAGAGTGAGGGTCTGGTCGATGCACACTCGTTTCTAACCTACCTGGTTCTTTTGAGCCCCAATTAAGCTTCTGATAACTACTGACTCTAGGATCTTTGTCACGATGTTAGTTAAACTGGTTTCTTTACAATTGTCTCTAGAAGACTATCTCTTGTTAAACACTGTTGCAATTAGTCAGGTCGAGTATTTTGGTTGGACCGCCTCTAATTCCCATACGCTGCCGATTAACTTCTTTACTCTGATCAGTGATTTCTTACCTCCATCTCTGAAAACTCAGGTGGCAAACGGTCAGGTGCCACTGCTTTACATCGTTTCAGGTTCAGTACAGTCTTTTCAACCTGAAGGAGAGTTGGAGGACCAACATCTACGTCTCATTCAGATTCAAGCTGAGTGTTGAGTAACTAAAGCGTTAGTGTAAACAAGTTAAGTTGTGCTTCAGTGTATTCTCCCCAACGTTCTATCCACCTGTCCTTGAAGGTTATCAGCGTCGCATCCTTTCCGGTGATGGTTTCATTAACCATCGTCTCCTTTCTACTAGTATCTTCTACAAGCCTAAAGAATTACTGAGTATTATCTGATGCTGATTCATTCCCCATCTCTATAGCTTACACCACCCATCAGCACTACTGGTGAGCGCTACGAACATTCTTAGTTACTTTATATTGAGACTGCTTTTGCTCCTGTTTGTGATCAGAAGCAGCTAGAATGATTTTTCTTGCATCGGTATTTTCAGATAAGTTTTCAAAAGTCTACTGGTTTTTGGTAACCTATAGATTTGGATTCGCAATTGCCTTGTTCGCTGTTTCTAAGGAATCACATCGTACTTCATTAGGAGAAGAATTGCTATCACTTTCAGATAATTTATTAGATATCCATGTGAATGCGGATTTTACGTTCTTACCTTCTGATCTAGTGAATACATGCTTCATTACCCTCTGTTTCCTGCGGACAGTAAGGTGCACACAAACGCGACTCCGTAGTAAAGCGTGATCGGAGAGTAAACAGGTACTGCAGAAAAAGCTACAATCCTTTACCGATCTTCTCCTGAAATGGCTTGTAAGAAAATGTTCTGTTGGTATCCATCATTGATTTGATGCCGGCAGACACCAAATGAGTTAGTGTCTTTATTTATACTTGAAAATAGTGCTAACGAAAAACAAGTGATTGTCAGAATAACACTGTAAGAGACGACCACTGTTGTCAGTTCGTTTGGATGGGATTCCGTAGATACCTCCGAGATGCCATTGCAGTTGGCTCAGATTTCCTACTTGAGCGATGAAGTCGCCTGTTACTACGACTGTATCTAAATGTCTTGGTGTCTGCAGCAAAATTAACAGTTTTTGATAGAACTCATCCTTTGGATTATAAGAACTGAAGTCGGTGGGCGCGTAGGCTGAGATTATGAATAGGCATTCATTATTCTTACTTTGCTTCCTAGTTATTACAAATCCCTTCAATTAAGTATCTCATAGGCGGCTGTTGAATGGTATCCAGTCGAGAAGTGCGTGTTCTGCTGTGCAACTTAATGTTATACCTACACTATCGAGTTCGAGAGATCTTGCCACTATGTCCTCGGAACTCGTAAGGTGAGTTCTGAAGATTTGCGGCAATCACCAGGTGAGGTCTGTTTGGTGACTACACCCGGATCCTTAATACAACATACATGAATGGTGTGAGATTCCAGAGTTCTGACGAGAGACGCCTGTTTTCATATTTCGCACATTAGTTTAGATAATGAAAGATCCAATTTGAATCAGACAGTGATGTATTAGGAGACTAGGAATGGTATTTCCATACCTTGAATTGTTTGTAATGGTAACATTATGAATAGCTATTAAAATGTAAGAGTCCTGATATTGGTATCTGGAAGTGAGGACTAAAGAGAAAACTACTTAGTGCTGAAGTGGCCTATGAATAGATTTGGCAGTCAGCAAGTTGGATACTTTGTCTAATGCTTCTTAGTTTCCAGTGGTTTTCTAGTTCATGCTTAACTGTGATAAGTAATTATTTGAGCAGTCTGTTGTTTCATTTACTTATTCATCTCTGTTTTCGAATCATGTTGTTAAATAAGTTAACTTAAAAGTAAACGGAAACTTTCCATCGTATCTAATGTAAGGTATTTGACCGAGACTGTGGCAATGGAATACCCAAACATTTCTGGAACACACTCAAGCTGCATCTATATTTTGATTAAAAACATTATGTTACTTATAAGTAGTTAAATAAGAAGGCTGAGCATTTGCTAAATGGCTGTAGAAACAAATGACCTCTAACA
>OX104134.1:19277150-19313202 GCA_944470555.2 Heterobilharzia americana | reverse complement strand
TAATCGCTATCATCAAGATCAAAATTGAAAATACCGCCAGTATCGAGGATAGAAATCCATGTGCCAATAGTGGCGGATCAACTCGGTCCAATTAACAACAGAGACTTACAAGCTATAATAATTAATTATCCTATTGTTTTTAACTGAAATAATTTATTTATTATCTACAAAATGCGATATCTACTATCTCAGGCTTCACAGAATGAATCTAACCAAACCGGTAGATAAGTCTATGTTTATCGTGTTCACAGGGATTACTTTCTATCTATTTTCATATATGAAACGAGGTGATCAACAGTTAATCTCAAATTCGGTTGTCTGTCGTTTGAAAACACCATGATTTATACTACAAACGAATCAGAAGTGATAAATGTTTTTTCCTTGGAACTAGTGGTAAACTATTTAATATAAGGTAGCATTCATCATGAACTGATATCGGTTGGAGAACCATTGGAAACCTGGGAGCAATGGACAACCGTTTCGTCCCAGTATGGGATTCCCTCGGCATTACGCACCTACGACCTGGCGAATGTGTTAACCATTCAGTCAGTGGATCGGAGTCCAATCGTACACAGTTTTCCACTCCTATCAATTTGCGATACAGCGCGACTATCAACCAAGGTCCTTAGTTTGCATCTGCTTCGCTTCCGACTGGTTGACCCCATAGGTCACGCATGGCTTTTCATTAGAACTTCGGGACATTCATTTGGAGGCATGTCACTAATAAACACTATACAGTAATGTACTGTTGAGTCCTACACTAGGACGAAATGGCTTTATAGTGCTCCCAGGTTTTTAATAGTTTTCCAACTGATGTCAGCCCATGATGAGTGCCACCTTACACATAAAATCGCCACCAACCTCAAAATACATTATTTAATATAAATTCAATTTCAGTTAGAAACTTTACAACGAAAGTACCAATTGGTTGAGCCATACGCAGAAACTCGATTAGATCTTCGTTTGGTACCGGTAGTTTATAAATGGGCTAAAGGTTTGTCATTTTATGCCACAACATGGAAGTGCGATATACCAGAAGGTGCAGTAATTAAGGGTCTGCTCCAATTGGATGAATTAATTCGTCATATTTGTGGCGTATGTCGTCTCTTTGGAAATCATGATTTACACCTGAGAATGTGCGAAGCCAGAGGTTTGATATGTCGTGACATTGTGTCTTCACCAAGTTTATACATTACAGCAAACGCAGAAAATAATTGATTAACATTGTTTTTCCAGTTGTCGATGATTTTCACTCATCTATTGACAGATACTTTACAAGTTTTTAATCACCTAAACTTTTATATTTAATCAAATATTGTCGATTTATTTTGTTCTACGATAAACAAAAATTTTATCAGTAAATTCTGAGATTTTTATCGAATCGATTTTTTACGGGCTATTGTAACAACAAACAAGTAAGAGGAACTAATTAACAAACTATCAGTGACAATGGTTTATGTTTTGAAGAAGTCGACAAATTGGATGAAAAGCCTCATGAGCAAATGATATCAAGTGAATATCGGTTACAAATCAACCATCCGACCGATAACTGCTACCTTGACGCGATGGTTGGACTTAACGAACTTTCCTGGTGAGACACTCGTTCATTGAGATCTGTTGCATAGTCACCGACATAAGGCGAATAGCGTGTTAATGTGGGGGTTTAAGAATGAAGTCACACTGTTAACTGAACGAAGTGACAGTGGTAACGTGTTTCATTTGAATGCCCAGCTGACGCCTTCGCTGTGAAGAGAGCAGGGAGGGTGGGCTTAGAAAAGGTAAGTCCCCAAACTCCCACATTATGCAGTCTTCTGGATTCGGTACTATGCCTTTTATAGCTGGATTCACGAAAGCCAAAGTTATATCTCGAAATTTCCAAAAGGCCATATGTTACTGGCATCAAGCGGACATCTTTTGGCTCTGTGATCACACGGAAATTACCAATCTAGTTCCCAATAAGGTAACTCGGCAAATAAATTTTTATTGCGTGGGCAGCCGGAGAGCGTCGGCCACCACGTAGCTGTCAGCATTAAGGTTGCTATCAACTCTCATCATCTTTCCCCACATCTATCGGTCAATATTCCTCTAGAAACTTTACTTTCTTCAGTTCTGAATACATGAGATAGCATCCCTGGTCTCCTGAAATTGCGCTTCAAGACAAATATCGGGTGATTCATTGTCTGCATCATTCGCTAATTCAAGCCACAAGCTTTGCTAGCCGAAACTTGGGCCATTGACGCATACTTCGTTAGTGTGACATGCTTACGGAATTCAAGTGTAGTTATTCAGTTAACCTCAACCGAGCAGTTCAGTAAATCTTTGAAATCCAATTTTCGAGTTACTGTTGATTTGGTGGCTAGATCTCATTTATTGGTGGAGGATTGGTGGTCTTTTTGAAGTGTTTAGACAGTGATCAAGAATTGGTTCGAGCATATTCGACGTAGAAAACGCCCGTTCCAAGAGCAGCTTAATAATGAGGATAATGAGGCATTTTTCTACAAAGAACTGGCTAGACAGTTATCGAGTCAGGGACTATTGGCTCCATATTCAGTCTGCTGTAAATCAGCGTTGAAGACCGTAACTGACTCTCGTAAAAGGTCGGCGTATCCCAGCAGCTGTTTGAAATAATGGATGCCCTTGGGTACATTCTCGAAAACTCCGGACGCAATGAAAAGTGGAACCAACTTAATTATAGGCTGATACGAAGTCTGTGTGACCTGTGTGGTGGACAGAGAAGTTAAAAGCGATGAAAAAGGCAGGGACGATGGGTAACGGTTATTACCTACTTACCAAGGAAACTGGTGCATAAACGTCAGTGGTTAGTGAGACTGTAGCGGAGAAGGATGGGCTTGTGATTCGCCTGCAGGGAATACGGCTGGGACAATGGGCAGAATACTTCGAAAAACAGTTGAACTGACTTCTGGCTACTATGCCGTTATCCACTACCCTGTTGGGTTTGAATAAAACATTGACATAGGGCCTCCAACTCTGCCCAAAGTTGAGAAGGTTGTGAGTAACCCTGTATGAGGAAGAGCAGCAGCATTTTTAAGCACGTCAGCTACTTCAGATAGAAACAATCTTGTGTCAGCGACCAACGAAATCTCTGCGTGGATTCCAAAGGTTTGATTGGCTTTCACCACTTTACGACACCCACTGCGATCTACTTCACTCTGCTTTATTTTATGGTTGTAAAGCGCACCCATTAAAGGTGGTTGACATGAGTAGGCTTCGGGTGTTCGACCCCCTTCGTACCACAGATCGTCTATCATGATGCGACAACGCCAGTAATGAAGGATTCAGACGTTGAGGTTAGGTAGAGAAGGAAAGTTAGTTAGAGAGCTTATGAGCATTCTTCTAATCTGATGATCGGGACGTATTTATTGCATGTACCTGGTCACCGTCTGTTAGCTGATATAGGTCCAGGTTGAAATGAGGTCAGATGCAATGAAACTAAAACATGGAGTCACCCCACGAATGCTTTCACTATTGGTCTGAGCCGAGTAGGTTTGGATTGGTGTGACAATCGAAACAGGTATATCCTATGATTGAAGATTCTTTCTTATGATATGTGTAGAAATGCCAGTCGATGAGGTTATGAACTTGCACTGACTGGGACGCTTACTGAAGTCCCACCTAACGTAACGTGCGTTATCTGATGGAGGAAGGTCAAGCGTTAATAGCAATCTATGAAACCATTTGGAAATGTAGTTTGGAGTGATAAAGTTGTTTAAATCAGTAGCTAGAGGCAACTGGTGTTCAGACTGAAAACCGATCACAAGGCATGGGTAAACTCACGCCTTTCTCTGTCGAATTCTTTGGTATGTCATCACTCTGTACTCACCACTATTCCCTCTTATATGATCTATTAGCTTCCCATTTCTGTTGACCCCTTTCTATTTATGTGTTTCCAAAGTTTCCTGAAAGAATAAGTTATTAATAACAATTAGAATGTTTGCCTACACGATATGAGCACAGGAAACAAGCATATACTTTTTAAATTTTACCACAGAATTTTATGTAGTCCAAACAATAAAGATAATTATAAGAATTATCAATGTATCGACCTGCAGGTATAAGAATAAATAGGTTCAAAGCATCTAATATGATACTTCTTAGCAATTAGGCTGTAGCGAATTCAATTGACAAGAGTGGTTTCCATTTAAAAATAATAGCAAAACCATTTCTAAACAATGAAGATAAAAAAAAACCTAATTCAGTAGCTATTAAGAAATAGTTTCCAGTGAAAACTTAGTTTTTGCAAAGAATTCATTGTTTTCCCCAAGACTTTCTACAAAGTGCAAAGTAGATATTTTATCTGTATAAAATGTGAAGTACTTGTAAGCTTGATCATAGCATAGATTGGACTACATTTGTTGCTGATGACGGCGGTGGTCCAGTTATATAAAATAAACGTGTTAAAGTACTCACAGTACTAGTCATTTGTTTCATATTGTCCGATTCTATCTGACCTGTATTTGAGCGATATTGATAAGCGACAACTCGTGCAACTACTGCAAGTAGCGTCATTATATCTGTATGGTTAACTCTCTTCATATCTGACTCAAGAACACTACACAATTCTTGAATGAACCAACTGCCCGTCGATGAATTACGCCATGCAAAGAAGCCTTTAAAGAAAAAGTACAGTAAGACATGGAAAATACAAGATTTATTCACTCAATTAGTAAGTGATGCGGTAAACAAACTAATTAGCTTTGTAAAGAGAATTTAAAAGCATTCTTCGAAACTAACAACGATAAGATTACTAGATGAACATCTTGTGCCAAACCATCTTAGGTCTCGATGAAAGCGAACCTGATAACAAATAATCAAGAACAGTGGTAGCAACCTAGAAATTCAGCGTAATTTGTCACTAAAAACTATCCTTTGAATTCTTTTTTCTTACTTGATGGACTTTATGTCATACAGTTTAATGAACTTCACAAATTCCAAAGAAGCTGATTCCACAGTAGTGAAGCTAAATTCTGGAGAGAAAGCCTTAGCAAGAGTATACTGGAGGTGGAAGCACTTCGAAATATCAGTGTAGTCAGAGTTAAGAACGCACAAAATATATATATCAAGCAAAATCCAAAGTATTAGCAATGGATTACATTCCCAAAATAAGCAGTATCATATGCTTTATTCGACTTTTCATTCCGGTCACCGCCTACAATTCATATGAAAATACACTAGCCTGCAGCATTCCAGGATAGAGATATCCAAATATTTTTGAGATATCTCGAGGGAGTTCAAGAATTGGTGGGGATGTAGAAGCTGGCAGCGTTGGGGGCTCATTCGAGAGTGGAAGAAGGCACAGTTTAGGCTAAGACGATAGATGACGGTATTGCTAAAGAATTTGAAGGAAATAAAAGCATACAGTGATAACTTCCTGGTTCGTAGTTTATCAAAATAACATACAGGTTTTAAGCATCTGGTCTATTCTTCTCGATTAGGCTTTGTATGGCTATTGACCTTAGGGTCTCGGACACGATGTTAGTCGGACTGATTCGCTTGTGTTGGTCAAAGGAAGATTTCTCTCCTTTATTAACTGGGGGGATCAGCGATTTAAGCCAGACTGATGGGACTACGCCCAGTTCCAGTACACTAGCTAGTAGGTCGGTCTAGGTCTATCCTTGAAAACAAGTGTCGATGAATAGTCAGGTCCTGCTAATTCGCATTGTTTTAGGTTTGAAACAGCCTTCTTAACTTCGAGGTGAATTAAAGGGTATACATGGGATACTACAGACAATCCCAAGATGTCTTTTTGATTATTTAAGCTTTTCTACTTGGATGGTGAAATGTTCTGTCAGTGTGAATATATTTGAACGGTTTACTTTTTGTAACGAAATCGGCAACTTTCGGGGAAACTCTTTTATTATCGCATAGACTATAATTCGTAGGCGTACTGCGGGAGACTATGAACAGTCGTCAACATGTATCACGGCTCCCTCCAGTTCTTACAAATCCGTTTGTTTGAGCAGTGTATAAACGACCGTTGACTGGTGTTCAGGCGAGAAGTGCGCTTCCTGCTCTACAGTTTGATGGAATATCTACACCAGCGATTCCACAGGAACTATCTACTGAACCTAGAACACTCACAAAGTGACTTAGTCAGACTCATCACGTTGACCGAATGAGGTGAAGTGAAGTGAATAGCCTAACTGGAGTCCCAAACGCATGTACGAGAAGCCGGTGATATTGAGGACCAAAGTGAGAAAGACTGGGAGAAGGTAGCATTTACAACTCCACTGTATAAACTTCTAGAAAAACTGAAATTCGTGTGAGGCATAAAAGACATTTAACTGCACATAGCCATCAGTCGACTGCAGTCGATTCCTGTTATGGCAGTCGGTGACCTGCAGTCGTCAGTAGACGTAACGGAATCCAGGGGTGACCAGTATCTGCTGTTGGTGACACAACACGCGGCTCGGTGGGTGGACACCGCTGCAATCCGCCAACCAGCGTGCAAAGACAGTGACAGAGGCTGTTATTCGCCAGACTTGAAAACTGCAGCGTATTGAAGATGATATCAAAGAGGCTACATCTCGCTTGTGACAGCTAGGGTTTCAAGCGAATAAGAAAGACTCCTTACTACCCACAAAATAATGGGTTGATCGGAATAAATGACCGTATCCTGAAGGATTGTTGTCTTTGAAAGGAGGTAACTGGGAAGCAGGACTGGCACTAATCTTATTCGCACATTGGGCTTCCGTGCAGAGGACAGCGAAGAAATTGTTGTTTGCACTAATGTATGGCAGGAAATCCAGACTGTCAGTGCAGAGAAAGATCTGACCACGGCCAACACTTTTGAGTCTTATACGATGGAGAACAGGTTGAGGGGAAAGTTTTGAGAATGTCAAGGAAAAATGGAAGTAGATTCTGTGAAATTCGAACAGAAACCAAGGACGTAATGCAAAACTTTTGAGGCATGCGATTATGTGAATTGGTGGTGGTGGCATAATAATGCAACGCAGGCTTTTATTTTGTAAGCGGAAGATGTGACCCAGTTCATAGGATTAGCAGAGACAATAACGGAAAACGTATGAACGTCAGTCAGTTTCAAAAGTGGATGCCACTGCGGAAAGAAGCGAAACCGGGAACTATGCAGAAGTAGACACCTATAAAGTGATTATCAAGGTGAAGAAATAAATCTTTTAGAGCAGGGACGAATGTAGTGAGAAGTGCTTGTCAGAAGGCTTACAAGCAGTATGAATAGGTGTGTCGAAAGTGTTAACGACCGACTGGTGAAGAATGAGACAGAAAGAATACGCAATGTTGGATAGAAAGAAAGGCAAGAACAGTGCGGAATGACTTGCAGAGGCAGAGATTGTTTGCAACTGGATACCATGTTGTAAGGTTTAGTATGTCTACCAATATTAGTTGTAATTTGTCAGTAAACAATATCAGCTGCTTTATTGGATTTTACTTCAACCCAATGATTTGTTTTCAGTTAAATCATAAAAGTTGATTATGGTAGTGAATACCAGTCAGAGTTTGATGGAAGTTGGATTTTTGTCAGTGAGTTGCGCAACATGTTGAAATATTTAAAGAAAGAATTGTCATAAAAAGACATGAACGAGTGAATGTTCTTATCACGTAAAAGTTAGCCGAATAAAAGGAGAAAACGAATAGGTGGTTTGAAATATGAAAAATTAAGACCATGAAAGAAAAAGAGTTTGAGGGAATTTCTTCTCCTCATCGGTGTATTCCAGCGGTTGGTAAGTGACAGTGTTGTGTCTCGTACGCCACAGATGGGACAGCGTTTACATACGGGCTGTCAGGTCTAGTGGAATAGAAGCAGCAGCTGCACCTAGAAATAGTTGGGACTTGTTTCACTCATGTTTGCCACCGGCAACAAGGCATTTTCTTGTGAGATGGTCTGTGAAGTAGGTGGTACGCCGATCTACAACATTATCCGCTACCTAACACTAGGTGGAGGACTTCGAAAAGTATTTAAGCTGACCTACTTCTCCAACAACACCTATCCCATTGTCTTTTGCTCTATAGTAAATTAGCACCGACCTACGAAGATAAGGTCTGTACAAAACTTTAATTTCCAAAGGGTTGTGATATCCCCACCCTGGATAACTCATTTTTTTCTTTTTCAGCATAGAAATGAGACTGTAGTCGGAAGACCGACTACATTATTTAAAATGGTGTGCCTATCTATGTACCATCATTCTGGAATGAAGCTACCGTTGTACTGAAGAACAAGAATAGTGCGGAATGTCTTGCAGAGGTAGAGATTGTTTGCAACTGGATATCATGTTGTAAGGTTTAGTATTCTTACCAATATTAGTTGTATTTTGTCGACAAGCAATATCTGTTTATCTATTAGACGTCTTTTTAGTTCACGGATTATGATAAGGTACTTTCCCACGACCGCTGCAAATAACGGGCTGTTGCTTCGTCATTGTCAATGTTAAGGGCACAACTGGCAACTAAATTACCAATAATCTACTTAGATGGCTTCTTTCTTAGTTGGAAAGAGTTTCTGTCAAATCACTTGTAAAGGCTTCAAGTGTTCGGGTCAAAAGTCCGAGATGAAGTTTTCACTGCCTGTAACTCGAAGCGGTTGGCTACTCACATACATGAACTTTACTTCAAATAGCTATAGACTACCTACAGTCTCTCTGTATCATCTAGTTTTGATGGTTCATTTTCACAGTCTTATGAAAGAAAGTCAATATCATAACCATCCTAACAATTAGGCAACATAAACTGAACCTCATAGGTCTGTATAGAAACTTCTTCAGTGACAAGAACATCAAAGTTAACGTTACTGCCTGAGCGAATCAAAATACTAACACATTAACTTGCCTTTTTGTAACCAAAACAAATGTGGATACACATGAGCACTAAATCACCATTTTTCACACAGCATGTTCAAAATAAATATCAAAGATCTTCAGATTACAAATAACCTTTTCACTTCTCGTAAAACAACATATATGTGATTGTAAAACTAAGTTGCGATACTTTAAAATTGATACTAATAAACACGGTTACGTTTAAGTTCGCTATTCTGGTTTCGTCCAGCCTTGTTTGTTTGTGTCCTCTAATGTGAATAAGCATGGTTGGTTGATTCAGAGTAGTGTAACGCAAATAGAGCAGTACTTTTTTGACCTAGGCGTTTGATTAGCAGCTGCTGGATCAAATTTATTCCACCTACTTCGACAGTTAGGCAGTTCGACTAATTCAAGAGTTACATATAATGTCTATGGCATAAAACCAGATGAAACCAAGCAAAAAATCACTATTCTTTAAGTTCAATACAAGCATTTTAAAGCATGTAAATATGTAATAAAATTAAATAGACAAGGTGTAAACGACCAGAAAATAATTTCAAAAAGAATACCTACCTGGGACTGTGGAGTATGCAACTAATATATCTGCCTCTATGGGTAACTTGTGTACAATTAGATCTCCACTAGCATCTGTTACCATAGTAGAAACCCCTTTATCGAAACTGGCACCTCGACAAGCCTTTAATAAAAATAGGAATAGTAATTCAGTCATCTTCATATCTAAGACGTAATTACTATAGATACAAAAGTATAACTTCTTGAAAATGAATTGCATTCAGTCCGAGGTTATTTGGAGTGACTTTAAAGGCCACCCTAGCTGGAAAGGCAGATTTTCATAAAATAGAGAAGTCTAATTGGTCACTTCGATCGTTGCCAGGGTGGCTATTTGAGCTCTTAAATAAACTGGAGCCGAAACTTCGAACAAAAATGATTTCACTAAAAGTATCTTTACGCATCCAAATGAACTTAACTGAACGAATTACAGGAAACGAATTTGGTTAATAGAAGGCATTGAAGACCAAAAATAAAACATTTATTGTTTTAAACAGAGATATAAATAATATATCCTAATGCTTACATATTCTGCATCATTTTTAATTCTTAAAAAGGATCAAAATGAAAGTATAGCATCAATCTCTAAAAAATAAGTTGAACGTGTTGGGAAGTGCAATTCGAGAAAAGCAAAGGAAACACTCAAAAAGTGAATATGAAAATGATTAGACATATTAAGGATATGAAGTGTCCAACATTAGTTACAGAGTTAGAAGATACACTTGCTGAATATGAAGTGGTACAACTTACTCATCTACTAAATCACTAGTTGATTTCGAGTTCATGAATCACTGATTAAATATTGGCTGTATATTTATTATCAAATTCAAAACTGACACTTTCATCTTTGAGAGACTTCACATAAACCAAGTCACCTTGATCAGAAATGTGAAAACTGTAGAAACATGAAAAATATAGTTTCAATATCGTGATAGTAAGATCAGCTGTTAATTCACAGATTAAGAATGTTATTTTGTTTTTCATCTAATTTCATCGCAAAAATTACTGGAAGATGGTTGTAGACTACTCAAACCTCACTTGTAATAACAGATGGATTTTTTTAAACACAGCTTTCGGTTCAGGTATTGCATTTCAAATAGATGATTAAATTAATATTGAATAAACCAAACTACATTCGTTTATTTCTGACAAAAGCAATAACAATTAATCATTATACTTCATTACCATATGCACCTAAATGCACTTCAGAAATTCAAGCTCATAATTACTAATCACCTGATGCTTTGTTCTAATTGTTCATAAGTCCTCTTTTTTATTGCATAAAAATACCCAGTGGATAATTCTATGTGCTCATTAAGACTAGACAATAAGCGTGATATAAAACGTTACTTGAAAAGATAGTATAATAGTTGCGTAATTTAACTGAAGTGCGTATCATTATAACACTGATGAATATACGGACAATTTTGGTGAGGATTTAAGCTCAGCGTAATTTTATAATTAGTGTTTAAATTGACAAATGAATCAATAATAAACTATCCTTCAGACACTTAGCCAAAGAATATAGGATTATGTAAACAGTAAGAATGTCATAAGAATCCACGGACTGGATAAGTTACAAGACATGCGAGATAGAACGTTGGCATAGTCAATGAAACCACCGGTTGAACTGATGTGGCTTCAAATTGACGAATAATACTTCTAGATTTCGGACTGTGCCAGTTATGAAGTGGCAAAAAAAATTTTGAGGGATGTTAGATGATAAAGGTAATTATTTTGTACATAGACTTTGACGGCATCTGTGAACCAATGAATAACAGCTTATTGAAGGAAATTAGTCTATAGGACTTGGGCTCAAAATACAACCGAAAAATAACAGTAGTAAGAAATGTAAAGAAAATACACTGGCGGAAAGAAAGTCTTACTATTAAGTAATCATTACCGAATCAGACAGAAATTAAGAAAGCGATACAGCACATCCACATCAATCGTCTAGGTTCTACTTGACGATATCCATCTAGACAGAAATCCAGTTAGAGAAAGATATCCTGCGTTGATATTTTTGGAAGTGGTTAAATTTTCCACATTTATACAACTGTCTACAATATTTCCACAACTATATATTTCTACTGGATATGGAAAGATCAGGAAGGGGGAGTAATAGATTTAACCACAAAATGCGCTCGAAGAGAGCATGGAAGGAATATCAAGATAATACTGGATTCCTGATGTCAAATAAAAGTTGGAAAAATTAAACTGATATCCAAAGCTGGTGGCTATGGTAAAAATAAGGCTGAAACAAATGTCTACTGTGTCGATGATTTCAACTTTTTCATGCACTGACAAGCCGCTTAATTGCGAAGTGGGAGACGTGCTATCTTAGTAAGAAATTGAAAACAACTAATCTAATGAAATTTTATTAACTAGAAGTGATCTATCAACAAGAAAGAAGATCGTTTTGAAAACTAGACAAATTCAAACTAGGTGTAATAAACCAATACTAATTCCCATGACAATGCAGCACTAGCCACCTTCTGGAGATGATGATGATAAAGATAATGATATCAACAACACCAGTTAAAATAATCCTTAGTCTACACACCAACTTTCTTTGCAAAAACATATTTCCATTATCCTACAATCTTATTTCCTGGAAAATCAAAAGAGAATCCACCGGTTTCATGTTTCAAGATGTATCTCATGAGGGTGTAGTAAGAAGTCTTTTGATGTTTATTCATTCAAGTTGGTAGTGAAGAGGAATGATGATAGGTAGAATTAAACAACTACGATACTAAATGACCACTTAGTCGAGATTAGAAATATTGACAGCTGGACACCAATTAAGGGGATTTGCATTCCTAAGTTTTGTCCAGTATGTAGTTCAAGAAGTACACTATTGATGAGTTCAGAAATATGACGAAATAGATGTTTTTTTTATTTTTAAATGACTCACCGGATTATGTTGATTTTTACATCTAGCATTGTTAAATCACCCAGCGACTAAAAAAAACAACTACTAAGACGAACGCTGTATGTTTTCTAACAAACTTTCGTGAAAACAGACAGTATGCTTAACAAATTTTTTCCTGTGATACACGATTTTACTTCATCATCTTCTGAAGGTTCATACAATAGCGAATGTAAGTCGATAGGAAAAAGAATAATCTCTAGTATTTCATGAGGTTTAAATTAACATCTTAAATCTGTGAAAGCATCTAATATGCATAGCTATAATCCTGACTAGAATTAGTGCACAAATTATTTCTTGTAACCATAGAATTTGTTACGATTAAGAGTAATAGTTTGTGTTCGAAACGTTATCCAGCAAATAAAACAACATTACTGAGTACGATATCAAAATACCAAATCTAGTATGAAATTTCATTCTACCACAATTTCCACGGTTTAATCTAATATGGAAGTATAATCCTGATTTATTTGTTCAATTTATGGTACCAACATGGGTGAAATTTTAGAAAACAATATTTGCAAAGCTATTCACTGAGTTTTCAATATAGTTTCCTGCTATTTCCAGTAATTTGCTGTTTGAACTCTCCATTTGCAAACATTTTACTTTGTAAACTTGAATAATACACACTGGTACGGTTTCATTTATACCAAATAAAATAATAAATTGTATCCGTTGCTTAGTTATCAGTATAAGTCTATGTCATTTAAGGTCTTTATGCAGCCTAGCAACATATATCAGTATTCAGTTAAAGAAAAGGTTGTTACTACATAAAAACGAAATCATGTAAGCTTTCAGTGAGATTGCCCAAGTTACTCTTCTATTGCACAGTACAGTGAACAAATTCCACACAGTAAAAACATAATGGATGCATTTACATATTAACGTAAGAAATTCCATCTCTAAGGTTATCGCAAACGACCACATGAAGTCCTAGTCAGAAACTCATTCATCAGTACGGAAAGGATAAGCTGGAGCATTGGGCCATATCAGTGTGTGTACATCAACTTACTTGATCCTGTAGAGCCGACTACATCAGCAGTAACATGCTTCAGCTTATGTAAGGCGCAAGCGAACACTACCCAACCTGGCTGACAATTTTAGAACAGAAACGCATATTCAGCTCTGCAACAGAACACCTAGTAAACCAGAACATTTGGCTACTTTTGATAAGTCCCTCAAATTCTGCAAAACGTGCGACCAAGGTTACTCGAAAAGAGTGAGGTATGGGCACAGCTGAAGCATAAGCGATTCAAAAGTTCAAACCATCACTAGGTGTTCAAAAGAAGTATATACAAACTCTTTCTTTCTCATAGCTACCGTAAAATACAGATCACTCTAGGTGACTCCTACATGACGTTACCATTTTTATCTTGCAGCAGCTTTTTCATTACCACATTTTAAACGCCCATAGACATTATGTAACCCTCCTTTGTCACATAATATGCATTGACCTGGAATTATTCTGGAATGCTTAATATTTCTATTATCTATTCACACATTTACAGCTACGAGGAGGATTCGCCGTCGCCGCAATCATTTTCGTCTCTTCCTATGAAATTATAGTCGTTACAAACATAGTAAACCTCGTTTGGTTGACTAGTTCACTAGTTACTAGACGGTCATAACCCCGGATAAAAAGGGAAGGTGGGGCATAGAGCTAGCAACCCTACCCGTAAACGAATCCACTCGCTAACGAAACTTCAAAGGACAAAGAAAATATAAAATATCAATAAACTTATTCCTTGCTGAAATCGGACAGACAGGATGACGCCAGTTGGTGAAAGCCTTCGGGAAGCCAGTCGGCCGATCTGTCTTCGCTTCTCTCGATAAAAGCGAAAGTAAACATGGGGACATGGAATGTCCACACCATGTATGAACAAACCTACCAAGGCTGCCCAGATTGCAAAAGAAATGAGAGGGTATGGCATGGGAGTGCTGGGAATCTTCGAGAGATAAGCAGATGGAATGGAAGTGGACTCTCCAAACTGTCGACTGGAGAGTCAATAATCTACTCCGATATTGTCACCCAGACGACAACCACGAGCACAGCACACTGAGTTTCCGAGTGGCTATCATGATGTCTGCAAGAACATCGAAGGCTCTCATACAGTGGGAACCAATCTCCTCCTGCACGATCAGGATCATGACAGCAAGGTGTATTCAACTCAAAAGGAGGGAAAGTCACAATCATACAATGCCACGCTACGCACCTACAAATAATGCAGATGAAGAGAAGAAGGAGGAATTCAACAGACAACTTCAATCAATACTCAACAAGACCCCAGCCCAGATGGTGACATCAAAATTCTAATGGGTGGGGTGACATGAATGCTAAACCGGAGGCGGACAACACACAAAGAGAACTCATCATGGGTCGAGAAGCACTCGGTGAAATGATGAAATGATGAGAATGGAGAACTGTTTACAGACTTCTGCGAATTCAACGATTTGGTGGTTGGAGGCAGTGTGTACAAACACAAGGATATTCACAAGGCAGTGACATGGACTTCACTAGACACCAGGACACATTACACTGAAAATCAGATCGACTTCATCTCAATATGAAGAAAGTGGAGATGCAGCCAGCCTACTGGACACAAGATCGGATGAAGAAGGGTAGCAGATGTAGGTGGTTCACACCACTCACTATCTATCTGGTGCAAGGAACCTACCTTCAAAATCAATTTGAAAGCCTTCAAAGAAGTTGGTGATAGACCACAGTTGAAGTTGAACACTCAGAACAGAAACTGAAGGACCAAACTACAAAAGACATCTTCACGTCAGCCAGTCATCAGGAAAAAATGGGAGACATTAGGCAACATCTCTGAAGAAACATGCGTGGAAGGACACTGGAACTCTGTGAAAGAGATGTGGAGTGAAACCTGCATAACCGTGTTAGGAAGGAAGAAGAAACGAGGCAAGGAATGGATCTCAATGGACACATGGAAGGTGGTAGAGCAAGGAAAGGAAGATGCTGAATCCAGAAGATGAACCAGTGCAGTACAATGCAGTGCAGTGCAGGGATGAACAACGAAGAGAGGAAATGAACACAGCCTATAAAACACTACACTGCACAAAGGAGTGAAGAAGATTGCGCACAAAGACAAAAGACACTTCTACGACACACTTGCGACTGAAACAGAACAGGCTGCAGGTAGGAGAGATTTGACGACATTATATTAAATAACCAGGTTAATATCTGGGAGGGGAGAGATGAACACAGATGAAACCAATGAAAGATAGTGAATGAAACTTAGTTACCAAAGAGAGAGGAGAAACAAAGGAAACAATGAGCTAATCACTTCAAGAAGCTCTTGAATCGACCACCACCTGCACTTCGTTCAGAAATACCACCAGCAATAAAAGAACTACAACTGAATACAAGCCCTTCGACAAAAGTCGAGGCCCTAAACGCCATAAGGCTACTGAAATGCGGGAAAGCAGCAGGACCAGATGGAATCCCTCCAGAAGCATTGAGAACAGACACAGGGACATGCTCACACCACTACTTCAGAAGGTCTGCAAGGAAGGAAGGAAGGGTACCTGGCGATTGGAAGAAGGGCTACCTTGTCAAACTTCCAAAGAAGGGAGACCTAAGCCTTTGCAAGAACTGGCGCGGAATCACGCTCCACTCCTGTCCACCCCAACCAAAATATTATGCCGCATCATCCTGGAGAGACTAAATGATGCGCTGGATTCAAAATTACGACCGGAACAGGTTGGCTGGATTCAGGAAGAACAAATCATGTGCGGATCAAATTGCAACACCACGCTACGCATCATCATAGAACAGAGCATAGAATGGCAGTCAACTCTCTGCCTCAACTTCCATCGACTTTGAAAAGGCCTTCGACAGAATCGACCGAGAAGTAATTTGTCAGGCAGCTGTTTCAACACTACGGTTTTAGTGCCACAAATCTTTATCAACCTCATTCAACAACTGTATGAAGACAAGTAATGCCAAGTAATTCACAATAGGAAGTTCAGTGATACCTTTGAAGTGAAAACAGGAGACAGGAGTAAGACAAGGCTGCCTACTACCACCCATCAGCTTCCTGATTGTAGTCGACTAGATCATGCAGCAAACCGTGAGGAGCGAGAAGATGGGCATACGCTGTTTCACGGATGAAAAGACCACAGAAGAAGTTTTGGATTTCGCTGTCGATGATGATTTATGTCTAAAGTCTTGTGGCACAAACTCGAAGATCTACAGGCGAAAACTAACAAGTTGACAGAAGAGGCGAAGCAGCGAAGACGGGACTTCAAGTGAATGTAGATGAGACGGAGGTGATGAAGATACCCAAGCAACAACAGCATCAACAACAAGCACCAATCACCATTAACAGGAGAAATCTGAAGGAAGTAGTCTCTTTCACCTACCTGCCTAGGCGGCATCGTCTCAAGTGCAGGCAGCACAGACGAGGATGTCAAAACCAGGATCGGAAAGACAGCAAGACAGACCTTCCTGCATTAATCTGAAATCAGTGTGGAGATCTACTGCACTGCACTCAACACAAAGAATGAGATTCGGATTTTCAACACCAATGTCAAGTCAGTGCTTCTATATGGTTCAGAGACTTGGCGCGTCACGGAAAGCATTTCCAACAACCTACAGACCTTCATCAACAGCTGCCGCCTACGCTCACTCGGTACTGAAGATCACATGGCCAAAGTGGCAAGAATAAGCAACGAGAAACCCTGGGAACGAAGCAACGGGGGACCTATCACCCAACAAATATGTAGAAGAAAGTGGAGGTGGATTGGACTGAGCATACACTGAGAAGGCCGACTGAGGACATCACGCCACCAGGTCAGGCCGTCGATTGGAATCCAAATGGGAAACGATGAGTTAGGCGTGCGAGGTGAGGTTGACATGGAAGAGACTATGTGAGGAAGAAATGAGAGCTTGTGGGCAGTTGTGGAGTGAGGTTCAAAAGACTGCGGAGAAGAGAGTGAACTGGAGACGTGTTACTGAAGCCCTATGTTCCACAAGGATCCCAAGGGACAAATAAATATACAATAACATAGATAGTAGGTAAGAAATATAATACGTTTTGTCCGGTCCTATTATAGAAATGGATATACTTTTAAGAAAGTCAACAAAATACGAAACAGTTTGAAAGAAAAAGATCTTTTTTTCATTTGAAAATAGCTTCATGCAAAACAAATATTGGAACGGACTATACACGTTTCAGTCTATACTGAGAACGCCTAGGTAAACACAATCTCACCATGATATTGCTTACAACTCAGTAGCCCGGATTTCAGCACACCAACAATCCCATAAACTATGAAGGAGTACTTTACACTTGTCACTAAAAATAAATTGTAAATAATCAAAACAGTAAGATGACAGTAACATAAAATATACGTATTCATACAGAAGTTGTATGAATGCAATAGTATTGATACAGAGACCTAAGGTGAAAAATTTCGAAAGACTGGTTTAGGTGTGTCGAATGATTTGAAAACAGCTAGAAACGACAGAATCCTACTGAGTTCTTTCTCCTTCTGTTTAATGATGACTTATATTTACACAGAGCACTATACAAACAATTCCCATCCACATATGTATGCATTAACACACCAATGGATGTATGAACGAACGAAACACACTCAGCAACTTCGTGCATATTCGTGCAAAAGGCAACGAACCACACTTATTGTGCAAGGGCTAGTGATGCTACTTGGCTGCCCAAACCACGGTAAGTAGGGCGGGGTTCGAACCCCTGTTTGAAAGTCATCTCCCTAAACCACTAAGCCACAGCTCCACCAATGGATACATATTACCTCGGTGATCCATATATCAGGTGATCATTAATGGTCTTAAAAATTCTGCATTTAACTAATCAATACTTGTGTTATGTGTGCGCACCTCTGAAGAATCTCATACTAGGAGGAAACAGCTGTTCAGTGCTCCCAGGTTTCCAGTATTTCTGCAACTGATGTCAGTCCATGATGAATACCAACTTGAAATCACAAATCTCCACAAACCCCCAAAGTGAATCGAAAAATCCTGAGACGAAGTATACTCGAATGTTAAATGCTTATCAATCTACCCACTAATTACGACGTCACAGTTACAAACCCATTTTCATTCAACTAAGATTATGAGACCAGTGGACAGTGTATACGAATACTGAATACACACATAAGCAGAAAATCGAACCTACTTCAATCACACAAGGAGATTCATGCACTCAATAGTTAAACTGAGTTAGTGTAGCACTAACGACTACAGAACAGGCTATCGAGAAACCCTGATCTCATAGTTCATAAACTTTAGTCTAGACGACTGAACCAAATGATTGACTATCAGTTTAAAGTATGAAGTAGAAATGACTAGATACATGATTAGATACAATGCTCTTCAAAACTGATGTCAATGAAGAGACAAGAAAATTCCGACTATTATACATCATTACAACTAAAATAAGCTGACGAGAGAGACAATGTATAATGTAGTTGAATAAAGTGTATTTATCTGTGAACAAGTTGTGATGAGTAAAACAATAAGAAAATATTCCAGCCAATGTTTTTAAAAAGGAAGTAAAGATTTATTGTGTATGAAATTGACATTCATACTTATTGTCATCACTAATAATTTCGAAACCTAGTTTTGCAAGCATTAAAGAAAATAATGGTGTTCAACAATGAAATCTAATCTATTTGTTTCTGTTTAGTTTTCAGTACCCGATTATCTTATTCAGTGAGTAATTGGTGTTTTCATCATCGACTGGTATATATAGTGTAATCACAGAGTTTAACTTTTTTTTCACATCTTCCCAACCGTCAACAACGTTCTCTCTCTGTATAAATATAAATGTTTAACTTTGTAGATTGATACACCTTTAACATCATCTGTAAAACCATATTCAACATCCACCAGAAAACCATTTACTCTAATGACATTAACTTAGACAAACGAAGAATAGAAACCTGTTTTGTAGAGGGAAGGTAGTCGACTAGAATGATATCTTTAAGTTGAACAGGATCATGTATTTAAGACTGTGGATGGAATGGACTTATTGCATTTTCAATTTGATAATTCATTTCTAAAATATGCTCTATCATCCAACTCAGTCGTAAATTGAAGCATTACTTGCCCACAGTTTGTATCAAAACTTGGGTGTTACATAACATGATTTCAATAAGATAGATAGCTTACTTGATCTTCACACCTATGTTAGAACGAACATATACAAAGAACTAATTATTCAGTCACAATCATTAGTCTTAGCATTTATGAGGAGTTTTCAGGTAGCCTGTTAGTTAACAGTAGCCTTGAGCATCACTTGATTTTCCAAACACTTATTTGTCTTCTATGGTCAATTAGATAAGTGAAAAGTTATTTAACAGCCTTGAACATACTTATTCTTACTCATTCCTGCATGCAGCAAAGTACTGCCTTTTGCATCCAACCATTTGATTTACGTGGCTTAAGAACAGCAGGTCAAAAATACAATATCCTTCAGGTTTCCTGAATCCACAATTAGCGAAATGTGAGCTGACGTGTTAATGAATACAAAAAGTTTATGGCGAATAGTGTAAAATTTTCCAAAAGTAATGACTAGGAAACTTCTGTTTTGGGTGCATTTGGTAATCTTGGTTTGCATTCCCACTGATAATCAGTTTTCGTCCAAGAAAGGACAGTTAGAAACTTTATCCGAATCTTTGGCTACTTGATAAAGATTGCAACTCTCAACCGCCAATTTTTAGTTTGAAACCCACTCTCCACTGACTGCACACTTTGAACAACTAGGAAATACAATTAGTCCTTAGATGTTAGATGAATTCATAGTCCCTAACATAGTTGTAGTTCATGAGTGTGGTATTGAGGTTTTAAACTTCAGTATTAATATCAGCGGAATATAGACTCAGAAGGAAACATTTTTGACGTTAGAAGTTCAACCTTTTCAATTAGTTAATTCAAATACTGGATCAAAACCTCAAGAAAGGTATTTGGGTTTTGCGTTCCAGACACTTTCAAAGAAAAGTATCCATTGATGGCCGAATAATATCATTCACAATAACCAGACAAGATGGGATTCGCTACTTGTTTATAGTTAATAAAACGAACGCATATTACTTTTACAGAGAAACAAAAGGTTTTCCCTTCACCTTGGAGCAAAAATAAGGTGGTCCGTAAATGATTTAATTCAGGAAGAAACTCCGCAAAGTAATCAAGTTCTTAAAACCACTGGACAGAATAAGAATCTACTGGGTATCATTGACTCGAACGAAAATGCAAAATATCGAATACATGACTTATAAGATAAGCAAGTTAAGCGGGAGAACAGATACTACAAGACGACTTCATAATACCACTAGTCAAGTACGAAAACTGCAACTATTATATTCAGACCTAGTGGGATTATCTTTGGTGTGTATTGAACGACAACTGAAGTTTCATTGTGAGATCCTCAATACACCTGAAGATTCACGTTATTGAATATTGATACGGTGAGTCTTATACTAGGAGGAAACAGCTGTCCAGTGCTCCCAGGTTTTCAATAGTTCTCCAACTGATGTCATTCCGTGATGAATACTACCTTAAATATATACCTTTGTATGGGAGCGCTTACATCGATGTTGATAATGATGACTTACATATAACGCAGATAGATAAGAATAAAGTTACATAAAGTTTTGGTCATGTGGTTCGCTCTGAATACAATATCGATTACTTCTTCATTTTCCTTTAAAGGAGCATCTACTTTCATCCATATAATTTTCTTCCTATGCAATCTCAAAGTCATAACAAAAAAACAAAAACACAAAAAAGAACTACTAAAAATTATTATTATTCTCATTATTTTTTCTTTAAACTGCATGACTGTTATTATGTACTGTTATCCACCGCAGTCAACATTACATTACATTAACAAATTATAGTCCTATCAAGCGACTGGATATTTGACTGCTAAGGAGAATGCATTTTACCTAGAAATTTATCAGAATTAGCATAATGGAATAGGAAAGCACTACAGCTAGTCAAGTACCATAGACCAACGACTTCACTGTTCAAAGCATAAGCTACATTATTAACAAACAAGCACAACTTCCACTTAATTATGCAAATTATGGAGATACAGCACAGTGAATAAATAACTGACAACTGATCGACAAAATCAACATAGAACCTCGCACACAGGTGTATCGCTCAAGTTGCCACACTTCATAGTAGTATACAAAGAGCAGATGGACAGATATTGAACTAGAAAAAGTTACGTAGGAGAATAAACAACCTGAAGATAATGGTTAGTGCAAATATTCAAGCTTTAGATGTCAAGGAGAAATTACATCTGCGCCACTGTGGCCGATTTTCAGCCATGTCAGCAAAGGTCGTCAACCCCTGATTTCTTTCGTCTAGGGGACCTCAACTAGGTAATCTATATCGCCCTAAACGACTCAGACCAAAAGGGACTTCATAGACTGGTGCCATGTCTTAATCTGGGCATCCTGAACCTTCTTCAAACCTAATTCAACTTCACCTAGCATGACGCATAGAGGTGGGCGGTGGCTCGGGATTCAGAGTACACATCCGAGGTTCACAGCTTCATCAATCCACTTGCCTATCTTGCCTAGTACTCTTCGCCTGACCTCAACATTGCTCATACAGTGATTTCACCAAACGTGAGCAATACTACTAAGACATCTGTGATCAAAACCCAGTCATCGCTTCACGTCTTCTAATTTTAAAGATCATTTTTTCACAGTCATATAGCATGACAGAATGGTGAGAGAATAAAAGGTTGGATAAATGAGTAAGGAAAAATGCAACAAAAGTAAATCTTAGGACAAATGAATTTTGTTTCACTAACTTGAAAGAAGAATATTTTCGGCTTTCCAATCAGAGAAGGACAACGATCCCCGCGGAAAAACGACATAATATAGTTAGTTACAACTTCACCATCAGTTGCATACACAACATTGTTGTCTCCATGACTTAGCATAACAAAAACGAAACTATCATACGATGAATGGTTCATTTGAGAAACTGCAAAAGTAATAACAATTTGTAAGGTAACTGAATAAATATGCATTCATAAATTGAATGCGAATAATTTACACATTATTCCTCTTGAACAGGACTTGATTGAAAAAAAACATGTTACCGCGTCACGCTTTTACAAAACCTGTAACAACCTCGTTATATTCCTGTAGTGACTACTCGATGAAACCGGAGTTATATCTATATGTGCGGACGCTCCAACTATAACCTTCAGAATCCACCCTTTGATGGCTCCCCATTTTTCTCAATAAATGGAAAAAATGGTAATATAAGGAAGGTGCATTACAACGTCAAAAATATCTTAAAAAAATTAATAATGCAATGGTCTTAGCTGTTTCCAGCCCGTTCTAGATTCAAATATTCCAATGACCTTTAGTTTCTTCAAGCAATCTGACATTCACACATTGGTCCATGCGCTTTCTCCTGAAACTTCTGAGGAAAACGATTGGTTATAAACGGCTTCAGATATTTCAGGCTTTTTATGCAGATTATAACAATCTTAATCCACACTATTACAAAACCGAAACCATGACTTAGAACTATAATGTTTTCAATGAACGATAGATACTACATATCTACTATTATTATTTGCTCCCTGGGTTCCTAGTGGAACATAGGGCTTCAGTAACACGTCTCCAGTTCACTCTCTTCTCCGCAGTCTTTTGAACCTCACTCCACAACTGCCCACAAGCTCTCATTTCTTCCTCACATAGTCTCTTCCATGTCAACCTCACCTCGCACGCCTAACTCATCGTTTCCCATTTGGATTCCAATCGACGGCCTGACCTGGTGGCGTGATGTCCTCAGTCGGCCTTCTCAGTGTATGCTCAGTCCAATCCACCTCCACTTTCTTCTACATATTTGTTGGGTGATAGGTCCCCCGTTGCTTCGTTCCCAGGGTTTCTCGTTGCTTATTCTTGCCACTTTGGCCATGTGATCTTCAGTACCGAGTGAGCGTAGGCGGCAGCTGTTGATGAAGGTCTGTAGGTTGTTGGAAATGCTTTCCGTGACGCGCCAAGTCTCTGAACCATATAGAAGCACTGACTTGACATTGGTGTTGAAAATCCGAATCTCATTCTTTGTGTTGAGTGCAGTGCAGTAGATCTCCACACTGATTTCAGATTAATGCAGGAAGGTCTGTCTTGCTGTCTTTCCGATCCTGGTTTTGACATCCTCGTCTGTGCTGCCTGCACTTGAGACGATGCCGCCTAGGCAGGTAGGTGAAAGAGACTACTTCCTTCAGATTTCTCCTGTTAATGGTGATTGGTGCTTGTTGTTGATGCTGTTGTTGCTTGGGTATCTTCATCACCTCCGTCTCATCTACATTCACTTGAAGTCCCGTCTTCGCTGCTTCGCCTCTTCTGTCAACTTGTTAGTTTTCGCCTGTAGATCTTCGAGTTTGTGCCACAAGACTTTAGACATAAATCATCATCGACAGCGAAATCCAAAACTTCTTCTGTGGTCTTTTCATCCGTGAAACAGCGTATGCCCATCTTCTCGCTCCTCACGGTTTGCTGCATGATCTAGTCGACTACAATCAGGAAGCTGATGGGTGGTAGTAGGCAGCCTTGTCTTACTCCTGTCTCCTGTTTTCACTTCAAAGGTATCACTGAACTTCCTATTGTGAATTACTTGGCATTACTTGTCTTCATACAGTTGTTGAATGAGGTTGATAAAGATTTGTGGCACTAAAACCGTAGTGTTGAAACAGCTGCCTGACAAATTACTTCTCGGTCGATTCTGTCGAAGGCCTTTTCAAAGTCGATGGAAGTTGAGGCAGAGAGTTGACTGCCATTCTATGCTCTGTTCTATGATGATGCGTAGCGTGGTGTTGCAATTTGATCCGCACATGATTTGTTCTTCCTGAATCCAGCCAACCTGTTCCGGTCGTAATTTTGAATCCAGCGCATCATTTAGTCTCTCCAGGATGATGCGGCATAATATTTTGGTTGGGGTGGACAGGAGTGGAGCGTGATTCCGCGCCAGTTCTTGCAAAGGCTTAGGTCTCCCTTCTTTGGAAGTTTGACAAGGTAGCCCTTCTTCCAATCGCCAGGTACCCTTCCTTCCTTCCTTGCAGACCTTCTGAAGTAGTGGTGTGAGCATGTCCCTGTGTCTGTTCTCAATGCTTCTGGAGGGATTCCATCTGGTCCTGCTGCTTTCCCGCATTTCAGTAGCCTTATGGCGTTTAGGGCCTCGACTTTTGTCGAAGGGCTTGTATTCAGTTGTAGTTCTTTTATTGCTGGTGGTATTTCTGAACGAAGTGCAGGTGGTGGTCGATTCAAGAGCTTCTTGAAGTGATTAGCTCATTGTTTCCTTTGTTTCTCCTCTCTCTTTGGTAACTAAGTTTCATTCACTATCTTTCATTGGTTTCATCTGTGTTCATCTCTCCCCTCCCAGATATTAACCTGGTTATTTAATATAATGTCGTCAAATCTCTCCTACCTGCAGCCTGTTCTGTTTCAGTCGCAAGTGTGTCGTAGAAGTGTCTTTTGTCTTTGTGCGCAATCTTCTTCACTCCTTTGTGCAGTGTAGTGTTTTATAGGCTGTGTTCATTTCCTCTCTTCGTTGTTCATCCCTGCACTGCACTGCATTGTACTGCACTGGTTCATCTTCTGGATTCAGCATCTTCCTTTCCTTGCTCTACCACCTTCCATGTGTCCATTGAGATCCATTCCTTGCCTCGTTTCTTCTTCCTTCCTAACACGGTTATGCAGGTTTCACTCCACATCTCTTTCACAGAGTTCCAGTGTCCTTCCACGCATGTTTCTTCAGAGATGTTGCCTAATGTCTCCCATTTTTTCCTGATGACTGGCTGACGTGAAGATGTCTTTTGTAGTTTGGTCCTTCAGTTTCTGTTCTGAGTGTTCAACTTCAACTGTGGTCTATCACCAACTTCTTTGAAGGCTTTCAAATTGATTTTGAAGGTAGGTTCCTTGCACCAGATAGATAGTGAGTGGTGTGAACCACCTACATCTGCTACCCTTCTTCATCCGATCTTGTGTCCAGTAGGCTGGCTGCATCTCCACTTTCTTCATATTGAGATGAAGTCGATCTGATTTTCAGTGTAATGTGTCCTGGTGTCTAGTGAAGTCCATGTCACTGCCTTGTGAATATCCTTGTGTTTGTACACACTGCCTCCAACCACCAAATCGTTGAATTCGCAGAAGTCTGTAAACAGTTCTCCATTCTCATCATTTCATCATTTCACCGAGTGCTTCTCGACCCATGATGAGTTCTCTTTGTGTGTTGTCCGCCTCCGGTTTAGCATTCATGTCACCCCACCCATTAGAATTTTGATGTCACCATCTGGGCTGGGGTCTTGTTGAGTATTGATTGAAGTTGTCTGTTGAATTCCTCCTTCTTCTCTTCATCTGCATTATTTGTAGGTGCGTAGCGTGGCATTGTATGATTGTGACTTTCCCTCCTTTTGAGTTGAATACACCTTGCTGTCATGATCCTGATCGTGCAGGAGGAGATTGGTTCCCACTGTATGAGAGCCTTCGATGTTCTTGCAGACATCATGATAGCCACTCGGAAACTCAGTGTGCTGTGCTCGTGGTTGTCGTCTGGGTGACAATATCGGAGTAGATTATTGACTCTCCAGTCGACAGTTTGGAGAGTCCACTTCCATTCCATCTGCTTATCTCTCGAAGATTCCCAGCACTCCCATGCCATACCCTCTCATTTCTTTTGCAATCTGGGCAGCCTTGGTAGGTTTGTTCATACATGGTGTGGACATTCCATGTCCCCATGTTTACTTTCGCTTTTATCGAGAGAAGCGAAGACAGATCGGCCGACTGGCTTCCCGAAGGCTTTCACCAACTGGCGTCATCCTGTCTGTCCGATTTCAGCAAGGAATAAGTTTATTGATATTTTTATATTTTCTTTGTCCTTTGAAGTTTCGTTAGCGAGTGGATTCGTTTACGGGGTAGGGTTGCTAGCTCTATGCCCCACCTTCCCTTTTTATCCGGGGTTATGACCGTCTAGTAACTAGTGAAGTATTTAACGAGGAAGGTACTACATAATGAACGAAATTCGTGAAAGGAAACGAATAGTTTGAGGGTAATAAGGTACTTTTTAGAAAGATTTTGTCACTGTGTTGTATCAAATAAACAATTTGATATGGAAGTCTACCTTACCACGGTGCCCAATTTTCGCTCTTAAAGTTAGTTTGAGAATACCATGACTGCGGTAAACTTTGTGGCAAACCACCTGGGGCCTTAAGCTGCTGGCTTTTGTTATCACATGCATCAAGGGTGGTGTTTCCTACAGAATTAATACTAGCAATCACTGATTTCGTAAATCCGCTTTGTGTTCTTGTGTGGAAACATTTAGATTCTTTTCGAACTAAACATAGTTCACACAGTATCACACACTAGTTTACATGACAGTTTAGTGCGGGTCCACAACGCTATTAGCTAGTTTGTCTATTTCGCCTAAAACATTTTACCGAAACTTAACACACTGTTCCTTCAGCGCCTCCATCATCAGTAAGAAGAGTTTCAAAAACATCTAGACTTATCATTCTTCTTCAATATCCATCTCATGGTCAGTGTATGATGTAGGTAAACGTAGTGTGAAGTACTCATCAACCAACACGCAATCGGACACAATCGGACTAAACTATGGATAGAGAACACAGGTTGCTAAATGTTGAATGAGCCTTTTTTCTATCTACGCTACGAATTCATCAATAACCAACCTGTTAATACTAATCTAATTCTCCATATTAGTAAAGTGGCCAACACATTCAACCAATTCACTTTATTTTCAAATTTTTTCTGTGTAAACCAGTCTTTCGATGACACCTTAGGGGTGTTAAATGTACATCGAATATTTGCATATTTTCACTTGAGAAATTAGTGCGATTTGTTAGTGTTTTAATTTAACCCCATATATGTGTACTGTAGGTAGACTAAAGGATATAAATCCTTGGGAGTAGTAAACATAGTTACTTCCATAACTATATTTGCGAATAAGTAGGATAATGGTCCTGACAGTGGGCATCTTCGATGATCACCAATGATTGTCATTAGGTCTATGAAACCTTAGGCGACTGTGTGAAATAGAGGAGACAGTCTTCATTAATAGTGTATACGTTTCGAACAACCTTCAGAATAGGCCATCGTCATAGAATCCATTGATCAACAGAGCTAAATACCATCTTCAAGTCAATGAATATGCCCAATACATGATAATGGTGTGAAGAACAGTGTCAAATATGCAGAAAAAGTGGAATACAATAAGAGTAGAATGTACTGACTTGTTCTTCTCTCATATCCAATTACATGTAGCCGAAGTTTCCCTACTAAATACTAGGATTTCTTTATTTTTCAGTGATTTTGGAGTTCAAGAAGTAAGAAAACCCGGAGAATAAAACAAACTAGATGATATACTGTTATCCGATCTAAATTTTCAATAAATCTTATGAATATATTGATTATTTTAAAGCTTATAATTTTATGAGCCCTGAACCATCAGCATCCTTATCCTGAACTATATATCTTTTCCATCACACCAGTACCTTTTGGGGGTTTCTTTTTCTTAGCGCTGAATTGTGATTGAGCAAAAAGATGAGTACTGCTGGATATGGCTGGCAAAAGTCAATGTTCTGAATTTGCTAGGCTGGCAAAATGAGATGAATTAAAGAATTTTTGTTTTGAAGGGGCGAATAGTGTTAAATAAGTTGTACAAAAAAGAAGAGCGCATAGGTGTTTCCTTCTTGCTCCGAGAGACTAATTGCCGAAACATATTTTGAGGTAAATGTAAGGCATATCAGGACCGAGTGGTTTATGATAAATGCCAAACTACCAGCACTTCATAGTCCTTTAATTTTTGATGAAAAACATTTATTTCTGCCTATTATGCATTAAATGAATGATATATAGAAATAATAAGAGCCATTATCCAAAAACTCGAAAATTGAAACGCATTAGGTAACTAGTACAAAATATGCCTAATCTCAATATTACAAATAAAATGAAAATAAAATTATCGTAAGTTTACTCACTGAGTCTGTTATTTAGTTAGATGTAGTACGCAGAAAAAGAATAAAAGTAATCTCTTACAGACTACTACAGACTGTTTAAAGACTGAATGATATTTCAAAATAACAGATAGATAGATTCCATACTTACCTTCAACAAGTGATTGATGAAGTACACGTTTTGTGACGTTTAGGATACGAGTTACTCGATAATTTAAACTCTTGAAAACTCTCTCAATGCGATCAGCATCAATGTCTGTACCATCACGTCTTGTTTGATTAGTTGAAGGGTGGAAATCTCGTTGGTTGATAAGAATACATTCGCCACGATATGACCTTCCAGAACGATTAACGTTAACTGTTGGATAACTAAGGTAAGGATTGTGCAGATCTGCTGCGGATACCGTTAAGTAAGTGCCCTTATTAGCCATTACTTCAGTTGCCGGTTTTGAACTGCTATAAAAAGGAGGTATTACTGATACTTTTACGAACATACTACTAAGCTTAGTTAGCCATATATACATATTATCGTGTCATATGCATCAATATAACAGCAAAACTGTCATACTCAACCTAGTGCAACTCGCGTGATGCAGTTACAAAATGTTATCAAGTCTTCCAATATTATATCAGAATAATATAGCCTGTGATACAAGTGAACTGTACCGAAATGCATTCCTTTCAAACAGATAGGAATTTCTGATACTCCCATAAACGCAAAATAGGGAGAAGCATAAAAAAAGAGTACAAAATAATATTTCAGGTAACGGTCAGTCAATATCAATATGGAATCTCGTAAACCATTACCGCTTTAATGTAAAAGACAAGATGAAAGATAAAGAGATGTTTACAAGATGTGGTTAAAAGGCAAAACGAAGAGAGAATAAATGAAACAATGAAATATGAAGTAACAGATAAGACGAACTTAACCCGTCAAAGGTTTCATGGATGGGTATTATCTCTTGGTTTGGTCATCCCTAACATTTTAACGAATTAATCCTACTTCAGTTAACATGGCACTTTGAGGATAAATGGCGACGTGGTAGGCGTAGTACACTTTCAACTACAATATTTGATGAAAGTTTTTGACTTCATCAACTATCTAAAACTGTATACCTAATCTCTGTGTTGGTCACTTGGCGATTCCACGACATACAGCCAATATTAATAGAATTTCCAGTTTCCTCGAACTCTTCACTCTTGATGGCCATTTTTCACATACGTAATGAAGAATGAAGCAGATTTTTGCGTAGTACACTCGATCCTTGATCGATATTCGGGTGTACCTCTGACATGCAAGCTGGTAAACGTCAATCAAACTTCTTGTATCCATATTCACTGATATACATCAATGCTGTTTTGATTGTGCAGGTAAGTGACGTGGTCATCACACAAAAAATCACTCAATCTTATAGCTAGGAGCACCAAATCCAGATCAATCGTCAACAACATTTTACTAGTTTGATTACATTATTCCTTATTTCTCTATCTATTATATTGGTGTCTTTTATTTTGATGTGCTGATATGCGAAATGCCAACATGAACCGAAACGCAGTAAAGCTAGGTCCCACGTTGATACTGACTGAATTATCAAGCAACAGTTCACATTTCGGAAGTAAGAGCCGAATTCCAAACTAACTGCTATAAATATTCTCGACAAAAGAAACCAAATGTTGCCTTCAGTTAGTGTAAATCTGTCTTTCTTCTAGCATCCTGTCAATTTTCCCATTAATAGGCTTGAAACCTGCTTGATTTTCTTATTTCTGGTGTTTCTGTGTTCCGGACTAGTTGTCAGATGATTCCATGATGCAACTCAACCTACTGAAGATATCTGTGTTAGGTTTAGGATACTACCCCGTTACCTGGGACAGGGCTGGATTAGAACCCAAGAACCAGTGGTTGAAAGACAAGTCCAATACACCAAACCTGTACATATTTGTAGACTTTATAATCTAATAAACCGTGTTTATCAGACTGATTCTCTAATGGTCATTTCTCTCTATTCTCGAAGACTGAGATAACCCCTTATTGAAACTAGTACGACGGAATCATATTAGATTAGTACACGCCAAGCCATGAGTCAATCTAATTCATAAACGTCGGTCAACCTCTGGTGGAAGCTTATCAAGACCTGCTACACTCCTGGCTCTAAGTTACTTACAACCTTGTTTCACTATTCCATTCATGTTGCAACTGAGCGGAAAACAAAAAGATAGCCGCAGACCCATTGAGCTGTTCGTTGAAATGTCCTATCAATTGTTGCAATCGTCTCTCGAGGGACTGAATGAACTGAGAACAACTCATCTTGCTCCACTGTATTCTCGACAGTCGCAAACGTTTCACACCAGTTTTAACAGAACATTCAAATAACTATTTACTACCGTCACCCTGTCTTTCTCAACTCTTCTCTACCGACTACTATTCGGTCATGCAGCAGACTATTTGTTAGACCAAATGCAAGCTGCCTCCGCTCCTCCCGTGTTAAAAGTTTGCAGGAATGCGCTTACATATGTTTATTAATGCAGATGAAGTTGGTGAGATTTACGGACTCTTTTATTCTTTTTCTGAGGGTAAGACAAGTTCGGTATTCCCATAACAGACTACAGATAGTGACAAGCTTCTTAAGGATGCATAACGCTATCATATTATAATGATCATGTGGTCAGTTCTTTGAAACCACCCTTAGTGTTCTCATCACGGAGCCAAACTTGTAAAGATCTTACAAATGTTGCCTTTCTACGCTCATTTAAATGTAGATAAACACATGCCCAAAATAACATGAGCCTAAGCACGTAATCCAGAAGAAGAGTCAATCTTTAGCCAACCATCTCCAGCAATAAATAATGGCGATATAGCTTGTGTCTACTGCTGAATCGAAGTTGGTGTACGCCATATAAGACGACCTCTCACTTCATGTGTGAAATTCGATATAAACCAACGGTTTTCTGAGCGTGGACTGTAGCAGCTTATCGTCGTTATCAGTTGGAAAATTTAGGGGGTTCATTATTTAATCCCTCCTTTCTAGGTACTTTCCTATTTCACTATGACTTATTCATATCTACTTCCTCTTTGCGCGTTGCTGCAAAGTGTAAGAACTTGGACATAAATGTTTTTGTGAAAGATCCTACTTTAATTTGTCTGCCTGGTTGTTACATAAATTTCAACTTGTAAATTTTCGATACTCGTACCAATGGAACAGTTAGGCTCTGACACAGCTGTACAATGCAGTTCTCCTCTTTTACTCTACAAAGCTTCCTGTATAGCATGAGCTAAAGAAGCTATGTATTCTAACCATTAAAGTGGAATTATACATCTGTATATGACACTAGATAAAAAAACAGGAGAAATATTTACGAAACATAATTTTAATGACTGTCAGGGATTCTGATTGAAAAACTAAGGTTCAATGTGACTTAGTAGGGAGATAGGCTCACGTTAATTGGTAAGAAAACATTGGATGTTCACTGGTCTTTTACTCTAGATTACCTTCGCAGTTGGTTAGATTATATATTTATTTATATTGAGTTTTAGTGACCAGAAATAAGCAACAGTCTTATCTTTTATACGACATGTAAGTCAAGATACAATAAGATATAACTCAACCACATCATGTCATCTGATATTAATTTTGGCACATCAAACGATCAGTATTCTATTGGGTAGCAAAAGGTTAATCATAACACGACACTCTAAGTTTTCAATTCGCAGTTACACGGATGCGACTGCAATATAATTATCCTCGAATCACTGACATAAACTAGGTAATCATATAAACACTGTACTGAACATACTTTATCTGTTTGATGTGGTGTAGATATGCCACTAGTGAAGTTGTGGCTCATTGGTTTAGGCAGTTGGCTGACTTTCAACCAATGGGTCAGGGGTTTCAGCACCGCTTCGTTTACCGAATTTTGAGCAGCTAGGTAGAACCATTAGCCCCCAGACAATAGGTGTGGCTCACAACCCACTGCAAGAACGTGCACAAGAGTGAGCGCGTTCCGGTTTTTCGAGGTATACCATTAAGTTCTTAGGCAAAAAAGGGCAATCCTCAGCTGGATCCTAGTTGACAGTCGTCTCTCTGTGCTGTTCAACTGAATCGTGCAATGAGGACTTGAAAGAATAGTTAAAATCCCCATCGTCTCTATGTAATCTCCACCCATGCACTCTCTGACTGAAGTCCGGATGAAGTGGAGGGTTGAGTCCTGCCGAAAACTATCCAGCTTTCTACTTAAAGCCAAATGCTCAGGTGAGGTTATCCTAGTAGGCCATTTCATTGCCCAGTGGGTATAGTAAGTCTGACAGAAAGTAAATTATTTCAGTTTGGGGTTTTCGGGGGATTGATTGATATCACGAACCGATGTCAGCTGTAGAACCATTGAAAAACTGGGAAAAGTGGATAGTCGTTCTGTACTAGTATGGGACTCTTCAGCAATGCGGAACCACGGCCCTGCCAGGGGTCAAACCCAGGACCGCCGAGTCTAACGGCGAGCACGTTAACCATTTGGCCAAGGTTGGACTGCCTTGCCCCACATTTTCTAACCTATCAATTCGGGAAGTAGGGCTACCGTCATCATATTAGGTGGCACTTTCAGAAACCCAGACGAAAGAAAAGGTAACGGCAGTCTCATCCCACAGTTGTGCTCAGAGAAACATCTCTTGGCGAGGTTAAAACATGTAGTCAGTCCCTGGTCGTTTCTGATCAATATGAAGAGTGTAGGGAAAGCAAAAACTTCCGGGCGGCGTCTGTGCGACAGAAGAAGTTAGTGCTTACGTAAGCTCATTGGTGAAGATTTATCGATACATTATTTTCATCTTAATCGTTCAAACGGTACTTCATTGATGCATAAACTATCCTTGCCGTCAACGTTCGATTTTTACCCTCTTTGAATCACTTTCTGGCTTAAATCTCTCCTGTAATCTTGCTGCATCCCGGTTTGATGCCCTGATAGTTAGTTTTATGCAGTAACTGTAGACTCCATGTTAATGCTGACTGGTTGATCTGGTTCAGGAGAATCAATCAATATCAACAAAGGACGAGGCATTACTGCGGAACGGTCCGAGTTGCCACACCTCATCTCATATCAGTACATCAAGTAAAAAGGCAGTGAGGCGCAAGGTGAAGATAACAAAATTCAGTCTAAAGAAACATAAAATATGAAAAGAGAGAAACGAAGAATGAGAAAGTGGTGAGATTCGGTACAGCGTCGTTAAGATGAGGATAATGTATGTATATACATCTGCGCCACTGACATCGGTTCTGAGCCATATCACCTAGAGTCTCCAACCACTGGTTCCTCTTGTCCCGTGGACCCCAACCACCTAGTCTACATCACCCCACGTGGCTCAAACCTACAGTCAGAGACTTCATACATTAGTGCCATGTTTTAGTCTGGCCACCTCGGGCCTTTTTCCAGCCTGGATCTACTTCAGCCAACATTGTGTGACGAGACAATCGGTGACTAAGCATACGTAACACGTGTCCCAACCATCCCAGTCGATGAAGGTTCACAACCTCGCCAACTGACTTACCTCTTCTCCTTAAAACTCTACTCATGACTTCTGCATTACCTACATGGTGACACCACGGAATTCGTCCTATACTACGAAGGCAATGGTGGTCAAACACCTGAACCCAGCCTTCTCATGTCTTCCACCTTCAAAGGCCATATTTCACAGCCATACATACAGTAAAACAGACTGGACTGGTGTGCAGTACACGCGACCCTTAATAGACAAATGGACATGACGGCGGTGCCATAGGTGGCGTAAGTTAGCAAAAGCCAATCGAGCCTTTTGTATTCGTGCAGAGATTTCATTGGCAACTGACCCACCAAAGCTGATCTTACTTCCCAGGTAAGTGAAGTGATCGACACACTCAACCACTTCACACTCTATGGTTAGCCGTGGCATCGTTGAAGACCAGTCCCGGAGCAAAAATTTGCATTCGGGTGGTGAGAAACGCATCCCAAACATTCTCAATTTCCCACTCAAAGTGTTCAGAAGACTCTGCATCTTGTCAGCGTCTTCACCTAACAGGACAATGTCATCTCCGTATTCTAGGTCTGACGAAAATTCTCCTGTGATTAGGTCAACGTCCGTGTAATCAGACGACGAGAGGGAGACCTCTGTAAGAATATCTATGATTAAATTGAATAAGAATGGAGAGAGTGGGCATCCTTGACGGACACCACTTGATGAGTATAGCTCCTTGGACAACTCACCATAGGCTCTAACATGCCCACAAGTGTTTGAGTAGAGAACCTTCAATAAAGTGATGTACTTACTAGGCACACCTGTCAGTGAGAGACATTGCCATAAGACTTCTCGATCAACGGAGTCAAATGCCGCCTTCAGGTCGAGAAATACAGCTATTGTCGGGCGTCGGCAAGCGTGTCTGTGTTCCAGGACCTGGCGCAGTGTGAATATTTGGTTGATACACCCGTGGCCAGGTCTAAAACCTGTTTGGTTTTCTCGGGCTTGCTGTTCTCGAGCTCCACTCAGGCATCGGAGAATTATAGAACCTAGGATCTTGGATTCTATGTTCGTCAGGCTGATTCCTCTGTGGTTATCACAAGAGGACTTCTCGCCTTCCTTGAAGACTGGAATAATCAGTGACTTAGACCAGTCAGAGGGGATCGTATTTGATTCCCATATACTGGCTAACACTTCCGTTAGCCTGACTAAGAGAACTCTACCACCATTCTTGTATACCTCAGCAGGTAGTCCGTCTGGTCCTGCTACCCTTCCCCGTTTCAGGCTACCTACCGCTTTCTCAACTTCTTCTAGTGTTGGGGGACCTGTCTCTATGTCCCATTCAGGGTCCGACTGGATAGCGGGCAGCGCAATGGTGGCTGGAGGCCAGCTAAACTGTTCCTCGAAGTGTTCTGCTCATCGTCCCAGTCGCCTTCCCTGCGAGTGAATCGCAGATCCGTCCTTCTCCGCTATAGCCTCACTAACTGTTGTTGACCATTTCCCCCCAGTCTCCTTAATAAGTCTAAATAACTGTCTACTATTACCAATCGCCGCCGTCTTTTTCATCTCTTTGGCCTCCGCTACCCACCACTATTCGCGGTCGTCGCGTAGACTTTTTCTCAGTCTACTTTTAAGCTGTGCCCGCTCTTCATTGTACCCAGAGCCTGTAGGCAGGGATGCGTTCACGTGCATCCATTAGTTCGAAAGAAGCTGCTCATATCCACTGGCTCTTTTTAGCCATTATTTTGGAGTCGGTTACAGTATCCAGTGCTGCTCTCACAGCAGACTGAAGATGGCACCAAGCTTCTTCTGGATGAGTAACAGTCTTTTGCTCCGATAACAGCCTAGCCAACTTCTCACTGAACACAGCTTTGGTGTTCCCGTTTTCCAGCAGCACTCGTAGTGGTTCTGTTGCCAGACAGTGTCTTTCTTATGTCTGGAATTAATACTGGCTAAAAATAGGCGATTATCTGAGCACAGTCGTAGTAGGCGATCACCGTTATCTGTACGTTCAGCCGGGACTCCGAAAGTGCCACCTGAGTGCCTTTCTGCCTCACTCAGTCTACCCATCTGTGCGTTAAAATCAACTGCAACAACTTCCACGGAAGGCTATTTCTTCTTAAGGTACCTGAAGAGATGTGTGTGACCGCAGAACCCATCGGACATCTGCTTGAGACCTGTCACACGAAGCCTTTTGTGCATGATCATTTTAAACTTTTGCATTTTTGGGGCCGGATGGTCGAAAAGAACGACGAATGAACCAACACCACCGCCCGGCAGACAGTGG
>OX104134.1:19068854-19277068 GCA_944470555.2 Heterobilharzia americana | reverse complement strand
CAGGTGTTGTCCACCAACTCTGGGTGCTTTCCAAGTTTGATTGTCCTTCTGTAGAGGGAAGGCGATAAGACTATAGTCCCAAACCCTGAGTGAGGCTTTATGGAGCTGTCAAACTGCCCGAAACTTTGTCCTTCCCACGAAATGCGTATCTGTTACATTTGGTATGGGATTTTAAGCCATTCTGGACAGAGACGCCCAAGTAGATCTCCTTCTGTGACGCCTCGAGCTACAGGCCAATGACAATTCGTAGATAATGTTGTAGCGTCATACTTCCCCAAAATCAATAGCCTAGGGTTTGATGACTTTCGACATTGATGCTGACCTTGATAGTTTAACTGGACTCGCTAAGCTGAAGGCACCCGGTCAAGCATCCTCGCCATTTGGCACGCTGTCGTGTTACGTTGCATTGCTCGTATTCGACTCTCTAGCCAGTTAGTTGGAACGCATCGGTATTCTGGCACAACCATCCAAAATATACTGCTCCATCCGACTACGCTATCGTGTTCTTCCTTGGTCTCGTATTCGTGGGTATATAACAAGTTCGAATAATTAGTGATTGGTCTTTGCGTCTGTCAAGTTCGCACCAGGACAAATCGTAAATTGGTGAGCCCGACGTGATTACATATCCCGACCAATGACAAACATTGAATTGGTGAGCCTGTTACATTTTATATCTGTATATTGTTTTCGTTTCGATAACATTTATGTATCCATTTACTACACTTTCTCATGTCCGACCACACTTCCAAGCTTATTTGTATTAGGCCGACTACGAACACGATCCAACTCGTGCCATATTGGCCAGACAATGCAGAAACATGGTTTCTGTATGCCGAGGCAGATTTTCGAGAACAGGGCGTCTCAGATCCTCATTCTCGATTTCTTGCCGTCATACGGTCACTACCGCGGGAATTAAACAAACATGTTACAGCACACATGTTTAATCCTGAAGTAATCCTTATGCACTTCTCAAGGCCGCACTCTTGAAGAAAAACGATCTGACAGATCGCCAGCACCTAGGTGAATTGCTTCGTAACATCGAACTAGGCAGCCACTCAACTACTGAAGTCCTTGCACGCATGCGAGAGGTAATCGGCGCACGAACATTCGACAATGGCCTTTTCCGAGAACTATTTCCCTCAAAGCTGCCACAGCCGGTGCAAACCGTGTTGGTGACACTGCAGTCTGTCCCACTCGATGACCTGGCAGCCTCAGCAGATAAAATACTAGAGATTTCTGGCAGACCCGTCTCCAACGTATATTCTGTCTGCGACAAACCAGAGCTCCAGGATTCAGATGTGACCAAGCTGTGCAACTCTGTGAAACAGTTGCTACGATCTCGAAGCGCTTTGTCACGTAGAACCCCATAAAAACGCGTCTTGGTGCATCGCAGCAAATCGCGTGGTTGCCCCAAAACTAAACCTGACAGGGTGGAAAACCCTGAATGGTGCTGGTTTCATAATACTTACTGAGACGAAACCAGAAAATGTCAGAAACCATGCAGTTTTAGCAAGGACACAAACTCTGGAAACGGTCATGCCAGCACGTGATCACGGCAACCGTAGCCGGCGGAAACAGCCGTTTGCTCTACGTCACTGAAATAAAAACGAAAGTTCGCTACCTCATCGACACCGGCTCAGAAGTTAGCGTTCTTCCCGCACCGACAAAGCAGCGTCATCACGACCCATCCTTCAATCTTCAAGCAGCCAACGGCAAGGCGATCACGACATTAGGGAGACATTATGCCTACCTCAACTTAGGTTTACGTAAACCTATCCACTGGATTTTCCTCCTGGCTGACGTTTCTATGCTCATCATTGGCATAGATTAGCTGGACCATTACGATCTACTCGTAGGTGCTCGCCATCGACGTCTGATAGACAACAACACAAAGTTATCCATTGGTGGCACCACCTATGTAGTTCCGAGTTCAACCATCGTTAGAACCAAACAACCAGTGACGCGTCCTACCGAGCAGTTTTGGAGAAATATCCAGAGTTGCGACAACCGAAGCACACTCTTCCGTGTACAACCAGCAATATTATGCACCACGTCACAACCAAAGGTCCACCTGTGGCATCCAAAGCGCGCTGTCTAGCCCATGATAAGCTGAAATCGGAGAAGGGTGAGTTCGATCACATGCTGGGACTGGGCACTATCGAACCGTCAAACATTCCATGGACATCGCCATTGCACATGGTTCCCAAAATGGATAGCAACGACTGGCGTCCTACTGGTGATTACCGAAGGCTTAGCGCCTAAACAACTCCGGACTGCTACCCGATACCTCACGTTTACTATTTGACTGCAACCTTATGCGGAATGAACATTTTCTCCAAATCCGACTCGGTCAAAGCGTACAACCAGATACCTATGGCAGCAGAAGATATCGCGAAAACAGCCATTACTACCCCTTTTGGCCCGTTTGAATTCCTGCATATGCCATTCGGTCTTCGGAATGCAGCACAAACATTTCAACTCCTTATGGATGACGTCCTCCGTGGTTTGAATTCTGTTAATGTCTACACCAATGACTGTCTCATTGCGAGTTCAGATAAGGAAACTCACCTTAAACATTTGGACCTCATATTCGAAAGACTAAAAAACAAGGCATCACAGTCAACTTGCAGAAGTGTGAAATAGGAGTTGAATCACTCAGCTTCCTTGGGCATACCATTGACAACAAAGGTATACGCCCATTCAGAGATAAGGTGACGGCTATCACGAACTATCCAGAGCCGACCATTGTAAAACATCTCCGCACTTTCAATGCCCTGGTAAGTTTTTACTTAAAGTTTATTCCCAGTTGTGCCTCTGTCATGAGACCACTCACAGATCTACTTCGAGAGACTACGAAGTTCATGGCTCTGGACAACGTGGCTAGACTTGCTTTCTCTAAAGTCAAGGAAGCCTTTTTGAACGCAACCGTGCTTATGCATCACGACCCTAATACTCCTTTGAGTATTGCTGTTGGTGCATCTGACTCAGCAATTGGAGTGGTTTTGCAACAGTTGACTGACAACCAGTGGCAACCATTAGCCTTTTCTCGAGGCGGCTGCAAGACGCGGAAACAAGATACAGTACATTTGGTAGGGAACTCCTAGCTGAGTACTGTTCTGTACGCCACTTTCGACATTCGGTGAAAGGTCGTGATTTCATCATTTTCACAGACCAAAAACCCTTTACCTTTTCCCTCAGCTCGGCGTCTGACAAATACTCCCCTCGTGAGTCACGACAGCTGGATTACATTTGCCAGTTCACGCCAGACATCCACCACATTTATGGAGCAAATAACTCGGTAGCCGATGCACTGTCATGGATGGCTTCGATAAGCCATATCGAGGACGTTGATCCCGTTGAACTAGCTAGGTGTCAAAAGGAAGACCTTGAGCTGCATCATTCGTGCTTAGCTTGTCGGAAGTGCAAAGTCACGCGACACACGAAAAGCCCTTTAGGCTCATTTCTAGCTCCAGACATGCGTTTGGATCACGTCCATACAGATATTGTAGGACCCCCACCAGAATCTAAGGGATGCACCTACCTTTGCACTCGTGTTGATCATTTTACACGATGGCCGGAAGCAGTACCTATTAAGGATATTACCGCTGAAACGGCAGCTCACGTTTTCGTCGAAAGATGGATCATGAACTTCGGATATCCATCTTGCGTCACAACCAACCGTGAGCGCCAATTTGAATGTGGATTATTTCATACTCTAACGACACTTTTAGGTTGCACTCGGTTCAGAATGACAACCTACCATCCACAAGCAAATGGCATGGTACAGCGTTTCCATCGACAGCTGGAAGCCTCCCTTTCAGCTGCAAACGCACCTCAGTGGACCGAGGTTCTGCTTCTAGTCCTACTAGGTATTCGTAACACCTTGAAAGTTGATGCTGGATATACCCCTGCAGAACTCGTCTATGGGACCACTCTTCGCCTACCAGGTGAGTTTGTTTCTCTTTCAACTTTCAAACATCTTTCCAACAGGGCATCGTACGTGACTAGGCTTACAAACAAAATGCGTTCAGTTAAGCCTTCTCCGGATAGACCTCAACCGACCGATGTCTTCGTTCGCCCCAGTTTACAAAAGGTATCACACGTGTTTACTCGCCACGACGCCGTTCGTCGACCAATTGAACCACCCTATGATGGGCCATTCAAAGTGATTAAGCGACAAGAGAAATTCTACATGACTGAGCGAGACGGATGTGAAGATACTGTTAGTATCGACCGTTTGAAACCAGCTTATTTCGAAGGCAGCCCATTATGAGTGACGTTTCAGCTCGCTACAGCCGACCGACGGATAGCTCAATTATCGAAATTCTTGACAATGTGCCTGGTAATGCACCGTTACAAAAACCATAGGCGCAACGGAAAACACGACCAGGTAGAACCGTCAGGTTCCCGGAGTATTTGTAGTCGCATTCAACTTAGTGGTGTGAAATAAAGTGCGCCAACCATATTTTCATTTTTTAATCACAAATTTTTTTCCGGGGCACTATTTTTTTATTTACCGGCAATGCGCAAAACCTTGTACACTTTGCCTTTTATATCAATTTTTGTCACCATGCAACGGAACTTTTAAAAAGACGGTGAAAACAAGCGTCAATCTTTATTTTTCGATATGTTTATATATAAATAATTCCCATTTTTAAGAAGCGTTTTCGTGGTATTAAAGACTTTTATTTATATTCCGGGTGCAACGAGCACTGGACGGAACGTCAAAAAGAACTGAGGACTGCGACCGGCATCCGATCCCATTTATTGTATTGTATCATTTAATTGCCACGACACCCTGGAATAAGTTAAGACAACCAGGGGCCACTTCACGTAGTGAGCCCATCAGAAGAGTCTTACCAGTGGAGGAACCACTGGGTTTTTACTTCTGGCTGGTATCATCTTAGGGTCCTCACGAACCCACTAGGGGGGGAGTGATCTGTAGCGTCACACTTCCCCAAAATCAATAGCCTAGGGTTTGATGACTTTCGACATTGATGCTGACCCTGATAGTTTAACTGGACTCGATAAGCTGAAGGCACCCGGTCAAGCATTCTCGCCATTTGGCACGCTGTCGTGTTACGCTGCACTGCTCGTATTCGACTCTCTAGCCGGTTAGTTGGAACGCATTGGTATTCTGGCACAACCATCCAAAAATATACTGCTCCATCCGACTACGCCATCGTGTTCTTCCTTGGTCTCGTATTCGTGGGTATATAACAAGTTCGAATAATTAGTGATTGGTCTTTGCGTCTGTCAAGTTCGCACCAGGACAAATCCTAAAATGTCTTATGTATACAACTATGCATTTTTTGTGATTAAATGCATGCGAGCCATTAATTACTTAGTTTCGAAGTTGGGTTAAACTGGTTTGTTGAGGAGCACTGTCCTCTCGACTTCCGATATTTCTCCATAGATTCGCCTCATCGCGGTAAATACGGACTTCGGAAAACGCTTGTTAAGAAGAATCATCTATGGATATCAGAAACGAGGGAGGCCATAGTAGTGAATATCGGGGAACTACTCTAGGGCGTTCTCTCTTCAAATATTAAAAGTACCTACTCGAAACCTAAGTGAACTATCTTATAGTCATGAGGACAGCTAGTGTACAATAAAAAATACAGCCCAGTTTGACACTTGCTATTTCTGCAACGGACCAAGATACTCAACAACTCCTCCTATATAGAATGAAGTTCAATCACACTCACTAAAACTTTATCGAAACAGATTGGCCGAGAAAAACTCAGTTATCACTCTTCTTGCGCTGACCCATGGTCACAGTGCAGGATACTACAGCATAACAATGCTGAAATCCAATATAACTGGTTTGAGGGAGAGGTTGACCACAGCGATTGTGTCAACCGAACGCACATCTAACACACGTGACGGGAATGACTCACCATATATTGCAAATGTCCGGAAAATGTTACCACTACTAAAATAAATGAGTGGGCCGTTGAATTAGTTGAAGGAAGTTTGTAAATCATATGATTACTTTGATGTGTTCACTTCATAACTTGCGGAATGTTCTGATATTTTTAACTCAGTTTAATGACCTCCCTTCCATACCACTCTAGTCCCGTAAAATCTTGCGCATTTTCCAACATATATCAATATGATGATGCCTGTAAAATGTATTCTCTCGCGTTAAATCACAAGACGAAATATTTGTTGTTATTTATCATTAATAAATTCTGCCTGGAGCGCCACCAAGTTAACATTGCCACACCATTGACGCCACATCAAATGGACAATCTCATGTGTAGTTATACTCTACCATAGTGCCTAAGTTTGTACTTTCGCACTCACTAGTGCTTTCAGATTTCTTCCATGCCCCTCCAGCTCCTTTGGGCTGTCGTGTTGCAATCTGATGAGTCCCAGGTGATAAAGGTGACAAAACTGCAATGATCCCCATAAAATCAGGTCTGCGAAGATCCAGCTTCTTCCCTAATACATCCTCCGAAAATTCTACTGTTTTTTGTTACCAAGTTGTAGTCTTCAACTGGAGAGTAGGAAACCGGTTCTCTCTTCGAAATCGACTAGATAGTGGCTTCTTGATCGTTCCCTTTTAGTTTCTGAAGTGACCATTTTGCTAGTTATTCAAAAATCTAGATCAGCAAATACTTACATCATCATTCATACAGCCAAATATCAACCCCGGAATCCTTTGCTTCACCAACAGACCACAAGAATGTTAAGTCATGGCTTTTCCACAATGCAAAGTGGGCAGGAAGTATCGCTGACTATTTTGCTAACCATTCAGTATATTTCAGTATACCAGCATTTCCATGGAAAGTTTATCGGCATTCTGGTTACAGCAGTATAAACAAGACCTTGTATACTTGGTCTATACAATCTCTAACATATCTTTCACTCGGCATTTGAGTATCATGTGAGGCCCGTAAGTGTGTCAAATAGCTTTGTTTGCGAAGCGGCGCAGTGTGCTATCACTGTCCTATTCATTTCTTATGATAATAATAATATATTTCGGGTATTGAATTAAACCAACCTACGCCATTTTACTGGCAACATATAAATCCTATTTCCTTGCTGGAGCTGCGAAAATTTAGAAAGGAACAAATCATCGTGCCATCCAAGGTCTTCTGGAGCAAACAATTTTTTGGACGTTACCGGTCACAAATAATGGGTAAAAGTGACATCGTTTAACGTAGTAGCGAAAATTAATGGGTGTGTAATCTCTCAGTATGAGAAGTATCCTGACAATAGTGAGTCATGTTATCTATAAGAATATATCCCATATCGAATGTTGAAAAAAATGAAGCTGAAGACGTCAGCGTTCAGTAGATTTGTACTGTCTACGGATGGCAAGTGAAACTAGAGTTAGATACTGGGATAGACGGTGGGAGGAAAATTGGATCTGGTATTGTATGGTGTCATACAGAGCGTAGCAATTGTTGAGGTCTATAATCACGTAAACAGAGTCGTTTGAATAACTCGGGCCGGAGATGCAATCCTATTTGGCTACTATTGTCATATTACAGTGGAGAACAAATGAGGTTTGGCCGTAAAACCATTCAGTAGGAATTCAGGGCCGGCAAGTCATATGGGGTCACTTTCTGTTGGCTTCGTTTTCAAGTGAGTGGTTGTCAGGACTGGAAGCACCTGCACGTTTGGATGCAAACAGCATTTATTACCAACATTTCTAAATGCACCCCTAATATGAGGCGTGAATTTGGGAGGCCGCGGTCCGGGATTTATCATCTAGCTCCAAGTGATTTCACGTCTTTAGGTGGTAAAATACAGTCCTTACATGCTGGATAGAAGTTCGAGGTGTATCTCGATGCTCAGCGTGCGTTGGTAGGATCTACCATCATAATTTGCATATCCGATGAGAAAGAGAAACATTGAGGCATGAGAAGTGAAGTTGGTCATCTTAAATTTTGGGGGAGCAGTGTTGAAGACTAGAGTATCTAAAAAGGACACGAGGAATAAGGGGCCATATAGCTTCACATTCTACCTATAGTTTACCTTCGAAGTTTTATATGGTGAATTTCTCACGACCTAGTTTAGGCTGCATTACAAAGGCTTAGAGGCTGTTTTGCATCTGAGTACCAGTAAGAGCCTTGATATGAGCACACCGGATTGGGAGATAGCTGCTATAACCTTAAGGGAGCGGAGAGTAAAGGGCATATATTGGGTCTAATGACCTCGGATAAGAGTGGTTTCCATAGGTCTTCACCATCATATCTGCATTCCGTGCTATTACGCATTTTTGCGATATCTTAGTCAGTCACTACTTTACCCGTACCATCTACTGTTGTTTCTTTTTCCTCCCTTAGCCCCTACTCTTTCTGCTGACCGTAATGGTATGGATGACATGGAGAAGGTTAGAGGCTGTTGCGCTGGTCATCAAGTGCTCGTTGTAGCTCGTAGTGTTTGTCGTGATGTGTCTTCGCACATCCAAAGGCCCCACCCACTCTCGTGAATCCCACAGGTAAGGGTGGTTTCCGTGAGTCCCCACCATCAGATCCGCCATCTCACGCTGTCAAGCTGTTTTTGTATTCTGAATTATCCTACGACCCTTCGCCAATCCTGCTGTGATATACACTATCATAAAACTTCTTTTCCTTTTGCTAACCGTATTGTTTCTGGCAGGAGCGTATGACCACTGCACATTCGCTGCAGCATTGTAGAGTGGAGGTATGTTTGTACTTGTTCAACAAGGTATGCCTAGGGTAAGATGAACGTCAGAAACATGAGCCCTAGTTGTGATCGACTAAATTTATTTACTTAGAGTAAGAAGTAAAAGACTTATCCTTCGTAGTTCAGATTGAATGGGCGTTAAATCTAGAGATCAGTTAAGTCAGGAAGAAATGGAGGTCAATCAGGGTTGCTACATAATTTGGTGTCGCAAATCGTTTCACACTCAGCTAGCTGTCTACTCTAGGTCAGCTGTGTTGTCAGATCTTGATTTGCCTTATGCACTTAGTTTTCGGCGCGGTACATCTTCGTCCTTGATATGCTAGTCTCCCTTGGGTCCAGATATCAGTAGCACCATTGTACATGGTGTCACCGTCTGAGTTGACCGTCAACGAATTGGTAAGAATCGTTAGATAGGAGGGATTCTTTAAGTAATCGTTGAAACTAGCCAGAAATAGGCATGCTTGTATGGAACCGGGGAGTTTGTTCCACAGTGTACCACACCGCATTATGAAAAACCTACATCGGAGTTTAAAGCGGTACTCATTTATTGGAACGGCATGTTCGTTGCTGCGAAGACAATATGCTGGTGTTGATGTAAAAGTAACTCGCGATTCACTTTCTTCCAAAAAATGACGAAATGGATCAACACAGGATACAGGTGAAAGAAATAATCCTTAGGGCCATCAGCCACCGTGTGTCAGGGATTATACCGGCTGTCAGCAAGAACCTTGCAGATAAAGCAAGGGAGGGGAAGCTACCCCAGGCAGGAAGGAAGACTTGGTTTGAGTAGGACTCATCGCTTTCTTGAACTGCAAAACGGTTTGCGAACGCCACAAAATAATGGACCGTGGTGACGGGCATGGCCATCAAAAAACCTGGGAGGAGGTTACGAAGCTGCCCCAGAAACCTGTACCGCCTCATTCCAAGAAGTTGACCAGACAGGGGGTTACTTTTATCACTGGTCCTAATTATGTTGTAAACAGTCTAGAGATAGCTGGGCCTATGAGTTCGCGCTTCGAAGGGAAACTTGGCCCTTAGGACACTAAATTTGAGCTAGTGAGATATGACACCGATCAGACCACGAATGACGAGTAGCTCTGCCACACTTTCATCACGCGGAGGCTGGTATCGGAAAAACTATCCAGGTCCCATCCAGGCAGGTCCCGCTGCTGCAAGAATATTAGACCGGTGATTCTGGAGGACTGTGTCAAGGCCTTCGCCAAACCAACCCGCAACCTCTTCGAGCACTCGCCAGAGTTACGCAGACACCCCAACAGATGGAAATGAACGATCTTGCCACCCAACCTCAAGGTAGGGGACAGAAAAAGACCTGTCAGCTACGGGACGATTGCCATACTCATTTTTCTGTCCAGAGCGTCAGGATGCCCGATAGCGGACGAGATTTTGGAACTTCTTAAACGGTAAACACCGTCCATACTTCTCAGTATGCCTTTCAAAATGGTCATCCATATACTAATCACTTGTCAGTGGGATGGAATAACTGGAGGTTTAGCTGAGGCGACAGAAAACCAGTACACACTACTTTTTTTGAGCCGGCTGAAGCACTTGACGATATTTCTCCCACAGTTCTGTTGCAGAAGGTTGTCAGCCGACAAAAGTAAACTTCTGCTCTCTTGGTTCAAAGCGTACCTGGGAGACGAGCAGTTCGGGGCCGAGGCTGACAGAATACGGTCAAAGTGAATACCATAGGACAGGTTGTACAGCGCTCCGAAATGACCTTCAGTTACTAGAACTCTGGTTGTCGGAAAACGGCCCGAGCCTGAACCCGGAAAGGTACAGATTAGTACTCATTGGCACACACGAAGAAGGGACAGCCGAACTCGGCGAGAAGTTAAGCAACCGCGGCGCCGCCAGTATCGGCCACCCTGGACAGCAGCTCTAACTATAAAAAAGGCAGCCAGAGAAAACGCCACTTAGTACGTTCTGCTCAGATAGCCCGGTGCTATCACCCTGAACTGTTTCTCCTAACTTTCAAATCCTAGCCACTGCCGGCACCGGGGTCTCCGATAAGGCAGCACAATGCACTCAGGGGAGACTCCAATCTTATTGATAAAATAGAAGGATGTGCAACAAAATTTGTTGTGAAGCTAAGGGGGAAGACATACTCTGAAGGACTGGAACACCTAATTCTATTCACTTCGGACTATCGTAAAAGGAGGGATGGTCTTATTGTGGCTTACAAGACAATCCATCAGGCGAACCACACAAACAAACTAACGTTACCGGCAACCTGGTGACCGTCACGGGGATACCCTGTCAGGACGAGGCATAGAACAGCTAACACCAAATTCAGGCCCAACAGTTTCTCCTAAGAAGTATGTGCCTTGTGCGGTCCCCTACCGCGATATTTGGTGACAGCCGCCTCAGCAAACTCACCCAGAAGATGGTTAGAAAATCATGTGTCATTTCGTATGGCATACCACAGATGTATCCAAGGATTCACTGATCTCACCAGCCCACCACTAATTCCTTCATATTTACCACTCTACCTCACTTGTTGTTACAATTAGATTATCAACCAACAGTCCTCTAGCAGCTAGACCCATCTGCCCTCTTTTGCCTTTCGAGTAATTCCCACATATCCCTCGCTCACCATCTTGTCATTCCTACTCGAAAAGCTACAAAGACATGACAAGACATGAAAGACATTTAATCATCCCAACAACGCGTAGCTGCCTGACCAATCTACCCATTGCAGTTGCCAACTCATAAAAACATTCAGCTTATCAGATCTAAGAGCCGGAAAACAACAGGGTTTATCTTGTCTGTTACAGGAGCAAGCAGAACAACAGGAACCAAGGTCAAAGAACCGGAGGCGAGAGGTCAATAACTGTCGGCTACCTACTCCCATACCATAGATGTTGGGTGTTGAAAATCAATAGTTGGGACTTCGCGACTCAGGACGCCTGTCCGCTTTCACTAAAAGCAACAAAATAGCCTCATAATAACCACATATGAAGGAATAAGTAACACTTTACTCTGCATCTGACGCATTTGATCCATGAGGACCCACAATCATGGTCATCTATAGAATACCTGAGTTGACAGCGGGTCCCCCAGGAGGTAAATGCATGGTGACATCCAGCAATGGTTGCGGTTTTCAGTGTGGGTGGGGCTTGGTGGGGTTGCAGAAAGGTCAATCGGAAGACTGTCATGTCCTCCATGCCTGGTGGACATGGCCTTTCCTAGACTAATGGCGTCAACTCCAAATCCCTAGAAGTTCCAACTTCAGTGTTAGAGACGTGTTGTGAAGTCGAGGACTCTACCACTTCTAGTAGCTCGCGAGGATGCATACGAAGTAACACCGAAATACGACCTATACAAGGACATCAAGAATGCTGACTGGGAGCTCCTCCAGACACTTATAAGATGCCCCAGTTGGGAAGACTTCTTCACTAGCGGTAATCTGTCTCAAACCCTCGACGAATTTTACAAGATTATTAGTTCCGCTCGGGAAACAGTTGCACCCACTAAGCTCGGCGTGAAAACAACTTTATATACATAGGAAAATTCGACACAAACTGAGAAGACCAAGAAAAAAGTACTCTTTTACTTGGACAGTTACACATGGTTTGCGCTCATCCAGTTGGCATACGAACTAGACGGAAAAAAAAAACTACTGTAACACCACTCCAGCAATGTTGCCTCTACGCCAATCCTCTTCCTACTCTAACCGCCTGAGTCCTTTCCATTCCTTTTGCTCACTGCGGTTTGACCTCACTCACCAAAGTTCTACATAACTATGCACCCCTCTCGTCTCTCTTGGGTGTACGTCGACTACTCCACTATTTCACTTTTCTTTGTCTTCCTTCCTAGATTATCTCTTTAAACCCCTAACTATTTCTTGTGACCAGTCTGAACAACTATCTGACAATTCAAAATCTGAAGAACCCAAGTACACCGCAGTCCTAGGAAGGCTAACCAACACTAAACCACCTGATTGTTATACCAGATCTATATAAAACGAGTAGCTAGATCTATTGCATCAGAATTCATCAAAGCCCTGTAACCACCCCGCAAGACCTAGAACTGAGTACGAGGAAGTCGACTGGTTTGCATAAGCTCGTTAAGCAGGTATTGAATATTGGAAGTTGTTGGTCAAATAACCTTGAGTTATCGTCCGGTAGAATGAAAGATTTTTGACTTTCTGCGACAAAGTTGCTTACATATGAAAAATCGTCTAAAATATTACTTTGGACTAACTGTTGGCCTGCTCACCCCAACAGTGCTGTTGCTGTGGATTTTGGTGAGGATAATTACTCTTCATTCTCAGCAAGCTTATCGATATTTAAATGAACTACTATTTGAAGCATTCATGCGAACGTTTCTACTTATATTTGGATATATGGGTGTCGAAAAGGTACACTATTGTCTTTTCATATATGTTTAGGTATGTGTTTACGGTGATGTTGATTTCATGAAGAAAAAGAATGACAGAGTTTTGTTCATTTCCAACCATCTCTCCACAGGTAAACAGCATTCATTACCTTCTTAATCATTTCCAAGTTGACTGGTTTATATGTTCAATGCTTATTGCTCATCAAGGTAGCTTAGGTAGGACGAGGTTCGTGCTGCATAAGAATCTCAAATACATTCCAATTTTTGGGTTTTACCTCTCACAGGTAAATTTGATTTTGAGTATGCTATTAAATTTGTTAATCGGTTCCTTGTAGCTGTACTGAGGTGCGCCATGTTTATTTAGATAAAAATTGCCCCCTCTTATTGCTAACTAATAAAAAGTAGTGAGTCTGGAGACCAACAACTTACTTAAGTTTTGTAGTAATGAAATTATTATTTAATATAGTTTACATACTTAGTTGCAAACATAGAGATATCCTTAAACACTACTTGAAGTAGATGTATGAGACTGAGATATAAACTGTAAAGACTCTTTCCAGACGGATGTATGTATCACTGCGTAGAGTGAGGATTAGTTTTATTCAGAATTTAATGTTTGCACATTTTTGTTGATTTATTTACCTAGTTATATTTTTTTGAAGGTTATCAATATCAATAATGTCAGGTTTAGCCTTGAAAAATCCTAAGAGGCTCAGTCTTTAGTATGGTGCACAATGCCAGCCTACTTGAAGGTTACATTTTCTAAAAGTGTTTTGCGAACGTACTTTGTTATTAATAGGTATGATCACAGTCTCATTCAAAATTAATGGTGATATCGAGATTGTAGACAGACTCAGCATTCTCCTGACTTGTAGGGTACTCTGGCTTTACTATTTTTATCGCATTAAGTCTTTCAATCCCAGTTTTTGTTTGATATGGAGTCACATGAACGAACATCTGGTTGGTATTTATTCTCTTCTTTGTATATTGAAACGATTTGGCACGATTAGTATATTCCATAGATTTAAGTGACGTAATTAGAAGACGGCTTACTTAGGATGATCATATACAGCTATTTTATGCTTCTCTTGTTTCACTGCAAGTTAATATGCCAGCACTTTCCTGTAATCATGTTTTTAAAGATGAACTTTGGGAGATCAGAAAGGAATTATCTGAAAAATATCAAGAATCTTTACTTGAGCTTCTTTGCCGCCAAATATTGGTATCGGTTTCAAAGTCCTGCTATTACTGTAGCCTGGTGCTGAAAAGCATCGCAAGAAGCTGTTTTATTGGCTAGTGATGCTCAGGACATAATGTTTTAAAACTGAAAAAGCAGCTATGAAAAATCTGTCTTGAAGTCTATTTGAACTGAGTGGTTTGTGATGAGTCGTTTAGTATGTGAATTTTAGCATCAAATATATAAACAGTTTTGTTGGTGTCACGTTCTTACTTTGGCGGCACGGATCATACCTTTTGTGGCTAGAAAAAGGGCATTAGTGTATTGTTTCTACATACATTATCTGAGTGTTAGAAAATAAAAGTGGTAACATATGCTTTGTTGAATTCGGCGCTTATCAAAGCTTATGAATTCTAACTTCATAGTTTGCATTTTTAGAATATCAAGAGTATTCAGCGTTTGGTATATTCATTGTGGGTTCCTGTTAAACTCATGGTACATGGCTGTCACTCAGCTGATTTCAGGCAACTATAAAACTAAAGTTTCCTCATTTTGTTTCGGAGAGATCTCATGACACGTTTCTGATGGTATTGTTGCCTCTAAAGGGATCGAATTGTGCAGATCACAGAAAGCTATTCGATCAGTTCGAGATATAATTTATTTGGGTCCATGATAATTAGGTATAATGGGCCAGGTTTGTGACGACGTCAGAAAGACTGTTCTCATTAAGAATAGCAAAACACCAATTGTTTAGAATAATTCTGATTGGATTACCCATGATAATAAAGTGGCTGACAGACACTACATGAGTGAATTTGTTACTGGTTTTTATAATCGAAATTTGAGTCGTCAATAGTGTTCACTTTCAACATCTATTGAGGATGAGCTCTACTGTGTAGAAGAAAACGTTGATAACCTGCTTGTGGAAATTTAAAGATAAGCCTTTTACTTTCAGTTACTTATATAATTCAGTGTTAGTTGTTCACCACAAGCATATACAACAGATCTTGTGGTCTTGGGCATCTGTTAGATAAATTTACATTGAAAAACAATTTTTGACCTTTGCCAAGTTACTCTTCTAAAAGAACTGTCATTTTTGAAAATCGGAATTGCAAAACAGATCTTCATGAAGTGTTCGGTTGTGTAATGCTTAAATATCCAAAATATGTCAAGAAAAATCAACTATATTGGGGAGGGCAAGCTTTAAAAAGAGATGAATATTTCGATTAGAAAATTTGCTTGTTATAAAAGTGAGATTCAAAGCTGAATATCTACTGGATTCAAGTTCATTTAATCAAATAGTTTCTTGTCAGGAGTTTTTATTTAAGAGTGCCAGCTGATCGATAGTTTAACATCCCTTAAAAAGCATTTACTTCACGTGAGCAAGAAATAAAACAAATGTATTCCACATATTTTGAGGCAATATATTGGCATGTATTGAGAATACATCGTTGCAGAGTGGTTTTCAAGTAACTTCAAGTGGCAGCCCAGACAATTGGATCATTTATTAAAAAGAAAGGTAACAAGGAGGCATGAATTTTTTTTACCTGTTTGAGTGTTTAAAGTTCACCCAAAATACATGATGGTTATAGCGACCTTTATAATGTCTACAGAATAACCAAAAAGACAAATTAAGTAAACTGGATGCCAGTAGATTGATTGGAAAAATTAATAATAAGGCTGAATAAATTTAATTGTGGGCAAAAACACAGGAAACCATCGTCGAAACACAAGCTTCTGTGAGGAAATTTGGGAGTTGGGAAGTAAAAGCGATAAGTCATTAATATTTCGAGGGATTTTACAGTGAAGGGCAACGAAATTTTATTTAAGGCAAATTCATTGTAAGAATAATTTTTGCAAATTCACTGGATCGTTCATCTGTTTGAAGAAATAAGGGAGGTTCAATTTAGCTGGCTATTGTAATGTTTATCAGTCCAGTAAAATGAAGAAAATAAAACTATACACATATCGATCACCACTTACCCGCTATTACAACTGACAATTATCTTGAAAACATGAGTCGCTTTTGTAGAAAGAACACTAAGTTGCATTGGACAATCCTAGTTTTCTTTCTTCTCTTGGTGGTAACTGAAGAACTCAAATGTAAGATCTTTGCTTATTTCTAGATAAAAGATTTCTATTTAGAAAGTCTTTATTTTAAGTCAGACTTAGGCATAGGAGCAATCGGCATAGTGTTACTGAAGTGATCAGAGTCTTCAATAACTGTGACTTTTGGTGTACTTTGAATAGTATCTATCCCATATAACTTCGTACAGAACATTAAAACTTATTAAACACAGTGTCACAGTAAAACCACCGTATTGTAAAGTCTTTTGAAGCCTTTAAAGACTTGAATATTCCCACTGATTCATAAAGAAATAAAAACTTTGGCGAATATTCAAAAGTATCATTCCTCAATGCACTGTTAACAAGAAGCGATGAAAGAATATCTATATATTCTTTCAGTTAAAAATCTAAGTGAAATGGACAGATGATACACTTTCACGGCGAGGTTCTTATTAGTCATAAAACAGATTTAACCCACTTCTTTTCCGCTCAAATCCAAAGAATTTGTACTTCCAAAACTTTAGAAGAATGATTTCAACTTCTTGGATAGATGTTCATCAGAAATGAATACCCACAGAGATTTGTAGGTGAAAATCTGTACTCGAATTCTACTCATCATTCTCTTATAACCATGGAAAAGAAGAAGTTAATTTTGAAGTTGGAATTTAGTGAAGATGCAGCAGGTGAAGTAGTAAAATGTAGACTAACGAAGGCTATCAGAAAGACATTCTATGCAGCGCATCACTTATACTGGTCACTCAGTAGTGAACATGTGTGGAGAGCACAAACTATCACTGTCAGCAGCTTCAGTGTACATGTTTCACTCCATCTGCCACTGTTGAGCTAGTTACGTAGGCCGTACAAAGAGGTAGATTATCAAACGTCAATGCTACCATATTCCAGCATGGCTCAGTAAGGGTCAACGCAGATCAACCAGAAGCTTCACAATACGACATTTAAACAGTTCCAGAAGATTTGTTTACACCAGTCTACAAATTACGACGTAACTTTTCTAAGAACGATAGGAATCGTTTACTTTACACTGCTGGGGCTCTGACAGTGCAACAGTCGGGACCTGAATTTCTTACCCGGGGGAAAATTTGCCATTCCTTATCTCTATCCACTTCTCAGTTCTTAACCAAACTTTCAGGCTCTTATGCATAGACAGCTGTTTAATTTTCGCATTGTTAATGACATAAATGATTTTTATTTAGCGCATCTACTCATTTCCTGTTGCATTACTCACTTCTTTACTTCTTCATTTCAACCCAAATTCACTCATACTGTCAAATATTTTCAGATTTCTTATGCAATTCCCATTTCGATATTCCTTTTACGAGCACAAACTACTGGCAATTATTGACCAATAATTAACAATAATTTTGTGCACACTTACTATATTTAAATGTGATTGTACAGCTGCTGATATTGCCAAAATCAAATTTGTTCTCTGAAGTCCTTATTCTTTCAAAGTTCTTAAGCTCATTTTCAGTTTTTTTCAGCATTTGTTAGTAAAACCGTTGTTGATTAGGTAGAACCGTTAGTTTTCACAACCACTAGCACATTATGAATATACGAAAATAGCATATGACAAATTTAGTGACTACAAAGAAACTGATACAGTTCTCCAAAACATATTTATTTATTTGATAGGATGCACACTAACACATAATTGCTTGGTGAATGACCTTCTAGGCAAGAATTCTTGGTGCACAAGGAGTTAACTCAGCAAATATTGTTATTGCTACATCAAATGTGCAAGTTGAATATGACTTTTTACTTTAGAAATTGCCTATATCCTACCCATATCCCCTCCGTCTCATAAATTTTTTCAAATTGACGCCAAGTAATCACTTTAAACGGTTTACACAGTAGTTCTCGCAACTAGTCGAAAAAATATATGTGATAAAATCAAGAAAAGGATGTAAAGAGGTAGGCATTAATTATTATTGAAAATGACATAAACTTGTAAATAGTTTCTATTGACTTGAGTAGCAGGGATTATTTTTGAATGCAACCCAATAATAAATTTTCTCCGTATACTTTGATGAAATGCATTACGCGAACATCATGCTACATAGTTAATTAACACTATAATACAAATGAATACTAATATGCAAGCAATCTGATCACTATAAGTGAAATATATCTATTTTTATCTCTCTTACTAGGATTCGTGTCTATTCGTTGACCGACTAAATTTTGACGTGAAAACAGCTGTAAATGTACTCAGTAATATCAAGCAACTTCAGTCTAATGTAAGTTTTTACTTAAGGCATTGTTTTTTGTTTAATGGATTTTATATACACCAAAATGGTTGACTGGATGATATGACCCATGATTTACAGATAAGAATAAATGTAGAACTTGTTAGCATACTCAAAAGCACAAATGTCAAATGACGACTGACAGTATTTGGTATGTTGCCACGTAATCTTTAGGCGGCATAACAGACATTAATACTCATTATTTTGTTGAGATAACTATAAAAAATACTACAATAAGTTGAGAAATTTGTAAAAATTACCCTCAGATTGCTTCACTCTGCATATAGTTTGGACGAAATAATGGCCAGTATTGTCAGTAATGCCACATAAAGCTTAGGTGGCAGCATAGCAGATACCGGCAGCCCAAATGAAAAGGCAAATGGCATACTTGAATGAATATAAGATTACTAGTTATGACTAAATCATTGCTTAAGCATACTTATTATTTTTTCATAGTTAACTTCTGTAGTACTGTGAAATTTCATTCTATTTTTGCTAAGCAACAAATAATACCCCATGTTTACTGGTAAAATAACATTGCTGTCGGTAATATGAAGCTTTTTAACAGCTTTTTTTTGTAAAGACTGCTTCATGTGATTGGATATTTATAACATGACCATCGATCGGGTTACTGATGGAGAATACTTGCTTGTGCAAGAAGATCTTGGTCGTTACAAAGCCTTCATCCTCTGGAAAGGGGGATTGCAAAACTTTGTAACAAGCAGTGATTTCACTGCTTAGATATGAGGTGTGGGAGCTGAAGGAGTAAATGGGAAGTCTATCGCTTTCAACCTACTTGTGTCATTAAATCACTGCTACCGAATAACGGAGCTTTCAAATAAGGGATACCCAGGGAGTGTGTAGAATGTGAAATAAAACAGCCAAAGTTGAGGGAGCGTAGATGACTTGAGTATTTGTTGCAAACATCAGAAAATCATTTTGCTGAACACAAATTTTTAACTATAATGGATATCCCAGCATGGTCAGAACCAGAGATGTTGCTTATCCACAAGGTTGTCAACTTGCTTGCAAGCTTTGTACATACAGGTGGAGTAAACAAAGGGCACAACATTTTGAAGTCACCTTGAAGCATTGTCTTTTCTTAGAAATTAAGGTTGTATCGAATGATGCTTTTTCTTGTTAAAGTCCTATTGTTTGTGGGTTTGTTTTAACGCTGGAATTTTGATAAGCAACTGACTGAATTTTTTTAAAGGCATTCAAAATATATTCATGTTACTTCGATAAAATCAGTGGTTTTCTTTTGAGGGTGGAACATTTAAATCTGTCTTCCCTCAATTCTAGCTTTTTCTACCCTAGTTGACTAGGTGACTGAGTTTGGGAAAAAGTAGCTTTTTTGTTTGCCTGGAGTTTAGTTTGTTTGGAATCCACTGATGTCTTGAGCATAGTACTAAGAAATAACACAAACAGTTTGCTGCAGATCTAGTTCAGAACGAGTAAAATCGATCGTCGTGTTTTACACGTTTCCTATGTTTATTTTACCTTCAGTCTTGAAGAAGTTGTTCTTCTGCATTTACTTGTCAGTCCTTGTTTTTCTACTGCAGCCTAATATCTAATTACTGATTTGCCTTTTCTAGATAAGATGTTTTAGGGGGTGTAAAAATTAATCAGTGTAAGACTGTATATAACTTTTCTCAGTATTAACCAGCTTTTTAGTGAATTCGCAAGCGAAATAGTGCCGGATTGAATCATACATGTTTGAAAAGTGTTTCTTTCAGCAAACATATTCCAATTAGATTTCTTTTATTTAGCACGTTCTTTCTCAACAATGAAAAGAAAGCAAATGTGGAGTGAATTTCTGTCCCAGGATAAGATACCAAATAGTCGCGAAAACCTTACTATTTTAGTTCATTATGGAAACTATGTGAGCATATTAAACTTACCCTTGAGTTGAAAAAAATTGATTACCTGGATTTCAGCACGCTTTTCCAGTAGATTGATTTGCTTGAGAAACCTCCAGTATAACCTCTTTCCCTTACACACTTTACTGTTTATTTATGATACCACAGAATCAATGATTGAATCAGCTGTGATGCTGTCAAAGTCAGAAAGCTAAGTCATAGTTGTTAATTAGGCCTACGAGTAGGTTGGTTGGCCTTTCTATCTTACTCTGGCAGATTTGATGTTGGAAATTGGATTAACGTTTCTTGCAGTGCAACAAAATAAGAGTGCTCCTCTCTAATGTATTCACATATCAACATTATATCATATTCTTTGAGGGACTGGCAACCAAAAGTTGACTGACAGGAGTTTACTGGTAACCTGTCGAAACTGAAATGTAGTCCAGATTTTACCTTAACTTCAGGTGTACTTCCAACCCTAACACCTAAAAAAATCATTTCAACATGGTAAACGCTGGTCATATCTTGTAGTGTGTTATATTTACTACCTTTAAGTAATCATCTACCAGCAAACTTCAATTTGTTAAGAAATCGTTTGAAATTAACCGCCTTCAAAATGGGAAATCAGTTTTGCTGCTTCTGTTGTAAATTTTTCATGCCATTGTTCAGGTCAGAGTTAAGGAATAGAAACTCAAAGGATCAATGGGTCACCTTGAACGACCAGCTGGAGTTTCTCATGATAAATTAAAAAGGGAAAAGATGAAGAGTAGAGATTCAAAACCAGTGACTTACAAAGTAACCTTGAACAACATTGGATTTGATGGGGTAGTATTTACCTTCAGGGATGGACTAGGGTTAATTTTGATTTATTTTTGGACTTAAATTAGTTTCACACTCATTTTTGCCGAGGATCAGAGAGCAGAAAATTCAAAACATGAATGGTGTCCGTATGATGATAAACATTGCTTAATTGATCTGAATCACCAATCGCGATTACTTTATAAATCATAAGCTTTGCCACGCAAATAAATTAGCAATTCCGTGATGTGTTTCCACACCATAGGTCCTGAATTACCTACATCTACACCTCTTTCTAAAACAGTGTTATCACATTGGTGGGTAACTGCTCTTAGAGAAGGCATGTCTGTCTGAGTATACCCAATACCAGTAAAGTTTATAGCCTATCTATGTCTACTGTAGCGATAATGAAAATCTATCAAGTACCAAATAAAAGGAGTACGTGAATTGGCGGCTGATAAACAGTAACAAAAACTGAAGTATTTGAAGTTGTCCTGCAAAGTTGATTTTCTTAATGAAATCACTATAACGTTTTACTTGAAATATCTACAGGGAGGTAGGATATTTTTCAGATAAGTGTTAGATTAAATTATCCTATAAGCCTGTTTTGTGTTCAGTCACAAATCCTCGCTGTAAAATTTTCCAGATAGTTCATGATCATTAACATACTTATTGACTCTGTCTCCAGTCATTTAACTTTAACTTTTCAAGTTAATAGCTGAACAATGTAACTGGGAAAAGTCTTCGATAATTCAGTAGTGGCTAGTTAGTGTGTTTTAGTATCTTTTGTCTTGCTAGGTTATTCCTATGGTAAGTTTTAAATACGTCAAACAATTAGGAAATGCATAGACTTTAAGCATCAGAATTCTGTACTATTGTTATAAACTCTAAATTTTAACACAGAAAAGTAGCATTACTGTTATGATCTTTACCACATTTAAATACTGGAGAACATCTACTTAGAGTAAAATCCAAATATAAAATGTACAAATCTTGTCGGTTCCTTTATCGTTTCTAAAACCAGCACAGGACAGTAACAGCGAGAGAATTTGAACGAAGATTCTTGACTGCACAGAAATGATAAAGATCTAAAATGCAAAGTCATTTAGAATATATAAAGAGTTGCTGTCAACTAAGTTCGTAAATACTTGAACAAGGTTATCCAGGATCACAGCAACAATCTCACGAATTCTTTTACTGATAGGTTTGAAAATTATATCAAAATGTGATTATTGGATTACTCCGAAGTTTGTGGTTAGAGAAAAGAGGGGTTATTCACAAAAATGATTCTTTTTGTTGCCATTTCCTCACTACTGGTGAAACTAGTTTATTTACGGTCTCAATTACTACACGTCCAGTTTTTTCATGATCAGAAGATTTAATCGAGTTCTGTTAAACATTTTTTATTGTAATTAGACCACTTTCATTGGTTTGAGTCAGTCAAAGAATCAGGGTTTGTTTCGATTGGTACAATGTTGACTACTTATTGCCTATTTTTTAATAAAGATGAATGGCTTATCAGTGTCTAAAACACCAAAACCAGTTATACCACTTATCTTGAAGGAAGAAGAAGATATAGTACGGCTAAAAATCGGAACTACCTTCTGAAATCGGAAACCTGGTACGTGAAATCTCACAAAACACCAACGTTGTGCTCTGAACGCTTTAAAATCCGACATATCAAGTGTGATAACTAGAGCTGACAAAGGTAACGGCAAAATCTTGTTTTGATTTTCCAAACAAGCCGAGATTACATTAAAACTTACTTAAATGATTTAATCAGATTTGGCTCTCAATTTCTTCCTGGATATCATTAAGAAATATGTCTTGGATGTTTCGAAAACAGTAATTCGTTTTGAAATGAAAGTGCTTATGGCAGTAGTTTATATCACTTGGTGTATATTGTATCAGCCTTGGTATTATGAATTCTTTACGCCTTTTCATTGCATTTTCTGAAGCTAAATTTTGGTTTCCAAATGTTAAGTCGTTATTAGTGTGGACACCTAACACACATTAATGAATAACAAGGAGTCGATAGCGGCTTATAAAGTAAAATATATGCCATTTACTCATAACCACTAAAAGCACTTTGGAGTAAGTAACTATAGTTGTTTCTAAGACAAAGAATATATCTGATACACAACTACATGGTGAGCATATAAACTATCTTTTATCGAGAATCCATTCATTTATCATGTAGAGCGCAATTAAAATAATCTCTATCCCTGAGAGATGTGATGGTTTACACTACTCAGAAGTCTTAATCAAGTAATTACGAGCTGTCAAACCCTATTTCGTTATTAGCATTTCTTCAGCTGAGACCATTCTATGATGAAAACTACCTATGAATTCTACAGGTCGAAAAAAACAAGACAAAATTTGGTAGAGTTGATTCTGAAGTTTTTTCCCAAACCAGTTAGAGTTTTATAAAATATGTGACCAAAAGACGTTCAGCAGCTCAAACACGTCTCATGAGATGTTGATATTTTTTGAGCATACGAACATTCGAAATTAGCGATGAATGGTGGCTAGAAGTGGAATTCAGGATGCAAGTCCTGTCCTTTCTGGGACTCGTCAGTTGGATGTACTTACCTCCAAGTGAGTGTTTTTATTCCCAATAGGACTGCAACCAAGGATCAGTCGCTTCAAACACCAGAGCGTGTTATCCACCAAATGACTGAGTCACAATAGCCGATCATTTTTCACAGCAGCCCATATGCCAATCGACGAAGGAGATTTACAAGTGATAAAGTCAAAGCCATACTTAAGTATCGAGACCACGCTTTCAAAAAGTTTTTCCATTAAAAGTACAAATCAAATTAGTAAGGGAATAGTGACATTTGTAGTTAACTAATACATTAATGTATAGTGCTCACCAGTGACATGCTTCCAGATGGATATCAAGGAGTTCTAATCAGAAGATGTGACCTGTGGGGTCAACTGGCCGGAAGGGAAGCGGATGCCAACTGAAGACCTTAAGTAGTAGTCTCACTATATCTCAAATTGACAGAAGTAGGAAACTGTGGACTATCGAACTCCAACCCAGTGGCCGAATGGTTAACGCATTTTCCGTGAAACCTGAAGGTACTGAGTTCAATCCGTAGCCGGGTTGTGGGTGCTTACTGTTGAGGAGTCCCATACCAGGAAGAAACAGCTGTCCAGTGTTCCCAGGTTTTCAATGGTTCTCCAACTGATATCAGTCCGTGATGAATACTACCTCAAAACTGAAATCCCCACTGATCTAAAAGAAAACTAACAGAGGTATTAAAATGCTTTGAGATTGGAACTGCTGATTGTTTCCGTCTCTTCATCCAATAAAATTTATTACCTCATAAATAAATATACATATCCGTTATTCTTACGTTTCTAACGAATAGTTTGTACATTTTTCCATACGTCTCTTCATATCTTTTTGTTATTCAGCTTTGGGTGTCTGTCCTATTCACTGATTTGTTGAGATTTTTCACTCCGAGGTCGTTTCACCTGGGGGAGTAAGTGATAACCTTCGAGAATTAGATGGATAATACATTTTAATCTGTAACTGTATTGTGGTATTGATTATTTAAAACACCATAGGTCGAATTAAGTATTTGAAGGTGTATTGATAGTAAAAAATTACTCCTTAGCTGGTCGGTAGTAGCTTGATAGTTATAATTTTTAAACTCAGTACACCAGGTAACGCCAAAATCCTCCGGTGTAGCTAGCTAATGATTTCTGTTGTCTCTAAAGCCACACACATGATAATTTGTGATTATAAATGCTGAAAATATACTTTTTTAAAGTGAGTCATTGTTTAACTTTGGAGTGCTTATCAACTAGATAAAAGTCACTAACGTTTATGTATTTTAAAGAAAAATTGAAGGTAGAACTTATTCAGAAGTACATTGTATTCAGATTCCCTTCAACACTTATCTCTTTTTGATACCAACTATCAATATTGTCTTCCATAAATTGCACAAATTAATATTTTTAACGCTCATGCTTCCTTTCCCATGGTTGCTTACTAGCAAATGGGTCTTCAAGACTTTCTTTGGGTTTTCAAGGTTTGTGTTAAAATAGCCTTGACAACAGAATAATAAAACTTGTGAAGTTTTTTCCATTTGAATCTGTTAACATTTAGACTGACATTTTTAAGTAAAATATTTGAAGACAATAATTGTTCTACCTCTAGGTGTGTCACTGCTGGCAGACTGGTGCTTTGTGTTGCCCAAGAATGAAAACAGAACGATTACTGTAGTTTCGCCAAGCTACTTCACCACCGATGCCACTGAAATACCCAGCTGTGCTTTTTAATTCTGTTAAAGATTGTATATTTGAGAAGAATTCAGATCCTTGGCCATAAAATCACACGCTTGAGGCATTAGGCTGCAGTGTTGTGCCAAAAAACGAAGAAGTTTATTAGGAAACATACCTTTTATCTCTTTAGAAGCCTAAAATGAGCTATGCGTACCAAGCTATCATCTATTTCGATGCGCAGTGTAAGCTGGTGTTAATATAGAATATGCAAACTGTGGTAGAATGATGTTATACATTAGAAAAGTCTTTTTGATATTGCACACAGTGGTATAACATGATATAATATATAACTTCTCGAGTAGAATTTAATTTGTATAAGCAAATCAAGGTATTTAACTTGTACAACTTTCCTAGACTTTTCTGCCTTCTTTGACTGATAGACTGCAATAAGATGGGTAATCTAGAAAAATTTAGACATAGCCATGCACACGATGTCACACATTCGCGCAGCACAGTGGAGTCCAGTTACAGTTCTGATGGCCAATTTAACTAAATGGATCAGTGAATCTCTGTTCATGGCTTCCATACCTAACACATATAATGGAAATGATGCAACATCAGCGTCGTATGTGTGAAAATTTTCACTACCAATCGGATCGGAGAGTGAAAAACAATAGAATTATGAGACCGATAGCTGCTACCTTGACGTGGTTGTCGGGCTTGCATATCACAATGACCCAACGGGCTATGTTGGTAGAACCAGAACCAGAAAGGTCTGTTGGATAGTGGTCAGACGTAAAGCAGTTACCGTTATGGTGTAAATTACTACACTATGATGGGGGTCTGAGGGCGAAGTCGTACTGCTGTTAGCTGGATGGGGTGTGACAGCAATAAGGTGTTTCCCTTGGATGACCAGCAGTGCCATGCTGATGCTGCCTTCTTAGTGGAAGGGGGGTCAGAAATGGTCGTCCCCAAAAGTAACACACTCCAGCATGCCCCACTGTCTGCCGGGCCGGTGGTGTTGGTTCATTCGTCGTTTCTTTTCGACCATCCGGCCCCAAAAATGCAAAAGTTTAAAAAGATCATGCACAAAAGGCTTCGTGTGACAGGCCTCAAGCAGATGTCCGATGGGTTCTGCGGTCACACACATCTCTTTCAGGTACCTTAAGAAGAAATAGCCTTCCACGGTGTGGGCAGCCGGGAAGTGTCAACCGCCCTCACAACTCGGTCAGCACTCAAGTTTCTTCTGACTGCTATCAACCTCCTCCATCATTACCTTCTAATCTTCCTTCACGTCTCTTAATTAATGATGCTGCATCATCTTCAATTTCTCCTAGCTCTGCAGCCTTCGACAACGATCTGAGTCCGCAAAACAGAACCACTGGTCTCCTTAAACCACGCTCCAAATTACATATTGGAGCCTTCAATGTCCGCACCCTCCGTCAAATTGGTCAACAGGCTTCGTTGGCAAAGACTCTAGCAACTCGGGCATGGATGTGTGCTGTGTTTGTGAGACACGCATACAGGACCCAAGTGTCGTTATTCACCTGACCTCTTTCAGCCAATCTGGTGAATCCGCAAAATTCACCCTTCGAGTTTCTGGAGATTCGATAGCTAGCTCTCGTGGTCTTGCAGGTGTAGGTATAGCACTAAGCACCAGGGCAGAAAACTCACTACTAGACTGGATCCCAGTTGATAGTCGCCTCTGCGCTATGAGGCTGAACGGCACAGTGAGAACTAAAAGGAATAGTGAGACTCGCCGTTGTCTCTTTGTAATCTCTGCTTACGCACCCACTGACTGCAGCTTGGATGAAGTGAAGGACGAGTTCTACCAAAAACTGTCTGGCCTACTCTCGAAAGCCAAACGTTCGGACGTAGTGGTTGTTGCAGGTGACCTCAACGCACAGGTGAGTAGACTGAGTGAGGCAGAAAGGCACTGAGGTGGCACTTTCGGAGTCCCGGCTGAACGTACAGATAACGGTGATCGCCTACTACAACTGTGCTCAGATAATCGCCTATTTTTAGCCAGTATTAATTCCAGACATAAAGAAAGACACTGTCTGGCAACAGAACCACTACGAGTGCTGCTGGAAAACGGGAACACCAAAGCTGTGTTCAGTGAGAAGTTGGCTAGGCTGTTATCGGAGCAAAAGACTGTTACTCATCCAGAAGAAGCTTGGTGCCATCTTCAGTCTGCTGTGAGAGCAGCACTGGATACTGTAACCGACTCCAAAATAATGGCTAAAAGGAGCCAGTGGATATGAGCAGCTTCTTTCGAACTAATGGATGCACGTGAACGCATCCCTGCCTACAGGCTCTGGGTACAATGAAGAGCGGGCACAGCTTAAAAGTAGACTGAGAAAAAGTCTACGCGACGACCGCGAATAGTGGTGGGCAGCGGAGGCTAAAGAGATGGAAAAGACGGCGGCGATCGGTAATAGTAGACAGTTATTTAGACTTATTAAGGAGACTGGGGGGAAATGGTCAACAACAGTTAGTGAGGCTATAGCGGAGAAGGACGGATCTGCGATTCACTCGCAGGGAAGGCGACTGGGACGATGGGCAGAACACTTCGAGGAACAGTTTAACTGGCCTCCAGCCACCATTGCGCTGCCCGCTATCCAGTCGGACCCTGAATGGGACATAGAGACAGGTCCCCCAACACTAGAAGAAGTTGAGAAAGCGGTAGGTAGCCTGAAACGGGAAGGGCAGCAGGACCAGACGGACTACCTGCTGAGGTATACAAGAATGGTGGTAGAGTTCTCTTAGTCAGGTTAACGGAAGTGTTAGCCAGTATATGGGAATCAAATACGATCCCCTCCGACTGGTCTAAGTCACTGATCATCCCAGTCTTCAAGAAAGGCGAGAAGTCCTCTTGTGATAACCACAGAGGAATCAGCCTGACAAACATAGTGTCTAAGATCCTAAGTTCTATAATTCTCCGACGCCTGAGTGGAGCTCGGGAACAGCAAGCCCGAGAAAACCAGGCAGGCTTTAGACCTGGCCGTGGATGTATCGACCAAATATTCACACTGCGCCAGGTCCTGGAACATAGGCATGCTTACAGACGCCCGACAATAGCTGTATTTCTCGACCTGAAGGCGGCATTTGACTCCGTTGATCGAGAAGTCTTATGGCAGTGTCTGTCACTGAAAGGCGTGCCTAGTAAGTACATCACCTTATTGAAAGCTCTCTACTCGAACACTTGTGGGCATGTTAGAGCCTATGGTGAGTTGTCCAGGGAGCTATACTCATCAAGTGGTGTCCGTCAAGGATGCCCACTATCCCCATTCTTATTTAATTTTATCATAGATATTCTTATGGAGGTTTCCCTCTCGTCACCTAATTACACGGACGTTGACCGAATCACAGGTGAATTTTCCTTAGATCTAGAATATGCAGATGACATAGTCCTGTTAGGTGAAGACGCTGACAAGATGCAGAGTCTTCTGAACACTTTGAGTGGGAATTTGAGAATGTTTGGGATGCGATTTTCACCACCCAAATGCAAATTTTTGCTCCAGGACTGGTCTTCAGCGATGCCACGGTTAACAATAGAGAGTGAAGTGGTTGAGTGTGTTGACCACTTCACTTACCTGGGAAGTAGGATCAACTGGTGGGTTAGTTGCCGATGAGATTTCTGCACGGATACAAAAGGCTCGATTGGCTTTTGCCAATTTGCGCCACCTATGGCGCCGCCGTGATGTCCGTTTGTCTATTAAGGGTCGCGTGTACTGCACACCAGTCCAGTCTGTTTTACTGTATGGCTGTGAAATATGGCCTTTGAAAGTGGAAGACATGAGAAGGCTTTCAGGTGTTTGACCACCGTTGCCTTCGTAGTATAGGACGTATTCCGTGGTGTCACCATGTAGGTAATGCAGAAGTTAGGTGTAGAGTTTTAAGGAGAAGAGGTAAGTCAGTTGACGAGGTTGTGAACCTTCATCGACTGAGATGGTTGGGACACGTGTTACGTATGCCTAGTCACCGATTGCCTCGTCACACAATGTTGGCTGAGGTGGGTCCAGGCTGGAAAAAGGCCCGAGGTGGCCAGACTAAAACATGGCACCAATGTATGAAGTCTCTGACTGTTGGTTTGAGCCACGTGGGGTGATGTAGACTAGGTGGTTGGGGTCCACGGGACAAGAGGAACCAGTGGTTGGAGACTCTAGGTGATATGGCTCAGAACCGATGTCAGTGGCGCAGATGTATATACATACATTATCCTCATCTTAACGACGCTGTACCGAATCTCACCACTTTCTCATTCTTCGTTTCTCTCTTTTCATATTTTATGTTTCTTTAGACTGAAATTTGTTATCTTCACCTTGCGCCTCACTGCCTTTTTACTTGATGTACTGATATGAGATGAGGTGTGGCAACTCGGACCGTTCCGCAGTAATGCCTGGTCCTAGGTTGATCTAGATGGATGGATGGACCAGAAGGCTGGGTAGTCACGTTCATGTGGTAATGAGTAATAAATTTCGCTATAGGTGTCATCTAGTAACCAAAGCTAAATCACTGTGCACTGTATTAAACAGGTTAATCTAATATGGTATATGAGAATACTGGAGAAAGCTACAGGTTGTAACAACAAGGGATTGCATAAATCTATAGCTCCTAGGTTTTATTTGTGTAGGCAGTTATTAGTTTGTTAGTGAAACAGCTGAACTTGAGAGTTAGAATTTTGTAACACACCAATTTGTATCAGTATTAGACTCCCGAATATTCCTCTATCTTATCTCTCTTTGAATGTGAAACATCTTATGCAACAAAACTCCTATTACTTTTTTTTACCTTCAGCTTTTTAGGTATTACTCATATCTTTTTTTATTCTTAAAAGTCTTACATCTTAGTGATTTCTCTGAATTATGCTACTGTGCATTTAAATGTCATGGAAAATTATGCAAACACGATAAGTTTATTATTCGCTAGTGGCTAACTGATAATATGTTACACTTTGTACACCACAGTTCATGTATCAGTGAATATATATTTAATGTATTGCTTTCTGTTGATGTTATGATTATAGTTATCATTATTATCCTCACTATTTTATTCTCCATCTTTTTTATTTACCTACTGACCCGAATCCCTATCACAATAAAATTATCTAGTTCTTAAAAGACAATACGATATTTATTTCTAACCATCGAAAACTATCCAGCTGAACTTCGTCACAAATATTAATCGCTTACAGTAAGTGTCATTTTGACACTTTTGAACCGCTTGTGAAACGGAAGATCAATCTTTCCATAGACACTCAAAAAAGAAATCCAGCTGCTTTTAAGGAAATTTATGAATGGTTTTGTTTATCTGAAGAGTCATTTATGAGTAAAGTAGACAGCTTCTTGAGGCCAGCTGCACATGGTCGTTAAGTAGGCTTTTGGTTTATATTCAGTTGCGATGAAAAGAAGATCGTAAACTGAAAAAGATAATTGAAGGTATATTTTGATTGCAAGGGACCCATTTTACAACTCTTTTCTACAAAAGAGTTTAATTTCATAACGCTGCTAAATAGAGAAGAAAGCTGAATTGATTTGTGTCATATAAATTTCATTCAAACAAACATGCAGTTTAATGTTAGTAGCTGTGATATATATCTGCTTGTTAATAGGTAGGTAGCTGAAGTCTCTTTTTTCAGTAATTGTTTTAAATGCATATGCTAATATTGTAGATAATTTCATTTCTGTATTTCGTATCTATATTGTAAAATAAATATTTCACTATACTTTTTATTTATTTTGCAAGTGTCACTCCTATCCAGCATGAGTAAAATTATATTCCTAAAAACCGTTGGTAGTAAGATGTATGCGCAAGAATGAAATATATCTTGAGACAGACACCATAAGAAAATACGATTAGAAGACATATACACTTCTAAGGGATCAAGTGACACGTTTTAGTGGAAAATGCAGGATAATATAGAAAATGTACAGGTGAATAAACGATAAGTAGCTTTTAATTTTGTCATTCTCGTAATTCAATCTGTGTTTATGCTCAGCCTTGATGTATAATATTGATAATTCAAGGGTCTTGAAGGATATATGTAAGAAAGAGAATTATGTTTGATGGCGAATCATTATTTTGTAAAAATTAAAATTTATTTAAAATGAACTGATTGTAAAACAAACTTTTAAGTTTCATTGTCATACAACCCTTTTAGCGGTATATTTCGAGTCGGAAATGACTGGATTTAATGGAATAACAGTGACCAATTTTTGATTTGTTTATTTGTGATAGTGGTACTGAGTGGCTTTACAGACCACCCAAGTAACGGTCGAAGTAACCAATTGGCTTTCTTAATTTCGGCTAGAAAGGCAGGTTTTCATAAAACAGAGAAGTCTGATTGGTAGTTTCAGTAGTTGCAAAGGTGGCCTTTAGAGTCATCAGTGGTACTAGTGTTATTCACACCGCTGTGTTATGCCACCTCAACCAAACTTATTTTTACTGTATCCGCAATCAGGTATGTTAGGTGTACTTTCGTCTGTATATGTGTGGGTTAATATTCACTACCAGAGTGGCAAAAATATTTTAGTGTCGACTTATACTAATTTCAAGCATGGAGTGCGAAATAGGTTAGTAGGTTGAGCAAAAAGAAATTGTTGAAATTAGGTGACAGAATTTCTAACTGACACAATTATCTAAATAGGGCAGGCACGCAGTACAGAATTATATATTATAGAACAAAACACTCGAAAATTATTCACTCGGCTAATAAGTTCCACCGGCTATCGTTTGTTCATTGGATATTTGTTGCTATTGGAGTGTCTAATTTCTCACAGCCTTATAGTCAACATTGAGATTAACAGTGATAATCGGCATATTGGCCTCCGTATACACGTGTTTTGATGTTATTCTTGATAATATTATAATGTAGCTTGATAGTGTTTAGTGTTAGCATACAGAAAACAGTTTATATTCTATTTGTAGTTAGTCAGCTGGATATAAACTGTATTCAGACTTTCGTACTGGGTATCAATTCACCACCTCTGATTAATCGAATCAGTGTTGCAAACAAAGCGACAGGTCATTTGAACTTCTGAGACGAATTCTATCTCATTGGTCACTAAATATGTGGGTTTAATATGTAAACTTTAATACTGAGGATTCTAGTATATGACATTTAAAGAAATGTCAATTATGCTGTGAAGTGGCCAATACTAATAGCTACCCATTTGGTAGTTACTAGCCGGATATTAACAATGACCAGTCATTTGTACCTACTGCGTCAGTAGTGTAAGGCTAGAAGCAATATTCTCAACCTATATTCCTTTCATAAGTGAGAGATGTCATGACCCACGATCCTGGTATATAAAACTCTTATGATTGAAAAAAGAAGTAATAGGTTCAAATCTCAGAAAAATGTGAAATCCTACTTTCATGAAAAAACCTTTCGATAAGATAACCGTCGTAAAATGTTTCAAGACTAACAAAAATATTAGAGGTAAGACTATATACATATGTATATACATATTATATAGCATGATTTAAAAAGGTTTTTGAAGTTGCAAAGCAGGACTGAGACAACCAAGTGAATCTCCACAAAAATGTTGGATTGGTTCAGTGTGTTAAAATTCGCTTCTGCCAGTGTAATTTAGTGACTTGATTAGTCAACGAAATTTTCACCAGCAGAATATCAAGTAGCTGAAAATAAGACGGGATAAGTTCACCCTAATCATATTTTTGAGTATTTGTGGAAGGCATGATCTTTAAAACATGGATACAGATAAACAGGTAAGTGCAAAAAGCTGACATACAATGGAGCTTATCTTTCAAATAAAGAAATAATTAGAGGTCAACTGATATTTGTCAGTAAACAAGGTTCCAAAGTATTTCTGACACCTGGTCAACTTTGAGTAGTAGATTGATGTTTCAGATTTTTTAAGAAACAGAAGTGTGGCATGCATGACTGATACATATTTTATCAACGCTTAAACTTCCTTTTTGTCTTGTATTTGTCTTTTTTTCAAAAGAAAAACTTACTCAAAACTACTATGAAATGTATTTGTTGACTGATGGTTTGGCTTTACGCGAAACAGTTATTTGCAAAGGAAATGAACAGTTCTGCTGGTTTTAAAATCAAACCTGGTACTGCTTAGGGGATCAAGTGGTGCGTTGTACACATGCTCTGTTTGCTAACATATATATTCTGGTTTTCTACTAGGTTAAGGTTGGTTATACCGTTCAACTGGAAGCGAAATCCTTAATATGACTATCAACTCTCCGGACAGAGAATCGGTATAAGTTCACTTTCTTATTTGATTGTATCTACAAGTGACCGTAATTAGTCAGTATTATTTGGCTACAGGGGTCAACAAGAGGATTTTTTCCTGAGATTATGAATTAACTGTGATAGCGTAACTACTGTGGTTTTGTAAACAAGGTAATTCTTCATATTGTACCGCCTGACACGAAAAAACAGTAACTTCCTCGTTGAGTACTATGAACGGAGACCTGCCTAAGCACTACTAAAATTGCGTTAAGTGTATATAACAATAATTGTTCAGTAGTTTTTATTTTTAGCCGTTTATCTTAAAAACACGCACGAATTACCTATCCTATAATATAAACGAACAGATTTTGTAGGTTCAACTTTGAAATATTCTTGAAATCGATTAGAAATAGGCAATTTTGTTACTGTTAACCCTAAAATTATACTAATTTGTAGCCAACTTTGTCTAACTAACAATATTATCTGATACAAGTGAGTTTAGATTGATAACAGAATGAAAGTTCCCTGAAGTATCACAGAGCAGACTTCTGTGCGAAACGTTGGAATTATATGATTTCAAACCAGCTGTGACTTGCGCAACTACAATCTATATCTGATGTCAACGTTTTACTCAGTGCCAAATATTTGCCATACTATGCGATCAAATACTGATCATAGTTTATATACATTATTTTGTAAACGTATTAAATTATCAAAGAAAACTATATAACTGGTACAATCAGGATGAAAGTAGTTTCAACTTTTTGAAAATATTTGTTTCATGAATACATTCACATTTAGGTCGTCTACCGACTGAATGCAATCTGCATGCCATTCAGTCATAAATGCCCTCATCGGCAAAGTGGGTGAGACAGGTGATGTAAGAAGGAGAACACGACTTTAAGCTTGCCTTTGAGGCTGATTAACCACATACTTTATGTCCTTAAGCACGGCTGTGAACAATTTCATAGTTTTTCAAAATCTCATCAAAGACGACAGTATTTCAAATAAATTTGTTGAAGGTAAGAAAAGTTAGTTAAAGGAATGTTTCGGAGTTTTCTGAAGACGCTATCTATTAAGTATTGCCCATGTAGTAGTTTTGGAAGCGAGTTGGGTCAGGAATTTTTCTGAAAACCATCTTGAAGCACAAGTGCATTGTTTATTAGTTTACTCCCGATATACAAAAATGATAATTGGTGTATTTCATTACTTCAAATGAACCAGATATCGTCATGAATACACCTTTTAGACGGGGATTATGTGATTCGGTTTAAAATTGCAGACACAAATTTAAAATAACTCCAGTATCTTGTTGACTAATATCCCCTACACTTGACATGGATTCTTTATGTCTGAATCAGTTAATGACAATCCCTTCATCAGATATTTCTAAATTAACAATTTTTGTATTTGTAATCGTGAATAACACGACCAAGCATACAATAAACTACAAATAATCAACGCAGCATTCAGACTAGGAAATGAGTAATCTATTTCACAATCAAAAAGACTATTACCCCTGAGTAATAAAGCATAGAATAATAATGTATAAATACAAAAAAATTCGACCAGCGGTTTCTGTGGTTTTATCATTTTGAAAGTAGTTTTAATAAAAGATTGAAATCATATGGAGAACCAATAAAAATTGGGGAAACGTGACTGCTATCTTCTCTCAGTTTGGTATTTCGTAGTTGCGTTCACCCACGACCCCTCGAAGGATTAAGTCTAGCATCACTAAGTCTCTTAAACCGTGCTAACATTTAGCCAGTGGGCTAAAATCCTATGATCCCTCACGATGTCATGAGTCCGCATCGTTGACAGGTTTCAGAGTAAGTCCTAATAGTTGTTCAGGGCTTTCATGTTTTCAATGTATTTCCAAATATTGTTTACCTGAGATGAAAGCTAATTGAGAGAAATCAAAAAAAACATTGAAAAACAGTGCTTGTCAAATATATACTTTTGGTAATGCTTCTCTAAGATATGTGTTCGTGTTTTTGCCACATCTCTTTCCAACGTAAGAAATGTACAAGATTACCATCAGAGAGAGTTGGGCGGATCAGAGTTAGATCTTGGATAAGAAATAATTAACTCACACCACAGCAAAAAAGTCTATTTAATCCACACCAAAACAGAATATAATTCACTGACTGGTATTATTATTGTTATTTGTCCTTTGGGTTCCTAGTGGAACATAAGGCTTCAGTAGTACGTCGCCATTTCATTCTATTCTCTGCAGTCTTTTCAACCCTGCTCTAGGACTGCCCAGAAGCTTTCATTTCTTCTCCACACGATCTCCTCCATGTCACCTTCAGATGGACAACTCGTCGTTTCCCATTTGGGTTCCACTCGACGGCTTGGCCTGGCGCGTGATGTCTCTAATCGGTTTTCTCAGTGTATGTCCAATTCAATCTATCTTTACTTTCTCATGCATATTTGTTAAAGGATGGGTTCTTCATTGTTTCGTTGCAAGGTCAGAGTTCCTTGTTGTTTATTCTTATTATTCTCGCCATCTGATCTTCAGAATCAAGTGAGTGTAGGTGGCAGCTGTTCATGTATGTTTGTAGTTTATTGGAAATATCATTCGTAACGCGCCAAGTTTCTTAACCATATAGCAGCACTGACTTGACTAAATTAGTGTTGAAAATCTGCATCTTGTTCTGTATTCTGAGTGCAGAGCATTGCAGTAGATCTCCACACTGATTTCAGATTAATGAAGGCCTGTCTTGCTTTCCCAATTCTGGCTTGACATCCTCATATGTGACTGTGCCACCTGTAGTTGAAACGATGCTGCTCGGTAGGTGGGTGAAAGAGATAACTTCCTTCAGACTTCTCCCGTTGATGGTGATTGGTGCCTCTTGTTGTTGTTGGTTGAGTGTCTTCATCACCTCTGTCTTCTCCACGATGAAGTTAACATCTAGAGTTGACTGCCATTCTATTCTCTGTTCTATGATGATGCGTAGCGTAGTGTTGGAATTGATCCACACATGACATGTTCTTCCTGAATCCAGCCAACCTGTTCCGGTTGTAATTTTGAATCCAGAGCATCATTTAGTCTCTCTAGGATGATGCGGCTTAATATTTTGCTTGTGGTGGTCAGGGACAGATGCATGGTCCCTCACTCGTTCTTGCAAAGATTAAGTCTCCCTTGTTTAGAAGTTTGACCAGGTAGCCCTTCTTCCACTCGAAAGGTACCCTTCCCTCCTTCCTCCCATACCTTCTGCAATAGTGGTGTGAGCATGTCCACTGTTGTCTCTGCGCATACTTTCAAAGCTTCTGGCGGGATTTCATATGGTCCTACTGCTTTCCTGCATTTGAGCAACTTTATGGGGTTTAGGACTTCACTTCTACTTTTGTCGGAGGGTTTATGTTCACTGGTAATTCTGTGGCTCGGATGCTGGTGTTAATTCTGGACTAGTTGCAGGTGGTGGTGTTGGTCGATTCAAGAGTTTTCTGAAGTGGTCAGCTCATTATTTCCTTTGTTTCTCCTCTCTCTTTGGTAACTAAGTTTCATTCACTATCCTTCATTGGCTTCATCTGTATTGATCTCTTCCCAGATAGTAACCTGGTTATTTGATACAACGTTGTCAGGTCTCTGTGTCTTCTACCAGCAGCCTGTTCTGCTTCAGTCGCAAGTGTGTCGTAGATGTGTCTTTTGTCTTTGTGCGCAATCTTCTTCACTCCTTTGTGCAGTGTAGTGTTTTATAGGCTGTGTTCATTTCCTCTCTTCGTTGTTCATCCCTGCACTGCACTGCATTGTACTGCACTGGTTCATCTTCTGCTTCAGCATCTTCCTTTCCTTGCTCTACCACCTTCCATGTGTCCATTGAGATCCATTCCTTGCCTCGTTTCTTCTTCCTTCCTAACACGGTTATGCAGGTTTCACTCCACATCTCTTTCACAGAGTTCCAGTGTCCTTCCACGCATGTTTCTTCAGAGATGTTGCCTAATGTCTCCCATTTTTTCCTGATGACTGGCTGACGTGAAGATGTCTTTTGTAGTTTGGTCCTTCAGTTTCTGTTCTGAGTGTTCAACTTCAACTGTGGTCTATCACCAACTTCTTTGAAGGCTTTCAAATTGATTTTGAAGGTAGGTTCCTTACACCAGATAGATAGTGAGTGGTGTGAACCACCTACATCTGCTACCCTTCTTCATCCGATCTTGTGTCCAGCAGGCTGGCTGCATCTCCGCTTTCTTCATATTGAGATGAAGTCGATCTGATTTTCAGTGTAATGTGTCCTGGTGTCTAGTGAAGTCCATGTCACTGCCTTGTGAATATCCTTGTGTTTGTACACACTGCCTCCAACCACCAAATCGTTGAATTCGCAGAAGTCTGTAAACAGTTCTCCATTCTCATCATTTCATCATTTCACCGAGTGCTTCTCGACCCATGATGAGTTCTCTTTGTGTGTTGTCCGCCTCCGGTTTAGCATTCATGTCACCCCACCCATTAGAATTTTGATGTCACCATCTGGGCTGGGGTCTTGTTGAGTATTGATTGCAGTTGTCTGTTGAATTCCTCCTTCTTCTCTTCATCTGCATTATTTGTAGGTGCGTAGCGTAGTGTAGCATTGTATGATTGTGACTTTCCTTCCTTTTGAGTTGAATACACCTTGCTGTCATGATCCTGATCGTGCAGGAGGAGATTGGTTCCCACTGCATGAGAGCCTTCGATGTTCTTGCAGACATCATGATAGCCACTCGGAAACTCAGTGTGCTGTGCTCGTGGTTGTCGTCTGGGTGACAATATCGGAGTAGATTATTGACTCTCCAGTCGACAGTTTGGAGAGTCCACTTCCATTTCATCTGCTTATCTCTCGAAGATTCCCAGCACTCCCATGCCATACCCTCTCATTTCTTTTGCAATCTGGGCAGCCTTGGTAGGTTTGTTCATACATGGTGTGGACATTCTATGTCCCCATGTTTACTTTCGCTTTCATCGAGAGAAGCGAAGACAGATCGGCCGACTGGCTTCCCGAAGGCTTTCACCAACTGGCGTCATCCTGTCTGTCCGATTTCAGCAAGGAATAAGTTTATTGATATTTTTATATTTTCTTTGTCCTTTGAAGTTTCTTTAGCGAGTGGATTCGTTTATGGGGTAGGGTTGCTAGCTCTATGCCTCACCTTCCTTTTTTATCTGAGGTTAGGACCGGCTAGTAACTAGTGAACTAGTTAAGTAGGCGAGGTTTCGCCGACTGATAATAAAAGTTTTAAAAAAAGTCGCAATTCGTGTTATGAAAATTCCTAGTAGGTGCTTTTGTTTGTTGGACGTTGAGAGTCAATAAGCCGAAGGCTCTGCGTGACACACGTTTCACGTTCTCCTGTATTCATCAACAAGACGTATCTGAAATAATGGTTAAACTTGTGTTGCATCGATGATCCCAACTTGCATCGCTTATTGCAGAAGTCATAGGCTTTACCACTAAGCCATTCAGACTACGACTGACCTTTTGTGGGACGGTATCAAGCAATCAAAGTGATTTTCTTATATGGCTACCTAGTCATCATTTCTCAGCTATGTACAAAGTTCATCGACTAAATGTGCAAGGTGGCCATTAATCTGAATTACATAACACCGTGGTGCACTTTGTTTTTTTTTAAACTTCAGGAAAAAATTTCTGTCAGTATTGGGCACCGAGAAATAGATGGCTACAAGATTACCCATTGGTGACTAATCTGTTCACACTCTTGTCTGATCTTTTCATAGTTTTGAATCTTCTCGGGAGGTTGTGAAACTCTAGTTTTTCATAATGTTTAGACTTTCATCAAAGAATTAAGCCTATTACGTTGATACGCGCTCTTTAATCAACAGAGGTTCTGGTTTCCAGTTTAAAAGGTGCGAACTGTTACTCCTACTCTCTGGGTTCCATTATTTTTTGGTATCTGAGATGTTTCTAGAAATTTATAATGTTTATCTTTCCGATGCATAAATTTCAATTTTTTATTGCTAAGATGTTATGAGACTGTTGGTATTCATAGAAGAGGTGTATGCATATGATTGATAAACTGAAATCAGATCAGTGTCTCCTAACACCTTAGGATCCAATAAAAGTGTTTTACGGATTATTTTTCACAACTGAATTGCTGAACTGTCAACAAAAAAATCAATTTAAGTAAACTGTCATAGTGTACTTTACTATGATGAATTGGCTATTCCTAAGTCATTAGATGTATACCAGGACAGTGCTGAGATAAAATTTTGACACATTTCAACTCAAATACGTTCTCATTTGAATGATATATTTTTATTTTTATGATTTTTATCATAGTGAGTACTGAATTTTTTCCAAATATACCTCACAAATTTTAATGCCTCCCCCTGTTACCTTTTAACAGAGAACAACAATTGTAAATGTAAAGGTTATTAATTATTGTGACCATTTCTCTGATATTGATGTGAAATAGTATTAAAAACTTATTTTTAACTTGGAGACATTTTCAAACCATCGTTTTTTCATATCAGTCTTGTTCACTATTGTCCTTAGTCAGCCGAATCTCTACCAAAATTCATGATAGATGATTTTAGTGTATTTCTTATCTTTTCGTTGTACATTGGACTGGATGAGTAAGCTGGTGCTTATATACTGTGAGATAAATACCTGAGTAAAAATGTCAGTAAAAAAATCATTGTCATTATATCTTTTCATATCAAAGATTTTCATAGATAAACTTGTTGAATCAGAGCACGGAAGTTCTTCCTTTCCATGCCAAGATAACTTTAAATATGTTTGTTCTCGTACATGAAATTTGTTTAAAGTGAAAAAATAAATTAAGCGATAGTAGTGAATATTTCTTATTTCTACAATTTACTAATGTTTTGTATTGGTGAAAAATAGACAAAAAGTGTGACATAGCAGATCGATCAACATGCACTCATGCATCATAGTCAGCTGTTTATGAACACTCACTACTGATGCAGATCTCTTAAAGTGATCGTATATCCAAAGATGGAATAGCAATTACAAGCCTATTATCTAATGGAACACAATTCTGTCTTACAATGAAAATAAGCAAATGAAAAAGGTTTAACCAAGGCAGCAACGACGGAAACACGTTTTTCGAACAACTGTATGTCAAAGCTATATATTTGTAAACGTATTCCAGAAAGGATGTAGGTCCTATGATTATAATTAGCCATTGGTCGACATACAACAGAAATTAATATTCAACGTTAGTAAAACAAATAAGAGTTTCGGATAAGTTAAATAAAGAATTACAAAAAGGAATACCATACAGTAGTGGGATTATATTAAACGACCAACTCCCCATAAAATCTATGGCCGAAACGGAGGCCGTACTTACTTTTTGAAAGTGATAGTAAACACGCTTTGAGTTTTAGTTTTTCAACCGTCCACAGACGGTGTGCTATCATACTAAACAGGATGTTGAAATATGTCTTAGAATCCCAGTGGGATTGTTTTACTAGTTTCGTGATTGTTCACTAGATCATTTCATGATTATGTTTACATTACGACCGATTTACCGAGCTCAACGAAAGCAAGTGAACCGGTTAGCACAACACGATCTAGCCTAGAAATAAGCTTCCCCATCACATACTGAGGAATAAATTTCTGGGTTCTGTTTGCTGACGTTGATAATCTCTTCATGTTTAGCGTCAAAGACAGTATTACCTTCTAGTCCATGTTTTAGTGACAGATGACTGCTTGGAATTAGATACGAGGGTCTGACAAAACGCTTTTGTTTTGAATTCTTGTGTAAGAATCAGGGTGCAAAATCTATGTTTCATCAGAATTATATAGAGACTTTTAGTTTCTTCTCCCGACAGTTTTCCAGTCCCTGGAGAGAATCATTAGATTTCTCTTCTGACTTAGGGGTGGCTAACTCTGGAATGTGACAGTCTGAACATTATAAATAGGCTCTTTGTAGATAGATTTCTGAACTGAGTTACCATTTTTTCCCCTTTACATTTAACATCAACAAAGTGAAATGCTGACTTTGACACTGCTTGTTTAGTAAAGTTAACACGAAGATGGGTATCGTTAAAACTTTTTCACAGGTTTTCAAGGCCTGAAATCTCATCAAAATAATTAAGATATCGTCATTGTACCTTTTATGGTATGAAGCTTATTTAATGTTTCTCATAAGCTTGTATATTCTACTTTCTCTCTCAAGCGATAAAACAAGGGAGATTTCATTACTGCATCACCTGCATACCCTTAAATTTCGTTAATAATACTGAGCTGCTCATTGAAGGCTCATTAAGACAAAGTTCTTTTAAAAAAGGAATTTAAGATGTTGGCATCTATCCTATGAAAGTGAATGAAGTCATACAAGGTAAAGATGATTTGTTGAAGTCAACATAGGAAAAAGGGAGAAATGGCTGGTAAAATTTTCTCCCACCCGGTGTCTCGGTATGCTTGAATAAATCAAGTAAAACATATGTATGAAGAAGACTTGGATTCATAAAACCACATTATTCGCTGCTTCTCGCAAATTCGAGGGCCACTCGTCAGGCTACTCGTCATAACGGACTTCCTAAGCATTTTTTATCACTGGCGGGAAATTATTCTGGAATATTATACCCTTTCTAGCATATATGTAAGAATACCTGCCTTATAAACTGTATTGCACATCTCAGTTTACAAGATTTTATCAGAACCAGTGTGAAAATTGAGTGACTGCATCAATAGACTTCATAGACCTTTTGCACTCTATTGGTCAAATTCCTCGTAAATTATGTACAAAATGAAATCATTGCGTATTTGAATTATCTAAAGCACGCAAAAACCATATGAATTCACGTGATTTAGTTTTCCTTCAAAATCTAACAAACGCGTTTTTGGTAAGGAGATCCAGTTCATAGGTTTGTGTCTCACAAACTTTTATGCCTGAATTTTTGTGAGGAACAGTCTCGGAGAATGTTAACCACAGTATTATCTGTAAAATTTATGTTTATCAGCAGATATTACGAGGATTGTCGTTCAACTTAGTGGCATTTTCCATAAGTAAATGCTGCTGGATGACTATGCTTTTTCAACCATTGTACAAAACATTCACTATGTAGCCTGCAAAACAGTATTACATACATTGTCTAAATCTTCATGCAAGTTTGAATCAAACGTCGAATACAGCTATTGCTGTAATTTGATAAAGAAAAGTCGAGTTTAGCCTAACCTGTATTACTTTTATATATCTTCATTCGTTATTTCCTCTGATCTTTCGACGTTTGCCCCAATAATTCTCGGTGTACATTAAAACAAGAAAATTTCCTTTTATTCACTATTACCAGCTTGTTTTATAACGCAGTCAATGAACTAATCGGTCTTGAACTCCATACAGAAATTATTTTCTGTCTTTGAGGGCTTATAAACTTAAAGTTGATTATTTCGATCGATGTTATTTAAAAGTGCGTTTCCCTTTACTAATTTGAGAGTAGTAAAAAGAATGTTTCGGTGACAAGTTTTCTATTTGTTAAAGCGCTTGTAATCTTCAAGGGACCTTCACTGTTATGTAACCCTCAGTAATACAAGAATAGTAACTAATTCGTTATGTTACTGGATTTAGGGGGGTTGAATCCCCGAAAGAAATTCTGTTTCCTTAGAGTCACAGCACATTTAACTGTCAACAGAATACTCTAGCTACAGTATTGTTTGCCAAGTACCTGCAAATATTTAACGGAAAAATATTTATCACTTTCTGCTACTTCCACATTTTAAAGAAATGCCAATTTACTTTTATGTATTCCGTATGTCTTGTTAAATACCTGATTTTCCCGGTGATTTTGCAATTCTTTACACAGTTTTTTTTCTGGCTTTTAAAAAAGTAGACATGGATGGTTATTTACCCCGAAGGCACGCGATATAATCCACTGAAACACGATGTGATTAAACAATCTCAGGAATTTGCTGTTAAAAAGGTAAGAATCAATAAAACGTTAAATAAAACTGCTAATATACTAGTTTGACACCTTAACTAAAAAATTGAGATCTCTAAGATGCTTATGCACTTGATAGTGCTGAAAATGCCGAGTTTTTCCCCTAAATGATTTTTTGTTCAAAACTAGGCAGAATCATATGAAAATAACCCTATCGTACTGCGATAAATTGCAATTATTTTATTATTCACCATGGAAGTAAAGTCAGCAAAGCATGGTAAAATATTCTTATGTTTAAGTCAACAAGGTTGATCATTAACAAACGAAAGAAATCCGCCACAGAGGATTTATGAGCTAAATCATATGATATTCATAGCAGTTTGTGACAGTTTTACCACATGACATACATTACATCCTCATCATCTGCTAAGTTTTTATTGTTAATACTTTGAGCTTATACAAAATATCTAGAGCTCAGATGAGTGGCTTCAGCACAGATGGGTTTTTTGAATTATATAGGGTCACCAAAATATTCAGTCAAAATGTGTCTGCAGGCAGTGATAATATAGCTACAGAAGAATCTAAAAATTATATCCCATGTCATTTGAACAAACTATTAAACTATGTGTAGAAAAGACAAGAAGTTGTTCAGAGATATTTTTTTCGTCATCTACATTCTCTAAAGTTGCAAAATTATGATTTTGTACTTTTCCGTCAACAAGATCTTTTGCACCTATGGATTATATTTTGATGTTGAAAACAATGAAAACAGAACTGAATGAAATCCATAATTATTTTAAGCATAGTTTGAGGGAAGATCAAGGATCATGAAAAGTGACAATTACTTACAAAAATAAGTGAAGATCAATAGAAAAAAGAAACAGGTTTCCAAATAGAGTTGCCCAATAAGCAAAGATAGTTTTCGAAATTAAAACTGACCAAAGTAAGTATAGAAAAATCGCCGTTGATAAGACTGAATAAATATGTGAGAGGAAATTTAAAAACAAAAATAAAGTAGACTGTATTCCAAAATCCATGATAGTGACCACAGTAAAAAAAAAAGGCTACCCAAGTTTATTATGTGTATTTCATTCCGGCATCTTCAAGGATGCGCTAAACCTTCAGCAGTTTACAGGAGTTTGAAAAGTACCATCGTAGGTAAATTTTTCTGTCTTCGGCAATGACTTTGAAAGACCGGTTTGCTGTGATTTTGTGACCATAGTTGGTAAGGTGTTTCGACAATCGCAATTTTGCTATATCCAGTGAGATTTCTTAGCAGCTACATGGGATAGTATTCTTAAACATTTTGAAAGAACTTTCCGTAAACGTTCAGCATGACAGTGGGTAGCCGATTTATGCATACTGAAGTGGTGAAGTGAGAGAGACAGTCCTTCAGGCTGCCGAAAGCCTATGAGCTCCCTACAATATAATACTCAACTTTGATGCGGGAAGAGACTGAAAGTACTTATTTTCAGAAAGTCAGCATCAGATGCCTTTGAAGTCGAATTATTACAACAGTTTTCATCAAAACGACTGTGGGCTTTTCTCCATCTAGCATGTCAACAAATTGTTGAGACAACATGCTCATGATTCACTTCATTTGAAAGTGTCGGCTGATATAGTTCAGAAATGCTGAGAAATTTCCACACAGAAACCATCTGCTACATAATATGCAGCAACACCGAAAAGTTCACACTTTGTTTTTAGTAAGGTGTTAAAGTATTCACCAAATGGTTGATTATTCGTCTGAATTGCCATTATCTATTGTCAAACAACGTGATCACCTTGAATGTTGTTCAGGTACTGAGGCATAATTTATTGACTAATGTTGAGTTCTTGAATTAGTTCGCTATGAAAATAAACCGCTTACTGAGAAAAGTCGTTTGATGAAAAGATATTTTTTCTGCACAAAGGTAACTAATGGATTGTTATTGTGTGAAATTCATGTTTTTCATGAGAAGTTTGATACCATCATTTTGAAAGTCTATGCACACTGGTTAACCATGATTATAAGCGTAGCTATGACAGTGGCATTCTAATGGTTCGTGAGGCAATATACACCTTTTTAAAGCAGTTTTAAAACATATCATGTTCGTGCACTTTATAAGACCACAACTCCTACTCATAAAACCGATTGAGTGCATTTTTCAGCAAGCGAAATACCCCTCTGAGCTGTTTGTGAAACTTGTTGTTCAATGTGAACACTGTATGCAGGTAAATTGAGACAATAAAACGTAATTATGAATAATAATCAATAAAATCGTTGACATAATACTGGAGAGAAAACAGGTGAATTTATTTTCGATTCTTTCAATATATTATTCTAAGTTTGTGACATAATAATAGCTTAAACACTAATTTATCTAGATCTTTTACTACCTAAATATATACTTATAATCATACTTATATTTAATATAATTTATATTTATTCAACTTTCGCTGAATATAATGGACTGGTTTTATCAACTATGTTTAGTGATAAGAAATTCCTTAAAATCAGTCATTACCTTCTGTATTTTGAAAGGTATTTAGTGACACAGAAGTTTTAAAATTCAGCCCATAAAGAAACAAAATAGAAATTTTGCTTACTTTGTTGCCTGTTTTTATTTAGTACATACACTGACTGTAAGTAAAGATTCCGGTTAGAAAAGTTTCCACCACCGTCATGCATAACATAGATGCTGGTACACTAAATTTACGCTCTCCTCTTGTTTTGTTTGTAAAATGAGATAAATTCTTATACGGTAAAACACCCTTTATTTGTAGTCCAGTTCAAATTTAGGTGTGAATGTTAGCTGATAAATTGTGGGACAAAAGTATATCAGTTATCATTGTACGAGGATAGAAGTAGAACGGTTGTTGGTAGAAAATAATAAGCTGTAGTTAAATAGTGATGGCAACAGTGGTACAAAATTGGATGTTTATTACTATAAAATACAAAGTGTATAGACACTAAGCAACTTACTTTTAGTACAAATGAACTACCTTCTCTTTATCTGTGTAACACATATCTAACTTAATAAATGAGAGAAGCAGTCTGGTAATCCGAGACTCTAGAAGATGACGTCCTCACGGATGCGGTAAGCATAACACTACTAATGACTTTTCATAGACATAAGTGACAACAGTAACACACAATAAATGGTTCCACTTACGTACACCGATTAGAAAGTGACATTGAATTGATAATGGAGAATGAAACTATCACCTACAAAAACCTTTTGAAGACTTTATCGCGATGGGGTTGACATAGTGGTGGTACACACTTTGAGAATACGCGTTTGAACCTCGGTCACCACTTATGCCTAATAAGGTTTGATAATACTGGTAGTTCTCATTTTGAATACCCGATAAAGCTACCATAGCATGTCTCCTTTCCTTCACGATTCGCGGATATCATTTTGAGAAGTTGCATCCGAAACAATTGTTAGAATCTGTCAATGCACGTTTAGCTTTAGTCATTTACTGAGATAGAATAATAACAGACTACCGAGATTTTTATCACGAAATGTCTCTCTCACTTGGCTAGCTTTACAGACTACAGCTTTGCATTGAAGTTAGATACCTTTATTCAGAAGCAAATCTTTCAAATTGCATCATTTTTTTCTAATATTTTACTGAGATTGAATGTTTATGGATAATGGCTTCTTCATACCGTTTGCTGTATACTGTTACATCTGCTGGTCGAACATTGACAGAATGACTGTGATACTTTGAGCAAAATAGTCTGATGAATTTCTTTAACCTTATTAAGTATTAGATATCATACTTGAGCTGTTAAATTATTATTCTAAATAACTTCGCCAAGATACTGAGTCGAATACACAAACGGCCTGTAATATCAATTTTATTTATTCATATTAATATCTGATAAATAACTAAAAACTGTGTTTAGTTAATTTAGGTAACTACATCTTTTTAAATTGAGTATAATAGCGTAACTATTCTTTTATAGTGTATGAGTAAATATGTGAGGAATGAAGGTAAGTGTATAAATATCAGATAAAAAAGAGCCATCTCTATTTAGTTAATTGACTACAAAACCGTAACTATACAGATCTGCGGACTTACATGATGATGAAATCTTATGAGCAAAGAAATGCAAGGATTTGATTAGCGCTGGTCAATCGAAAGGACTAGTAGAACTTTAGTTATTAAGAGATTGTTAGTACATATATAAATTTGCATTCAAGATGGAGTGGTAATAGCCTGATGTTGAGCTGAAATTTCTTTAGTCTAGAAAATATACATTTTGGTATTCGTTAAAAGAAACAAAGATTGTGACTGCAATGCTTTAGAGTGCATTTCGACAGCGATTTTTGAAACTGTCACGAATAATCATTCGTCAGGAGTCAATAACGGAGTAACCGAATTATGGTTTCAGACCAATTCTCAGCTGATTCGACTTTATAAAAATGATAAGAAGTTTCACACATGTCGGAAAAATTAACTTTCCTCCCTGGTTATTTTGAAATTTTTCTGTTCATTAAAACAGGTGACGTATTCCTTGTTATATTCCTCATCATCTTAAAGGTAAATATAAAGGATACACACATCTTGTGAGTTGAAAACAATTATTAACAAGCAGATATAATGTCATAGAATAACATAAAAGGGGAATTGTTTTAAATAAATGCAGCTACTATTCGCATAGAAATGTCAGTAATAAATAGATGTTAAAATGAATAAAGGGAGAAATGAGTGGAGAGGAAAGGTAATTATAGGGTAGTACAATGAACAAGATTTTAGGAACACAGAAGTCATTGAACCTATATCATAGCAATTTAGATTGATTCAAAGTGTGTTACGAAACCATCAAGTCCTAATCTCCTGAGGACAATGATCTACGTTACAAAGTGTGCATTCGCCAGCACATCAGCCACCTGGTTGGTATACATAAGTGAGCAACAGAGAATCTGGAATAATATTGGCTCGTTCCACAACTTAACACTTCACATTAACAAATTAAGTCGGATGATGGCAAAATGAAAATACTGAAGCCTAAAGTAACATAAAGAATAAAGAAGCATGATAAAAAAGTTAAAATGATTTTATGAATAAAGCTGCAGATGTACGTTCTTCCAAGCAGTTGATTTTGCATCTCATTGTCTGGTTTTGAGCAACTAATTTCACTTGTCTTTAGCAACAGATAGTCTTCCGTTCATTTCCCAGGCTAACAGTCTGAGTTTCACTTTCCATGGCTTTTTCTGAATGTAGAAAACTTCATCAGTCATCTTTTTCATGGATGGTGACTTGGCTTGTGTAAGGCTAGTGTCGAGAATGAACGTGTAGTCAAATACCAGACGAGCATTCTATGTGTATGCAAATGTTCGGTTAGTACCCCCAGAAAAGAGAAGTCGGTGGAATTGTTAACAGGTATTATTCAGATAAAAACCGTTAACTGATAAATGGAGGATACTTTAGTCAGTTTATATACTCTATAAATATTTGGTCATTTTCAACGTTATGAATTTCAGTTAAATGGGGATTGATGATGAACACGTACAAAGTGCCTGACCATTCGACGACACATCGCAGACCTATGTTTCATATCTCTAGCAAAGCAGAAGTCTTCTTGGTAGTGTTGTATTCTCTGAACTGAACGGTTTAAATCGTAAAGCTTTCATTGTCGTTTCAGACATCATCAACACAAACCTCTAAGATAGAAGCTGCTTAGTTTGATGATGAAGCGTATAAGAACAAACCGCAAAGCTTGCAGTACACTATAAAATTATCAGAAAACTTATCTTACTGGTTAAAGCAAGAGTTGGGAGTGAAAGACAGACATATGTCACTAAACCACTAAATCTTATTCTGGACAATCTGAAGAACTGTAGGCTATCTAAATGGAGTGAGCGATTGATATCCAGTAATAGTTATTAGCGTATTTAGGTTTCCTATCTGAGAATTCATCTTAGTGAGGCAGGTGCATCAAGGGAAGATTTGGTTCAGTTTCCTTTCTCTGTATATATAATTTCACATATCACCTTATCTACTTTATAAACAATTTATGTACCAACTTCTAAGCTTTAATTCCATCTTGTTGATTTGTATCTGTGATAACTTTGAGTGCTATATCTTGAACTGCTACACTATTGTACTGGTCCGTAACTGTTTTATGTCTGTCCAAACTTCTCGACAAATTTGGTTACTAATTCTGATCATAACTATTCGTTGCAGAAGATAACTCTCAACTCATTATTATTAAAACTTCATTCTCAATGATGGAAAAAAATACGATACTCACGGTGAAGCAAATTTATCACAACTAAATCATATTTTAAGAAATGTTAGTGAGATGGGCGTATTTAAATGGTATACAACAAGCTTTCTTTTTCTCAACTTACTCAGGTTGATTTACAGGTAATAAGGGACAGTTTTGTTGAGGTTCTAGCCACTTTGAAATTCCCTGTTGAAACAAAAAATAAAAGCGTTTAAGATTACCCCAAAACCTTTGTGAGTAGCTAATAAGACAGAAGTAAGCGAGTCATCCCACTTTTCCTTAACTGAGGTGGAATAAGCTAAGCATCCGGTCAGTATATGGGTCAGGTTACCAGAAGTTAACAAACCTTAAAATATATAAAAGTGATGTATTATACAAAACTTTCATTTACATGCAACTGAAAATTTTCGCAAAAAGAATCCTAAGTCTGAAATGAATAATTTACTTGTTCATCTGCTTCTATTTTTTTAAATTGAAGAACACTGACAAACAACTTAATTGAGTTCATGTGAAGTGAATACGCGAATGTTGCTAATTATTTCACCGTCAGCTCTGAGATGCGATATAAAAAGGGTCAGTTTAATCTAGTGAAATATACTGTAATGAAATTAGGTTTATTGACAAGGAAGTATTTTTCCTATCATACATATTCCATTTAGAGTCTAGCATTTTGAACAGTCATGTGGCAGAACAGCACCATGTATTTCAATAAATACTACAGTGTGACTACTTTTTATCGTTAAAATAACACATCACTTTATATTCAAACAAACTGAGCTAGCATGTTTAGTTGGATTCTAGGGAGGAAGTGGTGACAAAGCATGCCACTTTAATCAAATTATAGAAAAAAACAATCAGGTCATCTATATAACTATACGATTCTCTCATTTAAAAGATAGATCTACTTTAAGCTGGGAAAAATTTCAACCGATGAGTCTTATTTTGCTATGCTTAGTATCCAGTGTACAACGACTCAATCTCAGCTGTCACTATCTTTTTCTAGATATGCATCATGATGTTATATATTCTAATTCTTAGTAATTCAATAAAATCACATTTCCTGCTAACAGAAAGGGGTTTATCTGATCATTCAACAACTGTCAATATGACATGATTCAATGTTTTCGTCTAATCACATGCAGCTTGTTCAAATAAGCTCTAAATTTAGCTACAAATAGATCTCATGATTTAAGATAAACAAATGTGTTTGCAACATACCAAAACTGTTTTAATCAGTGCATATCTACAAACTTGACAACTCATGAATGTTTTTCTAGCCTCATAGATATCTATGACTCTTCTCTTTCACTTTATTAAGTGGGGCCATTAGGTATGTAATGGATGTCGCCTGCTTCTTTCTAGTATCCTTATTAATGCGTTGCAGTCTATGCAGATTTCTTTGCAACGTTATAACAACAATAAATTAAAGGGCTTAGTTACAAGGGTGTTACAAAGTTATGCTAAAACTGGACTGTAATAATACAATATGTGAAATGAAATAACTTAGATGACAAAAGCTTCATGAAATAATTAGTTTGTTGGTTAATATTAATAAAAGGTTAAAGATAGATACCAAGTTTATTTAATATTGTTCTGTAAGCAAATGTAGTTAGCATTAGACACCTAGTTTGGGGGTAATGTAAATATAACTTCTTAAGTTACTGATAAATGAAGTATAAAGGTACCACACAAGTACCACCGTTTCTGTTAGTGTCAACCGAAGCTGGTAAGCTATTTTTTGTTTAAGAAGTTGCGTTTTTCAGTCTTACTTCTATAGCTGTTGAATCTCTAAAATAAAATACCTGCTTAGTGGAAATATTTGCATTTTATTCAATACTGAATCCATCGACCGATGCTCAAGTCTTTTTCTGTTTGTATTCCATATGAAGTAGAATCACGGTGGTTTATTTTCAGTAGCCATGCATAATGCAACGAGGTATGAACTTTGACTTTACATAGTATTGAATTGTCAACAGATTTATATACGGGGATGATTTCGGCATAACACACAAAATGGTGTATTTTTATTTGTCTAAGGTTCTCATAAAAAGGAGATGGTTCGGGAAACATTTCACTTCAGATTATTTTTGTATTTCTTTTGCACTTGTCAAGTAAATATTATTTAGTGTATAGGGCGAAAGGGTTCTGAAGTATTATTTAGAAGTAATATACACACATTTTACTGTCTATATTTACAATGATATGATCATTATACATTTGATCAAGAATGAATCATTCAGTAAAAGAATAAAACATTGTCAAAATCAATCTCTTGCACCGTAAATGTTCCCCAAAATATTGCATTTTGATTTTAATTTTAAATATGAAAAGCGTGCTTCAGAAGCTTTACGTGGGATACCTGGAAGTTGGATCAATCCAAGCTGACTGTTTTTTCCAGTTGTCAACAATCGAATGAGATATGATGAGTTTTCTTATTTTGCCGAAAACTCTAAAACACCAAGAAGAAAAAGTCAATGGGGGGTATGAAACATTACGCGGAACAACTGAGACAGGATCATTATAATGTGATAACAACTATTTCCTGATATCTGATACAAAGTAGAATGTGTTATAGTGTCGAATAAATCAGCTTGGAAGTCGTTATGTAACATAGATAGGTAGTAATTAGTCCCAATTGTGGACTGTATAATGCGACAAAAGTTACTGTTGATTGACAAACTGGTGAGTATATTTTTTGGAATAACCTGCACTTTTTCTTCGTTTTTCCTTCAGCTGGTATCAAGCCGTTTAAACGTGTGCTGGTACCAAGGAAACGAGGATTTCAATTAATATTAGACCATATGCATGATTGTCTGGATGCTGTATATGATGTGACAACTGTATTCGCAGACGAAAATGGTTATCCATACGACCACAATATACCGGCACCAGGATTAACAGGTCTGTTGGGTATGATTTCTAATGATTGACAAAAGTGTATATAGGATAAGAGTGCAATGACAGAATTCCGTTTTAATTAGACTTTACGCTAAAAATTTGAGTGAAACAGATGTTTAAAAGATTGAATATGAGATTAGAATTTGTTATATCATTGTAATTAACTGAGGCTTCCGGGTGATCATGAGAAGCTGCGTATTGTAATCAGGAGGGCATTCTGTTAATGTTAAAACTGTCTTCGAATCACTAAGCATTCTGATGTAGCTTCAGTTACCGTCCACTATCATTCTGTTTTAATATGCAGACCAATTACCTTGTTTTTCATTAAGAATATAGTTTGTAGTATAATCTTTTGAGAGAGGTCCTTAGATTATCTTTTTATCAGCAATGAATATGATGATAATGTCTTCTCGACGAGAAACCGGAAATTTTCCATACCAAAAATAGTTTTTAGCGTACTGTAAAAAATAAGTTTAAACTATGTTGACATAAGTTGTATTTATTTTTCTTGGGAATAGATATTTTGAAAAAGCATTCCTAACTTTAAATATCGTATTTATTGGTAAACGTCAGCAAAAATTCTTTTATTTACTGTCCTGTTTTACAAATTTTCAATGAATAAAGAATTTTTGCCTCCTTAATGTTAATTCATTTTAGATAAAGCGAAAATTCCCCGCCTCTAAGATCAGTATCTTGAAAATCTTACTAATTTGTATTGCCAGTAAGGTGTAAAAACATTCATGCAATCAAATGTTTGTAAATTTCAAACTACTGTTTATGTCTGTAGTTTCTCGTAGATGACAGCTGTAAATGGATTTTTAAATTTAAAAGCTGTCTTATAGAAAACAGATTATTCTTTTCGTTCAATTCAGGGCACAGATTAAACGAGTTGGCGCTAAGTGATATATCACACTGGGAAAAATCTGGAAATGTTATACTTATTGTATTAAGGTAATAGTAGAAGGTAATATAGAAAGTGCCTATGCGGCTTATTTATGAAATGACTTACCATGCTATACAGTATCGAAAATATGACGCTGCATTTTGTTTAGTCATAAACTATTGAGAGTAAGAACATCTGCACTGAAACAATCAAAGTTAAAAGTGATTGTAGACTATTTAGAGACTAGTATTGGAATCCAGCATGGGTGTTTCGTCTTATTTAGGACTGGTTAGTTGTATGTACTTGACCTCAGTGAGTGATGTCGTTACCACTGAGACTCGAAACTAGTGCCCATCGCTTCAAGCACGAAAGCGTTATCCACTAGGCCAGAGGGGAACAAGAGACAACACTTGTGAAAATGATTCTTGATTTCAATTCAGTTGACACAAAAGCGTTGGTACTTTCAGCTTTATAGTACACAAACCTTTCGTGTCATAGCCGTGTTGCAAGTTTACAATTTCTAATTAATAAACGTCTCACTGAATTTGCATGCTTAGTAAGAGTACTGGATGACTGTTTAACCGTACCACCCATCTCTGACTTGATCGTATGCTACTAGATGCTTTCTCCTAAGGAGTCCCAAAACAAGTTAAGATAGCCAAGTGGAGTTTTTTAGTTCCTAATGACTTTTTAAATCAAATCTGTTTGTGATGAAATCTGTGTTTAAGTCAGTTGATTTTCTGCAAACTCACCAAATAGTTCATCAGTCTGACCATTAAGTATCTGTTTTGTTGAGAAGAATTATGTAAAATGTGACGTAATACTCCAACAGTCCCCATGATCAAACTGAGATGTGAAACAAATAACAATATGGCCGAAAATGGGATGAACGGAAGATAAAATAATGTAAGAAACGTTTAGAAGTCGATAGGAAGTAAACTCACGTACTTAACAAATAATGAATTCGAATCACTTGATCTAGTACATTTACCGCCAATACTGAATAGAGTTGTAGATTTCTTCTTTAAGTCTATTACCTCCCAGTCTACTCAGATTGAACGCAATTATATTCGTGGCACAATATCGTTCATATATCTGTCCACTTTAGATTCAGGGATATTCAACGTTTTTTCCTACTTGTATCTCACCGTTATCGATCTGCTGAGTCCAGATCTACCTCCTCTACGTTAAACACTAAGCTTTTGCTAGGTATCTCATATTCGGTGGCTAGGATGTAGGCACATAACATCAATGACTTTAAATCTACTGAGTAGGTATGTGACTTAACTCAAATCTTGTTATCCTCTTTTGTACGTTTAGCGTGCTTCATTGTTTCACCGGATCCCTATTCACAGACAGAATAACGATTGTAGATGCTACAGGAAGCTGTAGATGACGTATTTCTTGAGAAAACACTGTAATAGCATAAAAATTATAACTTTAAATCTCTGTCTCATTGTTCATCAATCTATGTGTAAAAAATATGGGCGAATGCTTATTGTAATACATTGATCCATCAGAAATATTTTGAATAGTTTGTTTGCAGCATTTGCCTACGTCTATATTTTTAAGTTGCTTAGAAAACTTGTTCAGAAGTTACTCTAACTTATTTAACAGCTTCATTTCTGTTTCACGTGACTGTAGATATCTATGATGACAGTTCTCGATGAATAATTTACAGTAATTTTAGAAAAGATTTGACTTTACCCACTAAATTTGATAAGATGTTTTCTGTACATTTGAAAAGCTAACAATTTATGCGTCAAACTTATATGAAAAGTCTCAAGCAATTATTTTCACCCTATTCTAATATTTAACCATTATGTAAAGCAGGATACAATTGAGGAGAAAGGAATGAAAATATCTAAGATTCCTCACACATACCAGAAATTGTTGGTATTTTGTTTTATTCCGAATATATTGATGTCCAAATTTTAATTCCGATTATATTAGCCGGAGCATAAAATGATATAAACTTGCTTCAATATTCATAATACTCTGGAATTTTGCATCCTATTTCACAAATGTTAACTAGGTCAGAAAATTGATAACAGTGATGAAAATTATGCTGGCTTATTCAGCTATTTACACATCACTAAATCTGATAAAACTAGTACTTATAAGCAAATGTGTTGAGATTTCATTCTGAACTCGCCTGCATGACTAAATGCAGGGAACAGCGGTGATTCTAAGCGTTTTAAACATACTTATTCAAATGTCAGTATAAATTAAATGTTATTATAGCTTTGACTACGTTTCACGTTTGTACAACATGTGGTAATGCATAGTAGTTATAATGTCAATTTAACTTATTAAGCCTGTGTTTGTGTTAAAATCTAGTTTTGTTAGATCTTAATTCACACATCGTCAGTGTAAAGCTTTGGTGTTTTATAGAAAGGGAAACTAATACGACTTCGGCTACTAATATACATATTAAATCCTCTGTAGCAACCTTCATATTCCTTTCGTGATGTTTCTGGAAAATAGGGGGGGGGTGGTAAAACGATAGACAACGTTTTGCTAGATGAATCGCAAAAAAAATTAAGCGATATGTTTGCAAATATTTACGATGGTTATCTAAAGAGTCCTTCTCAGATTACTGTGTCTTATAAACTAGTCTAATATTCAATCACATGATCAGTAAACTTGCACCAAAAATTTGGAATGGATTCATCAGTTGTGGTGATCTAGAATTTCGGAGGTATTTGAAAGATCTGAATAATCACACTTCACACCACAGCAATTCCGGTCTGAAAAATTTCAAGGGTGTTACTATTCGTTTGAATTCACCTTGTCCTTCTTGATGTTTTTTGAATAAGTAAGTTTAGTATTCTTATTGTTATGGCGATGAAGCATTCTTGAATGTTATATCCTCGTTGAAATATTCGAGTTAAGAATATGAGATGTTCATTTACCAACTTAAGGGTAATAAATATGAAGTATATTCGACTTCCTGTCGACCTGAATTTTCGGTGTTATTTTATTCACAAGTCCTTCCCAGATATCTGAATCGATTTTTGCTTCTTTGATCATCCTTTTGGTTCTATATCTAAACAAAACAACTGCCCACTATTTTCTGATTAGTAAACCCCTTTCAAGTGATGTCAACAGAAACATTGGATAGGAATCATTTACGTCGAAACATGGAAGAATTATAGCAGTTGATTTTGGCAACTATCCTTATAAATTATTATTGCTGTCTGATAAATTCCCACTCCATACTAATGACCTTTATCTGCTTAAAGTATCAAAAACATGAAGATTTCTCAGTAGTCCATCCTGCCTACAGCATAATAAATAGAGTTCCATAAAGTTTACATGCTGGGTATTCTATCGATCCCACCATGATGTCATTTCGCAGTAAAACTACAGTGTTGCCAAATTGTATTCCAACTTGACTTATGATACATATGAAAACTTCCCATTTCAACCTGATATATTGTTACACACAGACTTCAGACTCCCTATTAGTTTCATTTGAAATGAGAACCGATTACGTTTGTGATTTTTAAAAATTCTCCAAAATTGAGTTAGATGATTCAACGAACTAAAGTTGCAACAAATAAGACGATTGAGAATTTTATTTTCCCATATCATTTCCTTTTTCTGGTGTTATCCATTATCTGAAGTAGTCAGTATATGAACTGGTGGGTATTTAGATAACGTAGAAATCTTCTGTTAATTTTATATTATTGATTTAGCTTACTTTAGTGGTTTTGTTAGTTCCGATGAATAAATCCTACAAAATCTAGCACCAACAGAATATCACTGATAGGTATATAGAAACTCATATCACCAATCCAGTTAAGAATATATTCGATCAGAATAGCAACAATCATGGACGTAGTACATGAACTTAATTTGGTGTAGGGCAGTAAGATGTAGTTGTTGAAAGCAGAAAACCTAAAAATGATGCAGATAAATTACTATTATTTGTTTCGTGGTATTTTTTAAATGATGCTTGCTCTTACATTTGGGGATATTTAATGATGAAGTTTTTGTGAATACACACTCATTATGGTTATTTACTACGTATCTTAACTATTAGGTAAATAAGAATAGAAAAAATTACAAAGTATTCAGCTGGAAGTGTAACAGATTTGTAGTTACTGTGTCTTTCTTTGACATGATTCAAGGAATTTAAAAAAAAGTTTTAGAAAAGTTAACATGGTTAGTCTAAGATAAACGTTAGTAGTGGAAACGAATCTATGCTTTAGAATGTTTGATATGAGTTTTGAATATCCGAGTATTTTCCATTTGCCCGAAGTTCATTTAACCATATATTTTATCTGCAGTTCATATTTATTCTCAATATGTTCGGATTATTTCCTCGACATGACATGCAATATTCTACAACATTTTACGTAGACAGAGTTTTTAATGTCAAGCATGTTCAGTGCTGCATAGTAGAAGGATACTTATAGACAAACTGGAATGATGATTTTTTATTTTAACAGTCAAAACGGTTAATGTCATGTACATTTTGAACAGATAAATCACTAAGGATTGCAGTACACAACTTATAGTGCTACCTTTTATATTCACCAGGAATTAGTGTTTGATCGGGAATGTTTCATCAATAGGAGAAGATCCATCATATCAATTCTTTTACGAAGTTAGTACTGACGAAGTCAAGGAGTCTTGTGATAAACTGATGATCATATACTGAAACGATAGAAGACAATTAACAATAATACCTCTGCTCTAAGCTGCATAAACAACTGTTCATTTACTAGATATTTATAGTAGTAACTTTCGTATGATCACAGTCTATAGAGAAGCATCGTAATTCTCATTTCATATTGAAACATGCATATAATTGTTGTTATAAATAGAAGTTTTTATTCATTAGTGAACACTGTGGTCCTTCTGACCGCCACATCTTTCTTTTTTTGATAGAATAGGGAATATCCCTGCAAAACAGTCTGGATGTAACACTGAATGTGTGATAAGCTAGCCACTAAGATCATGCTCGCAATCGACATTCTCGACAATTATTTCGAAAGGATAACTTAAAATAGTCTCAGTAGCTATTAGTAGACTTCCAGTACTTAGTTGAAAATTATTTGCCATCCGACTACCTAATATCATTACAGAAAGCAAAAAGTTCAGCGTGGGTATGTTTTTGACGATTTCATTCTCCATAACTAGGTTTGATCAAATTATTCTTGTAACCATCCAATATAGTTAAAGATAAATTCATAAAATGAGATTGTACAGATATGGAAAATCAAATAATCGAGAGAGATATCTTCTGTGAACTTCTCGTTTTCTTTAATTTTCTGATGTTTATTTTCATTAATTTGAAGAATACCTAATACTAGTCAAAGAACACCACAGTAGTGACTATCTACCTAACAGAAGTGACCAATACGATTCTAATTGCAGTTGAAATTAGAAATCATGACACAGATTATTTTTCGTAAATAATTAACTTAAACTGATATCTTTGTCTGGAAGTTCTGACTACAATTTTCCACTCTGTCTATTTCTGTCTTCAGAGTGGTTAAAGAAACCTCGAAGTTTACATATTTACTTGAAACGAATACCGATTAAACATGTTCCACATGATAAGGATACAATCAGTCAATGGCTTTATGAACGTTTTCGAATAAAAGATGAGTGAGTATGCTTTCTGTTTTTTCAAAACCTGATAAAATAAGTTAATTGATGGCTTAATTCACATTGTTATGTACCTTGCATTTGGGTCATGAAGGATAGAAAAATAAAACTCGTTTTCTATTCCTACACGCCGCGCTAGAAAAAGAATTGAAATTGAAGAATAAATTTTTTCTGTCTCCTTCCAGCAGATGCTTATAGGATTTTTAAGAAAATTTATTTCACTACAACAGTGTGATGGTATTTTTGAAAAAAAAACGAAATACCAAATACTGGTAAAGATTGGTGAATTCTCTTATGGTTTTAATCTTCATATATTCTATTACTGGGTGATGAATGAAGATTAAATGAAAATCTGGGCCTTGGCAGAATTCTAACCACCAACTTGGTGATTGAATCTTGAAGCTGTCCAGATTTTTATTTCATCTTAATTTCTTAAAGTTTAAACAGTCTGTATTAGTTGTCATACGTGCAAATAGTAGCAGTGTGAACTCAAATATGACAGTATAAGTCGTTTGTGATGATTTATTCATTTAGATAGAGGGATTAAAACAAGTCAGTAAGTCGTTTCCACATATCATGAATAATCCTAACAAAAGTCAAAGGTCAACGTAGGTTAGTAACAAAATGCATCGATCTGTGAATCCGAAGATAAAAATAGCATATTGTAGGAGTGATAAGTCAGTCTTAAGTAACAAAACACGAAAATATAAAATAATGAATGCAGCCCCAAAATGCTTGTCTTTTCTTACTAAGATAGGTTAAGATGAATAGGAATAGTATACACAAATAACCGAGAATTTCAGTCAATACAGTCAGGCTGCAACAAAGGGAATGGAACTAAATTAGAGGGAAAATTTATCAATAAAATCAAAGTTGTGAAACTAAGACAATGGTAACAAAAGAGGTTAGGAAAATGTCTGCGTACACAGAGACAAAGATTCTGTTTATGAATAACCAGAGTTTCTTTGTACACCATGAACCGTGTTTATTCACAACGAGAATCCTGGACCCTTCGTACATAGCTTCTTATTCGTCTTCTTTTGTTGCCACACCCTGTGTAAACATATTTGAAATTAGTTGGGTTATAGTGAAAATTTCAACTTTTTAGAATGATTTTTCAAAATAAATCAATCAACTCGAAATACTGTCTCAGCTGAAATCAAGAATGAAAAATATTTCTTTCTAAAATGAAATTTGACGCATGACATAACTCATGATAATCAATGCTGAATGCTTAGAGCATGTAACTAAATATTATTATCACACGATTATTTCGAAGTGTTTTTCTTATGGAGAGGGGAATAATTCGTATTGTTTCAATAAAAGGTCTCTGTGTGACCAAGGAGTTGTTAACTTCAACATCTTTTCAACGCCAGGAGTAAATCTACAAACAGTAAATAATTTCAACTATTTTATCTGTGCATGTTCGTTTGCTGGGTCATCTAATGAAAGTCTAAAAGTGAAAATATTAGATATCAATCCGTTATATATTTGTTTATTTACTCACCTTATTCCTGTTGATCTGTCTATGAATAAAATATTAAAAACACTGAATAATAAACGTAATTCTAGCTTTAAGTACTGCACATTTTGCACCGCTCTTTGAACACATTTCCTGATGTACGATGATCCCGAAGTTAACTTTTAAAAACTACTTATTGAACCATGACCATGTTTTGACAGAACAGTTTTGTAACATGGAAGTGACCAGTTTGTGTCTGTTTACTGAGAAAGAAATGATGAAAAAAGACAAAATAATAACCCCAGAAAATTTGCCAGGAAATAGAAAAGAAGTGTTTTAGAAAAAATCTGATTATCTGAATAACATGACAAAGAGGGTTGGAAAGAAAATATTATTATTATATTTATTTATTAGTCCCTTGAGTTCCTAGTGGAAAATAGGGCTTCAGTAGCACGTCTACAGTGACCTCTGTTCTCTGAGATCTTTTGAACCTGGTTCCACGACAGCCCACAAGCTCTCATTTCCTCTTTGCACGACCTCCTTCATGTCACCCCCGGACGTCCAACTCGTCGCTTCCCATGGGGATTCCACTCGAGGGCCTGGCCTGACGCGTGATGTCCTCAGTCGGCCTTCTCAGTGCATGCCCAATCCATCTCCACTTCTTCCTGCATATTTGTTGCGTGATAGGTTCTTGGTTGGTTCGTTTCCAGAGCTCCTTGTTGCTTATTCTTTCTAGTCATCTGATCTTCAGTAGCGAGCCAGCGTAAGCAGTTGTTGATGAATGTCTGTAGTTTATTGGAAATGCCTTTCGTGACGCGCCAAGTCTCTGAACCATACAGAAGCACTCACTTGACGTTGGTGTTGAAAATCCGTATCTTGTTCCATATGCTGAGTACAGAAGATCTCCACACTGGTTTCAGGCTAATGAACACCTGTCTTGCTTTTCCGGAAAGAAAATACAAACCCGTTAACAGAAAGGCTCTAAGTTAGCAACATCAACTGATTCTACATAATGTGTAAGTAAACTCCATTTCGTACAGCGTCGTTTGTATACGCGTTTATGCCTAGATAATAACATTGCTTGTCCAGTTTTTTAGGTTACCAGACAAACAAAACGAATATGTGGAGCGCGGGTAAGAATATCACTGAACTATCATGTCACAATTTACGAAATGACAATAAATGTTTACAAAATCTTCGATGTATAGGTCAGATGACTTGTCATTTCGTTTGTCTATTATGAATGTTTACTGAACACTTTGAAGTTATGATACATTTTTTTTTGTTGTCATGTAGTTTTATTGAAAACGTACAAAGTACATTCTATAGCTCTTCTCAGCTATCAGAAGATCGAAATAATTTCTTTCAAAGTAGTAATCACATTGATTACATGGATATCAAATCAGAATCACTATCAAATAACAATAATAATAATCATGATCATAACACTGTCAATATTGATACACCAAGCTTACCAAATGATTTTCAAACTATTCAGAAGCATCTACTGACCTGTTTCACCAGTCAAATGTCTCAAAGTTGTTTAAAACTTGAAAACTTTCGTCTCATAGACTTACTTCCATGTGCATTATTATTCTACGGCATTACTATTTACTGGATGTTCGGATTCGGTTGGTTTGGTTTGGCTACTTATTTCTCTGTGGGCTTATTTGGATCAATAGGTGGACAAATTTATATGCATTTCGCAATTTGATATTCATAACTTTGTTGTTAATAATTAATCACTTTAGCATAATTATCCATATGATGTAAAAGACGGCGATCATCAACAAATGTTAAGAGTATACTTTCGTTGACACCCAAAGGTAACACTGTTGCAAAACATTTTGATTTGTCGTGTAAACAGTACATTCATTAGTCTGCAGAATGTTTGGGTGAAAACAATACTGAAAACTGAAAGCATTGTCTTCTTCTACATTTAATCATTTAGTTATCCAAGTGGTACAGAAGTGTTTTCTTTCTAAAATATGTCTATTTGAAAAATGTGCTTGTATTTGTGCTGTAAATTATCATCACTTTTCAGATCTTATTGTACAAGTTGTAGAACCTGATAGAATTTGTTGAATATTTTTCATGTTCAGTGTTATACATTACCATTTCATTGAATAAATTACTGAGCTTCAGAAAAGCTTTTACTGAATAATTCCTTATTCTGTTTCATTTGAATGCCTTGAATCATAAACTGCAACAGCAATTTCTTCCTTAGTAAAAGATATTTCGTAGGCAATGATATGTGTCATATGAAAATGATGTAGAACTTTGTACATGTTACGATAAGTTTAGAGTACAGGTTTTGCATTGTAAGAAAGGATATTTATATCTCAATTCTTCTTTTTATGTATTTGAATGGTAAGACACTTTCGTATGGGTACAATTCATTGCTCAGCGTGCTCTTAAAGTAGACATAAAACTTCCGAACTTGTTTGCACCTGTTCTAGTTCCTTTCGCTTTTCTTTCAAACCTAGTACATTTTGCAGAGGAGCCGGGTATGGAGTATTTATATGGCTCAGAATCGATTTCAGTGGCCCAGATACACTCATGTACCATCATCTTAATTTTTACACCATATTTCATTATTTGTCTAATTCCCCTCCCATCTTCCTCCCTTTTTGTGATTCCTGATCATATTTTTCTTGTTCCTCTTTTCTTAAAATCGCTACCTTGTACTTGATGTGCTGGTATGAAGCATGGGAGGTTTGAGAGTTAAGCAGTAAAACTAGCTTCCATGTTGCTACCACTTGACTGACTGACAGACTGATTCTATTACCAAGATTCCATTGTCAGTCATTGTGAGCGTTTTGAATGACGTAACTTAATCTACCAAATAACTTGCAGTTATTTTAGAGTAAAATACATAAATAAAAGTAATCAAAGAAGGTAAGTTAGGTTATTCCAGCACAAAATCACACCTAAATTAAGACTGGTAGGCTCTAGTTTCTTAAGTAATCTAGAGGAAACCTTTAAATTTAATAACAGAATCAGACGAATGGTTGAAACTTATTGTGGATGACTAAAAGTAACCTGATTTGATAACCAAATCTTTGTTTACTGAAATATAGCCTAAAATTTGCGATAGGAAGTGTTCTGTAACTATTTCAGATATGTGGAATTGTGAACTGTTTGTGAAATAAGAAAAGAGAGATAGTTGTGTGAATATTTTCCTACTATTATGAGAAGTTAATTGTGTTGCAAACGTCACTCAGTGAATAATCCCGTCTGAAAATCCACGTATATAACAATCTATCATAGATTTTCGACTGATATCCACTGACTTAGGAATAAGTGAATATATTTATTCACAATATGGTCTTGGTTATTAATTTTCAACAGCTAGATAAAAGATGCTTGTGTCCTTGTGTTTCATGTTACTCAGTATTGATATTATTCCACTCATATTGAAAAAATGCAATGCAGGTGTTGAGCTCACTCATGTGATTTATAATTAACATCGATAATTCGAATTATCTTGAAGATAAATTTTAAAAATGACTTGATAAATTCGAATGATATGTCATGTAGTGTATAGTTTAGCCTTCTATATTTAGAGGTTTTTCTGTAAACAGTCATCGATTATTCTTATGTAAAACGTGTATTTGTCGACTCAGATATTTTTTCAGATCAGTCAGTTTTTTAATAAGTCAAGTTTCGGGAAATGCGATGGAGTGACACTGAAACGTTCTTTAGCTATTCCAGTACACCACGTAATTTTCTTTGATCAGAATAATGAATACGATAATTAGCATGTAATTAAACAAACAGTTACACCATTTGCCGTATAATGTACGTTTAAGTGGATTAAGTAAATTATTAATCAGGAAAACCTGACCATACCTTTGCAATGGCGTATTATGTTATAGAGATCAACTTTTTGACCATATTATTGTTATTTAGTTGAGATAGCTCATTGTTTTTACCAAGAACTAGGTCATTTTCACTTCAGAAGTTCAAAAACTTTATGCCTATTTATTAAGTGTGCCAAAAATAATCCTTCAGATTGAACCACTTCTGTATTATTGCTACTGTTAAAAATTCTTTCTCAGTTGATCAATAGAAATAATGATGATCAGAAGTGAACCTCTATGGTGATTACCCTAGCTTAGTTACCTTGCAAGGAGATCCATAGGATTTGGTTGCCCCTAAGCACTACACAACACGAAACTGATTTGTCTCCAGTCACATAGATATATATATTCTCCCCTTGGTTTCCTAGTGGAACATAGAGCATCAGTAGCACGCCTCCATTGCACTCTCTTCTCTGAAGTCTTCAAAACCTGGCTCCACCTCAGACCAGAAGCTTTCATTTATTCCTCACATGGTCTCCTCCATGTCACCCTCAGATGTCCAACTCGTCGTTTCCACTTTCCGTTCCACTAAAGAGCCTGATATGACGCCTGATGTCCCCAATCGACCTTCTCAGTGTATGCTCAGTCCAATCCATCTTCACTTTATTCTGCATATTTTTTGGGTGATAGGTCCCTGGTTGGTTCGTTCCCAGAGTTCCTCGTTGCTTATTCTTACCACTCCGGCCATCTGACCTCCAGTACCGAGTGAGAGTAGGCGGCATCTGCTCAGGAATATCTGTAGCTTGTTGAAAATGCTTTCCGTGACACACCAAGTTACTGAACTATATAGAAGCACTGACTTGACGTTGGTGTTGAAAATCCGGATTCCGTTCTTTGTGCTGAGTGCAGTGCAGTAAATCTCCACACTGATTTCAGATTAATGCAGGAAGGTCTGTCTTGCTGTCTTTCCGATCCTGGTTTTGACATCCTCGTCTGTGCCGCCTGCAGCTGAAACAATGCTGCCTAAGTAGGTGAAAGAGACTACTTCATCCAAATTTCTCCCGTTAATGGTGGTTGATGCTTGTTGTTGATGCTGTTGTTGCTTGGGTATCTTCATCACCTCTGTCTTCTCTAGATTCACTTGAAGTCCCGTCTTCGCAGCTTCGCCTCCTCTGTCAACTTGTTAGTTTTCGCCTGTAGACCTTCATGTATATATATATATATATATGATTTGTAAGAAGTTACATAACTTGATTGTCAACCAATCCATGGGATTCCATCTTCTTTAAATAGTAAGGATATATTCCTTGGTATCATGTAATTTACAATATTATGCTGAACTGTTTCATGTGTGAATTAGTTTTTCAAAATATTTGGCAGCAGAAATATTGAATCTCGCAGGAAATATTTGAAAGCACTGGATTATATTTCATTACTTCACGCTGAGATGTACACAGTTTATACATTGATAAAAATGATAGTTCGCAGGCAATAAGTTTAAAAACTCAACTAACAGGATTAAACAGTGTCATTGGTTTATCTAAAAGTATGGTTATTTCGGATAGTCAGCGCATTGTCATTCAGTTTTGAATTGAAACTACAATAGCGTAGTTAACACAGGAGATATTTTCGTGTCTCAAAATAAAAAGTGACTGTGAGTCATAAAAAGGAACAGGGGAAAACGTTGAAGGCGAATACGGTGAAACGGTTTCCTTGACATAATAATATTTAAGACAAACAGTTATAAAAGAATACCAACACTGACCGATTCAATCAAATAAACAGAAGCAGATCAAGGAAATAGCAAAGCAACAAAATAGTTTGAATTGAAATAAAGTCCAAAGGTAATGTGACTCATAAATACACATATTTTAATGAAAGATTCCAGTAAGACGTAAATGAGGCAGAATAAACAATACTATCAAGCTTACTTGACTCATTTATTGGAGAACTTAGTAATCCAAAAAGTAAAACGTACAAAAATATAAAGTGAGTATAACTCAGTGAATTAAGATTGGAGTTTAACGTGAACTGAAAATGCTTTTTCTCTATTCAAATTCATGAAGGTGAATACCTGTATGGAACGGAAAAAAATTCATTAAACAGGTTAAGGGTCAAGAACTGAAGTTAACAAAGAAGTTGCAGAATAATGACATATTCCTTTCAGACAAATAAATCTCATTTCAGTTCATTGCAATCGCGAACATTTGAATTATACTGTCAGTTGGCTATTGTGAATGACTTCGAAACATCTACTGGAAGTCTTGTGCCTATTAAGCCCTTTATAATACACTACTGAGGCTACATGATCCTCTAAATAGTGAGATCTTCAAGATATGTTCAAAATATCCGGAGAACTTCATTTTTGTTCTGTCTGTATAACTGCTCTGGTAGATAGACGTAAATTGGACGTAACATATAAAGGGTGTCTGTCCACTTTTGATTTCATCAGTAAGGAAAAATTCGAAACATGAAACTCAGCCTTACTATTAGATATGTTCTAGCCAGGGAAGTGCTTAGTTTTCTGCTAACCATCACCACAGTGTCATCAAATTTATGATGACTGCTAGCATTTGTACTTTTTTCCCGTCAGTCTACTGATTTCTACCTTTATGTAGATTACTTTCTTTTGTTAAGAACCTATGACGAAAAAATGCAGCAAATAGAATCAACAAAATCTAGTGTAACAATACGAAGGATGGAAACCAGTGTGCTTGAGAAACTGGGAATTTATTCGAATAGTGAATTGCGAGAAACATTGGTTACCTTAGTCTCAGTTTTCTAGCCCAAAACATATCAGAATTCCCCAAAACCCATAGATATACATTTTCAACCTATTGGATGTCATAATGTGTAAAACACAGATTAAAGTACTCAGATGTCCCAAGGAATATATATCTAGATATCTACAAAGCTTCACAAACAAACACTATAGGAGAGAATGCTGTAAAACTGACAAAAAATAACGATCATTAAGTGGTTTTGCATTCACTCACCTCGATTTCAAGTGCTTACTGACTGGATTATAAACAAAATGCAGTAACAATAACAAGTTAGTCATTACATGAATTTCCATTTGACTGCAAATTTGTCACGATATTCTCATGAACACTCATGGAGATTCAATCTCTAGTAATGTGATATAGCCTTCGGTTGCACTCTGTGATTACTGCAAATCACCGCAGACTATTGACAACTAAGCTGTTATCTCAGAGACGTTTATAATTCCGAATGACATATGCAATTTCAAGAGATTTCTATTTAGTATCTAATTTTATTGCAGAAAATTAAATTTAGGTAAGCAAAAGATGCGCAAATGTTTATCAGAATACACTTGATGTAAATTCTTATTAGAAAAATTTAGAGTTTATCCACCAGATATATTATAGTAGATTAGAAAGACCGTTCTCTAACAACTGAAAAGTAGAATAAAGCCTGCGTAATTAATCATGATGACTGCACCTTGAAATAGAATAAGCGTTAGTAACAAGTACTCCGTAGTAAAAGTTGTCGCCTTGGCGACTAACTCCCATTATCAAACATGTTTAGTATTATCAATAGAACATCGTTAGTCAGTTTCCAGTTACCTAAGTGTTGTTCACGATTATCAAAGTTAGTCATTGACTTTGAGTAAACCATATACCAGACAATGTAATCGTCGTTGTATTACAGGGAATTTAAATGACCGTCATTAAATATGAATTTCAGTGAAAATGCTTAACGATTTGTTGTTAGACTGGTCTTAAAGTTAACATGTGATTACTGTGAAATGTCTCTACTTATACGCTACTCCGTCTATTGAATTTATTCTCCAAAAAACTGCTTTCATACTAAAAAAAGTTCACGTTTTGAATTTGTTCACCCACTAAGTTGGTAGATTTATCGATGATGGTGTTTCGATATTAGTCTTAGGTGATAAAATGAACACATTTATTTGTGTTAAGAACCGAAATATGTTTCACAGTATTAGAAACCAGCCACAGTCGTGATACCTCTTGCCTTTGTGAGCACCATATCTATGCCAAACCATCAATATTTTCTTTATTCCTTCCCTTCCTACTCTGATTGCGTTGTATCTTTCTATGATTTTTATAAGACTTTCCTCTATATGTGTACTTCGTTTCGCTGCTATGATTGTGAGAACGTTGATATAGGGTGTGGCGATTTAGAACGCAAAACAGTAAAGTCAAGGTATATATTAACATTGAGTAAATGAATGATAAATTTAAACATACTGTGAATCAAGAAGTTATATTTTAAACTGATGTTTCTGAAGTCAAATATAATGATGTAAGCTGAACAATCGCGTACATGCCAACTCCCGTTTGTATCAGTATTAGCTACGTCTATTATGTCAGGTTTGATTATAACGTTTATTTCTCACAAGCGACTTCGGATACCATGATGATCATAATATTCACTTTGTATTTCTCTGTATAATGAAAAATAAAATAATTCTGACCATCAAGTTCGCCTTTGAAATATGATGTATTTACTGTACGCAATCAGAACTATCTTTTAAAAAACTGTCACGGAACTCAACCAACAATCAATGAGTTGATTTGTGATCAGACTTCTTATGATCAGAAATTGTATATGCAAAGCAAGCATAACATAACAATCGTAGTTTCAGTTTCAATTTAGGTAGAAACAACGAAAAAAATGCACTCTCAGTATCATGTAGCTGAGAAATACATCGTTTTTTCCCGTAACATGTGTCTAATACCAATGTAAAAAAACTATAACACGAAACTTATCATCAGAGCTTTTCGTCTCTCTTTTGACCACTCACGGTACAACAACGTCACCTAAGATGCTGTATCATTATAAATTAGATGAGATATTTTACATACTGGGTTGTTTAAAATGACTCAAATATTACAGAACACCTGCTTAGAAAGAAACTATCTATGACATGGTATGGTTGAGTATGTGTATTCTGGTATGACATTACACACGCAAGTCTGCGTTTTCACAACTATCATCAGAAGTAGATACTATAGATAAATTTCAAGAAAGGAATCAGTCATTATAATTACGGGAATATATATATATATATATATATATATATATATATATATATATATATATATGAGTATATGGTTTAAAATGAGGTGAATGAAGGTAAGACTTTTCTCAGATGCTTAGTTAATGCAACTAAACGAAAACGTTTTTGATTACAGAGTCTATTTTCACTTGTTACCCACTAAACACCACCATTTTCTGAAGACTATGCCGCTAAATTTACAAACTAACTGGTGAATATCTTCACCTTCGAGAGAATGCAATTTTTCTGTGAGTATCCATTCTTGAAATGTTTGAAGTTAGTAATATTGGAAATTTTAATGAATGGTTTCGGAGTAACTACTTCATGAGTGATATGACTTTCACATTACTATCTTTTGTCCCATTGTTATAAGCGTAATAGGCAGTTAGTGATGCCTCGTGTGTCCAGTGGGTTGGATTCTTTCTCAGTCATATTCATCATCCACATATAATGCAAAGACATTGTTAAATATACATTGGTAGATCTATTTTAATCTAAATGGACACTATAGCAGCAATGCACTTAAGGATTCATGCTACACTGTAAGTTATGACTCAGGTTTTGGTAAAGTCAACTTCATCTGTTAGACACTAATTCACCAACAAGAAAAAAAGTTACTCAACAAAATTAAGAACTGCTTCTGTGATAGTGACTGCAGTCGAAAACTTATGAACAAATGTAGAACCAAATGCATATTTGCCTTGAGGAATATTCATTAAGCACGAGAACTTCGGCGAGAAAAGACTAAATTTCTGCACATGATTTAGTAGTGTGTAACGGAAGTTCAAAAAGACATAAAAATGGTGAAACCTAGTTAATTTTCCAGGAAATTAGTTTAGCTTTTATTATCTTCTCGCCAAAACTAAATTATTACTACTTCTGTCTGAAAAATCAGCCGAATCTTTTCTCGAGAACCCAGGAGTGCAACTATCTACCTTTTGTGACCAAATCACCTAAATCTTATCATTATCATTTATCCCTTGGGTTCTCAGTTAAACATAGGGCTTCAGTAACACGTTACCATTTCACTCTGTTCTCTGCAATCTTCTCAACCTGGGTCCATGAATGCCCAGAAGCTTTGATCTCTTCCTCAAACGATCCTCTGTGGGTCACCCTCACCTTGGACGCCCAACTCGTCGTTTCCAATTCAGGTTCCACTCAAGGGCCTCGCCTAAGAGGTGATGTCCACAAACAGTCTTCTCAGTGTTTGTCCAATCCAATCTATCTCCACTTTATTCTGCATAATTGTTGGGTGATAGGCTCTTGTTGCTTATTATTATTATTCTAGCCATCTGATCTTCAATATGAGTGAGCGTAGGTGGCAGATGTTCATGTATGTATGTGATTTATTCCAAATACTTTTTGCAAAGCTACAAGTCTCTCAAGCATCACATAGAGAAACACTGACTTGACTGAATTAGTGTTGAAAATCCAGATGTTGTTCACACTTTATGCTGAATGCAGTCAGTGTAATGAAAGTTTGTCTTGCCTTTCCGATCCTGGTTTTGACATCCTCGTCTGTGCAGCCTGTAGTTGAAACAATGCTGCCTAAGTAGGTGGAAGAGTACTTCCTCTCATCGGTCCAGCCAGCGTATGCCCATCTTCTCGCTCCTCATGGTTCGCTGCATGATCCAGTCAACCACAATAGGGAAGCTTATGGGTGATAGTAGACAGCCTTGTCTCACTCCTTTCTTCACTTTAAAGGCGTCACTGAGCTTTCCATTGTGGATCACCATGCATGTAGTGTCGTCATATAGAGCTGTTGGATGAGGCTGATAAAGATTTGTGGCACTCCGAAGTGTTGAAGCAACTGCCAAATAAGCATATTTACTCCTCATGAATGGCACTGAAAAGCTAAGAGCCAAAGTTTTTCATAGAAACATGAAGAAATGTGTGATTCATAATAGATTGGCCTTTTTGATGTCAGTCAGTGAAAATTTCAAATATTCGACATATATTTACTTTCTTACTTGTAGGAAAAAAGCAAGTTTTCAGTAGCTCAAAGATGCTTACAATATTTTCAAACTTTACAGGTTTAGTTTTTATCAACTATGATCAAGATTTGAACAAAAAGCCACAAATATTCTGAACATTGAATGAAAGTTGATAGTAGGTAGTGATTACATTGATAAACCTCAGCAGTTGGGTCTTATGGCTCAGTTCGTACTGCACTGGGTCCGAAACTCGGTTGTTGCTGGTTTGAATCGCGCCACCACATTTTCATTTCACCTTTAAGCACTACGTTATATGAATAAATTTCAGTGTTTGAAATTGAGCAATAATGACTTTCTGCATGAAGGTTTTGTTCGAACTCCTTATTTTTAAGTATTAAGTATTATGTATCCATATATAAACTGATTGGAAAGTAGACGATCACGTTAAATTGCATGATTTTGAGGATTTTGCATTGTTGATTGCAATTTGGAACGGGTGTTTACCAGTTCACCCCCTGGTGTTGATTTTGGCCGTTCGCGGAGGTAGACTGTCCAACGTCATCACTAGCGCATTCCGAAACGGCTCAGTAAAGGCAAATGTAGATCAATTAACAGCACAAAACTGCAACTTTTGATTGATAGAGGACTCTCACTAGCCTACAGATTATAGTATAAGCTCCGAAAGGGCATAAGGAAACGTTAATTTCGCATTGCTAAAGCTCAGGAAATTCAACAATCGGAATCAGAACTGAGCATTCAAAGCAACTTTTCCATTCCCTCTCCTCCTTCGCTTCTTAATTCTTAAACTTTCTAACTCTTAGGCTTAACTAATCTTTTAGTGTTTGTATTGCTAATACATAAACATGTTTCACGTGGCTTAGTAAAAAAAAATTCTTGATTATTGATAGCTTACGAATTCTTTACTTCTTGATTTCAACTCACTTTTGCTCTATCAAACAGTTTCATATTTTTTTATGCAATTTTTATTCCCATATTCTTTTCATGACCACAAACTGCTAACAGTTATTGATTAATAAATATCAATAATTTTATGCACACTTATGATATTTAAATGCGATTGTACAGCTGCAGAGAATGATATTAATGACAACAAATTTGTTCACTGAAGTTTTTGTTCTTAAATTACAGTGTTGTATATTTTAATCTCTTCTAAAAAAAAAAACGCTGAACACCAGTTACTCATGGTTCAAAATTGTGAGATTTCTGAAAGTCACTAGGTTGAATAATAATCCTTGTTTTAAATTATGGCTTTGTGAAAAGATTATAAACACAGCTAAGTTACTGAGATATACGATAATCGTTTCACTGTTTAAAAAACGAATTAGTTATGGTTAGTCATCAAGTCATCTTTAACTTTAAGGCAGACTGATATCATACTTTGAGTTACAGCAGTTAGTTTCAACATTTGCATTGGAAAGTGAGAATAACAAAACTGAAACGCGTACATGAAAGTTACCCATAACCACTTTTTGGCGAATTTTGAAATGTTAGTGGATGATCGGTTTGATGCGATAGAACAGACCTGAGTGGTGGATATGTAAAGGATATCATAACAGGGTTTTCATTTAGTTTTATTTATTCGCTAACCATCAACTAAATTTGATTAAATTAAGTTTTAAAACAACAATGAAACGTCTATTTAAGATACTCGAATGCCATAGGAGAACTATCTGTCTGGTTTAGCAATATAAACAACTAGGAATTACAAGTATCCATTAAAATGTGCAACAAATGAATAGGCAATTTCAAAATTGCTATCATGATAAAAATGCAGCGCTAAATGTCGTTTTATAGTTGACGTGGAAACTTGTATGCAGAATAGCTAAAATCACCAGCGAAATTTCATTGGTTCACTCTGTCACTCCTCTGAACAGTAAGAGAAACAAAATCTGACAAAAATGTCAAGAAACTAAAACCAACAAAAAAGACAGAAATGCCTATCAGATAAACAACCAGTAATAGGCTATTTGTCAAGGCATTAAAAATGTAAGTAAATACATTCACGTCTATAGAATCTCTTTAGGCTACTTCAACTAGTATCCACAGCTGTTGATTTGTTCAGCTGAAGGTTACAAACATTAAATTGAAATCTAACTTATTTATCTGTGTATCTCGGCTACTTGGCTTGAATAGACAGAGTTGTTAGTTTAAGAGCAGTTGCAATGCTTTTCCCACTTCATTTGTACTGCAACAACAAAATTGTAATTGAACTAAATAAACTACCTTTATCATAAAATGCAGTCGAGAGAATCATATCAAATTTTGTAAAGCATCCTTAGATTTGAAAATGTTTCCTCAAGTAAATCTCCTCTTCATTAAGTTGAGTAGACGCAGGAGGATAACCTGTTGCACTTTATTATGAGCTCATTTTTATTTTGCAAATTCTCATCAGCTGCTTACAAACTTCAACATTTAAAAATGTACACACTGTAAAAACTGACATAATTTTACCCAGTTGGAAATAAATTATTGGTGAAAAGGATGAGTTAACATAGATTTACAGTAGTGGAAACCAGCTAAACTAAAGCAAAATAGAAGGAAGTTTAAGATCATTGAAGACTGACTGTCAGTGACAGCAACAGAAACCATTAGAATTATTTTGTGCAAAGACAGTTCTGTACATTATGTATGGTCTTTCCTAATTGGCCTTTCTGTTAGAGGGCATTCCACTCGGTACACAATCTTCATCTTCTATGAAGAAGTCACTACCTACTAACATTTCGAGCAGCTGAGGAGGTTCTAAGAATTAAAAATTGGAACATATTATTCGAGTACGCTCATTACGACTACTCTTTTCGGGTTGACAGTAATTTTTTAATGAAGAATTCATGTTACAAAGTCTGTTGCAGGTTCAACAAGTAGCCTATTAGTTTAGATTCACAGATCAGTTGTTTGATGGTAGGTTACTTTCCAGACAACTGTTTTTCTTCATATTTTTATAAGACAAAAAAATGGAGCTTAAATAACTCAGGAGAAGGAAAATAAGATGCTTGACAAAAGTTTTTTCCACAGGTCAAAAGAAGATTCTTTCTAATAGTTACCATTATTATCACTCCGGGTTTTTAGTGTAGTGGCAGAGAAGAAATTCTGTGAAGCTTAAACGGACAAATACGGTTTATACAAACGGATGTGAAAATTACTAGAAATGAAAAACGAAGAGTGTACTGTAGTTTATTAACAGGTTCGATTATTTTGAATCGACATGGGCTAGATGATAGATGGTGTCATCAGTCATCATTTATGAGCAGGCGATATAAGTTTAAATGGTTCTGTGATTGAGCCCAACAGTACTATTTTATTTCCTATGCATTTTTACTGAAACATAGCGATCCACCATCAGCTATTTCGAATGATCACTGATTACCTACACCGAACTGAAGGAAAAATGAGGAATTTGTTCTATTTTAATAATAAGTATCTTTACAAAAAAGCAGTTGAGCTTCAAACTTCATAAAATTCGACATCTGTGTATGAATATCAACATCTTTTTCTTGAATTTCTTCAGAGTTTAAGTCGTTCTTCGATAAATAGAAATTCTGAGTTTGAATCATGTCAAAATTTGTTAACTACAGCTGCTAACTTTCTCGGGCTTATGTGGTTCACCACTGGTTTCAGAGTAGCCCAACAAAAAAAGATCTACTTTCTAGATACTTCTCTAGACGTAAACTAAGAAACACGTACCTCTAATTCTAACAAAAGCACATGAATGAAACTGAATTAAAGATATGATAGTGCTGAGGAACGTTTCCTCTCGAGATCTTACTATTCTGATCCTGCCATCACTGACTGAAGATTGTTAAAACCTAACATTGTAATGTAAACTATTTTCAGTAATTTCACGTCCGGGTTGAAGGTCATATATTTAGACATTCTGATACGTATTAACAATAAAGTATTTACTAAAAACCTGATATCTCCACACATTTTGCCTTCCTTTTTTTAAAACAGGTGTTCGAACCATCTTTCAAAAAGAAACGTATAGGCATGACTCTATAGACTCCTGTTCCAACAGCTAAGCTTTAGAATTTCGAACACAATCTTATATAGTCAGAAGTAAGCTTATCTTATCTCATAAATCTGACGACTGTTCTAACGATACAATAAAACCACTTCCGAAAACAGATGTGCGAACTTTTCATGTACATAATCTGTGTGAAACAAAACAGAATCCCTTAATATTCACAATTACAGAGTTCTGAAACATTTATTGATATTCATGCAGACAACATACATAAATGGAGTTTAGTTATTTACCTCAATTCACTCTCTGGATTCCTACAGACTCAGTGACAGGTTCTTATAATTCTGAATACTTTGATGTAGCATTAGTTGTGAAAGCAGAAACAGTGCTTCTCAACCGGTTGCTTGCCAGCAGTCTCAAATATCATGTTTCACTGAATAGTATGATAAGAACTTGGAAGAACTGTAATGCACAATGATGCATTTTTGTGTTCTCCATCGAAGTTCTCAGTTAATACAGTTTAAGCAAAGGAAGGGAGCCTGAACTACAGTCCACCTAATACTTCATGAAAATTCAACTTGAATGTGAAATTATAATGAAGTGCTTTATAATTAAAGAGGAGGAGAGATTAATTTGAACAAAAAGACACTAAAGTAATACTTCTATAATTCCAGTCAAGTAAGGTAGGAATAAACACGTGAATTCGCTGGTAAAATCACCTGCTTCTGGAAAATATAAACTTAATCTGCAAGCTGGATAACCGTTTGTTATGATGGTCTTCAACTTTAATTTGATTATTGAAAGGGATTGACTATACTGCAACAGATTAGAAAAAAAGATTTTTTGTGGTCCAGGGCATGCACTTCTTGAGTTAGTATGTGAACTTCGATTGCACAGTAGGTTGCGTATGGGTAAGTACTACATCAAGAACATACTTACAATTTATTGTGCGAAAAGGAAACTTCTACACACCACAATTAAGGACTAGTTGAATACTTAATAGAACGAGATAGAATAACTCATAGTGAGTAAACATCCGTATGTCTTTTGCAAGATTATTGGTATGCATTGAAAGCAACCCTCAGTGAGAAGTAACAAAATTATTGTAGCGTCTCATGGAATTCACCTGAACTAATTGATTTACTCTAACTCCTTACAACTTCATGCAGGTGCAGTCAGTAGGAAGAATTCGCAGGCGCGATCTGACTAATCATGAACAAAGATGAGCATTGATCTAGAGGGAAGTAATGATCTTTGATGGTAAACCACTGTCTATATTTTCAGAAGAATATTTATGAAAAAGTTTTCAGTTAACTCAGTTGCTCAGACTTGAGTTATTCTTTCATAGTCATTGACTGCCACAGACTACACTGATGGAAATAGATACATCATCGATAAGTGGATCCTCTGACTATTGATCAGAAGTATGTGGGTTATTCTAGACTGAGTGTGATATTTAGAATACGGTAGAATAAGGGATACAAGGTTTCATGTAACATAAAGTGGAATGAATTGCGGTGGTGCGCATATGCGAACGTCAGATCGTCTTAGCTACAATGTACTGATTATCCTAAGTTTTCGTAAATTCTGACTTCTTATTACATATACTACACCTTTGCTGCGTTTCATTATTTCCATTTCTCTATTCTTTCCTTCGTTTATCATTTATTTCTATCTTAATGGAGAATGGAAGGGCCTGTCTGAAATTCAGCTAAAGTGTACTAATGTGCATACGTCACTAATTGCCTTGGGTAAGTTATGAATTATTCTCATCAATCCGCTTTCTGCTTAGTAGTAACTACAACTTTGCTATCTACGATTGCCTTTTTATAGAAAACGGTGTCACTAACAAAAAATGACATTGATTAGAGTTTAAAAACATACAGATGTATACAGAGTTAAACCAAAAACCTATTGAGTAAAGTTGGCTTATTCTAGTGGAAGGCAACTTTTATGTTTCAAAGTTGTTGGAATGTACATGATTCTTGATGTGAATCATGAACCATGCGAGTATGTTCAACGTTTCTTATCTTCCAGACTATGTGCATCAACCCGAAAATGGCAATATTTAGCTACTAATGGGATGCTTTTGTGTGATCATCGCCCATTCGTTTTCTTGCTTGTCAAGTATCTCGTTTGTCTTATTCAGGGAGATAATCCGCCTACTTAAAACTTTTATTACTTTATTCTCCTTTTTGTCATAATTTTAATCCTCATTACTTTTTAATTCTTATTCTGTTGAAAAAGCTTGTTATAAGTATTACAAAAGAATCTGGCAGAACAATGCAAATTCATTTTCATTTTCATGACATTCATATCAGCTGCTAATAAATGAAAACAAATTAAATATTGAAACATGTGACACATTGTTCACGTGTATGAAAGTAAGCCTAAGAAAATAATTATTTGAAAATTATAGATAACATTGACAACCATATGGTGAAAATAACAGGAATTCATGAATCAAAATAGTAAGTCCTCTTCCCAAGGTTACTACTTATTTAATGATTCAATGAATGTTCTAGAGGTAGAAACGAAAGCTAAAGTTAGTGAAGGGCGTATGAATACTTTATAGCTAAGACAAATTACAACTTAATAAATGAACTATCTTTGCCAAAAGAAAGAACAGTACGACTTGAAGAATAATGTGAAATTGCTTTTGTTTTCTTAAGTATGTTATTTAAATAGGCCGCCATTTAAGAATAATTTAGATAAAACCCATTTGTTACTGAACAAGAAGGTAGATAAGTCTTGATAAATCAATGATCAGGTAGATATTTGTGAATGAAAATTGTCTATCTGTCTGTAATAACAAGTAAGTATCTAAAAGTTTCAATATAAGATGAACAGTTTTCACTATACATCTTAACTGCCTTGGTTATCTAACAGTGAAAACTAAACTAGCAGTAATTCAACATTGTGTTGCATTATTTCTTTATATTTTGAACTAAAAAATCGCAGATTGAAAACTAAAACACATTAGAAACACAGATTCTTGTGCAAGATTCATTGACTACTGGACAAATAGTGTTATGTAGATTACATTCTATAAAAACTAAATTGACACTCATCAACTTACATTTAGAGTTGAAAATTTGACAGCCTTAGAAAAAGTACAAGGTTCTTTGCTTGTACTTTGTGCATTTTCGTCTACATTTATGTAAAAAGAACTTCACGTGTCACCAGAAACGTCATTAGTCATCTTCTGCTTGATGTAGAATATAAAGAAGAGTGCTAAAAACAACTCATAACAAGTAGCAGATGTGCACAAATATTATTTTTTTTCTGGAAAATATCAAGTTCTATTATCACTTTGGTCTGATGCGTCTTTTTGTAAGCCATATGCTGCACGTGTAAACTCATGTAAATATGTTCCCTTAAAGTTTAGTTGTACATTAAATTTCCTCTATTTATCTTCAATCTACTGTTTCTGTCGCGTGTTCTATCTTTTAGTTGTTAGTAATCTAACCTGGTAGAATTTATACATCTTTTCAACCTGCCTTCACCGTTCCGTGTCGTTATTGCTTATATAGTGTATATAGGTGAGTTCAAATATGATTCCCCCAACTACACTTTTCAAAGTTTCGGAGCTTTGCCTTCTCCAGAAGTTATCCTTTCAGAAAACAAGTTTTATCAACCTGTCAACAATCCTTGATACTCAGAAAAGTTTTATGGCAACTTCATACTTGAAATGGAAAGTTGACGGCAGTGGATAAGCGTTTTGCTCCATTAACCACTAATCAGTTAGATGTCCCTACCTCGCAGTAAGTGATTAAATCTAAGTTAACGGCAATATCGAGGCATTCTCACATTTATCAGTAGTGGTTGATACCTTCACTCCAGTAGACGAAGAGAATCTACATGCAACGGGCCGTTCATTAGTAGCTGTAAAGTTGCTCAATTTTAAAATTCATGCCTTATGCCTAATTATTATTATTATTATTATTATTATTATCGAAATGGGTATCAGTTCTATGATTAGATACATTCAAGGTGTTAGCTGGACCAAATCAAACGTTAAAATGTCTCACGTAAGAATCTCGTTGTACCTATTCTTCTTTCGTTTTTCAATATTAACCTGCCCAATCGATTTACAGGTATTTGAATGAATTACAGAATTATTTTTGTTCTAACCGTTAAGAGAATCTTGAAGGGTAGTCTATCTAGACACTGGATTTAATGTCTAGAGTTATCTCAGAGTCAATAGAAACACTTTATAGGGTTCAAGAAAGAAGGTATACAGAATAATAGTAATAAAAACATCTCATTAAGCTTTCAATTATCTGCTTGTTGTTCAGTGTCGTAAATGTGGGCTGAAATTATGCTGTCGTTCCTGTCAAATATCCTGCAAATCTTAGAATAAAACGAAGGTGTATCTACGATCTGAGTAAATTTCCCCAAAATCGTCTGTCGTTGTCCATCATCCTAGAAAGTTAATCTATGAAAACAGAAGTTTGTAAACCAAATTACTTTCATGTCAATAAACGACTGAAAAATAATGAGAGAAGTGACACAGATCAAGAAAGTTAGGATGAAATAATTTATTATGAATATCATCAATGTTGTCCATTGAAATGGTGGAGAATATTTGAAGCTCAGGTGAATGGTCTTGGTTCTATTGTGTTCTCTGAGCTGGGTTGTTTAATCGTGAAGCTTTCATCGTCTTTCTAGACAACATCATCAGCACTGACTTCAGTATGAGTAAGCTGTCAATATCTCCCCATGAGCGATTTAGTGACTTGCCCTTACGAAGTGGTCTGTTTCCTTTGATTGTTGTGTTGTTTTCTAGAAAGACAATGAAAGCCTCACGATTAAACAAACCAGCTCAGAGAAAGCAATACAACCAAAAGTTGCTCACTGTTTACATAGTCATACTGTCATTTCGTTATATGTTACAAATCAAAAATGGAGTAGAAAAGATTACGCAACTGTGTGATGAGTTAACAGTGTCAATACAAGGTTAAAAACTTTGCATATGTCAAGGTCAAGTCAGTCTGAGTCAAATATTAAAAATATAGAGATGATTAAGGAATTGGCTTTGAAATAGATTGCAAATGGGGATGAATATACCAACATATAACCATAAGATTTTAGAAAGCTTTACATTGAGTGACAAGACAAAGTAGTGGCTACCATAGAAGTTGGAGGCTAACATCTGCCTCTTTTTGGATGCACAATTTCGATTTGATTCTTCGAATAGTAACTGATTTTGAGAATCTTAGTAATTTAGTATTGTTTTGTATTTTGATTATTTTAAACGCACTTGAGATCGGAAAGTCATGTCCTTTTGTTTATCAGATGATTGCAAACAGAAGGTTTAAGAAAATTTGGTTCGTTTAAGCCTATCTGATTTCGAATATATTCACATCGAGTCTCAGACCTCCTGTCTATCCTTCCAGTATACTTGCTCTGCCATGTGTACGTTAATTGCTGAATGAAATTTGAGTTGAAATGACGTGAAAACCTGTCATCTTTCTATTGTTGTAATGAACACTTTGTTTTGGATGCGAAGACTAATTTAGCTGCCGAGAAAATGGTTTTCAGTGAGGTTCCTATTCTTTGATTAACCGTATTCATCAGTTCATCGCGCTTGAAAATGAAACATATAAACAAGGTGTATTCTCAGGACTATCAAGTTCAGTTGTTTCTGCTGTTATCACTTTGACTCTGTCTATAAACCTCTTCCAGTAACCATTTTCCTTCATACACATCTCGATGAACTGGATTTTTTCATTTGATTTGTCTGATGACAGAAGTTTTCCAACCTCAAGAAAGAACGTTTTAACTGGTGCTTGCTTATAACTCAGAACATAAACTTTTAGAATGAAGATAATGTCAACTCCAAGTCTTTATGACATAACCCATCTCTCCTTCGTCAAAGGTTCAAGTCTGAAAAATTAAATTCATTGTTTGTCTCATGTTCCATGATAAAGTTATTATTCGCATACGCTTTATTGAATATATTTAGTGAACTATGGCATGATCCCTGTCATAACATGAAATAAACGAGCCATCACATACCTGTTATGCATTGTAGTTTGACTAACACCTGGAGCTATTGTAGGTCTTCACAAGACGGTCATAGATATATGCGCAAGAATGGATCTCAAAGGACTACCCATTACCACTCCATCTGTTTGGTGACATACTTTTCTGTTGAAATGAAGTAATATATTCTTAGTGCACAAAAGCAGTAACTTCTTGAGTTCCATCGTTGGTATGGATATTCCATCTGAATATTGACAGACAATATCTGTTCTCTGTAGCCATAAGCTGGTAAGAAATGCTGATATATCAGTAGATAGCATCACCTTATCTTTGATACTGATTTTTGCGCAAGCTCATATGCAACTTTCAGGCTACAGATTGCTATTTCTTTTAGGTGGGATCTAATCCACTTGGCGACCATTTAGACATTTTGTGATAGGGGAACTTGATCATAGACAAATTTGTTTACGTAGTTTATGACTCTCCACTTGTTAATGCATGAATAGTAAGCGTGATCCTGAAGATTTCAGTTCTCTGTTTGACCATCGATAAGTTTCTTTTTCAGCAAGTTTTTTCAGTCACATAAGCAGTTTAAAGAAAGGGATGAAGTACAATTAACTTATCCTATTCTTCAAAACTTGTTGTTCTAGCTCTGCTAAGGTTTTTGGGCGAAATCAAATTTATGAAACTAGTTACAGTTTGTGATGTATGAGTGGAAAGTAGTCTAAAATTATGAACATTTAATTTTGTTCTACTTTTTTATTTTGTATGTGTACATTATTTTCTCCTAAAAGGTAGGAAAAGGATGAATGAAGAATATACGGAATATAGGGCAACTGAATTATTAGCACGCCTCATTTTGTTATGCATTGTTACCAGTATCATTTGAACGCTTGAAATGGCTTACTTGATATGAATGACATTTCCAGTGTAAGAACAGTCAATATAGTGAACTGTGACATAAGTCACTGAACTAGATGGATGCATTTTGTGCATAAATATTGAAAAGTTGCCTAATTGTTTCACTGATACATTTGCAAACCAAACTGTGCATGTGGTTCATGCCATTTCCCGAGGTGGTTTGGAATCAGAAGTATTCGACTGAAGTTGTATGTTAAATATACTGGTCTTAGATAACACACGGAACTCAATTCACAATTTATCAGTTCTTTTTTTTATTTCCATGGAAGGTAGAAATGAATCTGTTTTTCTTCTGTTTTCAGACCATCTACAAAATGACGCGTCAAAAACTTCGAAAATACATATGAGAAGTTTGGTCAGTGAACATTAAAAAATTAGGAAGGAGGACAACTGACTATTCATTGTTTCACCTTAGTTTAAAAAGACGACTGAAATTTGTGATATGTTTCTGTCTTCTTCCAACCAAATTTCTGAGTAATGATCCTCCGAATAGTCCGTTTTTATCTTTACCTGAGACGTACTATGCGAAAAAAGTTTAATATTGATTTCGATGTTTTCCAGCATAGTTGAAGAGGATATGCTTGCTGCAAAGGGTCAACAAAACAATCATTATTTAGCTGCTATAAATACAAAATATCCCATTTAGACTATCAGGTGGCCATAATATGTAATCCACCTGTTGTGCCAGAATCTGCTTCCGAATAACCTATTAGTCAATGACTGAAGAGAAGATAATACGAATGTCAGCAGCTATTCTATTTGACTAGTGTCAGTTCTCCGGCAATTCGTGACTGCCATATTTATGTACATATCTCGCATGGCAACAACACACAGTAAATCCTAGATGCTAAACGAAGCCATTTCGCTAAGAAAAATATGTAACACATTCTACATTTAAACAACTGTTCCTTTTAAATGATAAGATAAAGAACAACAACTTAAATGCACACTGCCAATCCACCTGTAAAGTAAAACTTCTTATTTTGAAATTTTTGCCACATATCCAGGTTTGTCAGGTTTCTGCCTACTTAAGAATGTCAACTGTTTTCATCACTACTTCCAATTCCCCATCCAGACTATTTTTCGCAGTAATTTCTTTTCTAGATAACCCAACCTAACTTCATCTAATCTTACTTCCATAAAAATTATTAGTTGATCTCCAAAATTTTTTTTTCTAAGAATACCATATGTCGTTAGTGCTGAACATAGGCGACCGCAACTGACGGTGTTACTGAAAACCATACCGCTTTCGTTTTTATAGTATGTTTGTCTACACATGTGTACCATGGTACTCAGTAGCTCAGTCACCTAGTGGTCATTCAACTTGTAAAAGAAAAATGTTTCCCTCCTTCAGTCATTTAGATTCATTAAACCTTTTTCTGTTTTCACGATTACGTTGAAGCGAGTGGACGCTTAGATGGATGTTATGTAATTCTCAGTAAAGTACGGTCAAACAATGTTAGTCAATGTGTATTTGTAAAATTATAAATTATTTTTCCCCTAGTAATTTAAACTTTCAATAATTATTCTCTGGTTTCGATATGTACTAACGGTTCTGTAGGTATTTCACTGGTCACTTGTTTGTGAAGTATTCCAGTATCCAGTTTCCCAAGATATGTTTACCATCGCTTAATCAGATACAACGCATTAATACATCTCATACATATACTTTGATGGCGTAGATGTAATAGGTAGGTAAGCTATTAATTACCTGACAAATATTTTGTATATCCTCACAGAGATTTCGTTAGCTATCAGAAATGATAGAACCTTCAAGAGAGATATAGGGGATACCTACTGAAGTTATACCTTATCTTACATTTAGAATAAACTCTAGCGAAAACCGACTGTTGAGCGCTTGTATGCAGCTTCTTTTGTGTAGATGTTAAGTAAGCTAATCTCAATGTATCTCAGGATTGGCACGGTATAATTTGGGTTATCTAGTTGAAGTATATTGGCCTACACAACAACATAAATTAATTCTCACTTTGCAAGAAATTCATTTTTATTTCAGAGAAATACATGTACATACATGTAAATGTTTGTTCTCACTTTCAATACAATGAATAGTATGAGTTTGAGTAGCGGTAATGAAATTAGTCAGTATTCTGTTCTTCGCTAACCATCGATATGTGAAGATTACTATGCACCTCATTTGTTCAAATTTCTGAATTCACTTATACTTTACTTATCTTCATAAAAATGGCACTGCTTACTGTAACTAGATCACATAGTTCACAGAAAAATGCATATGTGTGTTTTATTCCACATCCAGTGGCATAATAATACAATTCAACTAGTTTGTTGTCGATAAGATTGGATTTCTCCGCTGACATATTTGACAAAAGGTATTTTAGGAGTTACATTGTCTACATATTAGTGTATTGACTTTTGAGCTTCGTGGCAGTCATTATTCTATTCATCTGTATATAGTGAATGAAATGTATCACTGGGTTTAACTGTATTTCATTTTGTTGGAAGAGTTAAATCTTAGAGTTGGTGACCTAGAGAAAGATCGACGTCGGACTCGGTATCCAAGTTGACATTTTATTTGCCGTTGCTGTATTTCAAATAATTTACAGTCATCTTGACTACTAATCATTTTTGACAGGATTTCTCATTTATTATAACTCAACAAATTCATGGCTTTTATCTAGTTCATTCAATTCTGTGTTTTTTATACCATATGTTTCTTCTGGTACTTCTAGGTGTTCGCTTTTGGCGCGTCGACTGCTTTTCATTTTTTTCAGATTTCTTTGTAGAGAACTGAAAATTTGGTAATAGCTGCCCACGTAGAACGCGTAATCGTCTTTTAAGCTTAGAATACTTTCGTTCACCTTGTTCCAGAACACTAAAAATGAAAGATAATCATAACTCTTGTCAGATGTTTTATTTGGTGGTTGAAATTAAAATGGTTTGTAACCATGGTCATAACTATCGTCAAGACTATGATAATGGTGATGGTCAATGCAACAATGATGACAGTGCCTTTTTTCTGTCCATTACAAAGACAACAACAAGGTTACAGAATTGAAGTGGATCCGTAAGTTTCATACATATCTTTCAACAAAATTTGATTTTGTTGTTTTTATCTCCTTAAAAACATATTTTGTGGATAACCTTCGTTACAGTAATACTGGTTAATTAACTCAAAATTATCATTTACTATGTTTGATGTTGTTTGCACTGCAGCTGTAAGTTTACATTTAGGTTTTACAAAGTCTCCAGTGCTTCATTTAGCATTTCTGTCTCTAGTATTGATGTATGCTATAGTTTACCGAGTAACCATTGACTGTGAAATAGCATGGTGATTGGTATATTTATCACATTTCAACTGAATTGTTCGAAGTTTAGGGATAGGAGTTGTGTACTGAACCTTGCTTTATGCCACATCATCACTGTTAATAACCATCCCTTTGGAATCCTGTTCTACACTACATTGTCTGAATGGTATACTGTCAGTGCACTGTGAATGTTTTCACTGAATACATTTCCGAGATCGTTCTGAATATATTGGGATAAAACATCACGTCAGGAAGAAAGACAGACAGTAATGGAAAAATAATGTATGGTGATATAAAATTTGTCACGTAATAGTTACATTTCACAGTTTTCGAAAGTTCTCGGTGATTTGTTTAGCGGCTTTTGTTAGTCATTGATTGCTATATATGAGCTCATAAAAACTACTAGCAAAGTCCTACCAAAGCAAATACAGTTGACTTGAAAGTCCGATACTAATAACAGTGGACTTTGTCTACATGTTTGGTTTTCCGTGCGTATGAATCCGCAGTATTTTTAATATTGAATATATCTACATATTTAAGACGATTATGATAGACAGACAGACAGACAGATAGACAGACTGAATGAATGAATGAATGAATGACAAATTCAACGTAGAACTTCACACAGAAGTCCATTGGCTAAATTTGCCATACTTCATAGTTGTACACAAAGAACAGATGGATGGAAAAAGTGATATCAGTGTGCAAGAATAACTAATCTGAAGATAGAGGTTAGTGCGTACTTTCAAGCTTTAGGTGTCAAGGAGTGAATACATCCGAACCACTGTGACCGACTTCCAGCTGTAACCAAGATTCCCTATACCACTGATTCCCTTAATCTCAGCAACGCCAAACAGGTAGTCTACATCTCCTCACTGTCTAACGACAACAGGGAGAGGCTTCATGGACTAGTGCCACATCTTCGTCTGGACACCTTAAACCCGCTTCCGGACTAATCCAACTTCCCTTACCATGGTTCGTCAAGGTAGACCGTGACTCAGCATTCCCAATACATATCCAAGACATTTCAGTCGACTAAGGTTCACAACCTCATAAATCGACCAGCCTGCCTTGCCTATAACCCTTCGCCTGACCTTGACATTGCTCACCAAACGCGAGCAATGCTACGAAGACATCGCTACGTATCTTCTTCTTTCAACGGTCCACTCACAGTCGTACAACGGAATAGAACGGACTGCAGTCCAATATAACAGTCCTTTGATAGCTAGCTGGATATCTCACCAATCAGCACCATAGATTACTGAACTTGACAAATGGTAAACGGACCTTCTGCATCCAAGCTGAGATTTCCTCAGTTACCAGCCCATTATGCGGGCTGCTGCACCTCTCCAAGTGAAGTGGTTGGCACATTACACCTCCTCACTCTCTGTCATTAAACTGGAAGTACTTGCGGCAGACCAGTCCTGGAGCATCATCTTACATTTGACAGATGCGAGTGAGACGGATCCCAGATATACTCAGATTTCTGCTGAATGCGTTCAGAAAACCTTGAATTTTGTCAGTATCTTTAGTTAGAAAGAAAATATTGTCCGCATACTCTAAGCCAACCAGATAATCTCATGGGAGTAAGTCAATCCCTGTGAAATTTTCTGCTCCTGAATAGGCCAGAAAAGAGCACTCTATGGTTCATAGTCAACATTAACTTTAAAATATACTGTTAGACCCTTATAAAATAGAAGTTATCTCAGTTACCTTTCACCATAAATAACAGCAATAATAACAATCGAAATTTATTGACAGTCGGTAGCTTGAAAACACTGTAAGATTCTTTATACCGCTTTATAGAACTCGATAAATTGAACTAAATACTTAATATACTTAGACACATCTACAGTTTTTTGATATTGTCAATCTACAGTAAAACTGGCAACTAAAAGGCATCAAGCAAATACTTCATCCTGGTCTTGGAATGCAGATGATGTAAACTTGTCATCTCATTTTGCATTCAAGGCATAAAGTCAGTATATTTAACAGGTTTTTTTCACTTCTGATGCATTTACCATTCAGTTATCTTATATTCTTTCATGAGTCAGGCTGAAAAATACTTGTGCATCAGATACTACCATAAAAATACCGTTCGCACCCGTTTAGTTTTGGTTGTTTCAATTACCCAACTCCCTTTTCGGGCTGCATTCCACGTTAAATGCCTAATAAGTCACATGAGGAATAGCGGAATCCTCACAAAAATGCAGATAATGTTTGAACTATAATTGAAGTTGGAGTTGAAAGAGATCCACTTTATTGAGATAAATGAACCCCCAACTGTTTAGACCTAAATGAAGCAAAATGCACGCTTTTGATTTAGTTGTTACATATCGCTAAATTAATTGCATGAAGATCACCCGTTTACACTGTATTAATGATGCCTTGGTGATTCATCCATTTTTACTCTAAGTTTAAATAAGTTTAAGACCAAGTGACGTATGATATCAATACTTCAGAATGAAAAAGACAGCGAAAACAGTCTTTGCTTGATGTATATCAGAACAGTTATCATCATGGTAGGTAGGTAAATGATTTTTTCTGTTGTTGTAGTGAATACTAAAGCTTCTCTGATTGTAGATGAAATTGATACTCTATGGAACATATAATGGATTGAGCTGATCAGTATTATAGTAAACAAAGTCGATCCCAGTAATAAACTAGCTAATATAGGTGAACAAACTAATTGTTCATTGTGCTTTCTCTATTCTCCCAATCCACTATAAAATTTTCTGAACGTCTAACAACCCATGTCTTATCTGACTGTCTTGCTGTACTAACCAACATGCCCCAGTCTGGAATTTCGATCCTTTTTTTCAAAGAATAATTAGTTTCAAGTTTATATTCATCATGGAATGACATCAGTTGGAGAAACATTGGAGACTTGGAATCACTAAACAGCTGTTTTGTCGTAGTATGGGACTCCCCAGCAGTGCACATACATGACCCCTCAGGGGTGGAACCCACAGCCTTGAGGTTCCACGAACAGCGCATTGCCATTCAGCCACAGGATTGGAACCCAGTTGTCTACTTTTCTTAGCTCTGTCAGTGAACGATATAGCGCGACCTCCATTCAATGTCATCGCCGAGTAACTATTGTCATTTCCGAAGTGGTTGGCCCCACCGGTCACGACTTCTCATTAGAACTTCGGGAATTAGTTCCAATGTGGTCTGAACTACCCGTCTATAAGTCATTATGTCCATCTTTACAAATGATCAGACAAAAGTGAAGCATCATAGAATACAAATACATAGTTACATATTGACGTTTACTATTCGTTTTTAAATTCCACACTGAAAATGAATCCCAGTAAGGACAACCAACACTTCATTCTTTAGACTGAAAAAGACGGGATGTAATTGGTACACCTCGATTGACTTTTCCCATACCAAGGAAATTAGGCGTTGTAAGTTAGGTAATATAAAAACATTGTCTTATTCTCAGATCCCACCTGAATTTCTGAGATAAATAAATAAATTCACCATTTACGCAGGTGGAAAATTGTATTTTGAAAACAAGTTCTTTTCTGGAGTCGCAATAGTCGTCCAGAGGATTATTTTGTACTAAATGCGACATTAAAGTCAGAAACTACGCCAATATATACTTAAATTCCTTCAATATTTTGGTTAGAATTTTCATAAATTTGTCCTGTTTATTTATCCTGTTTTTTCGAAAGCAAATGTTGTTTTTGACAGAATAATCCTTTTTTTACTGGAGCAAAACGGTGTGAACTTCCGATTTCATTAGCAGTTGCACACTGACTACATCAAATGAGTATGAACTTGACAACAAGCGAATTCTAACACTCAGTTATTTCGCTGTTATTATAAAGTTCGCAACACGTGGTACAGAACTATTTTCAGTTAAAATAAGATTCTGTCACTTTTCGCATGCTAGTTTACTTTAAGTTCTATGTTGAACTGAATGCGCCAGTTACTCAATAGTATCTGGCTTGAGAAACAATACTCAGTCTCCATATTCTACAGTGTACTACGCTTCACAGAAGACTGAGGTGAATGGCAGTCTTTCTTTTATTAATATATGCTTCAGACAGTAACTGGCTAGTCCATTCTAGATGTCTTACTTATCTGTCCCAACTTCAATACATATCATTGAAACTAACACATATACACAAATAAGATATGAACTTTGATCCCAAAAGTCATAACAGGTCTAAGGCTTGTCTGTCGTTCGTTTACAGTAACCCTTTCTTCTCCAAACGACTTTCCATTACAGTGACAGAAATCGAAAAAAATCAATAATCATCCTTATCCTAAGCTACACATCTCTACTATGTCAAAGAAATCATTATACTCAACGATAATTGAAAAATGTTTGCAAGTTAACTTCTAGACTTCACATTCCTACCAATCAGTGAATCCACTAAGAGGTCCCATTTTACTAGACAAACGTTCTCATCAATTTCGATCAAGTGATCCTGTAGTGATAAACTCGATGGTTTTTTTAGAGAGGAAAGATTGAAGATAATTCCAATCCGATAGTGGAGTAATCGACAAAGTCATTTCATCACCAGGGTCCTTCAGTCGTCCTTGATATGTACAACAGATCTACTTTGGGATTCATGATTAATCACGTAACTCTTTTTAGTGGCATTCTGTTAGTCAACCCTAGAGTAGGACTGCAGTCCTGTGACCGGGATAACCTTTAGTTTTGTGCCTGTCCAAATAAGTCATGTTTCGTTCAGTAATGATGGCTTATAAAGAGCAGAAAATCAATTTTCCAGTCTTTTCTGCTCCTCATCACTTATGATTATGATGATCCAACTGTCTTTTCGGGATTCTGTCAGATGATTGAAATGATTTCAATTCATCCAAATTTCATTAGTCCAATATGTATGTCATGCAAAATTTCAAACTAGTATATTCTAAGAAGTTATTTTAACGTTTGCTTATTGCACAAATAAGTGGTGAAATATTAGACAGATAAACGATTTTATTTTTACTTTTTAATCATTTAAAAACCTTTCTTGTGCGGAATCTTGATTTTTTAACCGTATCGCTGTGTTTGCTCTTTTGGTATCCTATGAAAATACATTTTCTAGAACCTTATACCAATGCCTCAGAATATTTATATGGTAAGTAAATTAGTGACTCACTGCTTATATGAATTGATTTTTAAGTAGTAACGACTTGAAATACATCACTTCCATCCATTTGACACGTTTGACTGGCTTCTATTATAATTTAATATCACGTCAGTCATCATTTAAATAATAAAGAACATTGAAGACATTTCATTTTTGACAATAGTTACTAATCTTACTATTACAAAACAATTTTTAGTATTTAATTAGAAAAAAGGTTTTTGGTTACACTTAAGATGTAAAATGACGTGCATTCAACTCTGTCTCAAACTTTTCATAGGGATGAAAATACCTTTCAGTACACGTTAAAGCCCCATTATAACTGAGAGTTACAACATTTTCAGAAACTGAAATGGTATTGAGTAATTCTTTAGGCCGAGATATCTGCATACGGTGATAAATGCTTTGATTACTTTTATGACTCATTATTTCCATTTCAAAAGCAGTCAAGTCACAGGTAGGTGATAGACTGCGTTGATCATTGCGCACCATAAGATCGTAAAGCAGACACTATATGGTTATGAACCACAGGACGCCACCTTACGTTACTGAAACCTCCCAAAAACATCATGCTACCTAATGCACTTTCAGTGGATAGAAGTATGATCCCAGAAACTCACTCTTATAGGATGCTTTCGATATAACTGCAGTGACTGACTATTTTCAGATCTACACTTCATTTTTATTCATCTTGAAGGAATATCTCTTTTTTTAGGTCATACAGCTGTTTTTATAAGGTTCTAGCAATTAACTTCGCTTGTTAATAGACTTAGATTTTAAGGACATTGGGGTGATATTGCGGGATTATTCGGGATGATTTACTGACATCTCAAAAGAAATATATTTCCTTAGAAATAGTTTACACTGATGTCATTTATCGAAAAGGAGTGTCGATTGGCTTAAAGCTCTTACTACTTTAGTTAGCTTGGCTGATGCTTAGGCCATATCATATACTGGGGGTTAAGATAATCCAGATAGTGATTCAAAAGACTGGACTAGCATCTGTTAACTAGAGGGACATAACACATATGGGATACCAGAATATCGATTACATTTAAGATATTGATAGTTTTTTTTAATTTACTCCACGTACTTCATATATGACCACAGAAGATAATTTCATAGAATCACTATATATGAGTGATGTGAGGGACAGGCGTATAGTACTTTTTAAAACAGAATAACCGGTTGGTCAAGTTGTAAAGCTTCATCAAGCGAGATGTTTGGAACATGTTTCATGCATGCTTAGTCATTACCAAACCATGACATTGTATAACAGTAGGATAGAAGACTGAAAGCGATCCAACCAGATATAAAATAAATTTAAGAATTTTCTGGCTATTTTGTCATACTATTTGATGAATTATAAATTTATTGGCTGTCAAATACTTATGGCTAGGAACATCGACAATGCCTCTTAAAATCAACCATATTAAAGTACATTTATCCATGCTTTGACTTCCTATGAACCTTTCCATTCTTGTCATTCTGTATATTTTATTTTCTTTCAAACCTTATTCTTTTTAAATAATCCACTTGTTATCAAGCTAAACGATTATATTCATAATAAACATAAGATAATAAAGTCTTATTTAAACCAGCTTTTTCTACGCCATTAAGACATATTTGTTTAAGTGCTTTTAGGTGGACGTGAACGTAAACTACTGTAGTAGTTAGACGACACTTTCAATCCTCTCACTTGAAAGTATAACAGATAAAGTACATAGGGTGATCAATAATGCGCCTTACAGAAACTTTTTTTAAATGTGCTTATGTGTATACATGAGGTTTAGTGAATAAAGCATTTAGCACAGTTATTGTGGAATTTCAGATTACACTTACAGATGAATCATAGTGATGTGTAGTCGTTTATCCATGTGAATCAGTCGTGCCAGCTAACATTCATACATGAGATTTTATGATCGAGAAATTCCTAAACAGTTGTCAAATAAAACAGCTAATATGTTGAATTTCTAATGTCAGACTATTCTTCCCTCAAATAAATATGATTTTGGCAGGGTTACTGACGGAAAGCTAACACTCATGTTCATTTCAGTAATGAATTTCTACTTTACGCCAATCAATTGGTTATTATTTGTTAATAATTGTAGGTTTTCGTTGTTATACTGGGTCGAATTGATCACATTCTGTTGACATGCAGGCTTCTATTCAAAATCCTCGATTTTTTCTGATTATTCAGTATTTTGGATTCCATTGCTAGCCACATAGTGAATAACAAGGCAATATTGGACCTTCCGAATAGAAGCTCATATGCCAAGAGATATCGACCAATTCCATCCAGAATAACAACAAAGAATTAAAATTATCAATAAATGATAATAACTTATACCAACTGAGCAAGAGGTAATTCTCATTCCTCAGTGTCATACAGGATAAGGCTTTGGCATTTGAAACGGTGAGCATGGTGCTTGAATCTCAAAAGGAACAACATCCTCACTGGGATGCAGGTGCATTCAGCTGACGAGTCCGAAATAAGATGATGATCTAAAATTCTATCTACTTTAAAATTAAGCTAAATAGACTAACTGGGGCATAGAAATGCACTACTGGATTTGTGCACATTTTAAACATGAAGAGGAAGTGGAGAGAATTAGTATGGGTTAAGATGTGGAAGCAGCATATCACAAGAAGGAGAAAAAATAAAATACGGCCAGTTAGGAAGACGATTTAGTGCATAAGCTGTACCCAAAGACTCACCACATACATTGTGACATACAAACAGAGAGAGACGTGGAAATAGATTTATGTTTCTGTCCTTAGAATTCCCTAATCGCTGCTATTTTATCAACAGTCGAATAACTAAATGAATTTCTGAAGGTAGTGAACGATATATCCAAACGTAATTTTCTGAGGAACGACAAACGTCAGCTTTGAAAAATGAATAGTGCATCTCTATTTGTAGATCACAAGATCATGATGTATATATACGACTGAATGCCATCTGGAATACAATAAATTAATTTGCTTATAAGTTTGTTGTTCTAATCAAATACGTCGAGAAATAGATCCCTTAGGCAATTATACGATGGCTTCGTGTTTCACACAACAGAAAAACCTAAGTTAAATCCATTATTTGGAGTAGGATATACAAAAATATCGAAATTTGTTTGAAGAACACGGTAGTCGAACAAAGCGATATAGTTTGATCTGCTAGGCAAGGTTCTACAACTTCAACTGCTTGCTCATAAAATCTAGCCAAACAGCCTACAATACAAATTATTCACGTGATCATTTAAATGACTTCAGAATCTCACACTGGTGTTTCTACTGTTTGCAGTAAAAATCTTTACAACTATTTTCATTGTGGATAATATTGTGTATTCAATCAGGCAGTTACTCGATACTGTTAGGTATATTCTTTTATCCCATTAAAGGGAAAGTTTGAAGTGTCAGTTGCTTAATTGAGTTATTCTGTCGTGATTCTATGTGTTAACGATTTGCCCCTTATAGTTGGAGGAAACACGGAGGAGCTGAAAAGTCAACATTAGGTAAGCAGCTGTCACAGAGGTCGACTGAACGAATAACTTTGAAGGTTACCATATCAGAGTTATAAGGTATTCCGCGACAAGGATCAACAAATGTTTCTACCAGTGGTAACATCTGTTACTGCAGGACTGGTTGACGTGGGTTCGAATTTCTCAGGGGACATCAATTCCGTCAGTTGCAGGTGCACCTTGTTGACAACTACCTACAACCAAGAAACTTAAGTTCAAAGCTTTCTGCCTACTTCCTCCATCTCACTGACATCTATCAAAGTGCACCATGATGGTCAGTCTTCTACCTTGGTGACTACATCATAAAATAATGATCGATAAAATTCGGCCAACAATAAGGGCTCGACAAAATGAAACCGGTTGCTCCACAATGGCCAATCAGAGTTTGCCATTATTACGCGTTCTGTTCGTAGGTGAGCATAACTGAGGCAATCATAAGTCACTTGAGGTGTTGAACAGCCATATAGCTCTTTCCTTGTAGTCCAATGAAGGATGAATGAAGATGAGTTTATACTAACGCATGTTCAGTAGAATGTCGACAAGTAATCTTTTACCCAGAGTACAAGGAATTTTCAGAATTCAACAGTACCACTCCCCTATATGACTATATCAGTTTGATGCTCTGAACCTCAGACACAATCTTCAAATGTGAGCTGGTACTGATATTTCAGCTTTTTGGTTTTAAAATTTACGAAATGAAAGACAGTTAACTCTGTGAATCAGCATTTCTAAACAAAAATAGAATGACAATAGTATCAAATTCCTTTGTGACCTATTTTGTCCATCTTCCTCAAGGGTAAATGTAGACTGTTGCTGAAAATGTTCTTTTAAGCGGTAGTAATGTTCATGAGTTTCCCAGTTGGTTAGATGTTTCATACTATAACGAATTAAGCCTAGTTTGACTGGTCTATAAGCTTTTTTAAGTAGCCCAGCTGCAAACAGATACACTGACTGCATCTTGAAGGATTTGTGTTAAATAATTTCAACCCTGGATTTAGAGAATGAACATTTGCCCAGGTATCATCAGGATGTGTTGAACAGTTATTTCCGTTTTTTGTTAGTGATTACACCAGGTGTTAGTCTTCGTTGTAGCTTCCCTTCTGTTTATAATCTGTTGACTTCTTCAAACTACTACTGAACATCTGTGTGTTGAGGTTTTTGTAAACAGTTGCAAACTCATCTTTTGAATATGTGATAATCAGACTCATAGAGTTTACAGCAACCAACCAATCACCGATTATTAGTTTTCCTAATTTATGAGTCATTCCATTTGGTGTAACTGATTTGATAAGTAATCCTGTCTCGTGACCCTGGTTAATTAGAAATGGAATAGAATATATACTACAGTAATCAGGACCATATTGTATATTTGTGAATGTTAACGACAATGTACTTATAAATTTCAAAAGCTTCTCAGTATAATGGTTGTAGAGTAGATAGAGAAAACTGCCAAGAAGTTATCAACATACGTTTGGCTGATCAGATATTCGTATCTGCAAATTTGAGAAGACTTGTGCCTTTGGCGATGTACGGAACTTTGTTTTTGAGCTATTGAGACGAAGAGACAGAAAAGCTATTCAGTAGCCCTTATTTTCAACTTATTAGTACATGCAGTTCAACTAATTTTAAGAGCCTTATCATCACCCTCTCCAATTATTCACGAACCACGACTGCACCTAAAAAATTTTCTTCAACCAGTTAAGTGAGTACAATGGAACTATACAGTTCGGCATATCAGCGACATTTTCTACACTTTTCACCGGGATGTTAAATAATGAACATAAATCTAGTGTGAATGAATTGTGCGAAATGACTGAAATTTGAAGAACAGCAGATTCACCTCTCGTATAACATCGGAAGATTATGTACCTTTGTGGCTCGAAATAAATGATTAGTATTTCACTTAAGGTGCTGAACTAAAAAACAGTCTTTCTCGACCAACTTGTTATCATGCATAAAATGTTGGGACTGAGGACGATGAACTTTTTAAAGTTGAGACCTTCCCGTGTCATATAAATCAGAGCTACGCATATTTTTTTGCCCTCATCTGTCACATATTTATTCAGTTTACTACTATCACCTTCATTATGACCCTCGTTTTTTTCTTCATCTCCTTTACATCTATCGAGTGGATCTCCTACAACCACATTTCCCACTTGCCGACAATTTTCACTAAGTCAAATTCCTTGCTTCCTTCGTCAACTGCACTGTTCGACAAATTATCACTCAACTCCTTTCGACTGCTTATTTCGGTTTGAACACTACTCTAGCAAGATAACAATATCCTATTATTCAATAACAGACTGTTAAATGCAGTGATATTTATAAATACACTTGTACAGCTTTAGAAGATAACTCTATAAAAGATAGGAAAATTTTTCACTGAATTCTCTTTTCTTTTCTACTCTGTGATTTAATCATGATATTGCAGATAGCGAAGTTGATAGCTCATGAATAGCGTGCAAGTACCATAGAGTTGATTTTATTTTGAATGAGTCGAAGCAAAAGTAGAGTTACACAGCAAGCCAAATTAATCAAATAAGGTATTTTTGTAATTCCACTGAAGCATTCTTATCTAGAACGATGAAAATGCTATTGAAAAAATTTAGACTATACAAAATAAGGGTGAAAACAGAAAACTGAATATCAGTCATCAGATATCAACAAGCCAAAATAACCTTGATACAACTAAAAGGAAAATAAAGATAAAAAATAAAATTTGATCAATAGGAGAAAAATTTAATCAAATTTAATTTCATCGAAAACCAGATCATACTCAAATATGGTGGAAGAGATACTGTGTAATAAGTCAGTTTCTGGATAGAATGCAAAGTACAAGCAATGCTTCATAAATGCAACTGCAATAATTTCCGATGGATAGGTTCCTCTACAGGCTTTACCAACGCAAAAGCTATATATGCTGGTAGGAGCGAAACAGACAAGGAATCCAGCAGTGTCATGAAGACCAGGCTGATTAGTACCAGTCTGATTTACCTTTTTTGCTGTCTTGTAGTCAGTCTCTTTGTAATGCACTAAGTGTACTAGGCTGAGGTGCATCCACCTCTGTTGTAGGCATATTAGACCTGGACTTTTCATAATGAATTTAGGCCTAATTTTGGTCCAGCTGCCTTTAACCTTTTCCTCAACTTTGACCTACTTGGATTATCAGTGTATAGTGAAGTAAGTGTAGAGTAGAAATGTGTAAGCCATGGTCCAGTCACATGACTCCATCAATATTTATGACCACACTAACCGGCTTATATCTTTTAATTTGAACTCTACTCATGACCTGTGCTATGATGACGAGACTGTTTTACGAAACACCAGTAATGGTGAAAGGGTAACGGTAGTCAAGTATTTTAAGTTTCCTCATATCTCCCATCCTGGTGGTCACGTGTTACAGTCGTTTAGTTGGACACAGCGAACTGTTGTACAATTTTCTTGCGTCTTATTAGGCAAACGGATCTGTCGACAATTGACCATTGTAAAAAGGAACGATACTCGTGTGCTGAATTCTAATACCAACTAAGATTCAGTGATGGATAGTGGCCGACATTGGAGTTCAGGGCGCGCGTTTTGCCCTTTTGGGACTCATTAACTAGATATACCTGTCTTTTATTGAGCGATGTTGCTCCCACTAGGACTGGAATCTCGGACCGACCACCTCAAGCCCCACAGCCTTATCCACTAGACCACAGAGCCATGACAGCCAATTTTTGTAGGAAGGGTATAGTTCTGATGTTGTTCCTTGTATCGAGGTACCCGCTCAGGAGTCCATTTGGAGATAGAGACCGATCGATTCGGTCCACTCAACGACAGGATAATACAAACACAACATTACCAACTAAGTTTGTCAGAAGCTTATATTCTTGCTTATCTGTGAACTTTATGCACACTCTTACCTAGATTTCTTTTTATCGTCTAGTATCTTAATCGGCATAGATTACAGCTGACCTCAACTGATTCGCAGATGATGGAAAAACGTGAGCAGATAATTAAATCCCCATATCAAGAAGCCAACTACGTATAGTATACGTGTATACGTGTAGTATACTTCTTTCCCTGAAATACAGCAACTACCATTGTTCTAGGGACTAATAATAGGAATGTTTTGTAGAAATAAGAAAGCTATCGGCTTTCCAACTTAAAACAGCTAACTAAAACATGTTTCGCATTCAAAGTTCTACATCCTTTAACTGTAAAATGATGGACTAATCAATGTTTTTCAGTTTGATCTGTTTACAGAAGTACATAATGCAACTCAGGAAATAAGTACAGATATGTTTTACTAATTATGCAACAAAAAAAGTAAAGGAAACATAATCTGCACTGTTGAGCTACTGAATGAATGTTCCATGCCTAGACTAATTATTTCCAAATTGGATTCTGAAAATATTTTTTTTCCATTACTAGTTTACTTAAGTACCTCTTTCAGTAGTGAAGTAATAACTTATTTTACTACTTGCATCATCATATTGATAGTATTAACTAAATTCCACAAATCATTATCTAAGCGGAAATATTTTGATTTGCACCTTGTGATTACAAATGGCGATACGACTGGCATAGAGGCAATGTTACATATGTATTAGAGATTTCAAGATGGTATTCACCATAGATTGATATTGATCATTGAAAAATTGGAGACCTTATAGAACTGGACACTTGTTTCATCCCAGTTTAAGATTCCTGTGCCCTCAACCTAAAAGGGATCAAGCAAAGAATGGTCATGTCTCGTGAACAGCACGTTGCCATTCAGTCACTGGATTGGAATTCAATGGTTCCCATATTCCTGCTCCTATCATTTCATGATGAATACTATGTTGAAATCTGTTAATCCGCCGGAAACACTAATAGGTGTTTACGGTTTTAGTTAGTTGGTAAGTCAGTCAAACTTAATTACTTTTATTCCATCATTCAAAGCAACAATCAGTCTATTCTATTTCGTTTTATATTCCTATTTTCTAGGCAAGCAACTGATTCATTCAATAAGAACACGTTTGTGATAATTTTTCCTGATTTTTTTTGACGATCAAAGTTAGTAAGATGCTAGTGGGTCATTTCTTGTTGGCAAAAATCAGTTGGTAAGCATTTTTTAAAACTAAGCAATATTTTACCTCCAATATTTTTTCTTAGCTAGATATCAAAGTTTTACAATTAATGTCGTTGCTTTCGGAAGTTACACAATATAGAGAGATTAAGAGATGTATATGTTTGGTGACGTTGCCTTCTACCCGGCAAATCTAAATGAAAGAAGCTTGGATTTAGTTTTTTAAATTATTCATAAAAAGATGCACGAAAAGCTGCAGTTCAAAACTCCACAATATTTTGAAAGAAATTCAATCAAGTCCAAACAATTACGCTGTCATTCATCGCTATCAAAAGAATATTCATTGCATGTTTTGGATATGACAGCCAGTTTACTGATTTAAACCCGACTTAAATTAAGCTGGGTAGGAAACCTATTGGTTCAAACTTCCACCGTGAATACATACACACTCCCATATGCTTTGACGTACATTTATCGGTTGACGTCAAAGACAGTGTCTTTAAAAGATATCATTAAATACATAAGCATAAGGAGCGTGAAGTTTCTGTATATCTAACGCTTATCAGTTAACAATTCTATCCAACTACTCATAACTCATTCTGTGTCTGAGGAACAAGGTTTTCCACCAGAGTAATTCCCAATGACTGACTCTGTAAGCGTTCCAGTGCAACATCAAACTGATGAGTTCCTGGTAGTTTTGAAACGACCTAAAAGGAGAAAAGTAGTCAGGCAGTATGACTGATATATCAGCAAGAACTTCAGAATGTTTCAGATAACTGAACAGGTAGGGCAGTGAAAACAGGACTTCAGATAACGTAGAGGAGTTAGTGGTGATGAAGATACTCAACCAACAACAACAACAACGAGCACCAATCACCATCAATGGGAGAAATCTAAATGAAGTAGTCTCTTTCACCTACCTGTCTAGGCAGCATCGTTTCAACTACAGGCGACACAGGCACAGATGAGGACCTCAAAGCCAGCCAGGATTGGGAAGACAGCAAGACAGGCCTTCATTAATCTGAAACCAGTGTGGAGATCTACTGAACTCCACTCAGCATAAAGCGTGAACAAAATCCAGATTTTCAACACTAATTCAGTCAAGTCAGTGCTTTCTTCTATATGGTACACGGACTTAGAGCGTCATAGAAAGCATTTCCAACAAACTACAGACATTCATCGACAGCTGCCGACCAATCTCACTCGGTACTGAAGATCAGATAGTAAGAATAGTAAGAATAAGCAACACTGAACTCTGGCTAGCAACGAACCAACCAAAAACCTATCGCTCAACAGATATTCATCAGGAAGTGGGATGGATTGGACTGAGCATACGCTGAGAAGACCATTTGAGGACATCACGTGCCAGCCAAGCCGTCGAGTGGAACCCAAATGGGAAAAGATGAGTTGTCCATCTGAGGGTGATATGGAGGAGGTCATGTGAGGAATAAATGAAAGCTTCTGGGCGGTAGTGGAGTCAGGCTTTGAAGACTGCAGGGAAGAGAGTGCAATGGAGACGTGCTACTGAAGGCATATGTTCCACTAGAAACCTAAGGGACAAACAAAAAATGAGTATGTAATTCACATTTATGCATTGCAGAATGCTTCAATAAATTTTATCGATTACACTGCAAAGAGCACAGAGCATGGGAAATGTGACTTGAGTGAAAACAGCTATTAGTTGAATTTACACCGCCCGGTAATATCTTTGCTACAGATACGTCTTCAAATGAATTACCTAAATTCAAGCCCAAAACATCAAGCCAACGCGTAATAAAAGTGTAATTAAGTCTGTCTGGTTTAAAAATTACTGACAGAATTAGAGAAAGCCAAGTAAATGATAAATGTACAGTATTAAATAGTAAGTGCTCATGTAATTTAGCATTTTGACCAGTAATCCTAATACAAGAATAAACTTGAATGAAAATTTTAAGTAAGAACTTGAGGACTCCATTATGATATTGTTACAAAACTCAAACAAGAACCACATTAATCAGTGGATAAAGGTAAATGATAAAAGACAGCTTGAAAATGGGGAAATATTACTTCGTGTCGCATTTCATCGAGTACAAGTTAATGTATTATTAGAAATAAATGCACGAAACCATCATTATGACTGACTTAATCAAAATCGAAACGAGAAAGCTTTTTTAACACCGAATTTGTACACTTTGTTTAAATTTAGATTTTTTGTTTTCATCAGCATCATCATCTAAACACACATTGAATTTTCCCCACTATTATTTTTGGGATTCGGGTAAATTGAAGAATCTAGTGAATCATAAGGGAGTTTTATTCTACTGAATAAAGATAAACTGATATTCTTTCTAAATAAACATTGTACTAAGAGTAGAAAACCATTATTGTCTGCAATGATTTGAAAGAGTTGAAACAAACTTGTAACTACAAACTGAGTTGCATCTACCAAAACTTCCTGAAGTCACACTTTGTAAAAGTTCAGAATTTTCCAAATATTCAAGAATCTGATGAAAAAGGTTTCATCAGCTCTCCACAGGAACAGTAGCAACAGGTGGCCATGTGAGAGGTTTGTCAATTTTATCGAAATTAAATGATCCAATTTAAATGAGTCTACTAAGTGATTTACGGTGGTTTTGGAAAAATAAGTTGGCATTTATTGTGTAAACGTTGAAAACAAAGCAGTATAAGATAACAATTTGCCTTAGTCAAAGGTAAATAGAGATCAGCGCCTTTCTAAAAGTATTCGTATCGAAAAGTTGATGAAATACACTTCATGATATGATTACTTAAATTTGTGGTAGCCTAAGTAAAGCTGTTCTCCAATTTGGTCGTAATAAATGTTTTTAAGTATTTGTACTCCCTGTTTCCACTTTTTCTGGTGCGAAATGGTCCCAAAGAATTTACAATCTCTTTTACGCATGTTCGATATCCACTTTCATTTTGTTCTCCTACTGTTGACCAAGAATATCTTGAATACTACACGGTCATACGATGTTTCATATTGCCACATTTAACTAGGCAGTCATGTATTTGTGCTTGTCAGGATGTACACGTAACGTAACCTGAGATTTTTGTCGTCTCATTTCATTTTCTACACACATTTGAAAAACTTTATTAGAATCAGTGAAGATACACAGATTGGTATTCACGATCTAAAAGAAATACTAATTTTAGACAAAACATTTACATATATTCCAACACAGAGGATAGTTGTTCATACGAAAACATACTTCTAACGTGTGGGAAAATTAACTTCCGTAATAATTGTCACTTTTCTAATGCTAAGTGTCACAATTGTGATTTAAGTGAACACATAAGTACCATGAGCAAAAATTCAAACACTGTGATTGCTGAGACTTCTAATGCTTCATTAAATGTGTCAACTCAAAATGGATCATCATCTCTTTCAACAGTTCAGAATGTCCAGTCAGATTTAATAAAAACTTTCAGTGCTAGATCCAGTATGTCATAGTCTGCTTGGTGACTAACAACAGAATCCATGACATGTGTTTCGTCCTATTTGAGGCTCATCAGCTGTATATACCTGCAGCCCAATGGGTGGTGTTGTTCCCTCTGAGGCTAAAACTCAGTGCCTATTGTGTCAAACGCTGAATCCTTTAGTTTTTCATTCATTTATGATTGACACTGGAAATATAGAGTACATAATATTTAAGAAGGATTTGTTGTTACTTTGTGATGACTTCACTGGTTTGAATACAGCCACAGCTAGCCATAAGTTACCTATTGTTGAAATAGTTGACATTACTGCGAAGACAGATCATGATGACTTTATAATGGTTCCTTTTCGTGTTAGTGAATGGGGTCTACCTGCACTGTGGCTGAGGTGAAGTGGACTGCTCTATTCATACCTTTCGATGCTTTAAGAGTTATCTGGGAAGCAGACAGGACGGAGAAGGGAGCTATATTGTCTTGGTTAACTAAGTAGGAAAGAGGAGTTAGATTGAATGAGGTTGATGAATAGATCAAGTGTTGTCTGAGATCTGCAGAGGAATCTTAGCTTTATCGTGTAATATTTGTTTGTAGTTTATTAATCCCCAGCTTTAAGATTTAGTCCTTCCAAGCACTAGTTTTGTTCTGTAATATCAAGCCTGAGTAGGTAGGGAAACGTGGAGTAGTGATGAAAGTTATTTAACTGACAGGAGGTAGACTGAAATTCATGAAAGATTCCGCAATCACTAGTTGGTAGTTTCTCGAGAGATCTTAAAACTTAGATGTTAAAATGGGTCAAGCTTGGGATAGGTTGAGAGTCACTTTAAATGCATAAATAGGACACTCAAGCAGACATTTCCCTTAAGTAACCATCACAATCACCTGGCAAGCACTTAGATACCATACAGGAATGATTTCGCTAGAATGTGTCATGGAGGCTCATAAGCAACTTCAGTGACTTAAGATATATCTTTTATTTTAGCTTCATCCACAAGCCTTAAACGTCTGAATGATATTCAACAGATAAAGGTACATTAAACTTGGTCGTCATTCATAACTACTGATCAGCTGTCCCCACTCTACCTCCTTGAATGGTTTCAGGTTGTGACAGAAATGACTTTTCAATGTACATAATAGTCGCTGACTGGGTACATCAGGTGAATTCACCTTTTTTCGTCAGCGCCCTCTGTTGTCTGTGCAAATCCCCACAGAAAAAACTCCTGTTTGCAACAAGTAATTTGGTTCATCATATGTGCCTCAGTGTGAAATGTCTGAGTAATTTGAAGTGTATGTTGTCAGAAAACAGCTTCTTAATAGGAGTGTATCCGGAGGTAACATAAGTAAGGTTTAGTTTGTCTGAGCATCAAGAACAAGTAGTTATCAAGGAAAGAATGTTTAGTGAAGAAACAATGATTTTCAGTTAGGCTGATTAAGTTTTTAATAAGTTCGTCTTTCATCAGATTATATTAGTATTAGAAAATAAGTTATTGTAATAATGGCACCTACGTAAGTTATACCCAAAAAAAACTATCCTTATTTATGAAACAGCAATTTCCAGAGGACTCTAAGTTGCAGAAGTAGGGTTTCATGGAACAAAGGAGTAAATGTACTCATGAGAGCTCAAAGGGGATTGGTTTAAAACATTAAGAAAAAGGTCCCAAAATACTTTTCGCTTGTGGAAAACGTATCGGAGAGAAAGGAGTGATGTTAATATACTTCAAAGAATGAAGGGCATTATACTGAAATGAGCATGTAGTGGGAAATTATTTCCGAAAACCAACAGCCTAGAGTCCAATGAGATTCGACACTGATGTTAACCTTCAGAGTTTTAGCGGACTCACTAGGCTGAAGGGATGCGCTCAGGCATCCACACCATTCGACACGTCGTCTCCTTATGTCGAGTTACTCATATAAAACTTTCTAGCCAATTAGTCAGAGCCCATAGTTATTTTGGTGTGGTTGATCATACATGTTATTCCATCTAGCTACTCTGTTATGTTCTTCCCTGGTCTTGTACTCGCGAGCGAAAAACTAGTGATTGAACAATGCAAAACAAAAACATTTGCAGAATAAATCCCTTCATTTGATTTCAAGGCTTTTCATCAGCTGCAAACAGCCTACAATTGAAATGAAGTACTTGCAGTAATGATGGCAAAACATACTTCTAATATGTAGAAATAAATGGAATTTCGAAATCCAGGATAAACAATAAGGTAGTGAACCAAGGAAAAACAGAATTAATTATTACAAATCTTAGTCAAAAGCAATGACAATTTATATCCGATGAGGTAAAAATTCTGGAGCTGTGGAGTGGAGGTTGGGAAGGGGCAACTAGCGAAAGTCAGCGTAAAAAAAGGGACTATTTAGGAGCCAGTAGGTTAAGCAACTACATGAGAAACTGGAAACTCGTTAAGTGACCAACAGTCGGTAAGTAATTAGTGAAGAGATGATGCTATCAAAGGAAAAGGGAAGACTATATACATACACATGCAAACAAAATTGTATACAGTAACCAAGGTAGAGAAAGATTGATCAGAGTCTCCTTTTGAGCACATAGGTGAGGTTGAAAAAGTTTGATGGCGAGTTCTTCCGTAAACCGTAACAAACATGGCTTCCTTTGTTTGTTGACTATCCTGAAGGATTGACAAACATTTATTTGTTGTCCTGTTTCCATCGGATGCCTAACGATGTCCCTGGCAGAGACCTTCCCACCTTTCATACACAGATTTCTCGGAATATGCTCATAAAATCGAGTAGACACTCTTCTTTCGGTCCATCCTATTTGTTTGTGTCCACAAGCACAAGTTAACTGATATACACAGTTGGGGGTGACGTGAGGTGGGTATTTGTCTACTTTCGACGGTGTTATTGAACATAGTGTGTTGTAAACTGAGATCAGTCTGGTAGCGGGAAGCTCCTTCTCAACGCAGCTTTTCTTCTTGTCTATTCTTTCAGATATCTCATCACCTTTTAATGCTAGGCGAAGGGAAACAGGCTTCTTCTCAACAGTTGGATGCTATGGTCTTTGCCGCGCTTCATTCTCTATAAAAGTCTTCTCAGTTATCCCGAATTCTGCTTCTTGTTTATCTTTTGAGCGCAGTATTTTTATTCTGGTGAATAGCGTCTTGACTAAAGCACGCTTATGGCTGATAGGACAGAAGCTATTGTAGTGAAGGTAATCATCAATCTATGTGTCTTTTCTGTAGATAGTTTTACCAAGTGTACCATAACACATCCATCTTGTATTTAGATCCAAAAAATTGATTCTGTCCTCATTTTCATATGCCATTGTAAAATTAATAGTTGGATAAGCTTGGTTGAAGTTATCGAACAACTTTGACGCATGATTCATATCATCACAAACAATGAAAGTATCATCGATATGCCTGCAGTAATATATCGTTTCCTTGGTCTCAGAACTCTGACTTTTTTGTTCAAGATGTACCATGAATATGTTAGATAGGAGAGGTCGTAGTGGTGAACCCACAACCACTCCATCTGTTCTCCAGTTTAACTGATTATTGATTGGCCTTAGTGTCTGCAGGGGACTGGTTATGCTACTATCGCTTAACTCTTAAGTAAATCTGCTTACCTCGGTGTCCCCTAGTACCTGCTCATTCAGTGCCTTACCTAACGCGTAAGTACTGATAACGATTTAGGATTTGTCCTGGTGCGAACTTGACAGATGCAAAGACCAATCACTAATTATTCAGACTTGTTACATACCCACGAATACGAGACCAAGGAAGAACACCATAGAGTAGTCGGATGGAATAGAATATTTGGGTGGTTGGGCCAAGATACCCATGCGTTCCAACTAACTGGCTAGAGAGTCGAATACGAGCAGTGCAACGTAACACGACAGCGGGCCAAATGGTGAGGATGCTTGACCGGGTGCCTTCAGCTTATCGAGTCCAGTTAAACTATCAAGGTCAGCATCAATGTCGAAAGTCGTCAAACCCTAGGCTATTGATTTTGGGGAATTGTGTGACGCTACAACGAAACACAAATCAAAACGACCGGTATTCAGGAAAATATTCGATAGGGCAATATATCTTAATAGAATAAATGTGAGCCATTGTTAAGGGAAAGTTTATTCAATTAACCTGGCTAATTTGGCTGAGCTACTGACTCTGAGGACATTCTTCTTAACTAGTACAAAGAGAGTGCATAATAGCTTCGAAGCCCGCATGGCTGCATATTCGTTAAAACAGATCTTAAAACACTTTAAGCATCTGGAGGCAAGCTCGAAGTTTATTTAGTTAATATTCATCTGACTCAATTTTATCTATTTATTTTGACCCTAGTTGTATTTTGGTGCCATAAAGTTGTACTGTGTTTGTCAAGTTCGCGTAAGACCTTCTTATGAAAGCATGACAGAAAGTCATGTAAACAGTGACGTGTCACTGCAATATTACAACTTAGGTGGTTGGTAGCAGTCGTGCAGATGTTTCCGGCACCGTCGCATAGTTTCTGACTTCTTGCGTTGAGGACACTGTCTTCTCGGGTATGGTGAAAGATCTGATGGGATTAGAAACTCATTGAAAAGGGTGCGCAGGCTGAGAAGGGCGTTCACTAGCTTGTGCGCATGGTGGTAGTTTGTTCCGCGGCTAATCACAGCTGACTGAGGAGAACTTCGATCGTAGCTTTAAGCGGTACCTGCTTCGCACGATGAAATCATGACGCCTGAGGCTACAGGGGCTCGTTGAGTGGCAGGTGGTCAAGCTGTTTCTGTTTCTCTTTCTGCTTAGGTGGAGAAGTGTAATCATCTGGGGCAGAGTGAATCTGTTTTGAGTGTCTCGCATTTACTTTCGTAATCACAACTAGCATTAGGACCAAGCAGAAGGTAGGCGAAATAGCGCTGAAGTTTTTCGTTTAGACCCCTGCAACGTTTTCACTATGAAAAGCAAATTTATAGGATTTCAGTGACGAGCGTAAAAAGACTTCGCAAAGCATAATTTTTGTCTCTGGTGTATAGGCGTTTTTGAGTAGGAAGACGACGAGACCTCTGCTTTCTGGTATCATATTGCGGGTTTGAAAATGACACGCAACACTAAAGTTGCGGACAGAAGTTAATCTTTGCAAGACTAGGTCTCCAGAGTACAATTTAAAATCATGGCGAGAATTGAAGAAGGAGAGGGCCCCAAGTTTATTGGAGGAGTTGCCACATGTTACTCTGGGCGTGCAGATTGCTTAGAACAATCCACATTAATGACGGATCATCATACAGATCAGCACAAGAAAAACTATATGTAATTTTCAGACTGTCGACGAAAAGGTACGGCATGCCTTGGATTCATATGTGCCACAGACGTACAAATGGAATGGCAAAGATCCTGGCTCACTAACCTCGATAGCTTCACTTTCAGTAAATGCCAAGAAACAGTAACAGTTGTTGAACGTAGTAAAAGACGAACGTTGTTCCAGGGAAACTCTGAACCAGGCCAACAAGCGGTCTCCAATGCTACATAACTTCAGCTTCAGTGAGACCTCCTTATGCGGGACTTTACGGAAGGCTTTTTCAGAACTGAAATTTAAGGCAGCAGCAAGAAGTCCTTGACCATTCTTGTTAACTACATCATTAGTGTTCTAGAAAGCATGTAATGGATGTCTGGCCTCCCAGAAATCCGTGCTGTAATGAAGATGATATTTTGTTCGTGAATAGGTGGTCAACCACGTCATTTGAGGTTACCTTTCCCATGACTCTTGACGCAACTAAGGTGATGCTTATAGAACGATATTTGTCTATGTATGAAAGCTAGCTAGACATATGCCTAGGTACTGCATAAGTTCACTTCTAGGTTTTTGGGTAAACTCTATTGAAGAGTAATATGGAATATGGCTTTACTGAAAGTAAAGTAATACCACTACGGCCCTTTTTTACCAATACTACAAAGATCGCATCAAGGCCAGCGCTACACAAAACCTCGAGTGTGGTGATAGCAGAAGCCATATTGTGACACGTAAAAGTGAAACCACTGAGAGAATACGTCGGCAATCCTGGTGAGTTTACGCTGTCAGAACTATGTTTAAAGGTTAAGCAGTCAGCATAGTAGCGCAAACAGCCTGCAAACCGTTTGGTGATCAACGCAAAGATGATCCCCACCCATGAGTATTCTGCCGATACCCTTTCTGGATATGTGGTACATTCATTTAGTCCCCCATGAGCAACACACACTCCTGAACATTTTAAACCGCTCAATACAGCACAACAAAACCATTAGGTCCTTATTTGGCTAGGATATTTTCGATGAGATGTAGGACTCAGGGGGTTTCCTTTCGAAAGATATCCAAAGACCACGGGATGTTTCTCATCCACGGAATGTTCAGCTAACGAGGCTGTGGTGTTTATCACACTGTTGCACACCAGAAAACTCTATCTACAATGAATCGCCTCCAATCGAGCAAAAAGCAATGAATTTTCAAAGCAGGCAAGTTTCTTTAGTGTAATTTGTTCAACGGACGTGCGACCCTATTGCGTGACATTCTGGTTTCCGTTTTGTATGACCCTTAATCTATATTGCTGACGCAAAGTTGTAAGAGTTCGCCCAAAGTGAATCAGAATCGTCTTCACAACCCTTACAGTTATCCTGTGCTTTCATACATTTTGTGCATGTCCGGTGCGTGCTAAGGCGAATCCATGTGAGCCTGATTCCATGATTTTTGCCCTAGAAATATCTTGAAGTCTTCTTGACAATAATTGCATTATACTCCCCTTTACTTGCTCCTCGAAAACCATGCGAAGTTACGGTCAATATGTCTGTCACTAAATATGGTGATATAAGTATGCGGTGGCAAGTAATTTCCCGAAACCAATGACCTAGGGCATGATGATACTCCACACAGGAACTTACCTTCAAAGTTTTAAAGCACCGGTTATAGTGAAGACACATGGTTTAGTATCGATACCACTTGGCACGTTGTCATGCGACGCTACGCCCCTCTTGCGCCACTTCCGGGATTCTTATCAAATATCCATTGAGTAAAATGGCATCCTCACTCATTATTTTTCAGCATTGTCCTTGTAACACTGATCAACCCTCAGTTAGTGTAAGTCAGATGGTGACTAGGACCATGTAGCTTGTCGGATGTAAAGCATCAGCGAAACCTAAAACATGCAGGTGTTCAGTAAATCTCCACTTCCTGCGAAAGTGAATCTAAATACTGAGATGGACGGAGTAAATATTTAGGACCAGAATTGTACGCATAGCATCGTGCAGTGTGTGGCATTTTTTGGACCTGTATCTATGACAACCGAGCCGTTTGACTAAATTACGTCAAAGATGCAACTCATATGACCAACTGCTGTCATGTTACGGCTGATGACGTGTAGGGTTTTGTCACCAAGCCGTTCAAAATCCATTCAAGGTTGGCGCTTCATATGAGACCAGTTTCAGTTTCCGTTGTTGCCAGCTGAGCAGTTGTCAGTAGACCAATAACTACTATACTTCGGATAGAGGGAGAGCATTTAAGACCGAAATTTCTTGATGAAATTCCAAATGAGGCTATAAATTTTCGATTAAAGTGCCAAAAAGATCGTTACTCAGTACTTCCATAGCCAACATGTTTGCTGGAATATTTCCATCCCACTTTAGTGTGTGTCCTGGTATTTGTAGGGCTGAAAGCTTCACATATTTTGGGATCCAGGAAGAACAGAACTTTGTGGGACTCAGATGATGAAATACGTAAATATGGTAAATTTTTCAAAAATAAAGAGACATCACTGCATGGATAGAGTAGGGCAAGGTGATATACATAGTTTTTTGCATTTTTACGCATCACTAGTGAAATCCAATAATAAAGAAACACAACCGCAAAGTGCCAACAAACCCCCAGGAGATTGAGTGGGCAATAAGATCAGCAGAGTGCTCAGAAGACAGGATGGCCGTTAAAAGTGCCAGGGACTTACAAAGTATAGTGTCAACTCCGTATGAACCAATTCTTAGGTTAGGCTCGTTAAAGCAGACCTTTTTTCCCTTCCAAAGGAGGGTGCGTGGCCGGTAATTCTACAAAATCGGTCACCCAGAGCCTAACGAGATTCAACAATGATGTTAACCTTCGAAGTTTTAGCGGACTCACTAGGCTGAAAGGATTCTCTCAGGCATCCACACCATTCGACACGTCGTCTCGTTACGTCGAGTTGCTCGTATGCGACCCTATGGCCGATTAGTCAAAACGAGTAGCTGTTTTGGTATGGTCGGTCATACATGTTATTCCATCTAGCTACTCTGTTACATTCTTCCCTGGTCCCGTGTTCCTGGCTACATAACAAGTACGAATAGTTGGCGATCGACCTTTGAGTCCGTCAAGTTCGTCTAAGGCCCATTAGCAAAAGTCTAGATGAGAATAACCTCCGCGAGGGAAAAGTGCGTTAGATAGGTTTCATTTGAGGCGCTTTGTGCACATATAATGCACAGCTCTTCACTAGAAGGAGGAATTCCGATAATTCACGACTGTCGTTTATTTCTGTTAGATAAGCGCAAAATAATGTCGAGTTTTTTCAATACGATTTTCAGAAAAGAATTTATTCGATAACATTTTAGATTAAGACGAATTGGTGTTTCGTCTCAGCTTCAGTGGTTAAAGGTTCCATGTTTGCCCACATTTGACGGTGAAGAACCTCAAGCGATGTTTAATTTGAGGTGATGCCGATGGGCCTGTGTGTAATAGGGCGCTGGGAGGCGGAACGAAAGGTCTGCATCTAGGAAATAGGCTACTGTCTTCAGGGTTCGAAATAAAAATGTTGAGTTTAGTCTGAGACGTCGGAAACAAAGTGGTTCAATTTGGGGCATGCTACAGCCAGAGTTATGAGAAACTTTCGGGCTAGGCGCCAAAATTCTACTTGTAAATTTTCTCTGAACAGCTATTTTGAGTTTTTCTGCAGGTGAACTACTGTCTAAAATGAAGGGGGGAAATTAACGCAGTGAGCAATGCAGGACTTATTTAGGGCAACCCTTAATTCTTGAATACAATCAACTTCTTGGCTTCGGAAACTGGTGGTCACATGGTCAGAAAACTGAAATCCGGTGAATATTTGATCTCAAGATCCGAAACCTAAAAAAATTAGGGGGGCTCATTGAAAATTCCGGTTTGTTGGTAGCGTGAAAAACGGGGTGAACAGGACAGACCACGTTTTTCTTCATTGCTTCCTTTTTATCAGGCGTCTAGCCACTTTTCGATGTTGTTAATATTCAGTTGTACGTTGACAAGGGGGTAGTACGCGTCACTGTTTGTCATGTAGTAAATGAGCAGGAAGAGGTTTCCAATTGGCAGTGAATTTCTGGATGTCACTCACATAAAAGAGAAATGAAGGGATTCCTAACACGCTACTTTGAGTGATATCGCTCACAATCGATGTAGTGTGTGCCGAGGTATTAATCTCCACAGTTTGAAGTCGACCGTTTAGGAGGGAACCGATCAACCACATTAAGGTCCCCACAGTGCTGATCCTATAAGTTTAGTCACATAGTCCACTGGTTAAGTGCAAGCACCTATGTGGCTTAAGGACAGGTGAGATTTTAGGGGAAACGAGCTTTTATCGCACTCCAACAACTGTCGAAAAAGTATCAATAGTGTGTTGAGTTAATGGAAATATAAGCCATTCTCTGAGACGACCTCCCGTATTCTTGATGGACTAGTTATGATAAATAATAGTGATAATAAGTATCTTATTCCCAGGTTGTGGATTTAGCGCAAGAGAAGCCGGCATCATCAAGTTGATAACTGCAGGGAAACCTAAAAGATTTAAGCAAAGTTGAACGTTACAGAAGGGAGAACATTGAACTCCATCAAGACATCAAGTATCTAAAAGTTATGAAAACAGCAAGAAAATATCACTTTACACCACATACACATCGTTCTAAGTTTAAACCACATCTACTCACAATTCCCTTTTCACAGTGAAGTGGCATCATATTGGCACAACATTTGGTGGTTGTCTTGTGGGTGGTCGGCATGGTTGACCCGCCTGTGAAACCCAATGTTTCGTCGGATAAACGTCCATTTTAACAGCAATTCTTATGTTTGTGGCTTTATTGACCAAGAACAGCCTACTTCAATGATTTCGGGAATAAGTAAGTATTCATACAGACATTTAATCCGGGTTAATACCTAGATTCAAGCATTTCTCACTCTCTGAGCGTTACCTTTCCCAGTAACTCAGATTGATAATGCTGGAAGTATTCCTTGTGGTGCAAGTAATTGGAGTGGGAGAATCGTTGTTCAACCGTGGCGGATTTTGCACATGTGTAAAACTTCATAGATTTCACATAGAAATACACAGTATAGTCAAGGAGATACATTGGCTGTTATTTGACTTCCATTAGGTGGATTGGTACAAGACAAGGTACTAGAGAAATCTGCTGCACAGCATTAGTACGGATGTGTTGCTACTGGGTAAAGTGATGTGTCGGATTTAGTTTTTTGCCTAGATCTCCGCTGCATTTTTGGCAGACCAGAAATCGGGAACCAGTTATTGTACTCGAGGTTCCGTATGTGGTGGCACTTCGGGTACTGGTAGGCAGGTAGGCTGATTGTGAGGCTGTTCAGGCCGGTCGAATAATTCTAACAACAGTTTCCAATATTACGTACGAAGTGGGATTTTCAGTAAGTTGACATATTTTGTTCAAATTAATGCTCAGGATTTTCTCATCAGGTTGGTACTGAAAGGAGGAGAGAAAAGAAAGCTCAAGAAGAAGCCGGACAAAGGAATACTACACAAAACAAACAGGGAGGAGGTTTCTTGTCTTTATAGATTCATTCGGACTTTATGTAAAATTTCGTTTATGCATATGAGAACAACTCTTCTGTTTTTCCTACAGGTAGTTCACGCTAGCTGTAAGATAGACAGTTTTTGTTGGTAAACTCGGAGGGAACACTGATTATGTATTTTTATTGCCCATTCCAAGTAGATGAACAAGTAATCAAACACCTTTCTTGAGCCCACTGAGGTGAAGGCACTTAAGATTTGTGATAGGCTTACTTTACACTTTTAGAGGTCCTGGAATGTTTTCATTAACCCAGAACATATAGGTAGTGCTTGGGTGAGTGGCGGACTCATCATCTATGAGGAGCTTATTAAGTGGGGAAGGAAAACCCATAATGAACCTGCAGTATGTTTCCTTGGGAAATCTATTCCAGATGCTATAACTTATTGGAGAAGAAATTTCCTCTCAGTTTGGTATTACATGAGACCATGGCGGGTTGTTGGTGCTTTGCAGGGCTAGTGTACTTACTCTCGAGGTCTAGCCAAGGACGATAAGGTTATTTGACAGGTTAACTGAAGTCCAGATCACACTTAACCTTATTATCAGTCCACTTTCGACGAGTTTGTAATCGGCTGTCATTTGCATGTCTGTGTCGAGAAGCGTCAAACTACTTCCGAAACTTTGGTCTGGATAGTGGTCTTGTAAGGATTATGAACGCATTATTAGGGCTTCAGTAGTGCAAGGATTTATCAGCTCCAACAGATATGTTACAATCTGTCCAGCCATTTAGCCCTATGTTTCTAGAAAACGTGTTCTACGTGAGGAGACAGGGTGTCACATTGTAGCCGCCAAACAATTTGAAGCCGTATTAACTAACTGATGAGTTGGCGCTGAGCTAAGATCGGACCTGTAAGGACACTTGGATAATAATAGCTAGAGGTAAAATCAGAATGGTCCTACAACGCATAAACATTTCCCGACAGATTCATTAAGTGCGGTGGCCTCTGCTTGCCTTCATCTATCCCGAAAATCATAATGAGTGATAATATTAACAGTGGAATGGATGGTTACCTCTCTGACTGTCAGTATCCCGCTCATAGCACCGCGAGTAGCAATCAGTCACAGTGCCACCACAACTAACCAAATGAAGCGACGCAAAAATGGGTACACAGAAGAGAAAAGATTGATCAGGGCTTTTAAAACACAACCTTCGCGTTGGCTAAGCAAACCATAACGGTATGGGAGACAGAAAATTCTGGAGCCAATCAATAAAATGACTTGAGGGAGACAAGCAAAAAAGATGACATACCCTTCCATACTGCTGACTGTTTTAAAACGTTCCGGGAGCCCGAAGGTTTAAGGTGAACGAGTTGTTCACTGTGCACGGAGGTTTATGTCTACATCGTTGAACGTATCGTCGTGGTGTCACAATGACGAAGAGTATTCTGTCGACCGACTTTACGTAGGAGAAATGGCGTCGACTGCGATGGAGCTAACCCAAGGGTATGCCAGTTTCAGACATTTGTTGACGGCTGAAGGCATCTAGTGATCCCTGCCATTAGTAACTACAATAATTTTAAGTCGTCTGGAGACTTTGTAAGGTAAGTCATGAGGTTGTTCAAGCAGTCAACAAATGCCATCGTGACTTTCGAAAAGTATGTTTCCTCCGAAACAGAGTCAGCAAGTACGTTTTTTTGGCGACTGAATGAGAGCTGGCCTAACTGGAATAACTGTACATAAAATCCTGTTGACATGAGGCGTTCAGTTGGAGACCGATGAAACAGCTCTCTTAATAGATGAGAAATAATTCTCGTAAATTGGGTGCACCACACCAGCTCTCACTGTGCTCCTTATTCTTGCGACGACTAAATGCAATGACCTGCATCTCTTGGTTACAGTTAAAAATGAAGGCCCGCAGAAGTGTTGTGCAACTAGTTGGTTGGTAGCTAAAAATTATGGATGAGGTAGCCCCCGTGACGTCCTGAAGACGTTGCGTTGATATCTTTTGGGTACCATCAAGGGTGGTCGACTAGCCGACGTACAAAATTTTATCCTTGCAGTGTCACAATGAATGCAGCTGTAGCTCCAGAGTCATGAGCGACAACTCATGATCTTCTCGAAGGTGAACCAGTTCACCCAGGTCAGCACCTGTCGCACAAGTTTTGAGTTTATCATGATGGTGCCTTACCCACCGAGTCGTTTGTAGCAGACTTTGGAAACGAACTTGAAACCGGAGCTCAGTTACCGTCATTTATGTGGCGAAAATTCACCGGGACCTGAGTCACCAGTCAGGTGGGCCGTCTGTGGTCTGTGTCATTTGTGGAGCCGCCTTTCTCAAAGAAGGTCAGAAATGGTGTACGGAAGAGCGAACAACAAGGGATTCTCTCAGAAATGAACTGGACCTTGCTCCCCCCCCCTTAAGGCCATCTCCAGATAGGGGCTGATGGGCGCAACGGGTTTTCGATCAGTCGTTCTAAAAACGTTCCGATTACCGAGTCGGATCTGTTGGCTGAAAGACTAACGGTAGCATCGGACTTATGATGAGGAGGCGGGGTTGCCTGGGAAGCACCCTCCCCAACTTCGGCGAAGGAAAGTGAAGGAATTGTTTCCGGCAATAACCTAACAGATTGTTTAAATTGTGAAGTTATTTCTTAATGGCCACTCTTGGGTGGCCTGGGATGGCAAACATGCTATATGTCATTTTGGGTTAACCCGCGAATAATGACACCCAACAGTTGCATTTGTACTTGACACTTTAAGGTGTTAACTTTGACGTACTGCTTTTTATGCTGCCGAATAAGGTGTTCAAGAGCCCTAAATGAGTCTCCCTAGATGTGACTAGTGATGAGAAAGAAGTAGATCTGGATGTGGACAAAATCTGAGCCACCAAAGACACCATTTTAAAAGCGATGGGATGTTTGTCTGCTTTCCAAAGATCGAACGAAGAACGCAATGCAACCCTGAGTTAAGCCAAGCAGAATGTTGGGATTGAGAAAACAGCACCGCCAACGGTCCGGCAACATATAATGGTAAAGTCCAGCATTAGTGATGAGCCTCAATCAAAACAAAGACAAATAATGAGTGTTAAGTCAAAGAAAATGAGCAAATGACAGAATAATGTTCCGCGGCTCATGGTTTAACGGTGATATCTACAAGGAGGGCGAAAGTACTCGAACGACTATCAATCCTGTCGGATAGAGCACTCAGGAGGGACTTTCAGATCATTTATTGCGTCACAATGGTGCGCCCCCAACTACTCGGGGGGTCCTGTGGCTGTAGAATAATGCATAACACGGTTTGTTATAGGTAATGGGGCGTGACAACCCATAAGGTTTGCCGAACATTTTGGCGAACTCCAAACTAAACTTGAATCTCCGTCGGTCTTTTCACCTGTTGATGACTTTTTTGTTTCTTATCATCTACAGGGATAGTCTAGCAGGTTGAAATAACCCAGCATAAAAGAGGCACATATTGGCACCGAGACACCGGGAAATGAAGTGATTCAGTGCACAGGTTCGCATACGAGTTAGTATAGGTGTACCTCATTCTACAGGCTAGGATTATTTTCCGATTTTGGAAGCTTCGACAGTCTTCATTCCCGTTGAAACTTAGTCTATTAGTTTGGCAGCATATGTAGCTGCTGCAACTACTTCCTTGACAAAGTTAGGTTAGTCGTAACCTGACACAGCATCACTGACAGACACATGCTTGCAATAGTTTCGAAAATAACCCTCAACTATATGTCTTGACGGTTGCAGCGCTGGTGGGAAATAGGAATAGTGGTTAGGCAATAATGACCCCAAGCAAGAAAAGGTGATAACATCTATATATTTAGTCTGACGTTGGCCAATTCAAGCTTTGCTAGGGATGCATCCTCCGTCGATTTTGTCCCTCCTGTCAGCCAGATATCATGTGGATCCTCGTTGGGTTCCCCTTAAAGTTTAAATGGTGCTCGCTTGGCATTCAGAAACGAAGGGCTTGCAGACATTGTCTAGATACCTGTAATTTCCCTATGTGGACGACTAGATACTCTCGGATATGCATGTTATATTCAGCTTGACGACCAATAATGGGGTTCAGGACGCCCGTTTCGTCGTAGTTGGTACTCCTAGGCTGGACTTACCTGAACCTCAGTAAGTGATGCTCTGCCCACTAGGACTCGAACTTCGTAGCCATCGCTTTGAGCGTCAGAGTTATCCACTAGGTCACTGGGGCGCGTAGGATTATGAGTGTCAAGCAACGACCGACACCCGTGGCATGGGAGGCAATGCTCTTACCCCAGTGGTCAACGGGACCACTCCCTGGCGTTTTAAGCGACTAGTATTGGAACTGAGTCTCGGTGGAAAAAACCGCAACCCACTGGGTTACAGGTGCACACGACTGATGAGTCCCAGCCAGGACGAAATACCGGCCACGGACCCTGCTTCCAATCACCAAGATGGGTTTCGGACGCCTTTTGAAGGCCTAGACAACAACACTGCATAGAACAAAGAAGTCTTCTCGAAGTTACAGTAGGCAGTGGTATGCTTCACAAACAGAACAAGCTCAAAACTTGGATGCCGGGTGGAGAATGCCTGTTTAGGTTTTTGGGAAACCCCATGCAAGTTGTCCTTTACAGCGAAGTATGTCAGAAGTTTATTGACTTTCCCCTTTATGGCTACTGCGGCTCCTGATCATAACAAATCTAAATTCGGTCAAATAGAACAAGCGAACAGAGTTTTGGAATACTTTACAACAGTAAAAGCCAAACATATGCACCAGTGAAGAGGGTAATTTTCAGTGCGTTTTGCCAAATGTAACTCCTCTGAAAATAATATATCCGCTACCGAAGCCAGAAAAGCTGTCTGCATTATCTGCGGAGTTGCTTCAAATACCTTTTTAACAAGTATGCAGGCTTCAAGGACTACTTTATCGGCTCATATCAACTATATGCGAACTAACAAACAGATTCTCATTGCAGATAGTCCCACGACGAATGAGGTGCAAGAGCTATTTATAGAGAACCATTGGGAGATAAAGATGTTTCGGGCCATCGGTAAAGTACTCTAGTGAGCCAGGCGGCCAGTTAGTAGTGGCATGAGGCCTTAGAGCAGAGTTTGTTCAAAACGTTTACTTTCTCTCCTCAGGATGACGGAATGTAAGTCAACGGATCCAGAAAATGCGGAAAAACAAGATAACGTGGGATTTGACTGACGTTCATTGCGAATTGATCCAGGTCCATGCAACTGAGGTGACCTGGGAATTGAATTTATGAAGCAGCCAAGAGCAAGAAATAAGTGATATCTTAAGTCTGTCTACCCTGCACTAAAAGCTTGGAACAGAATTATCGGCCACTCCAAGCAGTATCAGCACTGCCGACCGCGAGATGAGACCAGGTCACCGTAGTGAGGGACTTTGGCACCCACCTCTCAGAAAAGGGCAGAACAGTGGATGCTCAAGCTGGAAAATCGGCATAAACCCGCAAGACCCCATCAAAAAGGCTACATTGCCTGAAAAGATGAGCGAAAATACTTAATAGAGTTCGAGAGGATAGTTACCAAAGCTGAACGGATTTCCGACTCACGACCATCTTTCAGTAGAAAACGTTCAGATAGAATCTCACCTTGGTAACGATGATAGAGCAGTCTTAGTATTTGATCAGTTGGTCAGCAAACAGCTGAAATGATAGGGACCTCGACTTTGTCTTCGCTGCAGCGAGGCGACGAATCAGTGTCTTTCGGCGATTTCCTAACCTAGTGAGTGGAGTGATTTATCAGCCGCTGCTCGGAACTAGTAAGGGATATTATTAAGATAGCTATCCCTCGGCACAAATGGAGGCTGTCCAAAACAGCCAGGCTGCACTGCGTATACCAACCTGAGGAATCTATGCTGCGTCAACGCGCAGGGGATCGGGGATCGTTCCAAGCAAACTTTGTCGAGAAGCCTGAGATGGACGGCAGGAAAGTGCTCAGCTTTATAGGGGAGAAAAACTCCGCTAACTGGGGAGCTTGTGTCATAAAAGGTTTGACTGCCTCTGGAATGGAGACTGATGAACCTTTTAACTCCACTTTTGACATATCAGCACGCCGCCACCCAACAAAGCATGCCAGTGGCCTGAACAGCCTTCAGCTCTGCCTGGCGTACAAATTCTGCGCAGAGCACGGGTAACTTTCGCTGTTTCCCGAATAAGTATCGCAGCTTCATCCAGGGAAATTCACAGGATGCAACGGCATTCGGCTGCTTGTGTTGAAGCTGTATACGAGTGCCCTATGTGGCTACCTCTGTGTCAACGTTCTCTAGGTTAACACAAACTTCTGCGAGGTTAGAAAGGTTCCATTTTCAGAGAGGGGGACAATCTCAACCCAAACTGCTGGCTGATCGGAGTGGTGGAAAGCCTGGACGGGAATAATGTCAAGAAATACTAGGAGGGGAGTGGAGCACTAAGTGATGCTGAACGTGGCTTCCGAAGGTGTAAACGATACACGCCCAACCCTCTGCCACCCCTTGATGAGGAGACTTCAGAATGTTCGAAAAGTGGGTCCAAAATAAGACACTGGCTTTTAAGTTTGGTTAGTTCGGACCACTGTTTCTGCACTCCTAAATCACAGACATTATTTTGCTCCCCCACCTTCTCCCACAAGACTACAGAGATGGTTGAGGGACTGGGTCTGTCAAGCAAACTGTCCACTGGTTTGTACAATCCAGGAGATGACTCCATCGGCCATACAGGACTGCAATTCATGCGCAAGCAACTGGGCGCCCTCGCCCTACAGCTCTTTTTGAAGGTTCACAAGACTTATGAACAATCTCACTCACAGATCCACACCGTCGTTGCGGCACCACACGAGAAAAGAGACGTAATCTTCCTGGAGATCGTTCATGGGAAATCCACATAGGGTGTCTTAGGCATGCGACATGCGAAGTTAGATTAAAGAGCACACCCTCCCGTAGTTTTAACTATTTTAATCTTTCTGGTGAGTCCGCAACCACTGGAAAACACTACACACTGATGTAGCCCCTACTCCATCTGTTGGAGGCTTCAAGAAAGGCCTTGACATCTACTTCTTGGCAGACGGCTTGCACCAATACAGCTAGGACATGGACTAGACAGAAACAACCGACTGATGTCATATCAACCCAGCCGTTTCCTGCCTCATAAGAACGTCTTCTCAACTGAACCCAACTCGATCTTATTCCTCTTTCATTAATGTCAAACCTCTCCAATTACCATACCGCCACTAGTATCATTCAGCCGAGAAATCTACCAAATCCAAATCTACCGAATGACCTAAACGCATAAAAGTTCTTTTCTGTTTCCATTTCAATCATCCCTAAGACGATCTTTCCTTTTCCTTTCCCTCCCTATTACTCTCAGCGGCTCAACCTTATTCACATAGGTTCTCCTTATCACTGTTTTCCTGCCTGTCTGTCTTGAAATCACCCTTATTTTGCTTTCTGTCGCTCGCTCCTCTCTCAACTCTCATCCCTTCTTCCCCTGGTTGTCCTTTCCATCTTCATGTCCTTCTCCATCGACATCAGATTCGTGGAACTCAAGCAGTACAGTCTTAGAACAAATCTTTTTACGATTAAACCAATAACTAAAAACTTGTGCGGTTACTAGACCTACGGTAGGTGAGTGAGGAGAAATCATTTGGTGCATTAAAGCCTTGAAAATAGATGTTAGAAATCCCCACACAAACAAACGTACAGATTTCTGCTGTTTCAAAACATTTTGCTATGAAAGTGTTGTGCTCAATTTTTATGCCCTTCTTTTCAGCTAGCAATTTTACTGGTCTCAAAAGCAAGGAATCCAGTGGAAAAAATTGGGCGCTACCATGCATAATACAAGAATTCTGTTTATTTTAATTTTGTTTAACTACATGTTTTCAAATGCTGTCATAGTTACATTCCGGAGAATTTTTATAAATGAAAATTTGAGTGTTGTCGGAAAAATATACATCTTATCATCTTTGCTTCTGCCCTCTTGAAAATGTCTGATGACGAGCAGAACAATTATCCAAGAATCAAACAAAGGGGATATTACACTGATTTGTACACCTCTTATCTTCCGGAGCACTATGACGTATGATTTGATAAAACTAACTATTATCCGTTAGCAACAAGACAAAGCTGCATATTGGAATCAAAATATCATAAATCAGAGCAAAGAAGGTGGCTATGCACTATGCGGTGAGTTGCATTTTAGGTGTTGCCTTATTATTGCAGCTGATCCAGATATAGCTGAACCACTTCAGGCGTGTATAGAATTCCATGGACCGACTAGTGAAGTTAATTTGTTTATCGTAATCAAGCTAAAATTTTCCATAATTTTACAAGGACTTTCCTCCTAGGTCATATGATCCGAAGGTTCAAGTTCCGTTTCTGACTCCACCCACACATTGTCCAAGAAAATTACACATTGAAAGGTAACCCGAGAAATAAGACATAGACTGTTTGAAGTTTAGACAAAAAAGGAAATTCCAAAGCGCCTCTTTACCTGAGCTTTTAGAGCACGAACACCACATTCAAACTTGTGATCTTATACCAAGATTCCGTGAAAACTTCAAAGATGATAAAGGCGAATGGACATCATATCTGCCACTTGAATATTTTGACGATGAAACGTTCGATTGTCGTACTCCATCCGATTGGCTGGCACTTGGAATTGACGGAGGAGTGAGGAAACCGGTTCCTGCTGTCTGTTTATTACCTGAAGATGATAACCAACATGAGTGTAAGTAACGTGATAATTGTCAAGTTGTTTGTTACCTTCTTATCAGTCGCACGGTCCCAACTGTAGAGAATTTAAGCACAAAATAGACGAGTTGTGCAATAATTCTGGGGTGGATTTGATGATGTTGTTATCTTTTAGTTTGTTAGATATAATTTTTCCCTCTTTAACTAGGAGTCCTTAGTTTAAAAACTGCTCTTTGACTTTAGAAATCACCAATTCGAGACGGAAATCGCTTCTACAAGCTTTGAAATCTAAGCAGTCTACCTTGTCCGCAGATAATAAGTCTAGCTTGAAACTTAGAACATACACAATTCTTTAAATTTAAGTCAGTGAGACGGAATTAAGTTATCGTTTGAACAAGATTTTTAATCAAAAATCCCATTGTTTCTGTTTGCATTTACAAATGGTATAAAAGCAGGTGTTCCTCTACTTACTTCTGAATTATCAACTTCTGGCTTATCAACAGTAAAAGCAAGACAAGCATTTTTAAGCAGGCAAACTGGTGAGATATTAGTCTCACTCAACATTCAGTTTAAATGAAACAAGTTACGCTGTCGTATGATGACGAGATGTGGAGGTATTTTTATAACTATCGGTTCACTTCGTGCCTGCAAAATGGCTAAGATCTGCTTTTTCTTGAGAAATGTGAGCCATTGAAGTAATTTTGCCTCTTCTAGAACACTGTACTGAATAATAATGGTAACACCAAGCAATTATTTAGGCTTATCAAGGAAAGTGGAACGAAACTTTCGGTATTCAAGGAGACTAAAGCAGAGAAGAATGGATCTGCCAGTCACTAGCAAAGAAGACGACTAAAATGTTGGACGGAACACTCAGAGAAACTGTCTCGTTAACCTTCACCTACTATTTCGTTGCTTGCTATCCAGAAGAATCCTGAATGGATCATTGAGATATGGTCTCCAACGCTTGAATAAATTGAAAAACTTATAGGTAATCTGAAACAAAGAACGATAACAGGCTTCAACGGACTCTTGTCAGAAGCATTGAAGAGTAGCAGTAGAGGATTACCGGTCAGGTTAGCTGTTGTCAGCTGGCGCATGTGAGTCAGGTATGATTTTTACTAGCTGGTCTCAAACGTTGACTGTCTCAGTCTTCAAGAAAGATGAAAAATCACCTTCTGATAACCACAAAAGAATCAGTATGACAAGCTTTGTCTAAGATTCTACAAGTATTAGATGTTTGTTTATAGTTCGAGACCGGCTAAATAGAGAAAACTGAGTGGTTAGGTTCTAGACGTGGTCATCAATACATCAACAAGTTATCCACCTTGGCCACTTTCTGAAACGCAGGCATACTTACCGATTACCAAAATTATATATACTCCCCAACCTGAAGACGACATTCGACCTTTTTGACTGAGAGATTTTATAGAAGTGTCTCTCACCGATACTGTGTGTGTGTGATGGTTTTGAGGTAAGGTGTGTACGTCATGATGCTCATTGTTGGTTACTGCTCTCTCCATTCTCATCTAAATTTATCATAGACGTACTTATGGAGGTATCCCTCTCATTTGAATTTACAGGGATTAATCATTTTACTGTAGAATCCTTTCCAGATCTAGAGAATACAGATAGCACGATCTTGCTAAGTGAAGACACTGAACTAACCTTAATCAACAGTTTGAAAATACTTTCTATGCATTTCTTCCCACTCAAATGCAAGTTTTTACTCTAGGATTGGTTCTCAATGGCACCTTCTCTTACAGTAGGGAATGAAGTGGTTGAGTGCATCGACCATGCATTTTACTTGGGAAGTTGGATCATCCCTGTTGGGTCAGTGGCTAACGAAATCTCTGTAAGGATTGTCTTTCAGCAACTTACATCATTTGTGGTGCTACCGTATTGTTCGATGGTTGAGAAATATGACTACTAAAGGTTAAGACGTTTAACCACCTTTACCTTTGTGACATAGGCGTTTTGTCATGGTATCAACACGTTAGCAAGTGGAATTCAGGTGTAGAATTTTACGCATAAGAGGAGAGTTTGTTAGAGAAGGGGCGTTGTTAACCTTCATTCATTCAGGTGGATAAAATATGTTGCACATCCCTAGTTATCGTCTACCTTATCTCACAATGTTATCTGAAGTAGATTCAGACTGAAAAATGCCGGGATTGGTCAAAATAAAACATGACATTGTTCCATTACTTCTTTGGCTGTTATTTCAAGTCGTGTAAGGGAGTGTAGACCTCCTAGCTGGGATCCATGTGACAAAAGAAACCAATACTTGGAGAGTTTAGATGACATGGCTCAGAACTGTTGTCAGTCGCACAGATGTATCCACACGTTATCTTCTTCTTAATCGTTCTACTGGATTTAAGTATTCTATCATGTCACCTGGTTCTCTTTTCACGAATTTCCGCCAGCTTTGACTCATTTTGTAGTTACTTCTTCATCTTTCACCTTGAAACACTCTCGCTTGATGTACCAATATGGGGTGTGACAACTTGAACTGCTACGCAGTAATAAGAAGTCTCATGTTACTGACTGGCTGACTGACTCCATGCTATTTAACTGTTTTTTTCATCACATTTCCAGGTGAATTTTTAAGGTGCCAATTCCAAAAGATTTAGACTCAACTAGTTTTGTATTAATGTCCACATAAAGTAAGTGAAAAAGGAATTTGATCATGATCATGATCATCAAAGTAAATTCAAGATATTAATGCATCTAACTTTTAAGGATCTGAATGACACGTTTTCATCAAGGGTGACTACATCACTGCATTCGTTGAGGAAAATAGAATGATAAATTTGCATGAAATTATGTCAACCTCAAATCTTTGACTTCAGATAATTACTGATACAGTTTGCTATCACTTTTGTATTATCCTTCACAGCTATTGTTACTTTCCTGAATGTGTCACTACAGTTCTTGCCAGTTATTTGATAATTCAGGGTCGTTTACTACATAAGATAGTTTCACCTAATCACCTCCCCGAATTTGTGACAAGTGTTTGACCATGGTAAAAGTGTAGACTGTTTAAAATCATAACATTCAACTTCCCTGTTTCGATTTACTGTAACATAAAACCCATACCTCTGGAACATTCTGGTCAAGCATTTTCTTGTTAAAGCATTTTCTATGAAAGATGAAAATAGAAATGGGCTAGGGTAAATAATTTAAGATAACACAAGGTTCGGAAAATATAGGGATAATAAGAAGGAATAATACACTTTCACAACTCTCTTGGCACTACTATGAAATGAAGATTATCAAGGAAGAATTGAAGTAATGACAAATTGTTTCCGAATACACAAAGGGAGTTTGAATTTTTGTATAGAAAAGGCTCCCATAAACCTAAGTATAGGGTCTTGATAGCTCCTATACAAGAGTCTAAAGGCTGTTTTGGAGTCAATCCTGTGACCTTTTCTATGATGTTCTACCTATGGAGGATGACGTCTGTCTGCCCCCTATATCTATAAGATTATTTGAATGTAATTATTCTTCTAGCCATTAAAAGAGATATGCCCCACCAACCTCGGCTTCTTAGTTTATTACTTCTTCCAATGTATGTGTCACCACACACACATATAAAGTGGTATACATTGAGGAATATGACGTACTCATTGGAAGAAGTAATAGAACCAAGAGATCGAGGTTGTATCTACTTTTACTGGTCATTGTTTTAGCTGTGGCAGGAAAAAGCAGAAAATCTTCTTGATTAAATTATCATGCAAAAATAAAATACCCATCAACTTTTTAGTTTTCTGTACAAGGTTAACGTTATTCAAAGATATTATGACTTCAGTTCCCATGATGTTGCCTAGTAATTAAATCAGTCGTGTAGAAATTCAAGGTCAATTCTGATACTCTCTGATTATTCATGATTAGTGAAATATCAAATATTTGAAGGACGCTAAAATACAATGTACACGATACTGGTTTATTGATTTCATCTAGCAGTAAATTGTTACAGTGTTTGGCAATTTTTCAACATAGTCAAACATCTTTTGATTCTTCTCTGCCAACTGGCTTTAAATTATTAGAAGAAAGACTATCAGTAACTAACACAACCACTATGGAAAAATGATAATCTTAAATAAACAGGAGCTAATTGTAGCTTAGCTAAGTAATTTGCAACCAAAATGAGTGTTTGGTACTTGAAGTATAGTTAAATTATTTTCCGAATATCTTCACTTTCACCTTATCGAATCAAAATTTTCTATCATGGTGTGAAGAGGTTTTTGTATACTTGCTTCATCAAAACTACGGTTTTATCGTGAATTGTGCTGTTATAGCTAGATTTGGAATCCAAGACATACTTTTCCTTCATTGCTTGCTAAAATAATGGTATATTTGGTTGACAAGTTCGAAATGAGATGACACAAGTGTACTGAGTTCCTACGCAGGTCATTAACTAACAAATAACATGAGAATGACTTTTATCGTCATATTGAGGTCACATTTCAAGTTTGCCTGTATGCTAGGAAGATTGATTTGATTCGGCTTAACAGCATAAAATTACACTGACTAAATAATATTTGATACTGCTTCATAAGTTTAGGCTACTATAACTAATTAACCTGGTAGGAGATCCTCAGTTTGAGTTACACCAGGAACATAACTTTATTGGAGACAGGTTTGTTCAACTGGTCAATATGTAGAATGAAATGAATACTACGTTTCTTGGCTAACCATTACCAATTGACATAATCCAGCTACTTGTAGGTAAGTCTAAAACCGGGTGTTGCGTGATATTTCCGGTAGCTGTTTGTCGGTTAGTTAATTTGTTGTATCATCAGACTTGGTAGACCTCATTCATTTTGGATCATTTTTCTTTACTCAGTATTGTAATTTTACAAGAATAACTACACTATGGTTGTCCTAATATACTTACAATTGAATTCTGTGCTTCAATATCTTTATTTGATCAGTGGATATTCGAGATCCTGAGATCAAATGGAAATGGCAACTTGCTGGAGTGCTAGACTATGATTTACGTTCAAAATTATGGTTTGTCCAAAAACTTGATTCCAGTGGACGAATTCTAGATAACAATGGAAAACCCATAGTGAATGGTGGTTTGTTGCCTAATGGAACATTTGCAGAGTTGAATACACAATACTGGATACCTCGCATACAACTTATGTTCCTTGCTGAAGATCCGCATATATTTGCAGAACGTGTAGCTACTGCTTTCAGAGATCGTCAACAGCATGAGTCAGCTTTGCGGTACAACTTATACCTCGACTGTATGCCAAATGAAGGAATTGGCGAGTTGAGTAATGCAGTTTTAAAAAGGATGACATTTCTGGCCAAAGATGACGCTTGTTCAATTAAAAAAAGTAAAGGGTAGGTTTAAGATCATTTATTAAAACATTGTATTTACTTCATAGAGTTGATAATATTATACAGAATCTGGAGAAGGAAGTTATTTTTGATTACTGGCGAAGTATGAATGACTTAATTTTACGACAACTGATTGAAAAACAAAAAAATCAATACCGTTTCATCCAACCTCCTGAGATAAAAAAGCGTAAAATTCCATGGAAAGGTAACTGAATGCATTTCTTTTTGTAATGATGTTTTTCTTCTTATGATTCTTCTTCACCTCCAGGTCTGTTTAAACATGTTTTCATTTGCAAAGTCTCTTTGTAAACAGTTCTTCTGTAGACCCTTTTGTTCAGTTGCCTTCATTTTTTCTGATAAAAGCCCATTTGATCTAAGCGCGACATGGTAGACGCTAACACTTATCACATTCTTTTTAGTTGATCAGCGTATTTATTTCAATCAACATGCTGAAACGGCTTAAATTAGTGATGTACATAAATTAGATGTACCAAGTCACTGACTAGATTTAGACAAGGAATTAGAAAGTGTTTTTCAATTTTTATCAAATACTTCAGCTTGTCATATCAACCAATAGAGATCTCATGAAAAGTGCTAAAGTTTGTCGTTTAAAGGGTGAGAATGACGGTTTGCTTCAATTCAGTTTAAATATCTATCATCTATATCGGAATTTGGATTCATATGCCACTAGTCACTGAACTGGATTACTTGACTAGGTATCGTCACGAGACTAATTATAACGATGTTATTGTATAGAGTGGCCCAGTATTTAATTGTAGAATAGTTATTTAGCTTATTTCACTATAACTCTAGGAAAAGCTGAACTGGAAGTCCTCCATCATTCATTATTTTACAGTCAGTGTTTCTGAATCATGAGTCTACTCAAACTGAACTCAAAGCAAAAGCTTATCGCACAAATTTGATTCTTTCTGCACTAAGTGATATAATCACTTGATAATTCAGGGATACCGATTTTAAAGTTTTGAACGAGGAAGTAATCTTTGTCTATCTGTTCACAGCCGAAGCTACTACAGATTGTGTTCACTGAATGCAAAAAGGATACAAAAAAGAGATTTACAAACGATGTATTCAAGCAGGTAACACCAAACAGTTAAAGGCCTTTGTTTGTGAAAGATGAAACCTACGAAGTGGTTAAAAACTAAACAGCATTTTGATTTGAAACAGACAATTTAAATCTCGATAAAATAACAATTTCAGTTCATTATGCAAACTGCCGTAAGAGTATAGGTAACTAACGGGCAAACACCCTTTTACTAAACAACAAACAAAGTCAGGCAAATTGAAAGCATTAGTAAAGGGTAAGGTTGGTGCTGATAGTTTGTCACTACATTTTACTAACAAATTTGGATGGAACGGTTGTCACCAGTCTCTCAATCAACTTATATTTTCAGTTATCAAGTGAGCAAAGTACGACTCATTAAAATTGCTGGACCTCATCACTTCCAATGATCATGACGTAATCCTTAGTGATAAGCACAGCACTTCTGTTCAGTTAGTAAGTAAATAAATGTTTCGCAAACTGTTTCGTTACCACACAGTTTGAGTACAGACCATTAATTTAATGTTGAATGACTGAAAGTAGTCAATAAGTACCTTGGACATGGTCATCTTAACAGCAGGCACACATTAGCAAAGCATATCTGTATTTCTAATGAAATGAACTCTTCCTCTTAGATTCAGATTTGAACCACTCATTTATCTAATCAAAGATGCTGATACTGTTTGACACTAGATTGAATATACTCCATAGTTACTGATGTTGATATTAAGCTACCTGCCATTCATGCATCAGTTTCCCTGTAAAGTCACTAAAAATGTAAATAATTCCTCATAGCTACTTTAATCTTCAACTATCATATGCACATAGCTAGAATTTTTGCATCACCAATACTCAGTAGATTATTTATCATTACGATTTAATTACGTATTCATAGCATTTTCTGAACTTTTATTTTTCTGACTGCTAAAGGTACACTAGATATACCTAAATATGATTTCGATGTTATGTTTCAAAAGTTTTCATCGAAATCAATGTTAACAAAATCGCAGGTTATAATGGCGATTTGTAAATGCCAGTATGAATGCTTAGAAGTTCGTAGTAAATCATTATTGCATGTACCACTTTCAAAGCATATGCGAATTGAAGAATTTGAACAAACCCAGTCTATGGTTATCTTACAAGTTTCAATGTTTTTGAAAGTGAGCTTATAAGTTTTATTTGATTTCAATACACGTTTAATATAATTTTTGATTTCACTAGTTAAAGTTTGAGCAGTAAACATAACATAGAGCTATTATTAATCTTACTTGAACTCAATAGTATTGAAGACCGTCTGTATCTAAGAATATAATTATTCAGTCATTTATTTTTATGTGCAGTTCTATTGAGACTTTGTTTGACAAAATAAGGTTTCGTTGCATTTTGAAAGTTAAGATAAAATCGCATTGTTGGTCATCAACAGAAAATTAATCAAATAATATTAACTAAAATATCAAGAATTAGATGGTTGTATTTTGGACCTAGAAAATTCCTGTAGCCAGATTTTTATCGCTTTAGATGTAAATTTCGATTTCGGTTTCCGTGATTTATTTACATCGACGAATATTCATATGTACAATCTACTTTCCTTAGTTAAAAGCTGTTATGTGACGAATCGAAATAAATTAATCACTGAACTTCTACTTGACCATCTTGATTCGTTAACTTAATGAACAAGGGTATTCAAACGTACCTAACAGAATGAGTGAAATAGGCTAAAGAGAACGAAAGCTGTTTTATTAATCCTGGTATTATGTGATTGTTTATATCTTTCAAATGGGGTTGAAAGTGGCAATGATTATCCATCATCGTGTGCTGTATTAATCCTGTCTTTAGTTATTTTATTCCTGGCAGTTCAATTTTGTTTCGAGACTAAAATGCATAGGATAAGATTAGCTACAAGGGGTAATTGATTGAAAATCTATTTGAAGTCAAGGGATGCCAAACTTATCCTCTACGATGATATTACTAGTGGGAAAAACTGACATTGACAACTGGATTCTCTGTCAAATGTTCAGTGGAAATTCTCCTACTGAGAGACTTAGTGTGGGAGAGTTTGATGGCAATCACTACTGAGGAGTATTGCCCTAGATAGAAGCGGCTGGTGGCAAATTTGTCCTTAAATTAAATTATAGGTGTAGGAAATTAGTGACTTTTTTTACCGGCAATACTTTATATTCGGTTAAAAACAGTCATCAGTGGTTAATTACAAGACTCAATTTACGCTTTCTCGAGAAGTACTGATAATCGAAGAAACCTCCATATACATTCACCTTTAAATACGCATACACAATATTTCAGTCAACTCTGACATTGAATTTCAATCATCAATATAGGTAAGTGAATTATTTTGTTAACTTTCAGTTCTACGATTTCAGACAATTAAAAATTCAAATTTCATATGTTAAAAGTCAAATATGAAGGAAGAATATTATTTTCAATAACTTCTCGTAAGATTCTGCAGTTATAAAATCAATTTCCTTAACATATTACCTGCCAAAATTTACGGCGAATACATTTTAGAATGGGTAGGGAGTTATAGTTACAACTAGATTAAGTTGGTAGATTATAGTAATCCATATATGTCAATTGTGGTGATAAGTTGAGTGTAAATTTTGTCAATTGATTGGTGAACAGACGTATGGGGAGTAAAGTTCAAGGTTGGGTTGTGTCGAATGGGTGATTCGCACAAAGAATGACAAATTTACCATAAGGTCAGAAATGGTAATGCGGAAGTCATCATAAGACTCTTAATATATGAAAAGAGTAAGATAACAAGAATGGTAATAATGTTTAAAAAAATCTTTTTTACCAGGAATTTTGAAGGTTTGTAATAATAAGATGGGAGGAAAGTCTGGCTGAAAACAATAGCAATCATAATAATTCCGTTTTTATCATAAAAGAAAGGAAAGAAAAGAGCAGGGACGAAAGCAGAAACGAACAGGAAAGGTTAAGAAAGAAACAAAAAGGTTGAAGGAATACCATCTAGTCAGTGGAGGGCCAAAGGAGGAATACGGCTTGAAAGTGTTCTTTTTGAATACAAGGTACAAGCTGAGTTGGTTTTGTAGCTACAGTTTCCGTTATACGCAGAATGCGTAAGCAAATGATAAATGGTAGAGTCTTCGAAACGCAAGCTGTGCTAGCATCTATCTAGTCAGCAATCATTTGACCCAGTTTACACTCAACTTATTGCCACAATTGACGTACACATATAACTTTCACTACCCTCCACAAACTTAAAGGATCAAATTTTAATTATAATTCCTTACCAAATCCTAAATGTATTCCCTGTGAGTTCTGACCATTAGTATGTTAAGGAAATTGACTCTATAATTGTAGAACCTGATGAGAAGTTATTGAAAAAAATATTCTTCGTTCATATTTGGCTTTTGACTTTCAGTTCATTGATTCATATTTTTTTGGACAGTATATTTAATTTTTCACATATTATCGGTCACAAGATAGAATTCTAATATACCAATAACGGTAAATGAGTTATTCTATCCAATGTTTTCCAGTTATCAATGATCTACTTTTCCAGTCAGGGTCAAAGTAGTTAAGATACTGCTGTTCGCATGTCGTTACCTTATATCCTTTTTCCTGATCATAAGACTATGAGCTGTTGTCAAAATCTTCACCATATACTGTATCTTATTTCCAGAAATTATCCATACCCTTTTTCTTTTTTTAACAAATTATTGCGAGGTCATCGCCCAAAATTGTAAGAGACATGATTTAACCAGGCGAAAAAGATTAGCAGCTAGTGGTTTTAGAAGGTCAGAGTTGACTATATTACTGTGATTCTTAACAATATCCTTATAATTTAGGTTGCTAGTTTCTTTTCTAAGTAACAAATGTTAACTTTAGAGGTTTCCAGAGCTAGAAGGTGGGCAAGTGGTTCAAATTACTGTAGTGTTTACACCATGTTGAATATCCTTTATTTATTTCACAAAAACCAATTAATTAACTCAACGTAAAGACGATATAGGAGTGAAGTGATTGTGACCGCTTTTTTTCTACTTTTCTTCTATAGGATACCTGGTTGGAAAATTTTCGTAAACACATACGCACTTGTTTTCGTGATACTGGGAAAGGATGGTTCAATATATACGAAACTGATTTCTATGTATACAGTCAATCTAAACTGAAAAAATTTATGGAAATGATTAAATTTTGCATGCAAGATGCACTACGTTTCCTAGTGATGGATTCATTGACAAACTTTACAAATATGCTACGTGATGCTTGCATTTCTTGTCTGCATCTACCAGCTGAATACGAGTGGACCAACGATCTAATGACAAGTAGTTTGGCGTATGTTTAACACTGGATATTTCTCTTCATCTTACATTCCTTATAATCATTGGTTGTCACTTTTGTATGGAACTAATGGCCACTAGTGACCACTCTATAATTTAGGATCTTAAAAGCTCATCGCCAGCCACTTTCATTTCCGTTACATTATAAAATAGTAGTGAAGGTTGATGCAAGATATCAGCTAAAATTATTATTTTCATGTTTACAATTCAGAAGTATGATTCAACAGACCATATGATTTTACAGTCAGGGAATGAAAGTATAAGTCCTAAAATCACTGCTGATCATTATATACTTCACGTGATAAGAGGTATGGATCTCGAAACGCGCTTAATAAATTCTAAAACCACCGATTCATGATGACGTGCAAATCTGAGTGAAAGAGCTAACAGCCCACTGGAAGACTCAGATGTGCGGTCAGTGTTTGTCTGGCAACCTGATAACCACTTGACTACAACGGTGCCCCACTTAACATTGTGTGATGGCTAAATCAAATAAAATGAGGGGAAAGAGGAAACTAACCTCTGGAAATAATTGGTTGGCCGAATAGTATTAACTCACATGTCCATATTTTTATCGGAAAATAGGAGCTGAAGTTAAATCCATTCAATCCTTTGATGTCTTTAAGCTTGGATATTTGCACTAACTGTCATCTTCAGATTGTTTATTCTGTCATATACCGCCTACTTTGATATCACATTTTTCCATCCACCTGTTCTTTGTGTACCACTGTGAAGTGTGGCAACTTGCTCCAGTACACTTATGTTCAGTGTTCTAAGTTGGTTTGTCACTGTCAATCAGTCACTTCATCTATCTTCATAATATCCTTAGGTATGTACCATAAAGGTTTGAAAAGATTTTGAAGTCTGATCTTCTTTCGTCTGACAAACTTTGCATGTCAAAGGGAACCTGAAAATTATCTATAGGCTTTTCTGATGTCAATTCAAAATATCCGTAGATTATGAAGGATAATATTTGTTCATATGGGTAGTGACAGTTTACTAGTTATTTGGCTGTCAATTTTTTCATTCCTACTTATGACCGCTGTCGGAATGGCAAATGAGCGATAAATTTCAGAGCTATGGTTGGTTTGGTTACAAAGAAAGCTGCTATGGATACGGTTTATACAACAATTTATGTACAAATAACTATTTGAATTATTGTCGAGTCTATAGATTCTTAACACAATAGTTCTCATGACGGAAACCATTCACAAATATTACAATTACTGTTAACATTTTCTGTAATTAACCAATCTTTGATAGCTAAATTGTGATGTTAACTAGCGTATCTTTGAAAGCGCATAAGTGCAACCATCAAGTCTGGTCTTTTTGTTACCAACAGAAACCATGGTTGTTGAGTGGAAGGTATTTCAAATAGATCAAATATAAATGTGATAAAACAGAAATAACAGTTATCAAAATAATAAATATTTTTCAGCTGGTTGCCTTGATGTTGACTAAAGTGTTTATGAAAGAGGGTCAACTAAGGTGAATATATAGTTCACTCCACCCCATTCAACTGATGCAAAAACGTGCTCAACTACACATGCTGTTCACCACCTCCTTTCTCAGGTATATGTTGATTCAACCATATGTCACAATAAGCATGTACAAATTGTTTGATTCATTCGTTGGGTCGGAAAATCGAATAAATAAACTGTAAGCAAACAGATGTTCACAAAGTACAACCAAAATTTCATCTAATGTGTACATCCAAATGGGATACAACAGGCTGTTATGCTTATATACACTTGCGTCAACAATTTTCTGTTCTGTGTTTCATTTTCCCTTTTGTGTTTTTATTCTTTGCTTATTATTTTGTACACTAGACCAAAAAAGAATCCAATATTTTTAGTGGATCTTGTATTGGATGCAGATGGACCACATTACAGTACATCACTTGAACAATTTCCTAATAGCCTGGTTAATCTATTTAATAAAGCTATAAACTCTGTACAAGATGTACCGCAAATTGAACAAGTAAGTCTGTCCACTTGTCTCTGATTTTGATTTTTATATTTCACCGACTAATTATAACGCATTCATTTTTCAGTCCATGGAAGTTTCTTTACTCAGATCGATTTGTTCTAGCGAATCATACTTTTGATGGTGTATGCTTTCAGAAGTTTGAAAATTATTATCACATTATTTTAATTCCTGGATTCAATATGTCTAAAATAGCTGTTTCGATAATACTGTCTAACAAACAAGGAGCAGTACTGTTTTTGAGGAATTAGGTCTGACGGAGAAAAAGTTTGTTGTAACGATCTGTTTTGATAATTACGCATAAAGTCAAACCAGGAACTTTATAGTTTGATCTGTTATCACAATAATGATGGTTATAATAATAATGTTGCTAGTTGATGACCTTAAGTTTGAACAATAACAAAAAGGAGTTGCGTAGGATTTCTTAAAATCTCATGACCACTGAATTCCGACCCAGTGGTTCAATGGTAGCGCGCCGGCCACAGGACCATCAGGTCCTGAGTTTAATTCATGACAGGGTCATGGGTGTGCACTGCCCAGGAGTCCCATACTAGGACGAAACAGCTGTCCAGTGCTCCCAAGTCTCCAGTGTTTCTCCAACTGATATCATTCCATGATGAATAGCCACCTGAAATCAATTAAATAAACCTCATAATCGAATAAATTGAAAATGTTTTGTTAAAAGTTGCAATTATTGAAAAGATTAAATATAGTAACATCAGAAATTATTAAATGTAAAAAGGCACCTTTTGACCGATTTAAAAATCTTACGTAATCTCTTTTGTTATCATTCAACTCAAACGTCATCAACTAGCAGGACTAATAGTATAACCACCATCATTGTTGTTCCAGTCTCCTATTATTTAATTTTAACCTTCCTTAAGGATCACAGTCTTTATATATATAGTCAAATATTACTCCAATTTTCAGCTCAGCTCCCAGTTCTAGGAACATTATCGTCTCTTGAACCTGAAGGATCGATCCCCTTACCAAGCAAGAAACATCCATTGGTAATGACTCCATATGAAAACGAACACTCCTGCCAGAGGATTCAGGTTAACGCTTCCACTAATTTGATTTCTTCAATGAATGCACCCCAGGCCACAACTGTTAAGCCCCAACGTATCCGCGTTTGCCGGGTTATTGGGTTGTTAAGTGTACTTGCCTTCAAGTGGGCACACGTGCGTGGGATGCGTCTAACTTATAGTCCATAATCTTGCAGTTAGTGATGCAGTACAACTAGCGAGCGAAAAACCCCGGTTTCACCGAAACTTAATTACAAGCTCACTCTACAGCACCCTGTTATCCTTGAGACATGGCTACAGCAAACGATGCCGGCGATTCCTAACCCACTACCGCTCACATTCACAAAATAAACCACATACACTTCTCTTGGGATTGCTTCGGTACTAGTGACTACCGAAATTAGGGAGTTGTACTCCTAGGACTGGCTGACTGAGCACAAGCCTGACTGCATACTAGTTGGTCCGTGCAGGGCATAAAGATGTGTTTGACCACGTTTACCGCTAAGTCAACTGAAGCGGTGATTGGCTGAAATCCAGTAGAACCCCGTAGAGGCCCAGCGTCACTTACGTAACTAGGTTCCAAGAGTATTCGGCAATGCACATACTCTGTGAAGCTTTGTATATATATATATCAAAATCAAAATCAAGTTGATAGCCTTCGAAGAAGTTAGTGAAAGACCACAGTTCAAGTTCCACACCCAGAACAGAAAGTGAAGGATAAAACTACAAAGGACATCTTCAAGTCAGTTGTCAAGACAAAATGGGAGACATTGAGGAACATCCCTAAAGGATCGGGCTTGGAAGAACACTAGGACTCTTTGAAAGAGATGTGGAAAGAAACCTGGATAACCGTATTAGGAAGGAAGAGGAAACAAGACAAGAAATGGATCTCGACGGATACATGGAAGCTGACAGAGGAGGGAGAGGAAGATGGTGATGGTGAAGCTGAAGATAAACCAGTACAGTGCAGTGCAGGGATGAACAATGAAAAAAGGAAATGAACACAACCTATAAAACACCACACTGGACAAAGAAGTGAAGAATAGTACGCTCAAAGACAAAAGACACTTCCACGACACATCGGCAAATGAAACAGAACAGACTGCAGGTAATAATAATAATAATAATAATAATAATAATAATAATAATTCACTTTATTCCAAACAATTTAAGGTTCAATTAGGAATGCTCAGCGTAATATATATTGCAATAGCAACAAAATATAAGTATATACATACTACTTTGCAGCCTTTTGAATTGTTTTATTATAAAAATTTAAGTTATGTGAAGAATATTAAAAACGAGAAAATTTTGCATTGTAAGTTGAATTATTGAAATGAGATTTTTAACTGTCACAAAGTTGATGTGTGATTTCTGTTCTAACACTTTTTTCCTCACAAAATATGCGTGCAAGGTAAGGTACAGTCGAATTCTTATACTTAGCTGTACGAGCATACAGTCGTCTTATGTAGTTTCTCCTTGTCCTCCCTGAGGAGGAACATGGAGAGAGCTGTAAATGAAGTGGATGCTCACTGTCAGTTAAAATTTCTGTAGCTAGTAGCTTGCAGGAATTTATATGTCGATCAACTAAAGTGTTAATCAGTTGAGCCAGAGACACACCACTCACCCTGCTGACGGTCTTCAAAGTCCTACGCAACATAACGTAGTCCTTTTTAGAAGACCAGGAAAGATTAATGGGGAACAATATAGAAGAATAGGTAAAATGTAGGAATTAATAAATTGTAAAAGAAGCAGTTATGTTATACCAGAAAGCCTCAATTTCTTTACATAATAAGTTAAACGAAAGATTTTTTTACAAGTCAATAAAATATGGGACGAAGTAAAATGCAACTTAAGATAGTTCACACTCGATTTACTTTCTGCAGAAATACCATTGATGCAGCAGGCGTCATGAGATTTAAGCAGCTCACATAAGTCTTGTTTACGCCTGTCTGACATTTAGAGGGGTTTAGTTTGAGGCCATTTGAGAGAGACCATTTACCAACTTCAGACAAGAATTCATTTAATTTCGAGCAATCCAAAGAAGAGTTTACTGGAATAGAAATCGTCAGGTCGTCAGCATACTTGATAAAATTTGTTTCAACAGAATAAGGCAAATCGTGCAAAAAAAAGGAAAACAGAAAAGGAGAAAGTATAGCTTCAGTAAGCAATGAAGTGGAGCGCATTCCTTTATGAATAATGTACTGTTTCCTTTCAGGTAGGCGAGACAGAGCCCCGACAACAGATGGAACCAGTGAAAGACAGTGAAGGAAACATATTTACCAAAGAGAGAGGAGAAGCAGAGGAAACAATGTACCGACCACTTCAAAAAACTCTTGAATCGACCATCACTACCACCCACAACTCGTCCACAAATATCACCAGCATCCGAGCCACAGAATTACCAGTGAACACAAACCCTCTGACAAAAGTGGAAGTGAAGTCCTGAACGCCATAAGTTTGCTGCATTCCAGGAAAGCAGAAGGACCAGATGGAATTCCTCCAGAAGCAGTGAAAATAGACGCAGAGACAACAGTGGACATGTTCACACCACTATTGCAGAAGGTTCGGAAGGAAGGAGGGAGAGGTACCTGCTGATTGATCGGAAGAAGAGCTATCTTGTCAAACTCCCGAAGAAGAGCGACCATAGTCTTTGCAAAACCTGGTGAGGAATCATGCTCTTGTCTCTGTCCATCCCAAGCAAAATACTAAGCCGCATCATCCTAGAGAGACTAAATGATGCTCTGGATTCAAAATTACAACCGGAACAGGTTGGCTGGCTTCAGGAAGAACATGTCATGTGCGGATCAAATTCCAACGCTACGCTACGCATCATCATAAAACAGAGCATAGAATGGCAGTCAACTATCTACTTCAACCCCATCGTTTTGAAAAGGAGTTCGACAGCGTCGACCGAGAAGTAATTTGACAACTGCTTCAACACTACAGTTTTAGTGTCACATACCTTTATCAACCTCGTTCAACAGCTATATGATGAGATGATGCTACATGCCAGCCAACTGATTCACAATGGAAAGCAAGGTGATGCCTTTGAAGTGGAGACAGGATTAAGACAAGGCTGCTACCTACTATCACCGATGTTCTTCCTGATTATGGTCGACTGGACTCGACTGGATTGTGCAACAAAATGTGAGAAGCGGGAAGAGGGGCATACGCTGGCTGGACCGATGAAAAGACCCTAGAAGGTTTGGAATTCGCAGATGACGATTTACGTCTAGTGTCGCACAAGCTCAAAGATCTACAGGGAAAAACCACCAAGTTGATAGAAGAGGAGAGGCAGTGAAGGAAGACGGGACTTCCTTCAGATGAACGTAGAGAAGACAGAGGTGATGAAGATACCCAAACAACAACAACTACAAGCACCAATCACCATCAATGGGAGAAATCTAGATGAAGTAGTCTCTTTCACCTACCTGCCTAGGCAGCATCGTTTCAACTACAGGAGACACAGGCACAAATGAGGACCTCAAAGCCAGCCAGGATTGGGAAGACAGCAAGACAGGCCTTCATTAATCTGAAACCAGTGTGGAGATCTACTGAACTCCACTCAGCATAAAGCGTGAACAACATCCAGATTTTCAACACTAATTCAGTCAAGTCAGTGCTTCCTTCTATATGGTACACAAACTTAGAGCTTCACAGAAAGCATTTCCAACAAACTATAAACTATCACCAACAGCTGCCGCCTACGTTCACTCCATACTGAAGATCAGATTGCCGAAAAGAATAAGCAACAAGGGACTCTGGTTTGCCTACGAGCCAACGAAGAGCCTATCGCCCCACAAATATGCAGGAGAAAGTGGAGATGAATTGGGCATACATTGAGAAAACCGGTTAAGAACATTACACGCCAGACCAGGCCCTCAAGAGGAACCTGCATGGGAAACGATGCGGTGGACGCCCGAGAGTAGCGTGAAAATCATGTGATGAAGTAATGAAAGGTTTAGGGCATTCGTGGAGCCGAGTTGAAAAGACTACAGAGAAGAGAGTGCAATGGAGACGTGTCACTGAAGCCCTGTGTTCCACTAGGAACCCAAGGGACAAATAATAATAATAATGATTATTATTATTATTATTATCATATATGATCAACACTTCATTCTACTAACATCTGTAGTTCACACTGGAAATAAAATAGTTTAGTCTTAGTTTTACTCTTACATTTTTACAAAGCTGATTGCACTATTTACACATACTTATTACAACTTTAAACAAACGTTTTTATTGTATAAGGGTAAGCATCGAATTTAAATGAAATCGAATTCGGATGAGATTTGAACGAGTTATCTCCGATGACGAAAATCCACCTCCTTGAGGAGAGCTCAAGATACGTTTCTGGTGTTTTAAAGAAGTTAAGGTTCGGTGTTTGAATGCACATGAGAATAAAACTGATAACCAACCAAAATGACATGTTTGCTTTTACTCTTCATCGTTGAAATTATAAGCTTGCTATCTGTCTCCACTTTTCATTCTATTAAATCAGTTTTGATTAGTCAAATATCTTTTTAAGATGTGGCAGTTGTAACCACTGCACTAGTTGGGTGGATCATGCAATGTTCTGCTTACATGCAAGAACTTCACATGGAAAAGGAACTTATTCTAAGAAAGTTTCGTTTATCTGTTCAATTACATGCTGTTTTATCGTTTTATCAGCCGTTTGACTTAATTAATTGTAAAATGGTAATTTTTCAGTATGTTATAGAAGGTATAACCTGTGCCGAAAAACAACTATTGGAAGCTGTTGGTATACGTGAACCGCCTGTTGAAAAACTGCGCGAACAACTTAAGGAATATATTCATTCCGCTTTGATTCCCATGAGGGCATATGCTAAACAATATGAACGTTTCATGGAACTTACACTGCTTGATATAAATGCATATTTAAAGTTAGTCATTTTTATTGCTACACAAGTTGAAGAATATCTTTTTAAATTAGAAACATTTTTGAGTTTTTTACAAGTAACAAAGTGAAGTTTTATATAGTCAGTGTTTTGTCCAGCAATCTCTTTTAGTGAATTTAATTACTATGCCACCGACTTATCATGAAATACATTATTCCTAGTTTACATTTAACAGAGTGTTTTTAAACTGAAAAATTTCAGCCACTTGAATCATGCGTACCAAACTGCATGTCACATTCTGACACTAAGGGATTACAATAACTGTGATACAATAAATATGGCTTATAGTTTAATAAACGAATAAAGAAGCCTTTTATAAACCCACTATCTGTCACTGAGTTATAATGTAAGGTTTATAAATTTTTAGATGACTGAGAGAGATAGAGAACTTCTTCTGCTGCCCAGTACTTCATTCCAGAAAGTAACGACTCACAAATTGTTATCTATACACGAATAGTTTTTTAGTCAGTCTTATTTCGAAGTCTTCCCCTTGTTCTTTTCTCCTCTAGTTTTTTATGGATAATATAAAATTGGAAGGGCAATCAAACATTCGTTATTTGTGACGTTTAGGTTATAAACCTTCGAAACCACATCACTTACTATTTGAGTTTAAAGCACTGTCTTCATTTACACTACGTTCTTCTATAGCTTATGAAGAAATTTTGTGAATTTAAGTTACTCAGATGTCTGACAGTTGAATGAGTAATTTCAAAGAAGTTTAGCGAAAAGTGTCTCAATCTGATAGATTCTTTTCTGTAACTACTGAAGTATTTTTTAACTGGATTATCTACTGTACCTTTGGCTATCAGATATCATTCTGTGACTTCATTCACTTCATTCTTTAAAAAGTCAGTGACATTGTTGTGCTACAAAAATAAGAAATTTCCAGTAGACTGTCGAATAAACATGACTGAAATTTGATCTTTGTACAGCTACTTCAAGAATCCCTCTTCATACCTTCACGGTACAGAGACGAATAGGAAGACTTCATTATCCAAAAATAGTTCCTTAGAGGGTGCTATGTAATTTCATCAAGTTTCAGAATATTTCTGATGAGAAATTGACTTGCCCAGGCGTAGTATCTGGACACATAGAAAACATTCAGTTGGACATGAGACAGTGGTATCATATTTTCAATGATTTTGTTCACCATTCTTGTAAGAGAAATGTTTTAGATTGGACTGATATAGAATTATACAAGATTGCATGCTGTTTTATTCAGTCAATCACTTTCAGTCGTTACCCGCTGGTATTGGATTAGTTTGCATTTTGAATAACTTTTATTTGCCGACTGTATGTGACTACCGACTAAATGATTTAATTTTTCATAGCAGTTCAGATTTAAATGTACCTTACCTTTGTACTGTATAATCTATTTATTAGGCTTAGATTTCACTGAGGAATGCTGTCTGTAACAGTAAATGTGTAACTTGCTGAAGGTACCACAACTTGTAGAAACACCTTTAGTTTTAAGTACAATAGTTGGAGAGTAATGTTATAAAATGACCATGTATTATGTGGCAAAATCAAATATTGACTCACTCAAGAAATATGATGCATCAAAGTTTAGTTTGATAACATCTTTCAATGCTGTTCGTACGTATTAAGCTTGAAGTACCCAATAATACATCTGTCTTGAAGTTGTCGATCAAGAATCAGTATTTGCATTTACTCAGATTACTTCTTGTCTGACTATTATCTTTTAAATTGGGATGAAAGTGCTATTCTCAAATATTTTGGACCTCTTACATTTGTGTAGTTAATCTGAATGTATGTTAAAATTTAATTTAATATAGTTTAACCAATAATTTTTTATTCATTAAACATCCATATGATATGTAAACTTTAATTTGCAGTGAGTTCCTAAGGTAAAACACGAAATCATTTTTTTGTTACGTATTCAATCGTTGGCTTTTGTTCTGATCTTTTAGCTGATATCTGCCTAAAACTGTTGATGTTTCTGAATGACTGCTATTTAGACTTAAAAAACACTTCAGATGTTCAGTGGTTCATTGACTTGATTTTGTTTCTTTATAGTTCAATTTTTGACAGTTTTTTCATTAACTTAACGATTTTTAATATATTGTCAGGAGTTCAGATTTTATAGTATGTTGACCCAGTAATGCTTTCAGGGTAAACTGCGCCTAATTTGCCAAAAACAACAGACAGTTACCTGGATTTTACTGCAGAGAGAATAGCCAATGAGAACTGGTGGGTCATTTGAACTACTACTCAAATGTTTCAGGTGATAACGTTCCACAACACTACAGTGGTTGATTTTCTTACTAGGGTTCCACAAAATTTGCGGGTTAGTACATGCTAAGCAAGTAGCGTTTCCCATATCAGTCAGGTTGAAAAAGAAAGCTTACACCAGCCTAATTTTGTAGACATCTGCAAAAATGAACACTCTGCTACCAAATGCAAACGCAATTTGGGGTGCATTAGAAAACAATGAGGAGTATTTCTGAGATTGATTAACGTGATCTAATCAATCTAGTCTTTATGTAAAACATCTACAAAACAGGTGAGCACCAGTCAACCATAATATTCGTGAGTCATCTTCGAGTGGGAAAGGTTGGAATTTTATATGCTTCATTGCCATCTTTTAGAATGTAAATACTATTCAACAAGAAATGAAGCAATGCATTCCTTCGTAGCTCAGTTGGTAGAGCACCGGGTTGGAGCCCCTGTGGTAGCTGGTTCAATCCGGCCGCTGTCCAAATCTTGATTTTACCTTCAATCATCCCCCAGTAATATTCCCTATAAGGCTATTGAATGCGCTTTAGTAACCAATATCATTTCCTCTAGTTACTAATGTTTAACAGTGTCTGTTAATGAGGGTACTGTGACACACTGTTACTTCCTGGATGGCGTTTGGAGGATAATCTATCGCGCATATTCTTATCAAGGTAGTCACATGATTTTCTGCTCTCGTTTTTGTAGCTCTGTTACTTTTCATCCTTTGATATAATTGTTGGTAAGATTCTTCACACATCTGTAATTTGTGTTACCTCGTTTTTATTACACATATTGCATCAGATGTCAATTTAATAAATAAGCTTAAGTTAGCAAGTTGAGCCGATTCACTTGTGCGCTAGGTGCTACTTTGATTTTGTGTATCTATCCGTTTGTCAACCTCTGTTTCCGTCTACCTAAGTTATTCTAATGAAATTGTCACTATATTCCATTCTCTTGTATGACTACCTGTGACAGCAAACGTGGCTATGGTGGGTCTCCTTTCTAGGCTTCTTATCTTATTACGGCGCACCATTCCATGTTTAGCTAGATTTCTTTGTTCTGCTGTCCTAATTGACTCCGGTTGGCTAATTTGACCTATGCATTTGACCTCATACTTGCCAGATAGAATTTGGTAAACTAAATCGTTTGCCTAATAGGTTTGACAGGTTGCTGAAGCCGACAAAAGGGATTTATCTGAACATGACTGGAGTCCTCATCCTGAGGAAACCTGGTACAATATTCAGTTTGTTGTAGAAACAGTTGTGAAGACAGGTTGAAACCTACATCCAAATGTTAGTAATCGTCAGTGGATTTCCACAACTTTATCCAAACTGATTGATACGCGAACTTATTCCAACTGTCCCTGACCACAAGAAGGAACAAAAGCAGCTCAAACCTCAGCAGGTTATGGAAGCAAGAGAGATGGGGAAGGTTTCACATTAGGTAACATCCTGTCATTATTAGGACTTGTTAAAGCTTATGGCAAGAAGACAATGGTTCTTGAGACCATTATCAAAAAGAATGGGACTTTGATAATCTCTCACGACAGGTGGCCGAAGCATCGGATGAAACACTTTGAAGCACAGTTCAACTGATCCACAAAAACTCTTCAATTTGCAGCTTCCAACCTGAAACTGGAAGGTAATTTGATGCCGATCCTCCATTTCTCCTCGCAATTTGTAAGGCCACCTCTAACCGAGACGGTTCTAAGCAGCTGGGCCTGATAGTTTTTCAGTTGAAGTTCCTAAAAGTGGAGGTAAGAAATTGCTGGTTAGAGTGATGAATGTACTAGGTAGTGCATGGAAGTTAGTGGTAATCCCGTCAGAATAGTCTACTTCATTGACCATTCCAATTCAGACGAAAAGAAAGAATTATTCTTGTGATAACCATAGGGGAATCAGTTTGATTAACTTCGTGTCCAAGATCCTTGGGTCCATAGTTATCCGATGTTTAACTGAAGCTCGAGAACAGCAAACTTATTAGGACGAAGCAGGTTTCACATCTAGACCAGAGTGCATAGATCAGACTTTCATACTTTGACAGGTTATAGAACGTAGGCATACATGCCACCGGCCGACACCTGTCATATTTCCTGACCTGAAAGCAGCATTTGCCTTTGTTGACTGGGACCTGTGTTACTCTTACTATGGAGGGGGTATGTGACGCTAATCGAAGCTCTCTACTGGATCCCATGCAGCCATATCAAGGCTTATGGAGATTTTTCGTCTGAATTTACAACTAGTGATGTCCTCTGGAGAAATTCTCTGTCACCATTACTGCTTAGTTTCATGACAGATGTATTAATAGACATAACTTAAGGTACATGGACTGATCTGCTTTCTATAGGGTATTTGGCTGACTTGGATGGAATACGCAGATGATATTATCCTTTTTTTCTGAACTCTGTGAGTAGAAATCGGAGTATATTTTCAAGTGTTCCGCATCTGTCAAATGTGACGTGATTCGCCAGGAATAGTCTGCATCTACACCCAGTTCAACGATAGGAAATGAGGTTGTGGGATGCGCCGACCACATCACTTACTTGTGGAGTTACACGAATGGGCTGGTTACTGACGAAAGCACGGATACAAAATCCTCGTTTGGCATTTGCCAACTTGCGTCATCTCTAACACTGGCAAGATATTCAAATAATTACTAAGGGACGAGTATAATGCACTTCAGTCTGTTCTGTCCTGTTATTCAGCTTTCAAATATGGCTGCCAAAAGTAAAAGATATGAAAAGACTGCAGGTTCTCGACTCCATGCATCTACACATTATTTCCCACTTATGGTGGAGTCATCCTGTGGGCGACTTCGAGATTAGATAAGGGTTAATAACCAAGAAGGACAAGTCAATCGATGTGTTGCTAATCTTCATCGACTAAAGTGACTTGGACATGTGTTGCGCATACCGATCCACCATCTGCCTTGAAACGTAACGCTAGAAGAAGCTGAATCAGGCTAGAAGAAGACCCAGGGTGACCAGATGAAGACGTGGTGCCAGCCACTTAGTTCTTTGACAGCTGTTCAGAGTGGTGCAAGGAGACACAGACTGCCTGGTTGGGGTCCTCGAAACCACAGACATCAATGGTTGGAGGCCCTCGATGACACGGCTGAAAATCAATCACAGTGGTGCAGGTATATTCACTCAACGACCTCTTCTAAAGCTTGGACATATCTGTCTATTTCGTTATCCCTTTTCGTTCTCAATTATTCTTTGCGGGCTACTGTGAAATGTAGCAAGTTGAAGTTACACACTTTAGTGCCAAGTTGGTTTTACTTTGATTTTGTTCGTTGGACTGTCCGTCTTAGCTGATAAAGTTTTTCTCTAGATTAATTTGCGGTTTCAAGTCCCACTGTGATCCTAGCCTTATTAAGAATCCTACGTTGAGCTTCTTATCTCCCTTCCTAATAATGATAAATCTTTGGTGGCTTTAAGAGCCTTCTCCATGGTTTAGTCGCTAACACTTTGAGTCTATAATTTTACTATCGAAAAATTGCATAATAACAGTATACAGTTGAGAAAGTCGAACAAGGAGATAAGCGAAACATCAATATTGTTGACGCGTATTTCCTCAATATGTACATATAACTGTAGGGCCTGATGAAGAAGTTATCGAAAAGAATATTCTTTACTCACTAAAATGGATTCTGAATTTTATTATTCATGTTATTTGGTTTACAAATGTTCTATGTATTTCTGGATAATTTCATGGCCGTAATTGTTAGCAATCATACTTTCTTTATATACTTTATTTGTCGGTCTTCGTGCCTTGTTACTTAATTATTTGACCAGACCTGCCTTTCACTGATATGGGACGAGGTGACCTAGTCTAAGTGTCGAATATGGTATGACGCAATCCAGTTCACAAATGAAGGAGAACTAGCTATGTTGGTTTGCGAAACCAAACGAGGATAAAACGGAGGTGTAAATACTACTGTCCACAAGAAAGCCTGAAAATCTGTTCATTTGCAATCAATTTCTTGATATGTTTATCATTTACTGAAATTATTTATTAGAATAAAATTAAAAGGAATTCCCCAGTAAAGGCATTTTCTGTTGACATACGGACTCCTCTTCGGATGCCTCAATATTGCCTAAATATTTATTATGGTAATTTACTTGGTTATTGCTAGCAGAGAAATCTAGAACACTCACCTCTTCTTGTTCAGAAGTCGTCAACCAGATGTACCTACACCCCAGTGAGTGATTTTTCCCAATGAGACTCAAACCCAGTACCCATCGCTTCAAACGCAATATCAAGGCGTGTGCATATGCCAATAGAGGTCGAACAGTTCGATCCAGTATAACAACAAACAATTACAAGTAAATCAACAAATATTTGTAACTAATACCTGTTGTACAAGAGGTGGCTCCCTTGTCTCAGTGGCCTAGTAGATAACGATTTGGCTTTTGAAGCGAAAGGGACGTGGCTCGAGCCTCAATGAGAAAAATGTCGCTCACTGGGATGCAGGTACGTGCAGCTGACGAGCCACAAATAAGAAGAAACGCGTGTCTTCCTAGCCACAACCAAGTAAATTACCATAGAAAACTTTTTTTAAAATACAGTTTTGATCATCTGTGCAAATAATAACAGTAAATGCATAACCGTTGTCATAACTGAAATAAGTTTGAGGTGCAAAATTATCACTGATGTAGTAGATGTTAAGTCATTCCTTATTCATTTTGGTTGCAACACCAGTGATATCTTATATGACTTCTTACCAATAAACAACGCTAAAAAACTAGATCATGACTTCACTTGATGAGGTAATCACATTGATCAGTACAAGAGAAGAGCAGGTACAAATATGCATCATCATGGACTTACTCCGAATTCTTATTAATATCTGACTCTACCAGTCAGTTCACAAATACTTCGAACTAACATATCCCAAATGAATTGGGCATTCACTTTATCATTAAAGTAAAACTGTTTGGTGTGGTATTTATTTTAGTGTTTTTAATCTCGGTATACTTAATTTGTTGTGAAATTATTTCACCAAGAATTACTGAATCATTTAGTATCTCCATTCTAAAACTTCACTAGAACCTTATTCTGAACGTTGATCGATTTATTTAAGCTGATGGTTATATTTCAGCATCATGTACCCCTTTTCTTTCCACCTTCTTTTTTAACAGAGTCTATGAATTACGAAATCAAAGTCCATTAGAAATTAAAACACAAGTTGAAAAAGAATTAGAAGAAAAAGAGAACGTTGAACAAATTATACCTAGTTTTGTTATAATTGGTCCATTTTATGTGAATACTGAACCTGTACGACAAAATCTATCAAAAAAGTGTAAAGCATTAATCAGTGCCTTATTAGACTTATTGGCTAGACAGTTAAGAAAGCAAGCCGATTCAGTAAGTTTTCCATTTAAAAGAGATAAGGAAACATTCCCATGAAATTATCAAGGCTTATGTCAAGTTTTTGTGTTTTTACTTATTACACTCACGAAGAAATATCGTGATTGCATCATCCACTTATTGATAAGGCTGTTAATCTACACCGTCTGAGGTAGATGCAGTGTGATTATTACTTGTCTTACTCTTTTGGTATCATTTCCTCGAACATTAAGTTTACCTTGATACTCACATACTCCAAAACTTCTCTTAATGAACCATCTTTCTTGAATCTCACTATTATGTCCCATTCTGTTAATCACACTTCTACCAATATTATGGCGTTTAATTATGATCTAAATGCTAGTTTTACTTTTGGTCCTTTGTTCAGGCTTTACAAAGAACATTTTGTAAAACTGATTTTGTTGTTCACATTGATACGTAAAATATATGCCTGTTGATTACCAGACGGCATTCAGTTTTGTTGGATGAATAATTCAACATAGTTCTTCCATGGAAAGCAAGTGACTGCACTCGAAACTGCTGAGGCATCACCTTAGAAATCACCAACGAAAGTTACCTTTATCCAAGATCGGCGATAAACGAGGATGATAACTCTCTTACACTTATTGGTAGTGTCAGTTGTGAATAAGAACGATTCAAAATTACATCTTTGAAAGAAAAATGTTAACGACTGGTTAATCTTTAGTTTGGTGAATTCCAAGTCGGATTTAGACGCCAGAGTAACTCTGAAGTGTATGCAGTTCATCCCATAAGAATTCCTCCTCAAGTCCTGACCAAACACCTGTTGGTTCACCTTTTATTGTGAAAATCGTTTACTGCAACTCTACTAGATGCTGAAAGAGACAACTCTATCATCTTACTGTCACTGCGCGGCTTTGTACTTTGTCCACTTTCGTCCTAATAATTAGCATCAATGAAACATATATACCACTACAGATCGGCGAAACCGATATTACAACCAATGCGAACAAATTACCTCTAGATCGTCTTCGCATTTGTCCTGCAGATCGTATTCTCCATCCATTAGAATATCTTTTGTTTTGGTAACTTATGTCCAAGTACAGGCACTTTATCGAAGAAAATTTATTAATTTCAACCTAAATGCTCATTTAAGTGCCCAAAAATGTACTATAACAGGTATTAAAGTCACCTCTAAGTAGCTGTGATCTGAAGTTGTTAGACCTTCATACCTGGAAGACTTTTCAAACTGCCACTACTCTATGCGGAGGTTGTTGACAATTGTTGATTGTAGCGCTACTGAACCCTTCTATATGTACAGTTTGAAATAAATAAATCCCACAAATCTTGGCAATATATTAACACATTATCCTGTCTTACATGAAAGTGAATGTTAAATAATCTTTAAAGTTCTCATATTCTTGATGAGTGATGTGACTGTATGTTAGTACAAATGAATTCAAAACTCCTTGGAAATTCCATGGTTTCTGTAGTTCTGAATAGTGATCAGAGAAGGATTATTTCAACGTGACCAGAACAGAATGCATTATCAAAAAATCAGGTAATTTTCCCTTATTTTAAGCAGTGTAGGGAGCCTCTCTGATGTCTTCAAGATCTTGTCAATAAATGCTTTGAGATCTGTTTTAACATGTATCGAATGTGATCACAATGACACAGTTACTCATTATTTTAAGTATTATATTTCTTTCTATACCAGTATTATTGTACGTATCTTTTAAGTGTTGTATTCATCCTAGTGACTCAGAGTGGAATCTACGACACATGTTTCGTCTTATTCGGAACTCGTAAGCCGGATGTAGCTGTACCTGCCCCACTTTGTCTCCTCTTTACGTTGTTGTAGACTACGTAGACTTGAATCCATGCCTCTTCTGCAAGTTTCTTTCCTTTGTATGTCCGTTTGTTTGTTTGTCTATCTACCTGTATGGATACCTTTCTCTCTGTCTACTGAAGATGAGAAATTGAAACAGATCCTGTTGTGCTGTCTGACATTCTCATCTTCAATTAATTTTCAGCTTATCACTTCAAAATGGTTAGTTATAATTAATAAATTTGCTTAAATACTTCATATAGTTACTCTTCAGGTGAATAACTTGTAAGTGTGATAACTAGTTTTAAGACAAAATATCAGATACTTCTGATAAATATCAAATACTTACTGCATTTTATTACTAATCCTCTCATTGTATCCATACCTTTTATCATACTAAGGCTTCAGAAGAATTGAGAACTATTGCTGCTAGATTGTACGAAAAACCGAATTCAATTGAAGAATTAACGGAATTACGTGAATGGATTACCACAGTACCAGATAAATTGGAAGAACGTCAAGAATACATTAATAAGGCAATATCTGATTATGAACTGATTGATTTATTCTTCTATAATTTGTCTGCTGATGACTTCAATGCAAAGTGAGTTCTAATGAAACTGAATAGTTGTAAATAAGTAGTTACGAAGATCTGAGTATGATATTAGAGTACGGAAAGTTGAATTAGAAGATATATTGGTTGTTTCTACGTCTTATAATGATCACCAAGAGGGTTTTCTTAACTTACTTTTTCTTCAGTCAGCATAAATCATTGAGACAAACTTTAGTTATCCATGTGCAGCACAAATTGGAAACAAGGTTTTGCAAGTGCATCAAAAGATTAACCTCCTTCACCTCAGGCTCTAGTTTTACTGGAACACTTGAGTGGTAATTTAAAGTCATCGATGATCAAATACCGATAAGTATCACATCTCATACAATTTCACTGACTATTTTATTACATAATAACAAAGTTGTGCGCAGATCACTAACCAAAGTTTTATTGTCTTCTAAATAATACCAGGAATTCGTGATACCAGTTTTACCAAAACGATGAGTGTCTTCAAACAGATGAGGAAAGAATGGGATTCGAAAAACTATAACTTAGGCTAATCAGTTATGTAATCATGGGGGTAGTCATCCCAGTTAAACTAAAACTGAATCATCAGGGTTACCATTACATGGATGATTTTCATCCCTGAGCACAGTCAGAGCGCAAGTTATTCTAGAGCAGTACTGTAGATTCTAAAATTAAAATGAAACTTAAGTGCTCCTTAGGCTTTGAACCTTCAAGAAATCAAGTGTTTTGAATGTGTGTTACACATGGCAAGGCAACACATACATTGGCAAGCGAGTGGGCTGGATGGAAGCTAAGGGTAGCCTGACCAAGACATGGCAAACATTTTTTTGAGATCTTTGACTGTTGGTTTCAGAGACGTCAGTAGGTCCAGGCTGCATGGTTGGGATGGTCTAGTCTTTCCGGGATCAATAATTGGACGTACTAGGAGACATTACAATCGTAGAAGTATGTGCAAAATTGTGTATTTGGTTTTCAGCTTTGTGCGTCAGCTGAAGACACTACTTTCTACAATGAGGTTCAAACTCATGAGTAACTGCTTGAAGGGGAATATCTAAATCAACTGATAACATTTAAATCCAATCAGTTAATCAGCCTTTCAACTTATAAAAAGGAGAATGATAGTTTCAAGTTGTGTGAAGGTTAATAATCATTCTTTTTTATATCTATTCGATTGAAAATTCCTTAAAACAATAACCTTGGAGACATCAAAAACTTCGAATGTTCTACAACTTTTAGTTAGCAGTTTTAGTTTGTTTGAAATTTTATTTAAGTTTGTATTCGACTAAAAAAGCATAACTGTTGGTTAACGATACTATGACTTATACATATACAGGCCGGGGTAGAGGTTGAATTTCAAAAGCAGATTAGTAGTATCCCGTAGTTTACTGTACGATAACCTACTTAGCTACTTGGCTGACAATTACGTTGTCTTTGAGACAACGTTTTATGGGATTCAGTTACCTTCAATTCAAAAATTCAGACAGCTGTAAAGGTTTACCTAATTCATCCTTACTGTACATGTATGTTCCTTACAAGTTTAAAACAACATACAACATAAATATTATGGTCAAAGTACTACAAAATACTGACGAACAATTTTATATCAAGTTATACCGCAAATAATAATCTGTTGTGTACTACACAGTTTGCTGAGGAAACTACACAAAAGTTTGGCAAGTTTTATGTGGACGTAACATAACGAAAAACTTACCTAATGTAATTTGCATCAGTAAATAAATTAAGTCAATCGTCAGTGAATAATTGTGAATGTCTGTCGTATATGTTTATTACTGTCCACTTTTTGACTGTGATGAACCAGTTATCCGGATCGTGTGCCCTTCCCCATGACGTGTCCACCAACAGAAGAACATTCAGATATACGGAAAAGTTGTTACTCAGTCTGAGATAAATTCAGAACTTTTCTATCTTCAGTTACACTGAAAGTAGGTTGACAGAATACTTTTGGGAATTCGAAGTTTGAAGCAGAACAAGAAACTGAACAAGTGACTGACTCCTGCTATGAATAGTGGAAATAGCTGGAATTAGTTTCCGGAGATATAGATCAGTATCACTGTTTGTATTGATTGAAATAACGAACATCACACAATTTACCTATTTTTCTGTCCACTTATATTCTTTTCCTAGTTCATATCAATTATTGACTCTGTACGTTAATTTCCGCCTAATTCTATATTTAAATCCAGTCCAATATAAATAAATTCAGTTAACTATTATGATTTAAACAAACTTTAGTTTAATTACTGAATGTGATGAAAATGGAGTAATGAAACAGTGGAGTAAAAAAGCTGTATGAATCAGAATAACGTTATGACATATTGTCATAAGTATACATGCGTATACATATCCAAGAAAGAGATTTATTCAAACAAAATTGAATGCCATACTAACATTTTTCACATGTTGCAACTTAATAAAATAAATCATATCAAAATTTCAATCTCAAAGCTCTAATTACGGAGTAGATTTTAAGTCGTCTGATCTGATAGTATAAAATTCCAAATTTCAGTAATGTAGTACTTATTTGTAGGTCGATAAAATCCAAAAAATACTGATGTAATAACCTTCACCTTCTGCAGTAATTTCATACTAAAGCGTAATGTGTCATTTGTTGCACAAGGTATTGTTTTCTGTTACAGTGATAGTCTCATGCATCAGTTTATATTTATTCTGTTATGACAAATCACACACTTTTATTATCAATCAAAATACAGATGGACTACAATTGGTTGGCCTCATAAAATTCGTCAAATGGTGATCCAGGTTGAGAAAAATCTCGAAGAAGATGAAGAACGATTTAAAAAATTGCAAATTTCTGAATCAGCTGCATTCAGTGATAAGTTGGATACACTTACGGTAAGCATTTTTACAACGGCCTAATGATTATAGTGTGAAACAGAATCAACTGAAGATTAACCAGTATCACATTTTATAGTCTTTAAGGCTGTATGAATTCTGAGGCGTCTTGAGGTACTATTTTATTTTGGGAGGTTGAATGCAGGAAGTAGGCAGGTTTTTTCATGTCATCTTACCTTTTGCAACTCACCAACAAGACCTGCCTGCGACCTGATAAAGTGATAGATTTCTAGAGATTGATCAATATTACAGCCCAATCTATTACTTTTGAACTACTCACATTGCACTTGACCCCATGTAGAAATGAGTCATGTGAACTGACTGGTCACCGGATACCAAGTTTTTCAATAGTGATTATTGACTAAATCCTGTCAGTCAATCATTTCGAATATTCCTGATTGCGAATTTCAAAAAAGCTGGGGATTAAGGTCGTCAACTTTTTTTATCATAGATTTCTCAATAGTCTCAAAAAGCCTTCTTTTCATTTTTTTTCTTCGTTACATACAGATGATGGTTTCATCGATGGCATCATATGCAGAGATTGGTAAAGCCCAAGAAGTGGCTAATGAAGTTCGACGAATTTACAAACAACTGACTGATGCACAAAATATGGCAGGTGTATTCAATAGTCGCGAACGTCTGTTTGGAATGGCTAATACAAATGTAAGTTATTTGTACATAGCATATCAGAAGGTTTATTTGAAGCTATTCTGTAATGCAATGAATTTATAGGAGTTTGTAGTCTCCTTACGGCTCATATCCTGTAAATCACAGAGTGAATAAACTTCCGTATTTTGAATTGGCGTTTTCTAAATATTGAGCTTTGACAGCATTACTGGAAATGTGCTCTACCTTATCGCAGGGCTACAGATAAGTACACACTGTTTATATTACTTGTAGTGAACTCTGCAAAAATTTTGTTATTCAGATAAAGGTTATTCATTATTGAAATTGTCAAAATAGCAAGCATCTTTTACTAAAGCTAATTAGTATCTATCGCATGTTGTATCTACCATGCCATTGCCAACTGAAATGTGCCATTTTCAATGATGTGGAATTAGACTGAAAATTGCTAAGGGTGGAAACGCTGAAATACAGCTTGCATTCATGAATTTTTCTAGTAGCTTCGTTTATTGTTCCGGGTTTTAGTGCATACAGCTCAAAATTAACGATGAAGACACAAGTTTGCTTATTCTTTTCTTTCTTAAAACTTCAAGATTTACTTGTCCTCCCACTGGTATCGTTGCTTTTGTAAATTTTAAACCTTTTTCATGTCTGTTTTTCTGACACTTTGAATGAACGTATTTTGTGCCAGTTCTTAATTATCTGTTTCCGTTTGCTTATCACAAATCACTTATCAATTCTAGGGAATCTTAAAATGATTTTCATCATAAACCAGTGACAGCCGATTGGGTTTGCTGGAAATCTTATATAACAGCTTGATTACAATAAAGTTGAGAGTCATGTAGTTTGTTTAGAGCAGCTGAAATTGATGTAATACCCGTCTTCCAAAACAAAGATATCTCAAATAGTTCCATCAACTATAAATAGGTAATACTTTATTCAATGATGCACGGAAATTTATACCACTACTGTAAAGCAGAATGTTCTGTCACTAATGAGATTGAATGATTTGTGTTGGTGAAGCCAAGATATATACATGCTACGAATTCAGAGTCTATGGTATTCTAGCGAAACAATGAACAGTAGCCTTCTTTTAATATTATTATCATAAACTGAAATCAACTAGTACAATCAGTCAGCAATGATACCTGTATCTACTGTTATGGCTATCAGATGCCATGTGTATGCAAATGAGTGCTTATAAGGAAAACTGAGATAGAATACCGTTTATTTGGCACATAAAAATATTTTTTCATCTGCCACTGAATATCAAAAGATTTGGCGGGAAACTTATGCTAATGCTCTACAATGTCCTCGTCCTCCAATTAAATGCATGTTTCTTACTTATTTCTGGGGTATGTCATTTAAAAATGTGACACCTTGATAAAAAATGCTACTGCTCAAATCCTCATTCTTGTCTTTTTCAATTAACCACGGATCAACATCAACAACATTTTTACGAATTCGAATATAAAAAGGTAAATTCTGCTGATAAACAGGATTTTTCTTTATTTACTTCCGGTTATTAACTACTTTGTTTTGCATGGAATCTAGCTTTTTGAAGGAGTGAATAACATGATGCGTTCACGTTAGTCACCAATTATAGTGGGAAAGATACTGAAAGTTAGGTGGCCGACAAATGTATTGAATCTATCACTTATTGTAATGGTAATACGATAATCTATGATATCTGCTTTTTCATTTCAATAGGTCGAAAATGTAAATGATTTATATTATTTAAGACTCCTTCTACGCCTAATTCTTACTATTTTAACAAGTAATATTCAGTTTCGTTGCAATACATCTGAATTATAAATTTTTAACTTGGTGTAATGGAATAAGTTGGAGGAATGACAGCTAACATCTAATGACTTCATCTGTTATTTTAACTGTCGCTCTTATTGTCCTTTTATAGTATGAAAAAATACCGAGGTTAATAAAAGATTTTGAACCATTTAAAAATTTATGGCTAAGTGTAGCTGATTGGTTGAAAACACAAGAAGCTGTTATGAATGATCCTTTAACATCAATTGATGCAGATGCTGTTGAAAAACTGGTCGTTGAATGTTATAAAACAATGCATAAATCTATAAGAATATTTAATGAATTGCCTGGCATACAAGAAGTAGCCAATCAAGTAAAAATGTCCATAGAAGAATTTAAACCATTTATACCATTAATACAAGGTCTACGTAATCCAGGTATGCGTCAGCGACATTGGGAAGAGTTGAGTGAAGAACTTGGCGTGAATATCGTCCCAAAATCAACGTTGACATTTTCTAAATGCTTAGAAATGCATCTTCAGGTAGGTAATTATTTGTTCACTTTTAGTTTGTTCACCTAATACAACATAAAATGATAAATCGTTTCAATAAGGCAAAATGTGGACTAACAGTATCTCTTGGGTAGATTAAATTTTTTCAGCATTATAGTTTAATGCAAGGTTTGGTTGTGCAAGATAACAGTTCTTCAGTACTGTCTCTCACTTAACTCATTCAAATATACAACCAAAGTTCTTCATTTAATGTACTGAGAAATATGATTATTGTTCATACAGGATGGAAGTTCATTCGCTAGCCTATCGCAGTAACGTTTAAATATCAACACTGTGACCAGCTTTCACTGTTACGAGAGTATGTTTTTACTTACTACTACTGGGAGAGGTTTTTCTACTAGTTATGATTTTTGATTGTGCTATAGACCTACCATATAGGTAAGGTTAGAGGCAAAACAACTATGAAATAGATGAACACATCACCTACAAAATTTCTTTATTAAGTGCTGTTTTTTCTTGTTGATGGCTTTATTCTCACATGTATTAGCCGCATACAAAAAAGTCAACATTTTGCCGAGTAAGCCCAGCATCTTAAGATAAAATGGTTAATCCTAAGAAAAAAGGTTTTTACCAAGTGATAATTTTTCAGAACAGAATTGATAGGAAAGAGAAAAGTAGTTGAATGTAATTCAAGATCATTTAAATGAGTATAATCAAAGTCTCTCAAGCCAAATAGTACAAGTGTATATGCTTTAAGTGACGGCAAGCAATCCTTTCACAACTTGATATTATAACTTAATTATTAAAATATGCGTCAATGTTGAACAGGGTCATTGATACTCCAAATAAACAAACATTAATCACACACAACGCGCCAAGTCTCTGAACCATCACACAGAAGCACTGACTTGAAGTTGGTGTTGAAAATCTGGATGTTGTTCACACTTTATGCTAAGTGCAGAAGATCTCAACACTGATTTCAGGTTAATGAACGCCTGTCTTGCTTTTCCGATCCTGGTTGGCTTTGACGACCTCATCTGTGCCTGTGCCGACTGTAGTTGAAACGATGCTGCCTAGGTAGGTGAAAGAGGCTACTTTCTTTAAGTTTCTCCTGTTGATGGTGATTGGAGCTTGTTGTTGTTGGCAGTGGCGTTGGTTGCTCTTCTCTACGTTCACTTGAAGTCCCGTCTTCGCTGCCCTGCCTCTTCTGTCAACTTGTTATTTTTCGCTTGTAGATGTTCAAGCTTGCGTGACATTAGGCACAAATTATCGTCTGCGAAATCCAAATCTTCTAGGGTCTTTGCCCCGGTCCAGCGTATGCCCCTCTTCTCGCTCCTCACTGTTTGCTGCATGATCCAGTTGACGACAATCAGGAAGATCATCGCTGATAGTAGACAGCCTTGTTTTACTCTTGTCTTCACTTCAAAGGCATCAGTGAGCTTTCCATAGTGGATCATTTGGCATGTGGTGTCTTCATATGGTTGCTGAATGAGATTGATAAAGGTTTGCAGTATCCTGTAGTGTTGAAGCAGTTGCAAATTACTTCTCGGTCGACGCTTCCACGGTGTGGGCAACCAAGAAGTGTCAGAATTAAAACTCCTACATATCACTGTCAAACTTCAAAGTATTTGCTTTCTGGTCGTTTCTTGTGTCGCTTGAACATCACTGAATAATCTTGAATGTTTTCCATCTTTACAGCCCTTGATAACATCTCGAGTTTGCAAAAGAGAATCCGTGGTCTACAGAACCGCTTTGCAATCTATATATTGAAGAATTCAATTTCCATACACTCCATCAACTGGTCCAATAAGCACCACTTGTCAAAACTGTGTTGTATCGGGTCATGATATTGTACTGTCTTCGGGTTATGAGCATACAGGATCAAAGTGTTCTCCTTCCTTTAACATTACCCAACCAAGTCAGCTGCGCGGGTGTTGGTTTAATCTTAAATCCTAGGCAAGAAAGCACATTGCTTCACTGGATGCCATTTTACAGTTGTCTGTGAGCTGACTAATTGAACGATGAAGTGAGAACAGGTATGAAAATTGAGATTTACTGTTCTCTGTTTTCAGTCTCTGCTTCCGTACCCACTGACTGCAGTTGGGAGGAGGTGGAACAAGAATTCTACTGAAAACTTTATAACTCCCATCTGAAAGTCAGATACTTGGATGTCGCAGCAGGTAATTTTAATGCACAAATGAGTAAGATAAGTTAGAAGTAGAAGCAGTTAGTTTGCACTTACAAAATCCCAAGTGAACGAAGAGGAAACAGTCGTCGTCTGCTGAAGCTGTGGCTCAATAAACACCCACAGCTGATCAGGACGGATATCAGAAATTAGAAAAGGCATTTTTCGACCTTGAGTTTACTGACTTAAGCAAATACCACAGTGTACAAGTTTTACACCCTATACTAATCAAACAAATACAGTATGCTGTTATCAGTTATTAGTAGAGTGTGTTGGTGTGAGATTACCACTCCAGCTGGAGCACGTGTTTTAACAGTGACCATGTGTTACTTCGAATACACCTATGTGTGTGCCCAAATATTTGTGGGAAGACAGTAGTTTCAAAACCAATTTGAGCTCGTCATCTTGGTAAAATTGTTAAGGCTGTTTTAAGTGATGATCTGGTTAGACAGTTATCGGAATAGAACAACGTCACTCATGGGGAAGAAGCGTGGAGCAATCTCCAGTCTGCTGTGAAAACAATCTTGGAGAGCGTAGCTGGTCATCGTGGAATGATTAGAAAGGATGATTGGATCCCAAAAGCTTGTTTTAAAATCGTTGATACAGGCGAATACACACCTACAGGTTCTGAGCACAATGGGAAGTGGAAGTGACTTAAGTGTGGAATAATGATTAGTCTATGCAGTGAGAGTGAACGGTGATGGGTAAAGACTAAATGAATGGGGAAGGTGATGGTGATTGGTAACACAAGACAGTTATTCAGACTGGTGAGTGAAACCGATACTAGAAGGTCAGTGGATGCTAAGACTATAGTGGAGGAGGGGATGACTGGAACGGTGGACGGAGGACTGTGAGGAAGAGTGCAACTAGCCTCCAGCTAGCGTTCCCTAACCAGCTATTCAGTCAGATTCTGAATGCAATACTGAGGCATGACCTTGATCTCGCGAAGAAATTTGGGACGGCTGCAATGGCCTGGATTCAAGATGACTAGCACGATGAGATGGACCATGAGTAGAGGTAGTTAAGTAAAGTCAGTGGTCGGTGATTATTGGTTGTGTTAACTGGAGTGTCTTCAGTTACTGACAGAAATTGTGATGTGATAACCACAGTGGAGTCAGTCCGACAAACATTATGTGTAAGAGCCTAGGTTCTATAACGATTATATGTTTAAATGGTGATTGGAAACAGTAATCATGAAATAATGAGGTGTGTTTCGTAACTAGTGGTGGGTGCATCAACCAGGTGTTTGACCTACACTGGGTTCAAAAGCACTGGCACGATTACCGATGCATATCATAACATTACCTGTATTTCCTGACTTGAAGGCAATATTTTAGTCTGTTGATTGAGAGGTTACTTGACAGTGTCTGACTGAGAGAGATGTCAAGTATGTGAATGTCTTTGTTGAACGCGCTGTTATTCAAGCATCTGTTGGCGTGTTATGTGGTGTGGTGAAGTATCCGGTTGATTGGTGTTTGTCAAGGATATCTACTCTCCGATGTTTTTCATTTATGTCAAACATGCGCTTATTTTGATTTATCCTTGCTTGACTTATGGAGACTGATCTTGTTACAGGAGAGTCCTTAATGAACCTAGAGTACGCAGATGACATCGTTGTGTCGAAATAAGTTGATAACTTTGTGAACCTTGGTTGTTCATGAAAACGATGTGAAATTTATTGAACCATCTACAAAAAATGGCTTCCTATTTTTTTGATCGTTTCGTGGTTTTGGCATCAAAGTATTTAAATATTCTCAATTTCATCAGTGAACGAGTTCAGCACTAGGCATCATTGGATGAAGTTATGTGAGTACTTTTTGCTGCTTAGTTAGCAATAGTCTTTTCCAACCGATGTAACTTGGAAATTTCAGTTCATCTCCTTTCAAATTGTCAGTTTGACATTATTATTTATTATATATATTATTAGTCCCTTGGGTTCCTAGTGGAACATAGGGCTTCAGTAGCACGCCTCCAGTGACCTCTGTTCTCTGAGATCTTTTGAACCTGGTCCCACGACAGCCCACAAGCTCTCATTTCCTCCTCGCACGACCTCCTCCATGTCACCCTCGGACGTCCAACTCGTCGCTTCCCATGGGGATTCCACTCGAGGGCCTGACGCGTGATGTCCTCCGTCGGCCTTCTCAGTGCATGGCCAATCCATCTCCACTTCTTCCTGCATATTTGTTGCGTGATAGGTTCTTGGTTGGTTCGTTCCCAGAGTTCCTTGTTGCTTATTTTTTCTGGCCATCTGATCTTCAGCAGCGAGCGTAAGCAGTTGTTGATGAATGTCTGTAGTTTATTGGAAATACCTTTCGTGACGCGCCAAGTCTCTGAGCCATACAAGAGCACTGACTTGACGTTGGTGTTGAAAATCCGTATCTTGTTCCGCATGCTGAGTGCAGAAGATCTCCACACTGGTTTCAGGCTAATGAACGCCTGTCTTGCTTTTCCGATTCTGACTTTGACGTCCTCGTCCGTCCCGCCTGTAGTTGAAACAGTGCTTCCTAGATAAGTGAAGGAGGTTACTTCCTTTAAGTTTCTCCCGTTGACGGTGATTGGAGTTTGTTGTTGTTGTTGTTGATGGTGGTGGTGCGGTATCTTCATCACTTCTGTCTTCTCTATATTCACCTGAAGTCCCGTCTTCGCTGCCTCTTCTATCAACTTGTTAGTTTTTGCCTGCAGATCTTCAAGTTTATGTGACATTAGGCATAAGTCATCGGCGAAATCCAAGTCTTCTAGGTTCTTTTCCGTCGTCCAGTGTATCCCCCTCTTCTCGCTGCCTACTGTTTGCTGCATGATCCAGTCCACCACAATCAAGAATATCATGGGGGATAGTAGGCAACCTTGTTTCACTCCTGTCTTCACTTCAAAGGCATCACTGAGCTTCCCATTGTGGATTACTTGGCATGTAGCATCTTCATATAGTTGTTGAATGAGGCGGATAAAGGTTTGCGGTACTCCGTAGTATTGAAGCAGTTTCCAAATTACTTCTCGGTCGACGCTGTCAAAGGCCTTCTCAAAGTCGATGAAGTTGAGGTGGAGAGGTGATTGCCATTCTATGCTCTGTTCTATGATGATACGAAGCGTTGCAATTTGGTCTGCACATGATTTGTACTTCCTGAAGCCTGCCTGTTCCGGTCGTAGTTTTGAATCCAGTGCATCCCTTAGCCTCTCCAGGATGATGCGGCTTAATATTTTACTTGGGGTGGACAGGAGAGTGATTCCGCGCCAGTTCTTGCAAGCACTGAGGTCTCCCTTCTTCGGCAGTTTGACAAGGTAACCCTTCTTCCAATCGTCAGGTACCTTCTCTTCCTTCCACACCTTCTGCAATAGTGGTGTGAGCATGGCCGCTGTTGTCTCTGCATCTGTTTTCAGTGCTTCTGGCGGTATTCCATCTGGTCCTGCTGCTTTCCCGCATTTCAGTAGCTTTATGGCGTTCAGGACTTCCATTTTCGTTGGGGGATTAATGTTCACTTGTAGTTCAGCGGCTGCAGGTGGTATTTCTGGACGAAGTGCAGGTGGTGGTCGATTCAAGAGCTTCTTGAAGTGGTCGGCCCATCGTTTCCTCTGTTTCTCTTCTTTCGTAATTAAATTTCCTTCTTCATCTTTTATTGGTTTCATCTGTGTTGGTCTCTTCCCTGATAGCAACCTGGTTATTTGATACAATGTCGTCAGGTCTCTCTTACCTGCAGCCTGTTCTGCTTCACTTGCCAGTGTTTCGTAGAAGTGTCTTTTGTCTTTGCGTGCACTCTTCTTCACTTCTTTGTCCAGTGTTTTATACATTGTGCTCAGTTCCTCTTGTCGTTGAGCATCCTTGCACTGGTTTATCTTCTGCTTCACCATCCTCCTCTCCTCTATCAGCTTCCAGGTATCCGTCGAGATCCATTCCTTGTCTTCTTTCTTCTTCCTTCCTAATACTGTTGTGCAGGTTTCTTTCCACATAGCTTTCAAAGACTTCCAGTGTTCTTCCACACAGGTTTCTTCAGGGATGTCCCTCGACGTCTCCCATTTTGTCTTGATGGCTGCCTTGAAGATCTCCTTTGTAGTTTCATCCTTCAGTTTCCGAGTGTTGTACTTGGGTTGAGGTCTATCACCAGCTTCCTTGAAGGCTTTTAACTTGATTTGGAAGGTTCCTTGCACTAGGTAGTGGTCTGAACCTACATCTGCTCCTCTTCTTGACCTTGTGTTAAGTAGACTGCGTCTCCATTTTCTTGAGATTGAGATAAAGTCGATTTGATTTTTAGTGTGTCCATCTGGTGAAATCCATGTCGCTTTGTGGATATCTTTGTGCCTGAACACACTGCCTCCAATCACCAAATCGTTGAATGCGCAGAATTCTGCAAACAATTCTCCATTCTCATTCATTTCACCTAGTGCCTCTCGACCCATGGTTAGTTCTCTTCCCGTGTTGTCCCCTCCCAGTTTGGCATTCATGTCGCCCATTAGAATTTTGATATCGCCAACTGACGTCTTGTCCAGTGTTGATTGAAGTTGTCTGTAGAATTCCTCCTTTTTCTCTTGCTCTGCATTATTTGTAGGTGCATAACATTGTATGATTGTGACCTTTCTTCCTTTTGAGTTGAATCTTGCTGTCATGATCCTGGAGGAGATTGGTTCCCACTGCATGAGAGCCTTCGATGCTCTTGAGGACATCATGATAGCCACTCCCTCAGTGTGCTCGTGGTTGGCGTCTGGGTGACCGGAGTAGATTATTGATTCTCCAGTTGACAGTTTGGAGAGTCCACTCCCATTCCATCTGCTTTCGCAAATCCCAAGCACTTCGATGTTATACCTTCTCATCTCCTTTGCAATCTGGGCTGCCTTACTGGGTTCAAACATCGTGCGGACATTCCATGTCCCCACGTTTACTTTCGCTTTCATCGAGAGAAGACACATCGGCCAATTGGCTTCCCGAAGGCTTTCACCAACTGGCGTCATTTCGCCTCTCCGATTCCAGCGGGGAATAAGTTTGTTTTCATTTTTTATATTTTGTTTGTGCTTTGAAGTTTCTTTAGCGGTTAGATTTGTTTTACGGGGTAGGGTTGCTAGCCCTATGCCCAACCTTCCCTCTTTACCCGGGCTTAGGACCGGCTAGTAACTAGTAAACTAGTTAACCAGGCGAGGTTCAGTTTGACATAATAACTTGAAATATTATACAACCGTTGAAACTTTTTTTGGTTGATTGAACTACAATGTATTAAAATCATCAAATTATTGCAGTTATGAAATACAATAGTAAATAAATAGTAAATATTTTTTTACTGAATAGGATAATATCGAGATTATATCAAAGGTTGCTGATATTGCTGGTAAGGAGTATTCAATTGAAAGTGCATTGAATAAAATGGTTAACGACTGGGAACCGATCAAATTTGAAATAATACCGTATAAAGACACAGGAACATGCATTATAAAAATAGGTGATGAAGTTAACCAATTATTAGATGATCATGTTGTTATGACACAGTCGATGAATTTCTCTCCATATAAAAAACCTTTTGAGGAACGTATATCACACTGGGAGACTAAGCTACATTTAACACAAGATGTATTGGATGAATGGATAACATGTCAAAGACAATGGTTGTACTTGGAACCAATATTTAGTTCAGAAGATATTAATCGACAATTGCCTGTTGAAAGTAAGCGTTATGCAACTATGGATCGTATATGGCGGAAAGTAATGAAACTGGCTACTGAGCAACCGCAAGTTATAACACTATGCCCAGATCCACGGCTGTTAAACAGTCTACGTGAATGTAATCGTTTATTGGATCAAGTACAAAAGGGTTTGAGTGAATATTTGGAGACTAAGCGTCAAGCATTTCCAAGATTTTATTTCTTATCCGATGATGAACTCCTTGAAATATTATCACAAACGAAAGATCCCAAAGCTGTTCAGCCACATTTAAGAAAATGCTTTGAAAACATTGCAAAGGTAAATTTATTTTCAAGTAACATTATCCAAATTACTCATGGTTAGGAAGTGTACTTCTTATATTCGAAGATTTCAACAGAAGTTTAAACGGAACTATGATTTTATCAACTTTCAAAACCAAGGACTCTGGCTTATCAATCTGGCTCTTTATAGACTAAGTCAATGCATATAAGTACTGACTTCATGGTGGAAGCAGCAGCTGACTAACATCTAAAAAATTAATTTTTACTAGAGTGCTGAACCTACAGGTTTCCGGTCCGAATTGTGCTGTTCTCAGTTTCTTCTCGGTATCAATCATCTCTTGTATACCTCAGTTATTTTTGTTATTTTCAATTACAAACGCTTTCCTAGTTGCTTTTTTTTTACGGAAGGCAGTTAAAAATAACAATAGATTAATTTAATGTAAACTAATGATGTTTAATAGTTTAAAACTTCCTATTATCTCTGTTTTAGAGAAGATGAGTGACCATTGAGAATTAGGTCTGAAAATTGTTATACAGGTATTCACTAGAGTGTGTTATCAGTTTAGGTTATGTGAAAAAACAGAGAATATATATAAATATATATCAAAAACAAGACATTCAGCGAAGAGGACTCTTTCCAACAAATTTGTTCTCGAGCTGTACATCGGTAAATATATGATATTTAAAGACTGTAATCCGCGAGGAAGACTTACATGGGGGGTTGGAAAAATAATAATGAAGGTTATAAGTATAATGTTGCTAGTTGATGACGTAAAGGACGAATGGTAACAAAAATGGTTACGTAAGATTTTCAAATCGTTTATAAGGTGCATATAGATTAAAAGAGATGAGAACGTGCCTTGCTGCACAGGAGCAAGGTACATCGGCCGTAGTCAGAGATTGCTGTCCACACCTATACGAGAACATATTCCTGACTGGGTGAAAGGAAATGCATCAGAAGTTCTGTCCTTGAGCATTTAATCGATCCCAACTATTCAGCTGACCAAACAAGGATTTTAAGGTTGTCTATTGAATTCGCCCAACCACTTCACGTTTCCTCCGTGTTCAGCTTCTAAAAACAGCAGAGACCTTGGCTATTCATGAACTGAAGCCTGACCTTTGTGTGCAAAAGAAGTATGTAGAGTCTTTACCTCTACCTTGGCCTTAATTTATTTTAGTCTTGGTGTGCTTCTTTCTCTTTTCTCGTTTCTCACCCACCCCTTTTTTGTCAGATTAATCTTTGTACTCTTATATCGTCATTCTCACTTTATCTTTTATATTTCATTGTTTCCGATTTTATTTCATTAGATCTTCCTAATAAGCGTAACTTTTAACAAAACACTTTCAATTTACTCCAATTAAGTTGTCTCATCCTTTTTATCTATATGCACCTTATAAACGATTTGAAAATCTTACGTAACCATTTTTGTTATCATTCGACCTTTATGTCATATATATATATATATATATATATATATATATATATATATATATATATATATATATATATATATATATATATATATAACTTTACAGATGTCTGGCTGTACGCATCTTCGACCTTTTAAATTGTCGAAAGCTGGGACATTCAAGCTGTGTGGCCGTCACAGTAATCATACAGCGAATAGTTTCAATGCCAATGACTGATAATTGATATTTGATTGATTGGTCAAATGAATGAAACTTAAATCTTTTATCGTTCATCATATTTGACTATCACTTATTTTTGTTCAAAGCTAGTGATTTGTCTTCTTCTTCATCTACATTCAAATATCATATATTGAAAAAGATAACTGTAATTTCTTTTGAAGTTTAATTCATGTTATCAAGGAATTTAAGGGAAATTCTGTTGATAACTTAGATCATATCACTATTCTTCTGATTCGCCACAGCTTCGTGTCGCTAAGATAATTGAATATCAGTTGATGCAATTCACCCTAAATTGATTCAGTTATCCACTTCAAGTGAAAAACCAGAAGGATATTTGTAAACTTCTAGATCGTACGACTGAGTTACAAGTTTACAGAAGAAAATTTTGCACATTATCTAGGGTTCCAGATTTTGTTTGCTGAAAACGGTGATAAAATAAGTGGCTAAAGAACACTAAGGCTAGAATTCAAATTCTAGTCAAGTGAACCCTTTGTTGCTATTGTGTGACTATACTTACTGGTATGCTTAAAATAGTTTTATGCATTTCCACTTACTGCTTTGTTTGACTTGTGATGCAGGTTGGAGCAGAAGTTGGATAGATGAAGCCTCAATGCATCCAAGAAAGAAGTTATTACAGAGTGACTGACAGATAGTTTATATCCTCAGAGTTAGCCGTAGTTAGAGATGACTGGTAGTATAGTTCAAAATTGTTTTGATTGACGACATTGCAGCTATGCAAGAGTCGAAACGATGCATGAATTCATTATCATACGCTGAAAATGCGCTATCATCCAGAAGTTTTTCCGTTATGCATCTGTTTTATGTTCTTCTTTTGTCTTCTTTAGTTACAATTCGAAAAAGACTTACAAATCACAGCTATGTTTTCTGGTGAAGGCGAATGTGTTCAATTCGAAAAGACCACATATCCAACACCCAATGTTGAAGAATGGATGTTAGAAATCGAAAGTATGATGAGATTTTCAATGAAGACAATCATCGGTAAATCAATACTTGCTTATGCCCAAACACCACGTACTGAATGGGTATTACAGTGGCCTGGACAAGTTGTTATTGCTGTATGTCAAACATTTTGGACCAGTGAAGTGACCGAAGCCATATACACAAATAAGATGGATCAATTATATCCGGATTTATTAAAACAACTAGATGGTTTACGACAGCTTGTGCGTGGTGATTTAACTAAAATTGGTCGGATGACTCTATCTGCGTTAATAGTTATTGAAGTACACGCACGCGATGTTGTCGCTAAAATGATAGAAGAAGGTGTACAAAATGTGAATGATTTCGAATGGATTAGTCAGCTACGTTATTATTGGAATAATGAAGAAGAAGAGTTAAAACTTCGTGCTGTGAATGCTGAATTTAACTATGGTTATGAATACTTAGGCAATACAACACGTTTGGTTATTACACCACTAACTGATCGATGTTATCTTACACTAACTGGTGCACTGCACTTAAAATTTGGTGGTGCACCAGCTGGACCAGCTGGTACTGGAAAAACAGAGACAACTAAGGATTTAGGCAAGGCATTTGCTGTCCAGTGTGTTGTGTTTAATTGTTCAGATCAATTAGATTTTATGGCTATGGGTAAATTTTTCAAAGGACTGGCATCAGCCGGTGCGTGGGCATGTTTTGATGAGTTCAATCGTATTGATATTGAAGTCTTGTCAGTTGTCGCTCAACAGATAACCACTATACAAAAAGCACAGCAACAGCGTTTAACACGTTTTCTGTTTGAAGGTGATGAATTAGAATTGAAACCCTCCTGTGCTGTTTTTATCACCATGAATCCTGGTTATGCTGGACGCACAGAATTACCAGATAATCTAAAGGCGTTATTTAGGCCAGTGGCTATGATGGTACCAGATTACGCATTGATTGCAGAAATTTCATTATTTTCGTTTGGATTTTCAGATGCACGTCTATTAGCTAAGAAAATTGTAACAACATTTAAGTTATCCTCTGAACAGTTAAGTACACAAGATCACTATGATTTTGGTATGCGTGCAGTGAAGAGTGTTATATCGGCAGCTGGTAATTTGAAACGACAAAACTCAGATATGGATGAAGTGAGTGAGCACTATTTCTCTTTTGATTAAATTGAAATTTGTATATCGTATAACTTATGATCTAACCAAAATGATCATACTGAACTAAAAGAAGACTGAAAAGAATTTCACTTCTACTCAACACAAAGACTGAGTGAATGGTTGATAGAAAAATGCCTAATTTTGGTAAAACATACACTGAAAACTAATCCAAACTGTAAAACCATTTCACCTCAATCTCATTTTTCTTAAACAGAGAATTAAAAATCAACTATGGCCAAAGAATATTCTTTTCACTAACTTCAAGTTAGGTTCTAAAGCTATAAAACCAATTTCCTTAGCATGTTGATGGCCAAAATTTCCAGTGAATACATTTTAGATTGGGTGTGGAATTATAATAACAATTAGATAGTTTAAGTTTGTAGATAATAGTGAAACCTATATATTGATACTGGACGATGATTGGAGGTCAAATGAAAATTTGGACCGCGGCCGGATTCGAACCAGTGATGGTTGCTAGTTTCATTTCACTTTCAATCATCAATACTAGTCTTCCAAACCACGGCTATCTCAGTTAGTCAAAATCATAAATTTATATATGTCTGTTATTTGCAGTGATAAGTTGAGTTTAAACTTTGTCAATTGATTGGTGATCAGGCATGTCAATGTATACAGCATGGGGAAAGAAAATTCATAGCATAGTTCAAGATTAAATTGTGTCGAGTGAACGATTAGTATGAAAAATGACATGAAATTTCCAGAAAGGTAGAAATAAAGTGCATATGTCATTGTAAAATAGCCAGTCTGTCAATTGGTTGAGATAATGAGTAATAACAATGTGTAAATTTTTAATCAGGAATTATAAAGGCCGATTAAAATAAGAGGAGAAATACAAAGGAAAACCCGTTTAAGAAGTTTTGTTTTTGAAAAAGAGACAGGGAATGAAAGAAAAAAATATTAGGTTCAGGAAATACTGTTTGGTTAATGGGAGGTGAGGAGTGAGGCTTGGACGTGTTCTTTTTGAGTGCAAAGTTCAGGCTCACTTTATCTTATGCTTAAAGCTTTTACTACATAGATAATACGTAGTCGAATGGCAGGCAGCAAAGTCTTCATAACGCTGCGTATCTCAGTAAGAGATGCACTAGCACCTTTTCGGTGTCCTGTGTCGATCACTGGGTGCGCACTGCTGAGGAGTCGCATACGAAAAAGCTGTCCAAAGCTCTCAGGTTCTCAATGGTTCTCCAACTATATCATTCATAGTTAATACTTTATTCCTCTTCAACTTGATATATTATATGAATTATCATCTGATTTCGTATGCTTAATTTGAATTTTTTTTAAATGCTTGGTTAGTTGCCAAAACCAAGACTTTCTACAAGAACCCAAGAAAACTTTTTGAATGCATTTAGCACTTCTATCATACCCACTCGGTACAACCAGACAGATTGTGCGTCTGTAATCAAGATATTTTAACTCCTCATCAATTTCTTGAAAACGTGCATAATTATCATGATTTAATTTGTATCCCTTAAGTGAAGGTAACGTGCAACTTCATTGACCTATGTACGGCTGTGAGACATAACTGTTCAAAGTAGAAGACATGAAGCGGTTACAGGGCTTTTTATTCATAGATGTCTGGGTAGCGTTGCTCGCTTTTGATGGAATCACCGTGTGAGCAGTGCTGAGATCAGGAGAAGGGTACTAGGCAAGACAGGCAAGTCGATTGATGAGGTTGTGATGCTCAGTCTACTGAGATAGCTTGGACATATATTGGGCATGCCGAGCTACCGCCTACATCAACGTGCCATGTTGGGGAAAGTTGGATAAGGTTGGAAGAGAGTTGAGAGTGGCCAGACGAAGATGTGGCATCAGTCTCTGTAGTCTCTTACTGTTGATCTGAGTTATGTGGGGAAGAGGCAGATCCCTTGGCATCTTCTGAGGTTCACAATTAAAAAATATATTGAATAAATGGTTTTCAACGTGTAGAAGTCTAATCTTTACTCATTAATTTCCGGAGCTTTTAACTAGTTTCTGTGTGAAGAACATCGCTCATTTAGAGATAGGGTTATATCCAGCTAACCTATTTTTAGTTTGAAGAATTGCCTGAAATACACTGTTAACCTCGACATATTATTATCAAAATGATAAACAGAAATATAAAACAACGTAGAACCTGGCATAGAAGTTCATCAGATTAAGTTGTCACACTTTACGACGTCAGACAAAGAGGAGGGGAATAGAAGAAGGAATGATGTTGAAGTAAGCAAAAGAGCATGTTAAGAGAGGAAATAAATTATGAAGTTTGGTCAAGTATCTAAGATTATGAAGATGGCAAAGTGTATACAGTTACGCCATTGTGATCAGTTTTTTGATCTTCAGCACAAAGAACCTCTAATCATTGTTTCCTACCATTTCGAAGACTTTAACCAGATAACTTACGCTACCACTCACGGATCAGAAATATTGTTGAAAACATTACTAACTGGTATCATCCCCTAATCTAGTCTTTCATAGCTTCCTCCCAACTTGATCATGTTTAAGTTTACATAGTGAGTCCAGGTATAATAGCGGTAGTATCAAAGCATTATCTCAAGGATTCCATGTGTCAGTAATCATTTATTTCCTCAGCTCGAACAAATCGTCAACAGTAGATTAAAAGCTGTAATATCGTTTTGCAAGAACACACAGCTATATAAATCTAATTAAAGAGTTTTATTTAAAGTATTTATCATTGTTTTACAGGACCTTATATGTCTACGTGCTATACGAGACGTGAATGTGCCTAAGTTTTTGTCCGATGACTTGAAACTGTTCAGTGGGATCGTTTCTGATCTGTTCCCTAATATACGGTATGTTTATTGACTTCCTTTATGTTATAGATTATTCTAATAGCTGAACAGTATGAGAATGTATGAAACATTTTTTCACTTTTCATCACATTCCCAAGTGTTAATTTTCATATATATGGTATTCTATTCTTACCCATACATGACATAGTATCACAGATGTTTACTAAGAAAAAGGAAGCATATAATAGCTTGGATAAATGATGTTGGTTCAACTCGTCACCTACCATAGTGATACAGGAATATTATATTACTGTGAGTGAAACCTAGTATGTTGGTGTTAAACGGTTTAAAGCAGTCAGTAGGACGGTTTCGTCCTTGCTGGTACTCGTCAGCAAGGCGTATCTGTAACCTCGATGGAAGTGATTCCCGTTGAAGAATTCGAACCCGCGTTACTTAGAGCTGCAGCTAAAGACGTTACTAAATGGCGGCGATTGGTCTTTAAAAGGGATGAATAGGTAACGAGAGTTAGGAGAATTAATATTTAGAAAGCAGAAAGTGAACTTATGTACAACATTGTGATCAAACCTTTGAGTGATTTTTCATTGGTTGAGGGCTCTAACATCCAACTGATAGCGATCAGAATTTGTCATCCCGACAACTAGTAACTTAATTAACTTTCCGAACTCAGGTTTTTTATAATTTTCTTCTACTGACTGAAATGACTCCAATCGGAATTTATATTTCTCAGCACTATTCAAAAGTTTTTTGTTAAACGAGACCAACGGTTTATTTCCGTAAAGAAATTATTGCACATATCGGTGGGTTATATTTTGTTTTTATCTAGATACTGACTAGAAGTTAAATCTAAAGTTTGATCTTTATCCTTACATGTTACTTTCGAAAACGTTTATTACACCTTTAACTCTGGATCACATCTAATAACAAATGGTTTCCTACAAGACTGAATTACTTTATTTAATCGGTTGGTGTATACATACTGTTATCATACTTTAGCTAAAAGATTTCAATATAGTATGCTTCTTCTTTGCAGACATTGTGCTCATTCATGTGTATTTTTACAATATGTGAAATACTGCAACTGTTTTCTAAATTGATCATCACTTTACAGATATCTTATGTTTTGATAAAATAGTTTCGTTCACATTGTTCAGGCTATGAATAATACACTAGTTTTGATTTATTTTCGTTGAGATTTTAACTGATCCATATACTACTGAATAATCTTGATATTTTTGCTTTCTTTTTGAAAATAAAATTAGCGAGAAACTAGTTGATTATGGTGACTTAATGATTGCATTAAAAACATCGTGTAGTAAACTGGGTTTAATGGAAGTTGACGGTAAGTTATAAATTGGTGAGTTAGTAGTTTTCCATTCTTTTGAATGACGATTGAAATCCAGCGTGTGTTAGTTCGATAACCCTGAACAATTTTGGGGAATGTTGCACGTGGCAATCATTTAAATGCTAACAATGATTTTTATGGTATAATATGAGTAGATGATACAGACAAGGAATTGTGAATCATAACTTTTTCATTTTAACCTTAAAAGTTGCTTGGCTCCACTAAGACAAGAAGATGAAGTAAAACGATACAACGTTTATCAGTAAGTTAGAACTTGTACAAAATACAACGGTATACAAATGTTACTAGTTGTCTTGACACTTCTCTAGAAGAACATTTCCTAGCGATTAAGTCTTGTTAACCTATCTGAAGCTCACATAACGTTTCATGAATGTCTGGCACGTAATTATTGACTGTAAAGGTTTTCAGGGATTTTTAATCTTCTTTAAAGAATCTGGGAGCTAATACTGTACTCTATAAAGTGTTTAATATGGTCATAGGCAAGTAACTTATATAGCTTCTTACCCGAAAGTGCTCTGTGTTCATCGAAGTATATCGATCAAGTGATGTAATGATGTAGTGATGTAAACCCTTACCTAAGTGACGTGACACTGTGGTGCACTGTATTTTTTTTATCGACTCTGTTTGGTCCCTGGTGTCGAAAAATAATCATTGTGTTTTGTGGATCTCAGTAAAATGCTGCTGAAGTTTTGTTTTGATACTTTTAATTTCCCGTTGATTATTATACTGGATCGAGTTTATGAGTTCTTGTTGGCTCTCTAGCCTGGTGAATGATGTTCTGGCTTTTGAAATATTTGTTGACAAGTTCAAGTTTAAATAGTAACACTCTCACTCACTGAAATTCAGGTGTATTCAGCTGATGAGTCCCAAAAATGATAAAACGTCCCTCCTGGACTCCAACGATAGTCATTACTAAGCAAATCCCAGTTAACGTTTTTGTTAAATTCACGTACCTGAGGTAAAAAGGTTCATGAAGGAGTTCAAGGTTCGATGTTTAGTGTTAACTCTTCGTTGTTAGGTTGAATGATGTATCCAAATGTATTGCTGAATCGAAATATATGGACTTATTTCTCTAACTGCCAGCCCTGTTATTAGTCTAATGCATTACTATATGTAAACATGATCGGAACAGCTGAAAGTTGTACGCCAGATAGCTAAATAATAAGCGATTTTAGAAATAGTTTTTCTGATTTTTTCAGCCCATATCCTTAGTTTTATGAATGAAACAAAGAAACACCTGAACAGAATGGAATTCGACGATTTTTAACTAGTGGATTAACTGACTTACCATTTGATTGTAATTTCAAACAAATTGACCTTAAAAACAGAATTCTTTTGTGAAGGATACTAGAATTTTTAGTAGTTTAGTGCATTGCTACAGCCTCCCACAAGTATTTTTCAGTATTGAGGCAGTAATAGGAATCTGGTTTCTTATAGGATCCTGACCATTATCATACCACGGTAATCATAGCTTAGTTTGATTTTCTAATACATTTCGTACTGTGATAGCTTAGATTTTTCTAGTTATTCTATTCCTTCTTTCCTTTTCTTCCCAAGGATTCGTTCAGAAGTGTATTCAGCTGTATGAAACTACTGTGGTTAGACACGGACTTATGTTAGTTGGTCCAACTGGGTCAGGCAAAACAAAAGTAAGTCATCGGAAACAATTTTCCTACAGATAAATAAAAGAATAAATATTTTCAGATGAGAGTTTTTAAACGAAACCACTAGCCTCGTAAAATACTGTTGGATTCATATGATGCTTCAGTAATAGTTAAAAATGATAAAAAGTGTGGATGACTGGTCTCCAGTAGTTTCTTGACTGTTAATTAAGGCGTTAGTGTTACCCCTAAGATTAATGTAGAACACGTTACATTTAATTATCATATGCGATGATAAAGCTGTCACATACTCTTGAGTTAAGCGTATGATAGATTTATGAATTTGTCTATCCACTACCACAGGAACCATCCATACATACAGCATATTCGGGTTGAGTGTTTTTACTTCACTAGGTATCTTAGTGTATAATTCTGATAGAATATACATCCGGTGCAACATCTGATATTATGCATGCTATGATTATTTTAGATCACCAATCTTTTGGTTAACCAGTGCATATAAGAATATGCATATCCCAGTACTGTTTATTCTGTAAAAGCCAGTGAATCGATCCAAATACAATCTGATGTACTTCTGGTGCTTAATTCCGTTACATATAGTTTTTTATGAAGTGATGAGAAATGGGTACCCACTTGGAGGCAGGCTAATCGATTGGACGTAAACCGTATGAGACAAGGCATATTCCTAGATTCTGGTTTTGATCGTCAGCAAATATTACCTTCATTTGATTGAAGATATTTCTTGTCGGACAATTTACCAGTTTTGCTCTACCAGTTGAGTGGAAGGTGATTACTAACAGTAATAAAAATCATCATTTTTTTCTGAAATCGCTGTTATGAATGTTTTTTATTATCTGAGAGGTGGATATAACTTAAATCTGTTGCGAAAACTTCATTTGTCTGTAAGTGTATCTAGCTGGAAAAGGATAACACACATTCACCATCAAACTGCAACAATACAATATGAACCAACTATGTTTTTCCCAATGAATTCTTATCATTTTGAGTAGTCATAAAATGGAAACTATTCAGCATAAAAACAGTGCAAGTTTGAGGGAGATACATTTCTGTAATACAATGTGTATCTGGGGTCTGTAGGAAAATCAGTTTTTTCTCCGAATTTTGTTGATATTGGGATGACTTATATACAGGTGAAGAATGTGATGACCAAAGGAAGAATGCAATCCTTCTGATTTCTAGGTTCAGGTTCTATCTATCCTAGGACTACAGCTCTAGACAGGTTGGGGAATCCCTAGCTAACTGTATGTGGTAGTATTTTCAGAACACGGTTTACGACAGTGAAAGCTATATCAGCACCTACGTCATCCCTTACCCCTAATAGGTGTGCTAAAGTAGTATCTTTTATCACCTTGAATTCACCTTTGAAAAATTGTGGTGAATATTCGTAGTTCAGTATGGGGGTGCTTAGAGTGAGTTGTTCTTTGAGCTAGGGTTTGAGCTAGGAAACCTTCCACTGTCATACTAGACATCATCGCCGGTGCATCAGAGGGAGTGAATTAATTAATTATGCTTTATTACTATTATTATTAGTCCCTTGGGTTCCTAGTGGAACATAGGGCTTCAGTAGCACGCCTCCAGTGACCTCTGTTCTCTGAGATCTTTTGAACCTGGTCCCACGACAGCCCACAACCTCTCATTTCCTCCTCGCACGACCTCCTCCATGTCACCCTCGGACGTCCAACTCGTCGCTTCCCATGGGGATTCCACTCGAGGGCCTGACGCGTGATGTCCTCAGTCGGCCTTCTCAGTGCATGGCCAATCCATCTCCACTTCTTCCTGCATATTTGTTGCGTGATAGGTTCTTGGTTGGTTCGTTCCCAGAGTTCCTTGTTGCTTATTCTTTCTGGCCATCTGATCTTCACTAGCGAGCCAGTGTAAGCAGTTGTTGATGAATGTCTGTAGTTTATTGGAAATGCCTTTCGTGACGCGCCAAGTCTCTGAGCCATACAAGAGCACTGACTTGACGTTGGTGTTGAAAATCCGTATCTTGTTCCGCATGCTGAGTGCAGAAGATCTCCACACTGGTTTCAGGCTAATGTGTCTTGCTTTTCCGATTCTGACTTTGACGTCCTCGTCCGTCCCGCCTGTAGTTGAAACAGTGCTTCCTAGATAAGTGAAGGAGGTTACTTCCTTCAAGTTTCTCCCGTTGACGGTGATTGGAGTTTGTTGTTGTTGTTGATGGTGGTGGTGCGGTATCTTCATCACTTCTGTCTTCTCTATATTCACCTGAAGTCCCGTCTTTGCTGACCCGCCTCTTCTGTCAACTTGTTAGTTTTCGCCTGTAGATCTTCAAGTTTGTGTGACATTAGGCACAAGTCATCGGCGAAATCCAAGTCTTCTAGGTTCTTTTCCGTCGTCCAGTCAGCGTATCCCCCTCTTCTCGCTGCCTACTGTTTGCTGCATGATCCAGTCCACCACAATAAGGAATATCATGGGGGATAGTAGGCAACCTTGTTTCACTCCTGTCTTCACTTCAAACGCATCACTGAGCTTCCCATTGTGAATTACTTGGCATGTGGCGTCTTCATATAGTTGTTGAATGAGGCGGATAAAGGTTTGCGGTATTCCGCAGTATTGAAGCAGTTTCCAAATTACCTCTCGGTCGACGCTGTCAAAGGCCTTCTCAAAGTCGATAAAGTTGAGGTAGAGAGCTGATTGTCATTCTATGCTCTGTTCTATGATGATGCGTAGAGTAGCGTTGCAATTTGGTCCGCACATGATTTGTACTTCCTGAAGCCTGCCTGTTTCGGTCGCAGTTTTGAATCCAGTGCATCCTTTAGCCTCTCCAAGATGATGCGGCTTAATATTTTGCTTGGGGTGGACAGGAGAGTGATTCCACGCCAGTTCTTGCAAGCACTGAGGTCTTCCTCCTTCGGCAGTTTGACAAGGTAACCCTTCTTCCAATCACTAGCCAGGTACCTTCTCTTCCTTCCACACCTTCTGCAATAGTGCTGTGAGCATGTCCGCTGTTGTCTCTGCGTCTGTTCTCAGTGCTTCTGGTGGGATTCCATCTGGTCCTGCTGCTTTCCCGCATTTCAGGAGCTTTATGGCGTTCAGGACTTCCACTTTTGTTGGAGGATTTTTGTTCACTTGTAGTTCAGCGGCTGCAGGTGGTATTTCTGGACGAAGTGCAGGTGGTGGTCGATTCAAGAGCTTCTTGAAGTGGTCGGCCCATTGTTTCCTTTGTTTATCTTCTTTCGTAATTAGATTTCCGTCATCATCTTTTATTGGTTTCATCTGTGTTGATCTCTTCCCAGATAGCAACCTGGTTATTTGATACAATGTCGTCAGGTCTCTCCTACCACCAGCCTGTTCTGCTTCACTTCCCAGTGTTTCGTAGAAGTGCCTTTTGTCTTTGCGAGCACTCTTCCTCACTTCTTTGTCCAGTGTTTTATACATTGTACTCAGTTCCTCTTGTCGTTGAGCATCCTTGCCCACCAGTTTATCTTCTGCTTCACCATCCTCCTCTCCCTCCTCTATCAGCTTCCATGTGTTCATCGAGATCCATTCTTCTTCTGTCTTCTTTCTTCTTCCTTCCTAATACGGCTGTGCAGGTTTCTTTCCACATCTCTTTCAAAGACTCCCAGTGTTCTTCCACACAGGTTTCTTCAGGGATGTTCCTCGATATCTCTCATTTTGTCTTGATGGCTGAGTGGCGTGAAGATCTCCTTTGTAATTTCATCCTTCAGTTTCTGTCCGAGTGTTGTACTTGAACTGCGGTCTATCACCAGCTTCCTTGAAGGCTTTTAACTTGATTTAGAAGGTTCCTTGCACTCAATAGTGAGTGGTGTGAACCTACATCTGCTCCTCTTCTTGACCTTGTGTCAAGTAGACTGTGTCTCCATTTTCTTGAGATTGAGATGAAGTGGATCTGATTTTTAGTGTGTCCATCTGGTGAAATCTATGTTGCTCGCTTTGTTAATATCCTTGTGCTTGAACACACTGCCTCCAATCACCAAATCGTTGAATGCGCAGAATTCTGCAAACAATTCTCCATTCTCATTCATTTCACCTAGCGCCTCTCGACCCATGGTTAGTTCTCTTCCCGTGTTGTCCCCTCCCAGTTTGGCATTCATGTCGCCCATTAGAATTTTGATATCGCCAACTGGCGTCTTGTCCAGTGTTGATTGAAGTTGTCTGTAGAATTCCTCCTTTTTCTCTTGCTCTGCATTATTTGTAGGTGCATAACATTGTATGATTGTGACCTTTCTTCCTTTTGAGTTGAATCTTGCTGTCATGATCCTGGAGGAGATTGGTTCCCACTGCATGAGAGCCTTCGATGCTCTTGAGGACATCATGATAGCCACTACAAAACTCAGTGTGCTCGTGGTTGTCGTCTGGGTGACCGTAGTAGATTATTGATTCTCCAGTTGACAGTTTGGAGAGTCCACTCCCATTCCACCTGCTTTCGCGGATTCCTAGCACTTCAATACTATACCTTCTCATCTCCTTTGCAATCTGGGCAGCCTTGCCAGGTTCAAACATGGTGCGGAGATTCCATATCCCCAAGTTTACTTTGGCTTTCATCTAGGAGGAGAAGACACATCGGCCAATTGGCTTCCCGAAGGCTTTCACCAACTGGCGTCATTTCGCCTCTCCGATTCCAGCGGGGAATAAGTTTGTTTTCATTTTTTATATTTTGTTTGTGCTTTGAAGTTTCTTTAGCGGTTAGATTTGTTTTAGGGGGTAGGGTTGCTAGCCCTATGCCCAACCTTCCCTGTTTACCCGGGCTTAGGACCGGCTAGTAACTAGTAAACTAGTTAACCAGGCGAGGTTAATTAATTATGCTTAGATATTTATAACGTGCTTGTTAGTCTGAGAGTAATCTAACTGATCGTTAAGTGAACGCGTAGGCGTATGCTGAACCTGATTGCTTGGCTTTCCGTCTATGATTTTCCAAGAGGGACATGCAGTTGTATGATTGGTTGATTTTTGTTTTCTCACCGTACACTGATGTCGTTTTGTTGTGATTGTTTGAATGAAGTGATGATGGTTTCCATTATCTGATTAGTTGGTTTGTATGTATTGGAGGGGGGTAGTTTACACTGATTTGTTGATTTACTCTGACTGAAGGGGTGTTTTTTTGGTACTGCAAGCTAGCTATATTTTACTAGAGGGTAGGGATTCCTTTTGCATTGATTGGCTGGGTACAGTAGTTTGGTTAGTTCCACATGAGTCCCCTTGACCTAACTGATTGATGATCCCCTTTTATTTGCGTCGATGGTTTTCTCATATTTGCTTCTATTGGTTTCTGTAATTGATTCGTTTCGAATAAGCTCATATATTACGTCTAGGTGGATTTAGTGATTCATCGTTAATTTTATTTAGTTCCCCATGGCTCTACGAATCCTAAAGCCACTTCGGAGTTTGCACGTTATATTATTTCTAAGTTATCGTAGTTGAATATGTACTTATGGTTGTTACACTGTATTCAGATGAGAGACTTCATACCTTGGCGTTTGACAGCCAGCTTGTGTTCATGTAAGCGTTGTAATACTGATCTACCTTACTGTCCCACATAGTGACTTTCACAGTTATTAAAACTGATTTTCTAGATAACGTTAGTCATATCTTCTTTGTGAACTGCGTCTTCTGGTTCGCATAGAATATTTTGTAGAGATTTTGTGGGTTTATGTGACACTTGCATTCCAAGCGCATTCAGTAATCCGGCTGGTGTTTCCGAGATATTCTTGATCCATGGGAGGACAATTCTTATCTTAGCCTCTGTAACAGATTTTGAATTTATTTTTTGGTTTGAAAAGATATCTACTGGTGAAATTCAATGGCTATCCCCAACTTTTTTTCAATATAATGTATGTTAGCAAACTGCATACCTGGTCTCGAATGTCAGTTAGTTGGCCAGAACTGTGCATTCAGGTTATCAAGTTCGAATACCAATTGTTTCCAAGCATATTGAAGCACTGAGTGTTTACTTTACGCTATCAATTTATATTACTATCAATTAAATGTACGCTACTTGTTTCTTCTTCTTAGTGTTATGAAGTACTTCAAAGTGCATTAACATCATTGCGGGAAAAAGTAGCACCAGATGGTACGTGCTTTCAAACTGTGCACACATATGTATTAAATCCAAAATCCATAACAATGGGTCAGTTGTATGGTGAATTCGACTTATTAACTCATGAATGGACAGACGGAATACTAAGTACATTAATACGTCATGGTGTCAGTTCGTGTGATGAAGATAAACGCTGGTATGTATTTGATGGTCCAGTAGATGCTGTGTGGATTGAAAATATGAATACTGTATTAGATGATAATAAAAAGTTATGCTTAAGCAGTGGAGAAATTATTAAGTTAACTGAAGCTATGACAATGATGTTCGAAGTAGCTGATTTAGCTGTTGCTTCACCAGCTACAGTCAGTCGTTGTGGTATGGTGTATTTAGAGCCAAGTATTCTTGGACTGGATCCCTTTGTACATTGTTGGATACGACAGTTACCTGATCCAATATATCACCATCGTGATAAACTCCAACGATTATTTGATGTTTATATGGAAGTAAGTTTTCATATTGCTTTCACTGGTTCGGTTTTTGGCATTCTATCTTTCCATTTTAGTAATCAGAAAACTTTGTAATTAAATAGTCTATTTGAATAACTCAGCTGAAGATAAATGCTAGAGCCTCTGTTGATCCAGTTCTATATGAAATACACATTATCGTTAGTGGAAACAATTCACAAGTTATTAATAATTTTCACCGTCTATAGAGATACCTCTCATAATTAAGTACTTCAATTGCACGAATGCAACATCAGCAGGGTTGCTGTTGAAAAACAGGCTGTATTTGAAGTTATGTTCTCTGAAGTCAGGGTTGCACGAATTAGTAAGTCATAGTTCTGAACAATACAATCGGTTGGGAACCACTCAAGCTGACTATTCAACCAAAACATTTCAGTCATGTACTCTGGACTCGTCCACCACTGATCAGATCCACCTTCAGTAGGCGAATCGGTCGTTCGGTTTTAACATCACTCTGATCTAGCTAGCGAAATTTACCATCTGTGTTAGTGGTTTATTTTACAAAAACCAGCAATAAACAAGATCAGCGTAAGCCTTTGAGAGAGTTAGCAATGTTGTTTGATAGCGAATTTACGTAAGTAAAAGGCATTACCACCCTAGCGTTCAGCAAAACGGTCTCAAACTTATTTTGTGATTTAATTAACCATACAGATCAGGATAGAGAATGAAAGTTGGAGGCTTCCAATGGTGCCTTATTTATGAATGCAACTTCCCCTTGCAATTCACTATGATGACAAAATATGTGATCTCACACACGAATGGGGGATCCACCATGTCATGTCTCTCATTTGAGGCAACCCAAACTAGGACGAATTTTGTCAGTTTCTTTATTACTTTCGTGGGTTTTCCCTACTCTCAGAGTAGAAACCAACTTATTCACAGGCCTTTCTAGACCGATAGCTGTTACCAAGACATGATGTTCAAACCTGCATATCAGAATGGTCCAATAAACAAGCATGGGAGAAATAGTTGTTCCTTAAGGTTCTACTATGCCAGAAGGGTCTGTTAGGTTTTGGTATGACAAAAAGTAGCTACCGCTATAGTGCAAGTAGCTACACCGTGATTGGGGTACAAGTGAGAAGTTGCAGTGCCGGTTGGATGGAAGTGTGATAGCAAAAATGACGTTAAACACTGATGACCTACAGTCAGTGCTGATGCTGCCTTTCCTATAGAAAGGAAGCGTTAGCAAATGTCAGTGCAAAACCTACCATACTCATCCCTAACCTGCAGTCTTCTGTATATTTGAGACGATAAACGTTAAATTTCAGACCTCCGAAAAGGCCCTGTGTGATCGATCTGAAGATATCCCTCGTCCAGTAAGGAAACGCTCCAAAATCACAGACAGTCCCTGGTTCAAGTACCTCAAGAAACCATAAGCTTCCACGATGTTAGGAGCCAGTAAGCGTCAGCCGCTCTCACAACTTTGTCAACACACGGTTTTCCTTAAGTACGTCTGACTTAACAGAGATTGACCTACTCCCTGGAGGTCATCTGGTTGACTTGAATATGCAGATGATTTTGTCCTGCTGGGTGAAGGCGCCGACATAATCCAGGGTCTTCTAAACATGTAAACATGTTTGGCATGTCTTTTGCGCCTGTCAAATGTAAGTTGGTGCTCCAGTCTGCTCTAGTTTGCAACCACTCCCAGTCTAATGATAGGGAGTGAAGTGGTGGAACATTTCGACCACCTCACTTACTTAAGGAGCTGCATCAGCACGAACAGGTTGGTTGCTGACGAAATCTCAGGTTGGATACACAAGACCCGTTTGGCATTTTCCAACTTGCGTTATCTGTGTAGTAGGTGAGATATCCGACCACTTATCAAAGAACCAGTAAACTGCACTGCAGTTCGTTCTGTCCTGCTGTACGGCTGTGAGACATCGCCGTTAAAAGTAAAAGACATGGGGCGGTTGCAGGGTTTTGATCACAGTGCCTTAATAGGATTGCTCGCGTTTGGTAGAATCAACGTCTGTGCATTGCTGAAGTCAGGAGAAGGTTACCAGGCTAAACAGGAAAGTCGATTGATAAGGCTGTGAAGCTTAGTCGACTGAGATGGCTTGGACACTTATTTCACATGCCGAGACCCCGCCTACCTAGACATGTCATGTTAGGAGAAGTTGGACTAGTTTAGAAAAGAATTCAGGGTGGCCAGATGAAGACGTGGCAGCAGTCTCTGAAGTCTTATACTGTTGGTCTAAGTCGTGGAGGGAAGTGCATACTGCCAGGTTGGGGTCCCTGAGGCGAAAGGAATCAGTGGTTGAGGATTCTTGATGACATGACTGAAAATCGGTCACTGGTACAGATGTCTTAACTTCGTGACATATACTAAAGCTTGAATATTCACCTTTATCTTCGGATATTTTATCCTCTAACACTACTTTGTCTTCTTTGATATCTTTTTTTTCTGTTCACTTGTTCTTTGTGTGGCAACTTGACCCGAAGCACAAAAGTGCTTGGTTCTGTGTTGATTTTGTCGTTTTCAGTGTCAATCTGATGAAATATCCCGTCATTTTTAATTCCCATCACCCCTGCAGCCCTTGTTAACAGTTTACGAAAGAGCATCCCCGGTCTTCAGAAACCCCCCTTTAAACTACACATTAAAGCTTTCAATGTTCTCATAATACATCAAGTCTGCCAATATGCAAAGTTGTGTTATCTCAGATCATCAAATTGTTCTGTGTTTGCGAGACGTGCATACAGGATCAAGGTGTGCTTTTCCCTTAAAGTCAACCAACCAATGCAGTTTATCAGGTGTCGGTTTAACCTTAAGTTCTAAGGGAGAAGCAAACTATTTCTCTCGATGTCAGAGGTAAAGACAGTGAGTTTGCACTTTTAAAATTCCAGGTGAATGAAGAGGAAACGCTTGTCGTCAGGACGGACATCAGAAATTAGAAAAGGCATTTTTTGACCTTGAGTTTACTGACTTAAGCAAATACCACAGTGTACAAGTTTTACACCCTATACTAATCAAACAAATACAGTATGCTGTTATCAGTTATTAGTAGAGTGTGTTGGTGTGAGATTACCACTCCAGCTGGAGCACGTGTTTTAACAGTGACCATGTGTTACTTCGAATACACCTATGTGTGTGCCCAAATATTTGTGGGAAGACAATAGTTTCAAAACCAATTTGAGCTCGTCATCTTGGTAAAATTGTTAAGGCTGTTTTAAGTGATGATCTGGTTAGACAGTTATCGGAATAGAACAACGTCACTCATGAGGAAGAAGCGTGGAGCAATCTCCAGTCTGCTGTGAAAACAATCTTGGAGAGCGTAGCTGGTCATCGTGGAATGATTAGAAAGGATGATTGGATCCCAAAAGCTTGTTTTAAAACCGTTGATACAGGCGAATACACACCTACAGGTTCTGAGCACAATGGGAAGTGGAAGTGACTTAAATGTGGAATAATGATTAGTCTATGCAGTGAGAGTGAACGGTGATGGGTAAAGACTAAATGAATAGGGAAGGTGATGGTGATTGGTAACACAAGACAGTTATTCAGACTGGTGAGTGAAACCGATACTAGAAGGTCAGTGGATGCTAAGACTATAGTGGAGGAGGGGATGACTGGAACGGTGGACGGAGGACTGTGAGGAAGAGTGCAACTAGCCTCCAGCTAGCGTTCCCTAACCAGCTATTCAGTCAGATTCTGAATGCAATACTGAGGCATGCATGACCTTGATCTCGCGAAGAAATTTGGGACGGCTGCAATGGTCTGGATTCAAGATGACTAGCACGATGAGATGGTTCATGAGTAGAGGTAGTTAAGTAAAGTCAGTGGTCGGTGATTATTGGTTGTGTTAACTGGGGTGTCTTCAGTTACTGACAGAAATTGTGATGTGATAACCACAGTGGAGTCAGTTCGACAAACATTATGTGTAAGAGCCTAGGTTCTATAACGATTATATGTTTAAATGGTGATTGGAAACAGTAATCGTGAAATAATGAGGTGTGTTTCGTAACTAGTGGTGGGTGCATCAACCAGGTGTTTGACCTACACTGGGTTCAAAAACACTGGCACGATTACCGATGCATATCATAACATTGTCTGTATTTCCTGACTTGAAGGCAATATTTTAGTCTGTTGATTGAGAGGTTACTTGACAGTGTCTGACTGAGAGAGATGTCAAGTATGTGAATGTCTTTGTTGAACGCGCTGTTATTCAAGCATCTGTTGGCGTGTTATGTGGTGTGGTGAAGTATCCGGTTGATTGGTGTTTGTCAAGGATGTCTGCTTTCAGATGTTCTTCTTTTATAAAAAGACTGATTGAGTGAAGAAATATATTCTTTTTCAATTAGGTGTTCATCTTTGGCTCTACACTAATATATAGTTTTACAATTTAATCAAATTACCAATCACGTGGTGATATTTCAGAAATAATGATGTAAATAATCAATAGAGTTACTAAAATTGGAAATGTTGACGGCAGCGGTAATGAAAGTAGTCGAACAAACGTCTTTTGGATACAAAGGCTAGGTTTGTAAAGGTGGATTGCAATCACCTCTGCTATGTGAAGTAACCGAGTGCGTAATCCATGAGGTAAATTGATTGGAATCTGTTAGATGATTTTGAAAGCTTTTCTAGTAACCGCTTGATGTCCTGTGTCAACTAGGTGGGCAAGTATAGAGCTGTTTATAGTTCTAATTTGTCCCTTGTTCAACCATGACGGGTGGTGCTCAGAAATTCGACGATGAAACTGCCTCATTGTACGCCCAATACAACTAGCTCCATAGGAGCGGTTGAATTGATAAATGCACATAAAAATGGCAGAATCAGGCAGTTTGTCTTTATTTCTGGCACCTAAAATCGGGCGGTTGTAGAAGGCGGGATATAATTTAGCGGCTGGGAATGCTTTATGTAGGACTTTTTATGCATTGTGTGATGATCTCACTGGCAGTATCGCTCTTAAATTTCAGCTTCAAGAAGATTTGCTTCTTAGGAACTGCTGGCATTGTTGGCTTAACCCTCGTAATATTTATGTGCTTAGTTACAAACTTGTCTGGGTAGCCATTCCTGCTAAGTAGATCACGAATGGTGGCGCACTCTTCCTTTATATTATCCTCTGAGCAAATAGCTGAGGCACAGTATGCTATGCATTTCACTAGGTTCCTTTTGTAATGGAGGGGTACAGCACTAAAAAGTGCATATGTTGACCTGTTGATGTTGACTTTCTATAAACACTTCGCTTCAGGGTTCCATCTGACCTTCTTACCAATAGAACATCATTTATGTTAAACATGCACTTATTTTGATCTATCCTTGCTTGACTTATCGAGACTGATCTTGTTATAGGAGAGTCCTTAGTGAACCTATAGTACGCAGATGACATCATTGTGTTTGTTGAAGAAACTCACGCAGTGTAGAGTCTATGGGACACTTATTATTTGTGTCGTCGCCATGAAATTCGTTTGTTATACCTAGTTGTGAAAGGTAAAAGAGCTTAGGAGTTTACAGATGTTTGGACACATTTGCCTTTGTATCACTAGCCATGTGTCGTGGTGTCCCTAAACCAATTATTTAGGAGTCGAGTGTAGATTTCTTGGGAGAATAGGAAAGTCGGTTGACGAGGCTGTGAATCTTTATCAACTCAGGTGGCTGAGATTCATTTTGTGCATGCCTAGCCACGGTCTATTTCGATATCCACTGTTTACTGAGAAGTGCACAGGCTCGAAGAATGTCAGAAGTGCCAGGCTAAAACATACTATCAATTTATTCAGTCTTCGGCTGCTGGCTTGAAACATGATGTGAATAGTGAGCTTGGTGTTCGAGTCCTGTTGATAACTGAAATCTCTGGCCGAACACTCTGTGCAATATCACTTAGAATCTGTCCACGTATTATTACCATACTACTTTTCGTCATAATTACTTGCCTTTCTTCCTGTCTCTTCATTACTCCCAATCACTTTCGATTACTTCATTCCTTATTTCCTTACCTTTCATCTTGGAACCTTCTACTTTGATGTGGTGTGGTGACTTCGAGCATTATGTATTATTGCCAGTCACTATGCTGATGCTGTTTGACCTTCTGACCTGCTTGTATTTTATGAGGTAGTTGGCACAGCACATGGCTTCCTATGCCTAAATGATGGTCTTAGAATCCTTGATGCTTCATATGATCTATTTGACCTCCTACATAATCATTGGGTTCCTACATTTCAGGTATTGTTGGATTCTTTCCGGCAATCGATAACTTCATTTAGGGTACTTCTATCTGTCCAGTTTATTTTTATTATAGTCTATCAAAATATTGTTAAACGACAGCAAGTTAAGAAAAACGATAGTGGACTCTGATGTCTTTTTTATTAAAGTTTTTGTTGATTAATATTTTCAGGACTCTATTAGTTTCATTCGAAATGAGACTAAAGAAATCATTGCAACAACAGATGGACAACTGTGTTTTGGTTTGATGAAAATGATGGATTGTTTCTTCATGCAGTATCAACCTAAGGAGGTTAGTTGGTCAGTTTGCTGATCAATGTATATTTGTTTTCATGTTGAATGGTAATGACCATCTTATAGATTCCTCTCCCTAAGCTTTTGCGGGAGTTTGTGACCTGAGAGTTCGATAATCATTATCATATTAAATAAATATGGAGCACTGCGTCATAGCCTAGTGACAGAATGACGATCTACTAAACAGCGAGAACTGGTTGTCCTAAATTTCATTGTGTTTCGTAGTCATTCATGTATTCACGGTGTTCTGGACTGTTACACTAGAAGAAAGCAGTTTTCCAGTCTTTTCTAGTCTTATTTATTTTCTAACCTTCATGAAAGCTGTCGGTAAATAAGTCTATTCCATACAAACCAGCCAACTAAATAGGTTACTAACCAACTAGAAGTGATATCCTGAAAAATTGTAGTATGGAAGACGTAATCAGCTTGAATCTATAACTTCATGTGAAGCTAATGCTCCGGAAGCTCATAAGGAGTAAATTGTAGCACATGTTCCATTTCCCATTGGCGACTGTTTGACAGTTTCTTGCTCTGGCTCCTTGGTTTAGGCACTCAATTGTAAAACGGTTGATCACTGGTTCGAACTATGTTTTATCTGCCTATATTTGTGCAACTGGTTAGTATCATTAGCTCCCACATAATAGGTGTGATTTATTGCCTACTGCACGAACTTTTCAACAGTCGTTCAGCACACTAATTATTTTCATTTAACCAAATAGCAACGGAGTTTTGTGATCATGACATTTTTGAAATAAAAGCAAAAGATCTTGATAATTTTTAGCCGTCAATCAAGATATCTAGTGTAGTAACTGATTGACATACTTCATTTTTATATTTTATGATTCTCTGATTTAAAAACTTTGATAAATAGACACAATCAGAATAAGTTACTATTTGAAGACAACATCTTACTACTCAAGAGTCTCTGTAGCCAAGCTTGTGAATATCCTCATAAGACCGACCTCTGAACTGTTAAAGACTTTCATTACTTTTAAGTCATTTTCAGTAAGAAAATATAATAACCACAAATTAGACATTAATAAATCCTTTTGTTTGAAATTATACAATGAGATAAACTAAACTACTGGCATACTAACAAGTAATTCCCCTGATCCGAAGTTACTCACTTTATCACATTTAGAATCGCATACAGCGTCTGTATGGTTGTTGTTTTTCATGCATACTAGGAAAACAGTCTCAGTTGACGTTGTGGTTATACGGTAGTTTTATAAGTTCAGTAGAGCATTCGAGGGGAATATGTATATCAATTCGGTTAGTATATTGGGGGTGAATAGTATTAACCCATTTTTCATTGATTTGTCGGAACATAGCGGAAATGAATGTTAGTAATTATGGTGGTGACGATAATAATAATTCGTTAGACCAACCCAGATTGAGTTGTTACTTTTACAGAGATAATGAAGTTGAAATTGGTGTTGAAGGTGAATGTAAGAGTCGCACTTTCTATTTCTTATTGACCAAAACTGAAGCAAAGACAAAGGACAGAGCAATCGCGACACGCAGTTAAAAATAGTTGAACGTATACGTAAAGGCTCCAGAAATAAATGAACTCTAATAGTTTGATAAATGCAGGTGACTTAAGTCTTTCCTCATCCATCATATTGGAAACCGGTCATTGGATTGATATGCAGATAGCCATTAACATATTATATGTAGTCAAGGACGAATACTTCGATTTATCAAACCCCTTACTATCCATGAAGTTGAACCTCCTTTATTTATTCAAAAGCAATCAATATTTAAACTAAACCTACTCTGGTTGTACTCCTTTAAACTTTTAATACTATTGGAGGTGGGAGCTGACTTCTCTTTTCCCATTTTCATTCTGCTTTTATTATCTTAATTACAATTCCATTGGCTTAATTAAGCTTTCTCAGTTTTCATGAGAATTATTCACCAAGTTCTTATGCAATCAGGTTGTTCGAAACATTTTCAGATAATCCACGTCTTCTCATTTTATTATCATTATGACTGTTATTGCAACTTAAACTATCTTTTTCTTCCCCTTATTATCTATAATTAACGTCAATAATTGGCCATTTGAGCCATCGATACGAAGTCAGTTTTCTTTCTAAATGTAGGTCCTCACAATTCAGTAGTTGTTAGGGGGATCTTTAGAGTCACTCTCTATTTCTTTGTACACCTACAATTAAAAAAGTGCCTCCAGATTAGCGATGAAGAAACAATTGTCTCTAACTACAGCCTTCAAAAGACGTGAAGCTATAGTAACATTGACAATAAAACTTAGATAAATGGCAGAAATTTACTATGTGCTGCATGATCCATGTGTATTTACAAATTTAACCGGTCGTTTTATCATAATTGCATGATTAAAACGACTCTAGGCCCATTATCAGTTTATTGAACACTCCCCCAGCGTGGTTAAATAGTGGGACAGTAAATTCACTTAAAAACTCATTACCCAACCACCTACGGATATTGACCATTCAATACAAAGTGCCACTGGTCTGTGCTCTGATTACTAAGCCTAGTAGAGACCATATTTCTTAAAATTTTCAAATCTAAATCACGTAAACAGTTTTTTTGGTTGCTTTAATGGCCATCTAACTCAACCCTCACAGAATTACAAAAATTTCCTCTCCGGTTACCTAAATACGTGTGAATGTGACCTTTGTTTTCTAATATTTTCATTATCATTATTGTTACACTCCGCCTTAATTTCAGTTTCATATTTTGCTCTTAGTTTTATAAAAGAGCTTATCCATTTTAATACCGTGAAATTTTAGAACTGTTTGATAAGATTTCATGGAGAAATAAAAGTCTCGGTGACCTACCGTACCTAGTTGTACAATGGGTTATTATGTAGATTTTTACACTTGTAATTAGTGTCATTTATCATTTATTATAGAAGCACTAGAAAAATCGAGGGATATATTGAACTAACCACAAGAAATTTGCAATAAATTTCCTTTGAAGGAATATGAAAGAAGTAAAATATCTTAGAAGTTAACAGCTACTCTCTTTAATGCATACAAAAATGTTTTTCTAAACAGTTTTCATCGATCATCTGATTCAAGGTGAAATGGCCTTTATTAAAGTTTTTAATCAAATCAAAACTCATTTGAGCCTGAAAGGTAGTGACTTTAAATTTGGACATTGCTGTATGTATACATTTAAAGTATTTCAATTATTATTTTCCTTTAAGACACCTATGACAAGATCCAGAAAACAACAGGTAAGGCATGTTTCGTGTTACAGTTAAATAAAATGTTGAATGGTTGTTATAACAGATGCATTCAATGATCAGAAACTGGCCGTATTCACTAACAGACAGACTCATCCAAAGTCAATGGTTGTTGAAATTGCTACTGCTTCGTTTGAACGCAGTGTCTATTATGTACTAACATCAATTTACCAATCATTTCATATCACACGGAATAATTAGTTTGTTGTGATATTAAACTTCTTAACAGAACTTGAGTTCGCAAACATTCTGCACAAGACTTTGAAGTGTTCATTACGACCCTAAAAGCCGATCAAGAATATCGTCGGTTCAGCAGTAAAACAGAAAGGAGCAGATAACCTGCGTTTCATTTTTGTAACACCGATTCATTTGATGGAGGTTTATGAATACCGACTTCACACCAATCGTGTCAACACAGCACATGCAAACTGCTACTGAATTTGCTCGACTCTTAAAATGAGTTAAGTCCTATCACGGAATTAAAAAGAAGTAGATTCAGTCAAAACGTTGAAGTGATTGTTCGAAAAAGTGGTATATGTACCTATTATCTTCGGGTTTAAAATCAGAAAATATCATACTTCTAGTGGTTTTTAAAACACCGTAAAATATTGACGTTAATTAACGGTTGTCTGTTCAATAAACTCAGTATTAGTGCACGTTATAGTTCGTCTTGTGTATACTGTGAACATTGTTTTACAAGGGATTAAGTAAGTGAATTTTATACATGATATTGATCCCTCTCCAGTGACCAGTTGTTATGCGTAGTCTAGTCCTACAAGAGAAATATTACCTCATGAACACCTCAGCGTAAGGTCTATAAGTGGAGCGATGGGTGAGGCAGATTTGACTTTTTGAAGTGGTACCAGTTTTCTGTACGTTGTAGATATGTCATGCTGACTAGCACCAACAAACATGAAGCTGGGATCCGGAACTTCTTGCTAATTGCCTCCAGTTATCTACAGTTTTATTTTAACTTGTAATGATAAACATTGTGTCATCTGTATATAATATTATTTGTTTGTATTGTTCACGTAATGCTGGAAAACGTGTGGTGTGTTTGTGTGTGCTTTTCATAGAGTCCTTCACATTCGAATTCAAAGGTTTTCTCCATTCTTAAAATGTAAGTATAAACAGGTAAAATTCAGTTTAGATGACAAAAAGATATAGTAGGTTTATAGGTGAGACGATTGTTCCAAATACTAAAACCATCTCAGAAAAACTACTTGGAAACCAAAACTTAAACCATCAGTAGGAAACATTTCCAACTAAAATGAGGTCATGCAGTCAGTCAGCCAAAGTTAACATTCGGCCTGACAGTAGTCAAAAACAACTGAAATTACCACACTCCGCGTTAGCACATCAAGTTGCAAGATACCAAGAAGAGAGTTAGGGGAAAATATCATTAACATTTGTAAAAACTTATATGACAATGAGAGGGGACACAACAAACAATAGGATATAATGATTAAGATCCAGATAATATGTGGATGAATCCATGACTTTGGGATCATTTCTTAGAATTCAGCAATAATTAGGAAGTAGCTATGAGCGATAATCCAAATAGTTTTGACACATTCACCCAAACATCAAATATTTGTCATGACAATATGGAACGTCTTTTATATGCGTATAAACTTGATCCACCCTCCATCTTGATTATTGTAATTGAATTAGGAATGAATATATCAATAAAGCACTAAAAATCAACTGAAATTATCAAAATGCTACTCATCAGATTCCAACCTGTTGGCTTAATAGTAATTTCTATCATCTGGCACTCAAAAACTGCCATACTAAAGAGTCTCAACGAGAATGAAACAAATGTAAAATTTTTGTTAGTTTCCTGTTGCAACAGCTTTCAATAACACTAAATGGCATCATTCTATACAATAATAGCAATTTTATGACTTTTCTCCACCGATGAGTGCTAACAAGCACGAAACATAAGTTCAGAGTTTCCTGTCGATCAACTTGGGAAAATCTAATACCAATGATAAATTTTTTGCTTTCTATTCGGTCATAAATATATCACCTTTTTGTTATAGTTTGTACTGTGACACATTTTTACAATTACGTTTGTTAGATTAATAAAGCTAAAAATTTAAAAGCGCCTTTACGTCCATTACAAGGAGGTCCGAAAGAGGTATAAAGTTCACACAAATTGTTTATTGTCTATGTTTTCGTTGCGTTTTGATTCAGAAACTACTCTCTTCCTTTGATTATTGATTTAAAAATATTAATTTTGTTCAAAAAAAAATGTTTGTTACTCGTTAGTACATCTCGAATTTCAGTGTTATGCAAACAATACTCATAAGTGGTATTACTTGTTCATTACCTTCCAATCCACTTATCCAGTGCAGAGTTGTATTTAATTGGCTCAAGGGTTTAAGTATCCGCTTATTTTTTAAAAATGTAACTCATCCGTGAAATCATTAATCTTTACTATAGTTATTGGTGGTATCGAACAGGAAACTCCCATTTAAGCGTATTTATGAATGAATGCTTTGATCGATTGTGACAGTTCTTCCCTTAGTATTTATCTCGTGAGAATGTGAGAAATCTTTGTGAGTCAAGTGTTTTTAGTCGACGAAAAGCACGAATAGGTTTGACATTAATACGATATAAAAGCCTGGACAGCACAATGTATCTATATTATTAGTATTATTTTCCTTGGGTTCTTAGTGGAACATAGGGATTCAGTAGCACGCCTCCATTGCACTTTGTTCTCTGCAGTCTTTTGAACATCGCTTCACGACTGCCCAGAAGCTTTCATTTCTTCCTCACATGGTCTCCTCCATGTCACCCTCACCTCGGACGCCCAACTCACCGTTTCCCCTTTGGAATCCACTCGAGGACCTGGCCTGGCGCGTGGTGTCCCCAGTCGGCCTTCTCAGTGTGTGCCAAATCCATCTCCACTTTCTTCTGCATATTTGTTGGGCAATAGGTTCTTGGTTGGTTCGTCACCAGTCAGAGTTCCTTATTCTTTCTGGCACGTACCTGTATTAGGTACCTACAACTAGTGTTTCAATGGAAGTAACTGATGTGACTCCTAATTTATTTAGCTACAGTAATGCTCACAAAAGATGATGATTTAGGCGGTATAGACTAGATAAAAACAAGAAGTCAATCATAACAACCTCAATGTATTCTGTAAAAGCCGAAAACAATTTTTTCGGTTGTACATTAGGTAGTTCACAAGTTAAATGTTTCAAGAATGATCTTCGATTTGGGCTTTGACTACAGTGTCTGAGTTTTCTAATGAACACAGCTATTTTATGAAGTTTATTTATGCTTTGCTCATTAAATTTCTGTACAAATCATCTGCTGATAAAAAGAAACTCACTTCTACAAATTAGTTTTTAACTTTATTTCATGGCTCCATTCCTCCGTCGTTCCATTTTATGGTTTTAGTTTCATACTGCTTACTAATAATAAGCAACCTTTTGCATATTTTTTTTCTATTTGCTTTGACAATGCCAAAAAATCGTCACAACTATGCCTTACTTAAACCTCCTTTCACAGAATCGCATTCAACACACCGTTGATTCACGACTGACGCATAAATTTCATTTTCTAGTGTTTTAGCTATCAGAAAAAGAAACCTGAACCTCAAACAAGTAGAAATTGCCGGACTTTTTTATTTATTTTAGAATACGTCTTATAGTTTTGAAGCGTAATTGAATCAAAGATCTGTATATTGTTCCCTTGTTTGTTTCCTGCTGATTTATCATTCCCAAATGACTGAATTATCGTCCTCATTTAAATTTGAAGTTGAGAGGTCAAATCTTGCAACTAATCTATGGATAAACCATCTATCTATGCAAGAAGTTACAATTGTGTACAACCATGACTATCTGTTCAGCTCGAGTTAGAGGCAAATTAGAAAATTAAATGATACTTAATAAAGTCATAGCATAATAAAGAGGACTTACAGATCATGCTGGCAATAAAAATCTGCTTACTGCTCCAAGCCCTAAATATTCGGTCGGAGACACTTCTTCAAGAAACCAAACTGGCATTTGGCATATATATGTATATATATTCGTCGAGTCCTTTCGCATTCCAATCTTAGCATGTGATCTCGTGCTGTGCTGCAACTGTATTTCCTTCCTGCATCCATAAGCTATATAGTGGATTATTAGTGCGTAGCGTTAGTTATCTTTCAGGCATTAATGCTTTGTTGGTACAAACATTGTGGGTAATCCTAGTGTATTTTTTACTCTCCCCCTTCAATGTGTCCCTTTACTTTCGTCTTGCTTCACATCGTTTTTTCGATGCTTCTTGCTGAATCCCTTTTTACTTTGTCCAGTTAGGGTTATCGCGTGCTCTTGAAGGTAGTTCATTTTGATTGGTATTTTTTTGATGGACCACCTGACATAGCTTCATAGTATTTATTTCCTTAAGTATGGTTTTCATCTTCTTTCTGGTGTCATTTATCTAAGGAAATCATTTTCGTTTTAATTTCTCCTGTCAACTATCTGACATACCAGACTAATATAGGGACGTGCGTAAATTCCAAAAGACCAATAGAACAGTACTCAAGTCTGTCCTAAAGCATTACTATCAGTACAAATATAATTAAGTAATACCTCAACGACACTTAACTGAAGCACTTATGTAAGAGTAGACGTTGGAGCCCTACACGTGGTATTGTTTTTGGAATGCGATGTATGACACTGAAAGCCTTATTAGCATCTATAAAATGCCCTGTGTTGTCTACTAGGTGCACTAGAATGGGACCTTTCACCACGTCCACTTGATCCTCTTCCAACCAAGCCGATGAATGCTCTAGCATCCGGATACTTCCATAAGAAAAGATTAGGAATAACAGCTAACTGCAAAAACTAAGAAAAATCGATAACACTGCCAAAGCTAGATGTCGTAAGCACAACCAAAATTAAATCTAAATCCCGTAGTTAGAAAAGTACCCAGATGACTGAAATGTTTAAACCTGTAAGTAGGTCATGAAGTGGATTACTGATACGAGTTTGGAAGGTGTGCAGATAGTAAGGTCCAAAAAAGAATAAACGAATTTTCAGTGGGTTGACTGTGAATCTGTGATCAAAACGCACTAAGGGCGTTAATTGAATAAGCGAACTATGCAGGTAAACCATGATTAGAACATTGAAGAAAACCTCACAAGTCATTTTTTGTGTTCTTACATGCATTCAACTGTGAATTACTATTTTTCAATGCACTAACTAACTATGAGTCTCCCACTTTACCTTTCGGGTTTTTTGACGCAGTCACCGAATTTCTAACGAAGAATCTGCAATAAGAAGCAATTAAATCTGAATCTTATAAAAACCTTAATGAAAGTTTTTTATTTTCTATTTGCCTTTCCATTTCTTTCTTGGAATCAGAAGGGTATCGGTGAAGATATTCTCAATCGTATCGGTCAAGCAATAGAAAGTTGGTTTATTTTCTCCCTGATATGGTCTATTGGAGCCACTTGCACTAATGAAGGACGTGTAAAATTTGATCAATTTTTAAGACAGAAGATGAAAGATCTCAAGGTTACCTAGTTACATTTTCACTGTTTTAATATTTAATTATACGGGTAGAGAGTTCGCCAAGACTGCCTTATTTGACCGTGGATATTCGTACTCGTAGTGAACCGCTGATAACTTAAGATTAGTAGGAACTTGAATTTCACATCGGCCCTTCGCACTATTTTCATTTAAAACTTATAATGCATTAACACTTTGAAGCATCTTGTCACTTGAAAAACAGAATTCAGATAACCTTAGAAGTGTTTTCTCATGTAATTGACTTGCATCACAATCCAACTCGCCGCAGTTAAAATCTGTTTGATTCAGAAATAACCTGCGACTATGTTAATACCGTGGTAGATGGTGTGAATATGATTGGTCTATTCATCGTGTTGATCGTTGCAATGACGTGTACCTTGGTTATTTACGAGTGACTGAGATAATCAGTTAAGCTTCTTTATTCGGAATAGAAAAGTAGTATATTCACATAATTTAGAAACGTAATTAGGGTGGATCTAAAAGTTATTCCTGTTTACGCAGCAAACCCAATGACTTCAGTGATTTGTTAACTATTTCACTGATTTATCCGACGGTAAATGTATGGAAAACTAAAGAGAAGTGGAGAGATAACAGTCTGAGGTAACATATTTATCCTATCAAAAGTTCATTTCGTACTTTAATGACTAGCTTACACTGTCTCAGATTTTATCATCATTTCTATAACACAAATACTTCGTAAGAACATGCCACACAGATTACAACGATTTACATCCATTCCTAATTCGTTTTAGAGTAAGTACTAGAGGAAAATTACTTCGAGATTTTTGGTGAAAGCTAAGCTCTTATTCTTGCAAATATTTTCCCTCATCATTTTCCCGAGCGGTTTAAACATGCATAGAATACGTTACCATGATAACTAATGAAATTCATATTGATCGATTACCACCTAGGATATCCTCAACATTATTATCAAGTGTGTGGGACCAGGTGACCGAAACCTCTGAAAGTCTTTCACTGAAATTTATTTTGAAGTTAACAATTACTGTACAGATGAATGCTGAATGTTGTTATAAAGTTATTCATTCACCTTTTTTCGCTACTGAATAGTGTTATTTACCATTTCCTGAAGAAGGATTAGTTTACGATTATCGTTTTGAAGATGATGGCCTCGTGTCACTTAATGTAAGAGATGATGACGATGAAGATAATTTTGCTAATCGAAAGGTAAGAATTGGTATAATTTTATTCAGTTAACTAAACAGGTTTTTGACTGAATTTTAAAAAAATGCCAGTTCTTAGTTGTTTTCAAACATTTGAGTTTTAGATTCAGGTAATTCGGTGTCCGTTGTATTCCTATGGCTTGGTAATCAAAGTTTAACTCCCACAACGGAAAGCATTTCACAGCAAGCTTCCTGAAGAAGTAAAGCTAATGAATTTGCTGCAAGTTACCAACCTTCATGTTCTAACAACCGTCAAATTGATTAGTCGTTCTTAAAACTTGGTATTATTTGAAAGTGATTCTGAAGGATAGCATAGCAACTGGTGAAATAACCAAGTAGGCTTCTTGATTTCGACTGGTTAGGTAGATTTTTCATAAAATAAAGTAACCCAGTTGGTCAATCTTTGATTGCCTAGGCGGTCTATAGAGTCACTCTTCTCAGATGATGTAGAGTTTATCATTAAAATGTTGGTTTGAGATTCATATCATAGTAAACTAACAAAGGAAATAACTCAACTGCCAACTTGAATACTCCAATTAAACATTCGAAATTTCTCCTCAGACCCCGCAGTTATTAGTCCATAAATGTCATGATGTAATAGCTGACGATAAACATAAGCAAATCATAATCGAGACAGTTAGCGTAATGAGTAGATAGAATTAAAATGAGATAATTCTCGGATTGATATTGACTACGGTTTAAATAAAATTATAATAGATAGTCACGGGTTATATAAGTCTATACGACCGAAAGTTACTGTATATCTGTATTCAAGTGTGTGTGAGAAAAATTAGAGCACAGATACATGCAGACTGCATCGGAAGAGTTATTATCCAAAGAATGGACTGTCATGTGTCCAAAATAAAAAAGTGGAACAAGCTTTATGTAGGCATGAATGGTGACCATTGAATTGACTAAACAGTAAACTAATTTTACAACCACCTCAGTACTGAATCAATGCGGTAAAAAAATAAATTACAGGTGATAACTGGTTCAGTGTGAGTAAATCAAATCAACTGCTCCTGTATGACCAGTTATATAGACTGTAATCAGAAGATTTCATCCTTAGGTACACGTGAGTTTGTACAAATTTGACTTGAAAAGAGTTCACAAACCTGTCACTAGTGTCATTCTGCTTCATTAGAGGAAGAAACTACATAAAACTACTACAGTCAACCTAGCCGTGTCCGTAACATACTGGAAACGAAACAGCTTAACCAAAGATTAGACATGAATACTTATTTTGTATACTTGTAGCCACGATAATTAATGACACGAAAAAGAAACAAGGTATTCCATAGAAATGCATTAACTCAGATTCAGTCATCATATAAACATATTTCACAAAATTCAGTTTGCTTTGTAAAGTGTCACTAGCAAAAATGTTATGGGTTCCATGATATGAGGATCAAATCAGATTTCGTTTTACGTTTATAAGTACGCAGCTATAAAACCAGTAAGCTGTTTGTTTCATTTGGTTTCTGTGGACAGACTTTTTCATAGTTCCTTTGTTTCTTATTTTTAGCTGTAGATCTAAATAAAGTTCCTTTCGTCTCTAATGCCAACCTGACCGGAGGATCACAGTTGATAAAGTGACATTGAACACTTCCTAAAATATCTGTTTCATTGGACATATAATTCAAATCGGTCGATCATTATTCTTGCGTATATGTTTTTAAGCTTCGACATGCAGATTTCTGCAGAGGGCTTAACGGTGAACCTATAGTTATGCTATATTTTGCCTACATATTTCATTTTGAAAGGAAAGTATATGTTAAATATGTATAACCAATAAGAAATCACTTAAATTATGCGTGGATGTACCAACATCTAATCCATTAGAATCGATATAGTCACATATGTGACATATCTCAGTCAACTGAACAATCGGAAGCAATGATGCAATATCGAGAGAGAATATAATCTTGCCGAAGCATTTAATATTACCAAAAAACTTGAAAAAAGCAAAACAATCATGAAGTGGAATTTTAATTTTGACGGACTTCAAAGGTTTGATTTACCATAAGGGTGAACTTGTCATACTTAGAATAGTGCATAGGGGTTAACTCTTTTTGTGCGTCTTTGACATTCCGTACAGTTGGTGAGTCTGTGAAGTAGATGCTCGCAGGAATTTATAAAAGATTTGGTTATTGGTTTTCAAAGAGTATCTGTTAATTGCCTTTCTATTTGTTCTTTCTTATTTGTTATTTTGCGAAAACAACTACTTTCTCAGTCAAAGTAGAGAAATCTAACTGTAAAGTATAAAAATTACTACTTCAGAAACTATTAAAGTGAAATATTGATTTCCCTTCTACTAACATCAAAAAATTATTTTTAAAAATTCCCTTCTCACTTAATGCACTTAATAAATAAAATAAGAGGATTCGTTTAGATAATGGAATAAGAAAATCGTGTTTGGTAACGCTTTGAAGTGTTTTTATAACGAACCTCAAGAGACTTGATAATGATAATATTAATAATAATAACTGATGTTAACTACAGAGGCTGATGACCTTAACATACTTCTCTTCGTGTACTGTAATTAAATGTATCTTGCACTCTCAGCTAGAATTCAGTTGTATTTCGTGCTGTCTGTGCGTTTATTGGACTAGTGAAGACTATTTTTAAAAATAGACAACTCTTTCCTGGTTGTTTTCAACTGTTCACTCATGTATGTGCTACATCCCAAGAAGCTATAAACTGGTTTTCTTAGTCCATCCTTATTTCGATGACTCGTCTAATAATAGTTATGAAACACCCGGTTGTTCATCCATTTATTTTTCTCAAACTAATAAATTAACACTTTTTTTTATTATGATTTTTAGATGCACTGGGTACACTGGATGGCAAATATGCCAGAATTTACAATTGGACCAGAAATTCGTTATTCTGATATTATCATTCCAACAATAGATAATGTCAGATCAAGTCATATTATTGAGATGTTATTAGTAGCTAAAAAGCCAGTCTTGTGTATTGGTCCAACTGGAACTGGTAAATCAATGACAATTTTATATAAGTTAACTCGTCATATGCCAAAAGAGTATATACCAGAATTTATCATATTCAGTGCGAAGACAACAGCAAGACAAACACAAGATTTAATCGACAATAAATTAGATAAACGACGTAAGCATGTTTATGGTCCACCAATGGGACGTTATATAATCTTTTTCATTGATGATTTAAATATGCCAGCTTTAGAAGTCTACGGTGCACAACCCCCAATTGAATTATTACGTCAATGGATGGATTTTGACGGCTGGTATGATCTCAAAGTGGTTGGTGAATTCCGTAAATTAGTTGATGTCAATTTCATTTGTGCCATGGGTCCACCAGGTGGAGGACGTAACCCAGTCACAGCCAGACTGATGCGTCATTTCAACTTTTTAGCTTATGATGAATTAGATGAATCCAGTATGCAGTTAATATTTGGCGCAATACTCAAATCATGGCTTAGTCCCTTAGGCGGAGACAAGCCAGCAGCTAAACTTTTGGCCTATGCTGATGATCTAGTTAGGGCTGCTATTCTAGTCTACAAGACAATTCAAACACAACTGTTGCCTACACCAGCTAAAAGTCATTATACATTTAATTTACGAGATTTATCCAAAGTATTTCAAGGTATGCTAATGATGGGACCTGATAGTTTGACTGGAAGTCTGGAACAATTATTACGTTTATGGTATCACGAATCGTGTCGTGTATTTCAAGATAGATTAGTTGATGATAAGGACCGCGGTTGGTTCAGTAATTTGATTGATAACAAGTCAAAAGAAATATTTAATTTAAATGTCAACGATTATGTAAATACCACACCACTACTGTATGGCGACTTTTTGTCTGCAGCTGGAAACAGTGGTTGGAGGTATAAAGAAATGACTGATCATGCACAAGTAAGTTGTTGATTTTTCCTCTTTTTTCTTCTAATAACGGTATAAATTATTTTGATAATTTGTGTCATAATCTACATGTGTTGATTTAACCGAAGTTCACATAAAATTGTTTATATGTTAGCTTATATTTGCATGAACCTTTGTTGACAGTGCATCTTGGTTATTGCTTGACCTCAATTTTTCGGAAGTGTAAAGTCACTTATTCAGCTAAAGCAAGAAATGTATTTTCAAAGTTTTATCTGACAATTTACTGACTTATAATTAACGCGTGCATATGCATGACTCTTAAGGCTGAAACTTGCAAAAAGGTACAAATAGTTAACTAGACCATTTAAGTTATGAAAACCAATGATACACATACATGAAACAACTATGTCTTTCGGATAACTAGACATTAATGAGAACCAATAAGATATCTACTTTTAGACATTTCTATAAACCAACATGATGCATTAGTTGTCCTTCGAATAGTTCTTTGAAACAATAAAAAAATTTTGTAAACATGACTGTCTAAATTCTCCTTTTTCTCTTTTCAGTAACTGAAAAATGACCAACTTTGCCTTCTTTTGTCCGAGTATCAAGATAAATTAAAGAGATATCGTGTTAGCTTTTATTGAGTTTAAAATTGGTAATGATAATCTAAGAAACTAGTTTTCATACTTGTTGGCTTCTTTAAGCACAGAGATTCTGTAACCTCAGTAACATGTTCCATGACCTTGTGAGAGTACTGTAAAACTGATGTATAGAATTCAACCGTGACTGAGGAAAAGGGAATGTGGCACAAATGGTTGATAAATGCTCATTATCACGTTTAATTTTTCCTTTGCTGCATGAATATTTCAATTTCAATCTTTGTCTCTGATGCGTCATCTGGTGTATTTTCCGTTATTTTAAAAATACTGGCTATCTTGAAGTTACTCATGCCTCTTAGTATTAATTATTAACTAGTACAAAATTTCAATAGTCAGTTTTCTTCTCAATGCTTTTCCCAACCGAATTTCTTAATCCTTACTAGCTATCGTTTATATCACTTTGGTATGTCCAGCGAAATCTGCTTATTAGTGTACGTGCATATTTCCCGTGTAGCTGTATATTGTTCTCCGAACTACGTTTTATGAAGACAATTTAATTGGAACTTAATATTTCGTACTTAGCACTTTAATAATAATTCCATATTTTTAAACATTTTAGGTATTACAAGTGATCGAAGAAAGTCTTGATGATTATAATCAAATTAACACAGCAAAAATGGATTTGATATTATTCAAATATGCAGTACAACATATCTGTCGTATTGCTCGTATTTTACGACAACCACAAGGGAATGCCTTACTTCTTGGTATGGGTGGTAATGGGCGTCAGTGTTTAACGCGTCTTGCGTCACACATGTGAGTTTACCTTGATATCTCACATTTTGTTGCTTATGCTTCAATGTCTACGTAAGCTGAATTTCACCTAGAGAATCTCAACTTCAGCTTGATTTACTGAGTTTCAAACAGTCTTATAAGTTCTATGCTAATCAAAAACGGCTATTTTTCTCAGCCTAGTACATGAAATAGCATCCAATTCGTAATGATTTTAAACATAATAAAACAAGTTTTTCGTTAGTGGATCATAGTAAATATATCTGGTTGATATTGTTCTTAATAAAATTCTCCCACAATGCAATTTTAGGAAATCTGATGTAATCTTTTGTGCATTATGGACCTTTTTACCTTTGAAAGGTTAAGTTTCAAAGAGGTTAAGATGGAATACCACAACGTGATTATCGGACTGTTTTATATACCTTCGATTGACGGTTTTTTCATTTATATGAATTCAGGAAGAAAGCCACCTTTTATGAAGGTCTAAAGTGGTTTAGTGTCTTTCAGATTAATAACAAATTCATTTTTTTACTACTTAGTTCAAAATTTTTTTGTCGGTTGTCGGTGTAACTCAGTCTTAATACCTCTGAGTATGAAATAAATACAGTTCACATTGTGGCTGACAAATTGATTAATGGCCATTAAGCATAACAACACTTATCTACACAAATAGAATTCCGTGCATTTTCAAATCGATTAACCGTTTCTTTACGCACTGGGTACTCGGTTCAAATTTACTTATAATACTTAGTCCCTTTAACTATAATAATAGTGCATACATATAAATTAATTGTTATAAAACTCGATGAGGATAAAAACTGGTAGGAAGGCAGCGTTGTGGTACGAATATATAATGGCTATGCGTCAGTTTTCTTTATACTGGATCAAACCAAACAGAGATACTGGGTATTTTTCTTTTAAATGCAAAAATTAGGCTTTCTCCTGTGGATTCCAACAGATCTAACTAAGCATAATAAGTGTAAACAGCGTAATGAGAAGACAAGGATTATCTGAAACATGTGGTGTATTAGTGCTATACACTTCAAATAACCTAATCACACAGGCACTTGTCAAACTATTTATATGAAATAATGATGGATAGTGGCTTGCAGTGGAACCCAGATGCGCATTTCGTCCTATTTACCTGTCTCCCGGTGAGTGATGTTGTTCCCACCGGGATTTAAACTTGGAACTGATCGCTTCAAACGCCAGAGCGTTATCCACCAGACCACCGAGCCACGATACCCACTTCTTGTGTGACGGGTATAGTTTCAGTGTTATTACTTGCATTATACCGTCGTTGGTTTTACGGAATTCCAGTGGAAACAACATCACTCACTGGGTGGCAGGTAAATCCGGTTGACGAGTTCCAAATAGGAAGAAATGCGCATCCTGGGTTCCACTGTCAGCCGCTATCTATTATTACTATATGACTAAAAACACAGGCAGTATCAAGACATCCGCTGAGGAGCCCATATTCCAATAGAGGCCTATCAATTCGGTCCAATCAACGACGGCATAATACAACCAATAATTATCATTTGACTTCTGAGATAGCCGCACTTTGGTAATAATACTTCATATGAAAATTTACGAAAAGGGTCAATGAAGTCAATAGGAAACGGAATAGGAAGGGCAGAGACAAAAAAATCTTAATCACATTATGAAAACTAAAATCAATACTCGCAAGGTAGGTTCAACATGAGTTCAAATTGTTTTTGTATACATGAAGGGGGTTTGAATTTACGGATGGCAAGAGCTTCAATAAATTTAAGCACTCGGCCCTGACCACTTTTATGTAGTACTTTAAGAACTGTTTTCATGCTTACTCTGTGGTTAGTATCTAGTATGTGTTTTGATGGATGTTTGTCACCTGCACTTATCGGATTTGTTGAGGTCATTTGTTTTTGAAGTCACTTAGGTACATGTTCAACCATCCTTAACTGTATTTCAAGATTACTCCTCCCTATTTATGTGTCCACACATACACGTAAATTGATAAGTACAGTGGGATGTGATGCAGTTGTTTATATGTTGTTTTGGTTTGTTCTGTAACATGGACTTCATCTGTACAATGATGATCTTGTCTGCATAATGTTTTACATATGGCTGATCTAAGCCTTTTCTTCACAACAAAGCTATGTGAATTATCTGTAAATAGTAATGAGATGTGGACATTTTTCTTAACAACAGAACACTGCATACTTTTCAATGCAACTTAATTTTTGCACCTATCAATACATTTCAGGGGGTAGCTATTCTGTATCAGTGTAGTCGCCAGTAAGTTGGTTTCTTCCTTCTTCGTATCATCGGTGTAAATGCGATTTATTCTGCTAAACAAGCAGTCAACTAAACCGTGTTTATATTGGACTGAGCAATACTTGTGGAAATTAAGATATTGCCCTTTCCATGTAGGCTTCTTATAGATCTACCTCCTGATCGAGCTATCCTCCCGTCGATTAAGCATTTTGTCCAAGAACGGTAGCTGGTTGTTCGTCTCTTGTTCATTTACTCTAGCAGGTACATCATATCGTCAGACTTTTCACATATAATGACTATATCATCGACATATCTCTTATAAAGTGAAACCCTTCCGATGAGATCGTCAACCATGTTTTCAATATTTAACATGTATACATAGGCTGGTAACGGTCCTAATGGACTACCCATCTCAGCACTATCAATCTGCTGAAAGTGTTCACCCTTGAATGTGAATTCAACTTTGTCAGTGCACGATAGTAATAATAACGAATGTTTTAAAAATTAAGAGGGATATGGAATATAAGACTGTTAGAAGAAATATAGTCACATAAAACATGAGTTGTTTTTACTGGTGGCACAGTAGTAAATAAATAATTTACATCGAACGAGTACATAGTCTTATCCTTATTATTAATATCACTTAAACAGTCAATAAGGTCAAATGTATCTTTCAATGAGGACTTACATAAATGGCTTCTGACAGGATTCAAGAGCTTTGCCGACCATTTAGCTAGATTATGTGTGGGTGATCGACACATAGACAATACTGGACGCAGCGGATTGTCTGGTTTATGAGTTTTAGGTAACTCATATAGATGTGAATGTTCAGATCCAATAGATTTTAGACAAATGTAGCTATATTTTTCTTGGTTGACTTCTTAGTATTCCGTGTCTCACAGGTAAATCCTGATCAGGTTTAATGCGGTATTCAATCCCAACCACAAGAGAAAATTGAACTCAAATTGGGTTCATCTCATGCAGTAAGTAACCTTAATGGTCTTGAATAACGAAATGAAAGCATCATTTGTAGAATAAGAAGACGTCATTTTATTGAGAAATATTTTTGTCAGGTCCACAGAACCTGAACAAATAAGTAAATATTCACCATAATGAATACTAACATACCTTATATAGAACGTTTCAAGACGATCAGAAAAACTACAATCCAGAGTACCATAGCGATTTCAGTAATAAATTCAGTCAAACTAGAGACGTGTTTTATAAAGGAAGGTGAGGCATTTCTCCCCTTGAAGTAATAGACATGGTTTGTCGATACAAAGAAGATAACCCACTACGAAAAATGGATATGAAGCGTTTCGTGCTTATGTACTCAAAAGATATTTATTTCTGATTCATCGGCATCACATATAAACAAGTTGATGGTGTGATTATTGGAAATCCACTTGGAGATTACTATGTCACACTGAGAAAACAAAGCGCTGAAATATGCAATCGGTAAAACCATATTTTACTCAAGATATAGTGACGATATCTTCACTATGTGTGAAAACGTCTGATCAGCAAAGTAGATAGTCCAACACTTTATCTGTGGGCACCACAGTACTAAGTTTACTGTGGAATGTGAAGAGTTTTCTTGATTAACTTTTGAGATGTACAACAGAGAGGAGCATTTACCCCAAGACCACATTTTGCGGTTACCATCTTACGTTTGCATTTTCTGCCCAGTCAACGACAAGAGAGATTTAGTAAGGACGTGATGTCAGAGGGCAATGAAGCTGCAAGATGAATTTCAGCTATGTGAGACAATTGACAATCTACTATTACTCTGGTAACTAGAGACTTTTCACCCTCTCATTCTTCCCGAAAATATTTTGCAATACCATAATATTTTGTTTGTCTTCATCCTTATTCGTGTTGACTACTATTACTATTGTAATCATTGTTATCATTACTGTTATTATCACGATAATTTCACCTTATCCGCTTATCGCTATGGTACTCTGGATTGTAGTTTTTCTGATCGTCTTGAAACGTTCTATATAAGGTATGTTAGTATTCATTATGGTGAATATTTACTTATTTATTCAGATTCTATGGATCTGTCGAAAATATTTCTCAATAAAATGACGTCTTCTTATTCTACAAACGATGCTTTTATTTCGTGATTCCGAGGAGTAAGTTTAGCTTGTGTTTCCTAAGCTTAGGTACTGTGTGTTGATGGATGTCCTAAGATAGTCTTCAGATTTTGGTATACTGAAATAAATCCATACGAGTACTTAAATTGGAGTACACACTTTGATGCAGTCAGTGTTGGTAGTTTGTCCTTAACATAGTTTGTTAGCATTGTTTTTGAAAGTAGTTGGTAAAGTGTCTCACAGGTCCAGACTAATGCGAAGGCTGTGACTCTTTCATAAATTAAACATAGAGTATGGTTGTCATAACTCACTAGTCCAGGGGATAACTCTATAGTGTTTGAATTAATATGATTGGGCTTACAGTTTCGCAAAAGAAAACAGAGTTGGTGGCTGAAATAAAGCTAGCTAGTACATTAAAAAAAGGATGAAACATATATTTAAAACAAGTAATAAAGGTGGAGCAAGTAGGTTTAAATGAACTCAGGTTTTGGTAAAATTAAAGTTAATAGAACATGTGTTTACTGCCTTATGCAGAAAGTACACAGTATATGAGTTTTTGGACAGTCAGTGAGTTAGTCACAAAGCCAAAATGTGTACAATCAACAGGCCTGACTAATAAATACTTAGTTATACCCTTACGTTATTGGTTCAAACGTTTCCAGTCAAGGCCATGTGGGTCTATCACACTGACTTTCAATGGGACACAAAATTATTCTCTTACGTGCCAATTCACGTTATGTGATGAGTTTCACGAGGCGTTTATTTGTCAAGCTTATTGATTGAAATGGTTGCAATAGATTCACCGAGTTTTCTAGTTGCTTCTAAATGTCCTTTTCTGTGTATCATTTTCCTTTTAGGGCAGAATATGATTGCTTTCAAATTGAATTATCTAAAAATTATGGTGTAAATGAATGGCGTGAAGATTTAAAAAGGATTATGATGGCGGCTGGCATAGAAGACAAACCAGTAACATTCTTGTTTTCTGATACTCAAGTAAGAACTACTTGGTTTTTCAAGGCAGGGAGTTCTTTCGGTTTCGCTTTTCCTTACCGCCTGACTACCGCCTAATATTCTTTGGCAAAACAGCGCGGACTTTCAGGACGTTTTTCTTATGTGATTCAATCTTTTTTTTTAAAACAGTAATAAACGATACTGATTTTAAAACAATTCCTTTTATAGGACGTTTTCGTTTACTGGAATATATCGATTCTGAATTAATAATTGAAAATCAATAAAAGCATCGTTGTCCCTACAAATTGGTGAACAAATACGGGAACATTTTAGGCTAAACCATATCGCTGATACATCTGATAAGCAAAGTTACTAATATGCATCCGTCACCCTACAGTGCATATGTCCCACAAAAATAAGAACATTATGATATCTGCTAGATAGCACTAAGTATAAGTTGCGTGTAATTCTTTAACCATTCAAAAATAATATTCACAATTGTTGCTGAATAAGTTGAGCATCAAGTCTTCTTTTATAGTTATTAGAATATGTTAACCAGTAATCAACCTTTCTGTTCTCTTTTCCAATTCAACTCAGTTTAAATTAGGAAGAAATGATATGACTAGAAAGTCACCGTAACGATGCTGTGTGGATATTCATACAACAAAAGATTCACG
>OX104134.1:19026985-19066985 GCA_944470555.2 Heterobilharzia americana | reverse complement strand
TTGAAAACCTAGTTCACTCGTATCCATTACAGCACAATCATAGTATTATAAATTAGCTGTCCACTATACTTTGATTTCAATAATGCCTAAAATAGTGTCAAATTGTGATTGAATAAACTTTGAGAATTGTCTTCTTGTTTATTTATTCACTTAATTTTATCTACTATGCAATGAAAACGGTTATATCTATACTTGTGTTTATTGTATTCATAGAGTATATCTTTGGAAAATGCATCGTATGATATGGTGAACTCGCATGTTAGTTCATTTCATCATATTGAATTGATAGCTGAATTGGCCTACTGGTGTCTTCCATCAAGTCTTGGTGGTTTGCATCAAGGTCAATTGATGAACTATTGTGTCATTTGCTGAATGAATTGCATTCACATGAAATACATGCATCAAGTTCGTCATTGAAATGCCCTAAATCATCACCCTTATGGCTTAAATATTTACAATTGATTAGCTCATTGTTAGGTGATTGTTTTCACCATATATTGTGTATAATAAATGATAAAAACGTATCATCTAATCATTCCTCAGGAGTAAATCAAGTGTTGCATAATTCTCCTTTAAACGATTTAATACATGCATATCTTGTGATAGGCCTCACTGAATGTGCTCACGTTATCACTAGGCTAGCACATACATTTGCTCAGGCTATTCAATTTAAATTGAATTCCTTATCAGTTACTCTAGTAAATCAAATTGATAATGTCAACTACTTGTTTCAGGTTAGTTTACTGCTATTTTAAGTTGTAATTTTTATTATTGTCTAATATTTTTTACTTATTAACTTTTCCATTCTCAGCAGTTTATCATCCTTTAACCTTGAATTCGAGCCAAGAAATATCTGTGTGTTAAGCTAGGTATCACCAGTATATAAATACGCATTCAAAGCTGTGCGTACGTTTTCTTTCAGTAGTATTCAACTGTGTATTCTTCAGTGAAAAAGTCAAATGGAATATGTAAAACATGAGCTATAAATTATCTCCACCCGTCTCTATGGTTACTTTTAGTTACCGATATAGTTATTGTTGATTTGAAAATCAGTCTTTTACTAGATTGATGTTTAAAGAATTATTCAAATCATTTCAAACTGTTTGTTTACCTTCTTTATTATAACTGTTTCATATCTTTTCCAGTCATGGGAAGGAAATCAAACTGTTGGTTCAAGATTTCAAAAATGTCACCGACTGAAATTGCAATGAGTAAAGAAGTTGTAGAGCTTAGTTTTACATACTACTTTATCTCTGTCAGTACATAGTCAAGGTTTTGTCGGATTTCTTAGTTTTATAACGGTTTACATACTGCTTAACATTACAAATAAAATTTTAAACATGATTTCATGCGTTGTTTGTGTTACATCCTTCAGGCGCGTACAGTATACCTTCGTGTTAATTTTAGTTCGGTTATCTATGGTACTTCATCTTTGAACATTCAGTTAAGAGATTTGAAATAAAGCCTAATATTTTATGTAAGTGTCGTAAATACCTATTTTATGATTTGAGTTATTGATATGAGCTGAAAAAGGTCTGAGTGAGGGGAATATGAACTGTGACAAGGTGGTGGGATTAGTTCCGTAAGTTATTCCTGTTTTGAAATTCAACTTTTGTTTACCTTCATATCATTTTTTCTATCCATTTCTTCCTTGCATATTACTGTGAATTATGACAACTTGAACCAATGTACTTCTATGCCACGTTCTATTTTGATTTTTCCTTCTCTGTTTTTGGTTTATTTGTAAATCTGTTGCGCTACATTGTTTTTTTTTGCTTATATCTGTACGTCGTCAGGTTTGTGAACCGAATACTAACTGCGATTTGTTTCCTTCCCCCAATGATACAAATATGGATGCTGATAAAGCGGATGAACAAGTTTCTAATACGAATGATCACCCCTATCAGTGTGATCAAAACGGTAGTGAAGACGAGGAAAAAAATGATATCGCGAAAGCCGAATGGAGATTTCTATGTAATTTACCTGAAGTTCAGCTAAGTGGGTGAGTTTATATTTAGATGTAACTTTTTGGGTTTGCTTTGTCAAATACTAAAAGGTAATCAGATTTTATAGGTTCGAATGAATGTGAAAAAAACATTACATTTGTCCTATAGCGATCGATTTCGACCCATTTCACAACTATAGATGGTCAACACTTCTTAAACACCTAGCCATGCAGTCTTCAACTTCCTGCACAGTTCAGACCAATCATAATCGTCTACAAAATCTCTCTTTGCTTGGTTCGAACCAAATCCATCCTACATTAACCATCACGACACTACCACGGGACAAGAGGAACCAGTGGTTGGAGACCCTAGGTGATATGGCTCAGAACCGAAGTCAGTGGCGCAGATGTATACACGCATTATCCTCATCTAACAACGCTATACCGAATCTCACTATTTTGTCACTCCTCTTTCCTTTCTTCTCGTACTTTATATTTCTTTTGACTGTATTCACTTATCTTCATCCTTCACCTCACTACCTTTTACTTGATGTGCTGATATGAGGTGTGGCAACTCGGACCGTTACGCAGTAATGCCTGGTCCTATGTTGATAATGATGATGATGATGATGACCAAACAATATTCTATTATTGTACTGTATTGTTCAAATACGGAATTTCAGTATACCTTCAGAACAGTCATGGTTTTATGGCGGATATGTTAACAAAGATTGCTAAACATATTTGTACGGCAATTATGCTGCTTTCGTCGGTTCTTTTGATTCCTAGCAATCATTGATAATAATTTAGTTTTGATCACTTCATTTTATTGGGGACCACTGTGAACCAGTTGGAGAGTTTCTCTATGATGGGTCTTTGGCATAACTATCCAATCACTAAAAATAATGAGTCTACATACGTAGGTAGGTTGTGAACGGGAGACTGCGTTATAGTTCAGTAAGTTGGGTTGAATAATTTGTTCGATATCTTTAGTAATTGTTCTGTAGCATCTAAGCTTATTGGCAACTTTCAGGCTGTGCAACTGAAAATTAACTTCACCCATTGTTACCGATACAGTGTTCTAGCCAACCATATGATGACAGTTAATAAAGGATAGATAGTTTGATTAGATGATAATCTTAGGTAATTTGATCACCTTTAGTAACATTTCGTATAACACTGGTATTTGAAAAAGTGAACATGATTTCAGGAACAGAGCCGTTATGGACTCAGGATTCGTTTCATGTTAGTACTCCATAGACTGCGGGTAGGTTATTGTTACTCCAGACCATTGGTGTATCACTTTTTAAGCTCATTAATTTTCTGGGATTACTCACTTTGAGATCATGAGAAAAGATAGAAGTCCTGGCTAGGTAGCCAATGTGAGTATGATCAAGCGATAGTAACGCGTCACGAATTCATATGGCACTCGGACGAAACTCTTGGGGATCGAAATGAAATAAAAGTCTGGTCAGCAGATGAGTTTCGTAGCTCAGCTGGTAAGGCAGTGAGCCGAAAACTCGATGGTCTCTGGTCCGAATCCTGCTATGGCTCGAATCTTCATTTCACCTTTAATCATCACTCAGTATCGGAATAAAGAAGAGCATGTTAAAGATGAACACTATGAGGAAATCAAAATATGCAGCCGTATTGAATAAACTGGTAGCTGGAAACTAATAAAGCGGTACAATCTGTAAAATTATAGCAGAGCCGTTGATACAACTCCCGTAACTATACACGATAGGTCTGTTTGCACATTCACTAGAGGCAAATGCTCTGATGAAGTATACCAATCCACCGAGGATACAGTGAGGTATAGGGATAATTATCTGATTACTATTATATACAGCTATGTTGCTGAACTTCTCAAATGCAATTTGTACCTGTTAGATCGTATTACGTCTCTGATTATCTAAAACCGTGTATTAAAAACACAACATAATATAAATTTCTGTAAAGAATCAACATAAATATCTACTTTACAAATCTATGTACGCTTTAAAAACTAAATATTGGTGTATAGTCTTGGATTATGGGCCGTAAAGAAAAACAGCTCAGACTAGTCATATCTTCAATTTGCGTAAATAGGTACTTTGAAAATTTACACTGTCTAACATTTCTTTGTACATGAGCGTATACACTTTCATGCATTAGTGATGAAACGACTTTGACAGGTTATGTTAACTTTCAGTGGTTTCTCTCTCTCTCCCACTCCTATTCCTCATTGTGTACGGTTCCTTTCTTCCAACTAACAGATCTATCAGTTTATTCGAATTGGCATGTGATTGCCTTCTACCAAACATTTATCCAACTTTATTTGGATTATTTAAAGCGCAATATTCTATGCTTGATCAGTCCTACTGGATATATTGTCAAGCTTTGCATTGTAAATCTGATTCCATTCTATATTCCTACCTTGAATTGGACCAGTAAGTGTTAGTTAGATATTTTTTATTCTTTTATGGTTTTATTATAGTTGCTCTCTGATCTGTTGTGTTTTGTCTATGCTTTACTAATTAGGGGAGGACAACAGGAATCATTTATCAAAATGAAGTTTTATCTTCTGTAAACTGATGTATTAAAGCACTGTAAACAATATGACTCTTAATAGTATATGGATAGAAGTTGAAAAGATTCGATTGGCGACTATCCAACTTGGTGGTAGTGGATTACATCTTTTATTTAGTGTAGTGAAAAATGATTTGCACGACTAATGCATATTGTACAATAGAATGTCATCTCAGAGGGGGAATGGGGATGGAAGTAAAGAAAGCATGCAAATGAAGATAGTTTCATAGATGTTATACTCATTGTGTTTATAATTTGCTGCCGAATTGAATAAGTGTTAGGACAACGCTCATACTAGTTATATTATGACGCATGAAATCTTAAAAAATTCAAAACCGTTCGTCGTTTGAACATTGTTGCATAGCTGCTATGTTATGTACACATTGTCTCACCAATTATGTTGTCTGGTGGTACTGTTTATGTATAATGATGAACCTCGTATTACAGCAGTTACGTATGTACTGTTGACCACTTGGATGCTAACAGGATAGCCTGCTGACGTCAAAGATAAAACTCAACCGATGGCTAGTACTTTGATTTGGTTGTTAAGCTTGTATATTACAAGGACCCAAGGACCTATGCTTTAGGAAAACATGTTTCCTTAATATCCTACCACCAAAAATGTCAGTAGGCTAGAGTGGTACGACGAAGAGCAGTTGCCGTTGTAGTGTGATGGGGTTATGAGGGCAAAGTCGTCCTACCGAGTGCGATAGCAGTGAACTGTTTCTTGCAGATGACCAGCAGTGTCATATTTATGCTCCCTCCTTATAAGAAAGGGGGTTAGAAAAGGTCGGTCACAAAACTAGCACGTTTACCTCTGCCCTGCGGTCCTCCGTTACCAGCGATAGGGGTTAGTACCTGGATTCTAAACAAAGATTTAAACGTCACACTTTGGCTCTACGGTCATGTGCCACTATTACTAATGTAATTCTTTCTCAGTTACCTCAAACAGAATTGATCCTTCATAGTATGAGGGGCTGGGAGTTGTTAGCCGCCCTTACAGTCCTATCAGCATTCAAGTTCCATCAGGTCATTACCAACCTTCAAAATCGTTGCCTTTTAATCTTTCTTCTCGTCTCTCTTTCAATATTTCTACACCATGTTTAATTTTTTCCAACTCTACAGCTTTTGATAACAGTTCAAGTTCACGAAACAGCATCCTTGGTCTACTAAAACTATTCTCAAAACTATATTTTCAAGCATTCAATGTTCACACCCTCTGTCAAATTGTACAACAAGCCTCTCTTGCCGAAACTCTGATATCGTACATCATGTGGTGTCTTTCTGAGACACACACAGTACTCTGGTGCGGCTGTTCATTTAAACATCATTCTTCCAACATACTGAGTCTGTTCAATCCAGTCTTCAAGTTTCTGGAGACTCAGTGGTTAGTTCTCGTAGTTTTTAGGTGTAGGGACATCATTAAGTCATGATCCAGAAAGTGCCGTGAAGAATAAAAAGGACAGTCGATCTGACCGCCGTTCTGATTTCGTTGTCGCAACAGGTAATTTCAATCCAAAAGTGGGTAGCCTTAGTCGGGCTGAAAGGTACTTTGGTGACGTTTTTGGAGTCCTAGGCTAACGGCGGCCGAGTAGCGATCACCTCCTACAATCATTTTCAAACATAAATAGGGACATTGTTGGTCTCGATGTCCACTAAGGTCAGCCCAATGGTGGACGCAAAAAAAATCATATTGCTAACGGTTATCGTCGGAGAAGGAAAGGAACGATTGTCGCCCTTCTGGAGCACCTGTTTAGACAACGAGCACGCTTATATCTACACCAATAAAAGTAAAGGATATGAGAAAGCTTTGTAGTATAGGCCTTGTGTCATGTTGTCACCACGTCAGTAATGTAGAAGTTAGGCTTCGTGTTCGGCAAAAAAGGAAAGTCATTTGATGAGGCTGTGAACCCTCATCTACTCATACGGCCAGGATATGCGTTACAAATGCTCGGTTACTGTCTGCCCGTTGTAGAATGTTAGCTGAAGGCTAGAGTCGTTTACTTGAAGCATTAACGTGCTTTATTTAGTTTAAAATATGTAGGTACTGTTTTTCTTTCATGCATCTCATTTTTACATCACCTATGTATGCACGAATTCCACGTATAAACTGTCTAAGACATATTTCACAGAATAAATTTGGACTCAAATTTCTTTTCATATTTTCATATTGAATAAGTTCATTTGGTACGGAATACAGTGTTAACATTATTTAATGGATGAGGTTCCGAGCATTGTTGGTCGAATTGGGTCCAGGCTGAGAGAAAGTTCAGAGATGATCATACTGTTGTTGATCTGGGCCATGTAGGTGAATGTAGAATTCTGGGCTGGAGTCCGCATGACAGCTGAAGTCAGTGGTTAGCGAGTTTGGGTGATTCAATGGTGCGGATGTATCCACGTATTACCCTAATCATAGTCATACGGAATTTCCTTATATTTATGGCTCTTTTTCCTTTCTTTTGTGACTTTCTATTACTTTTAACCACTTCCTTCCTTATTTTTCTTCATTTTTAATCTTGATGCATTCTTGCTGATATGAGATTCTGCAACTTCGATATTTACGCAGTAGCACCTACTCCTATGATGATATTATCTGTCTATCTGACTGTTGGTCCAAACTGCGTAGACTGTTTGTTTAGAAATCAGTTGTAAGATAGTCTTGATGATATGACTGAGAATACTTCACAGTGGTACAGAATTATACACACCATTTAGTGTACTTGCAGTTGTGGATGCTTTTATCCCAACAGATAGCTGCTACCTTAACCCAGTGGTCAGGCTTGTATATGACGATGACTCAACGAGCTGTGCTAGTTGAGCGCTTGTTCACTCGAGGTCCTACCATACCAGAAAGGTCTGTTGGATAGTGGTTAGATAAAAGCAGTTACCCTCACCCTTAACATATTCTTAAACAAAACAGGCACGGTATGACCACTAAGACAGAAAGTGCATTGATCGACTGGATCCCAGCTAAGAGTCGCTAATGTACTGTTGTCTCTTTGTAATCTCTGCTTACGCACCCACTGACTGCAGTTCGGATGAAGTGAAGGACGAGTTCTACCGAAAACTGTCTAGCCTCCTGAAAGCCAAACGTCCAGACGTGGTTGTTGTTGCAGGTGCTTTCAACACACAAGCGGATGGGCTGAGTCAAGCGGAAAGGCACTTAGGTGTCAATTTCGGAATCCCAGCCGAACGAACAGATGATGGTGATCGCCTACTACAACTGTTCTAAATAGCGAAAACTCCAGACATAAAGAAAGATGTTGTTTGACGTGGTGTCCACCGAGCTCAACTCAGAGATAGATTACATTACTAACAGTCATCACTGCAGAGGGTCAATGGAAGACTGCCGCTGTTTCTATAGCATGTGTTTGGATAGTGATCACGCGTTAGTTCGAGTATCTGAGTCTAAATGGACACAGAAAAACTTTAGCAGCAAGACCATTACGAGTGCAGCTGCACAATGAGAGCACTAAGTGAGCTTTCAGTGAGAAACTGGGTAGATAGTTATCTGAACAGAATAATATCACTCAACCAAAAGAAGCTTGGTGTCACCTTCAGTCTGCTTTAAAAGGATCGTTTAAGACCTTGTCCGAGTCTCTAAGAGTGGTTAAAAAGAACCGGTGAATATCAGCAGCTTCTTCTGAATCAGTGGATGCAGGTGAACGCATCACTGCAGACTCTGAGTACAATCAAGAGCAGAAACTACTCAAACGTATACTGACTGCGAAAGATGATGGGCACTGAAGGCTAACGAGGTGGAAAAGGCTGTGGTGATAGGTAACAATACACAAATAGTTTGAAGCAACTGGTCCCTTTGATAAATTTAAACAGCGTAATGAGAAGACGAAGATTATCTGAAACATGTGATGTATTAGCGCTATACATTTCGAACAATCTGATCACACATGGACTTGTCGAACTATTTATATGAAAATTTACGAAAAGGTCAATGAAGTTAATAGGAAACATTAACTATTAACTTCATTGACCTTTTCGTAAATTTTCATATGAATAGTTCAACAAGTCCATGTGTGATCAGACTGTTCGAAATGTGTTTCAGATAATCTTCATTTTTTTATTACTTACATCTTTCACATTCGAGGGCGAACACTTTCAACAGATTGATGGTGTCGCGATGGGCAGTCCATTAGGACCGTTGCTAGCTGATGTATACATGTCATATGTTGAAAACATGGCTGACGATCTCATTGGAAGGGTTTCACTTTATAAGAGATATGTTGATGATATAGTCATTATATGTGAAAAGCCTGATGATGCAATGTGCCTGCTACAGAAAATGAACACGGCTCAGAATCACATTAGCCTGACTTATGAACAAGAGACGAACAACCAGCTACCGTTCCTAGACGTATTGCTCAGTCGACGGGAGGATGGCTCGATCAGGAGGTCGATCTATAGGAAACCTACATGGACAGGGCAATATCTTAATTTCCATAGCTATTGTCCAGTCCAATACAAACGTGGTTTAGTCAGATGCTTATTCAACAGGATAAACCGTATCTGCACCGATGACACCAGGGAGGAAGAAGCCAACTTACTGACGACAACTCTGATACAGAATGGATACCCGTTGAGATTTATCGACCGGTGCAAAAGTTATGTACCATTGAAAAGTATACAGTGTTCCGTTGCTAAGAAAAATGTCTACATCTCATTACCATTTAGAGGTGATTCACATAGCTTTGTTGTGAGGAAAAGACTTAGATCGGCCATCTGTAAAACGTATTATGCAGCTAAGGTCATCATTGTAGAGAAGACCAAGTCCATGTTACAGCACAAACCGAAACAACATATAAACGATTACATCACATCCCACTGTGTTTATCAATTTACATGTATGTGTGGACACACATATATAGGGAGGAGTAATCGTGATATGCAGTTAAGGAAGGCTGAACATGTACCTAAGTGGCTACAAAAACAAATGACCTCAACAGATCCGATAAGTGCAGGTGACAAACATCCATCTTCGTCTATCGCTAAACATATACTAGAAACTAACCATAGGATAGACATGAAAACAGCCTTTAAAGTACTACATAAAAGTGGTCAGAGCCGAGTGCTTAAATTTATTGAAGCTCTTGCCATCCGTAAATTTAAACCCCCTTTATGTATACAAAAACAATTTGTACTCACGTTGAACCTACCTTGGTAGTATTGATTTTAATTTTCATACCAAGAATAAGGTTTTTCTTTTCCTTTTCTATCCCTTCCTATTCCTATGTTTCCTATTAACTTCATTGACCTTTTCGTAAATTTTCATACAAATAGTTTGACTTGTTAAGGAAACGGGGGCGAAAAAGATTAGCGCTTAGGGAAACTATAACGAAGAAGGTTGGGTCTATGATTCATGCTAAGTGGAGACGATTGGAAACATGAGTGAGACACTTCCATGAACAGTTCAACTGGCCTCCACCTACTATTTTTTTGCCCGTCATCCAGTCGGATACTGAATAGGGTATCGAGATAGGACCACCAACATTAACAAAAGTCAGGAAAGTTGTAGGCAACCTTAAACCAGGGGACGTAGCAGGGCCAGATGGAAGAGGTATTTGAGGACGGTGGTAGAGAATTACTAATAAGCTCAACTGAACTGTTAACTAGTGTATAGGCAACAGATATGACTCCCTCTGATTGATATCAGTCACTCATTGCTACAGGCTTCACGATACGTGAGAGATCCTTCTGTGATAACCACAGGGTAATCACTCCGACGAGCACAGTGTCTAAAATTACAGGTTCTATAATAATTAAATGTCTAAATGGAACTCTAGAACAGCGAACCCGAGGAAATCAGGTAGGCTCCTGAAACATAGGCAAATGATACTGACTGACTTTCTCGACCTGAAGGCGGCATTTAACTCCATCGACCGAGAAGTCTTATGAAAGTGTCTCTCACTGAAAGGGGTCTCGACTAAGTACATCATCTTATCGAAGGCTGTCTACTCGAACACCTGTGGTAGACCTAGAAGACGCAGAATACGCAGACCTAGAATACGTAATCCTGTTCGGCGAAAAAGCTGACAAGATGATGCAGAGTCTTCTGAACACAGCGTTTGATAACTTGAGAATATTTAGGATGCATTTTTCACCATCCAAATGCAAATTGTTGCTCCAAGACTGGTCTTCAACTGTGCCACGGCTTACAACAGAGAGTGCAGTGGCTCAGTGGAATGAACACTTTGCTTTCCTGGAAAGTTGAACCAGCCCTGGTAGCTCAGTGGACGACAAAATCATTGCACGGATACAAAAGTCTTGGTAAGCTTTCGCCGGTTTATACCATCTGTGGCACCGTCGCGATATCTGATTGTGTATTAAGAGTTGACTGTACTGTGCTGCAGTCCACTCTGTTCTAATGCATAGCTTCGAAACATTGTCATTAAGGGTAGAAGACATGAAAAGGCTTCAGGTATTCGACCAATGGTGCCTTCGTAATGTAGGCCGTGTTTCATCGTGTCACCACGTGAGTAAATCAGAAGTCAGGATATGCCGCTAATTTTTGATACTCTTTGTGATCTTCTTTGTGTTGGTAGTTTAAATTTAAAATAGCATCTAAATAACTGGTGTACTCAATACTTTTACTCTCCGAATAAAATAAATATCTAGAGTTCAAACTTTGCCTCCTCTCTATTGTCAGTTAATTGAATACCTGATATCTTTTAACTGTTTAGCTAGATTTCACGTTGAGAACTTTCAAAGTGTAACAGGTTCTCAAGCACTAGAATATTAGCTTAAAACATGCACCACTTTCTTGCGTTTCTAACCATATCGAAGTTAGTATGTCAACATTTGTATGATAGTCAAAATACATTCATGCACTGATGTAGTGTTGCTTTCCTCTTTTAAAGAAATTTATGGTTATGGGAACCTTCGTCTTCTAGTGAATCCACAGTAAGTACTATGTAATAATGCTCTTTAATTCATATTTTTTACGCAACATGTCATTTCATATCTCTGAAATAAAATTAGTCCTAATAACGTTGACCGCGTGTTCATTTGTTTGGCTGACTGACTGCGTTACTGTTGTAGGAAAACTAATGTTACTTAGAGACGTTCATTTTTCAGTGCATACTTTTCTTACGTTTTTATTCACCAGTTTATCATTCAGTGGGAGAGATATTTATTATAAATTAAGAGGTGAACTGTCTACAATTACTTGATCGTTTAGTAAAACATATAATCATTGCCAATTGTAATCAAATACCACTCTATAATAAATAAATCCTGAACATTTTTGTGAAGTTTTACTGCTTTTACTGTCTAATAAGACACAAAAACGCTTGCCGATGAAACTCGTAGCTCAAAAAGTAGATCACAGTGACCATCTTTTTTCTGAGATACCGTCATCCCCACGAACACTATTATTTTGATAAATGTCAGTCGGTCGTGACAACTTATTTTGGGTGTACATTCAATGTTTATGCCGATTCCATACTAGTAGACGAAAGAATTGTGTGTTTAAAAAGAAATGCATTTCACATTGATTGGTCGAGTGGAGAGATCCAGTAAATTCTGATGACATTTTCCGTATTGCAACAAGTTGAAAAATGTCTACATACATAGGCAAATTGGAACTGGCCTAATTTATTCAACACTACTTTGGGCATTTATAGTTATTCCGATCATAACTTCAATCTTTAAAGGTATTATGAGTGTATTGCCTTTAAGTACTTTAAAATTAATGTAGGAAGTCTGTTGTTTCCATTGATTTCTCAACTATAACTGCTTAATAGCAACCTTGAGTAGGAATACCTGACAGTTTCAATATTATTATAGTTGATTAGGCAATTTAACTGAGGTGCCAACCTAACCACGTATCATTCATGTTACCTGTTGTTCGTCAAACCACTTTTTGACAAAAAATAGTAAAGAAGTTAGTATTTTTACTCATAGCAAAATAAAAGGTGTTGCCAAGCAAGAAACTCAGAAGTATCTTATCTAATGGATATTTGCTTAAATGATAATGATACTTTGACCATATCATTAGGTAGAATTTACATAACCAATGAGTACATTATGAAGGTAAAGTTAGTGCTTTTATTTTATTTGTAGTTACCCTTATCGGAAAGATATTCTGCTTTTCATCCGGCGGTGGATATTCTTCGTAAGTTAAGGTAAGTTCTAGTTGACTGTATTTTTCAAGGTATTAACTCGTCTTTCATCATGAAACAGTAAACTAGTACCACTCAATCAGTCAAAATCAACATAAGTCCAGGCATTACCGCGTAACGCTCTAAGTTGCCACACCTCATATCAGCACCTAAAGTAACAAAGACAACAAAATGAAAGATGAAGAGAGAAGGAAAAATCCGTCAAAGGAAGTGGGAAGTAGTAAAAGGGAGAAAGAAGGAATGAGAAAATGGTGAGATGAAGATAATGTGTGTATGCATCTGTGCCGCTGACATCGTTTCTCAGCCATATCACCTACAGTCTCCAACCACTGGTTCCTTTTGTCTCACGGATTCCAACTGGCTAGTTTACATCGTCCTGCGTGGATCGAATGAACAGTGGAGGACTTCATGCATTGATGGCATGTTTTTGTCCGATCGCTTCGAGCCTTTTTCAGCCTGAACGTACCTACTTCGGTCAAGATTGTGCGACGAAGTAGACGGTGGCCAGACACACGTGACACATGTCCTAGTCATCTCAGTCGATAAAGATTCACAACCACATCAAGTGACTTACCTCTCTTTCCTGAAACTCTACTCCTGACTTCTGATTTACTCACGTGGTGACACGACGAAACACGGCCTACATTACGAAGGCACCATTGGTCGAATACCTGAAGCCTTTTCATGTCTTCTACCCTTAATGACAATGTTTCGAAGCTATGCATTAGAACAGAGTGGACTGCAGCACAGTACAGTCAGCTGTGTTTTGCTGTATAACTTGCTAGTACCAGTAATCTTATTTGACGAATCTGTATTTTTAGTGGTAGCTTCTACTGGTGTAAGCTAAGAATGCGAAGAATAGCAATGTTTGCACTAGTAGGTTTGTGTACACCGCTGCGTGCAACAATCTGAGTGCTTACTAAAGTAATTTCGGGCCTCAACGAGAATAATCTATGCGTTTCAGGAAACAGAACCCCTTCAAAATCATTCTCCTTATGCACAAGCATTCTCCTTCAGCATGATATCTTCTACTGGATACTGACAATGAATGTCTTGGTTCTCTACGGGAGTATGTACACATAGGTTAGATATCTGATCAGCAAAGAGGGACATGTATGCGACCCATTGGAACTTGTCGATCATAGATCAGGTGTTGGTGATTGTCTTATGAATGTCTATACTTCCTACTATATTCACTCACCACCTAATTTTAGAATAACTATCACGCATTTTCTTCGGGCATTGGATATTCCCTTCAAATCTGAATCTGTAGTGGAAATGATCAAATAACTGATACCCTGTTTATGTATTCACAACTTATAGGCCACTTCAGAATAGTTGTTTAAACTACAATAGTGTTCTAGGTCTTACATGTTTAACATAACAGTGTTAAAAGTTATCATTCCCAACGTGGAGTAAAGTAAATTTATCAAGTTTTGCTACCTACATTCAAAATCAGCTTTTAATTACCTTGAAGTTTTGTTTAGCAGTGTAACCCTCTTTCAACTGAACAATTTGATTGGTTATCGATGATATTCGGTTCCATTTACTAGACATCTCAGTTTGATCAGCATCATTCCTTACCTTAAACCTTCTTTGGTAATCTTTATCTCACTTTAATGCCTAGGGAGGTGAGAAAATGTATTATTCCTCATTATCCTTATATTTTCTAAATCTGGTATTTTCTCACTTTATTTACCCCATTCTAGTTTAGCCCTTCATATACAATCCAGGTTATTCGAAATGTATTGCAGAAATACATCACATTTCTCTGGTAGCCGCCTCCGTCTTCTTATAATATTAGGCAAATTCATCAAAGTGACTAATTGTTTCAACAACATTCCATCGAAAATGCTGAATTCTGTAACGAATTAGGTTTCTTATTCTCTCATTCAATGAATGAAGTGACAGAAATCTATAGAGCACTTTAAAAGATATTTCAGGGGGAACTCAATGTTTTTACTTTACCAGATAGACAGCTCAGCCGTTCACTACTGAAAGGAATTATCTGTGATAGAGTTGGATATCGTTTTATCTTCTCTATTCACTAACCAAGATGTGAACTGTTTATGAATTATTTTAGCTGGTAAGGCCAATATGTTCATCTTCATCATAGGTGAACTTGTTAATGCTTCAACTCATTGTTCATAGCTGTTGGGATGGGAAGAAGATTCCAAGGCTTACAGTACAAAATGTTGCGCTTTGGGGAGTGTCCCTTGTAGTTATATCTCTGAATTCAAGATTCACTGATACAACTTCACTTAAACTTAAGTCACACTCTTATTTGACCGTCCTTTCTTTTATATTCTGGTTTATAGATCTAGGTAGGTTACCATTTTCGAACAGTTTCTTGATGAGTTTTCAATTCGTGCCTAAGAACGAGTCATTAATATTTATCCTTCTGAAATCTGACATGTTATATCTCCTCCACTACTTTGTTTCTGACTATCCGTAGAATTTCTTATCTGTTGCTTTTATCTATACCTTCATATTATTTCTTGATTTATTATATTTGTGTAGTAGATCTGTTAGTACTCATGGTGTGTAAACTTTGTGCTTGAGTTAATCCCGCATATATATATATATATATATATATATATATATATATATATATATATATATATATATATAACCTATTTTATAAATATTTGCCATAATCATATGACATATTAGTTTCATTTGATTAACTTGTTGTTGTGTTATCAGTCTATTTATATTAATGGTAAATGCACTCTGTTGATCGCTGATCACATGTTGTTAACCTGCGATCCAGCTGACATCAGAGTGCACACATGTTTGAAACATTTAATGAAATTGTTATTGGATAACAAAATCACTAAGACAGGAGGCTCTATTCTCTCGACTGTACACTTGATATCTTTCTTTATGTTTTCATTTCTACTAATTGGCATTATATATATACAACGTAACCAAGATCATGCACTTAAGCTACAAATATTCACGACTATTTCACAGTACTTACTGTTTGAGCGTTCGAGCCCTGGTATTTCTGTTTACAGCTTGGTAATATCGCCTCTGCATTTAATTGCAATCCTGAAACAAACTGGCTGAATAGAGTTCTAATATCTTCACTTTTGATTGAAGCACAGTCTGTGTGTATATTATGTAAATAATACTCAAGTTGAATGTTTGGTAGTGACATTTTCGTATACTAAAACTGACGAGCTTTTTCAATTTGGTCGAGTGCATTTTTTTCAACTTCTTTTTCCAACGGTTTCCGTTTTTGTTGTGTTCTTTTCAATAGTCAAAAAATAACTCCAACCGAAAAGCTTCTGATCATTTACCAAACATTCGCTACGGTGGATCATGTGAGTCACATTTTATTGATTGAGTTTATGGTGAACTAGAGGTATAAGCATCAATCATATAAGTAATCATCAGTTGACATGTTACATATACTTAGGAAAGCAACTAATGAAATGCGGTTTCGTAATTACTTCAGGCTACCGGGTATTGTGTGAGACTTTCTTTTGTACCACATAGCGATTCAAACTTCACTAAATGTGAAACACTGATTCAGTAGTTGGCTAGTGATTTTATGACCAGTCGCAATCATTTTAATATAACACTATAGCAACTCGTAAATGCGTTAGTGAATAGTTGAAGCAGACATAATCAGAGTAGAACCTCGCACACAAGTGCATCGACTCAACTTGCCACACTTCACAGTAGCACACAAAGAATAGGTGGATAGAATAAGAGTGATATCAAAGTAGACAAAGGTCAGTGCGAATATTCAATTCAAGCTTTAGGAGATGTCATGGAGTTAATACATCTGCGCCACTGTGACCGATTTCCAGCTATATCATCACGAGTCCTCAACCAATGATTCATATCCTTTCGGAGCAACCAGATAGTCTACCTCTCTGCACATGGCTCACACCAATGGTAAGAGACTTGATCGACTAGTAACAAGTCTTTGTTTGGCCACCCTGAACCCTCTTCCAACTTAATCCAGCTTCCCCTATCATCGCACGTCGATGTAGGTGGTAGCTTGGCATACCCAGTACATGTGTATGCCACTTGACTCGACGAATGCTCACTACCTCATCGACTGTCTTGTTTATTACCCTTCGCCTGACTTCAACATTACTCACACGGTGATTCCACCAAACGTGTACAGTATTACAAAGACACATATGGTAAAAACTCTGTAAGCACTCCATGTCTTCTGCTTTTGACGATCACGTCTCACAGGCGTACAACAGGATAGAACGTACTGTAGCGCAGTATACTCGTCCTTTGATAGGTAATCGGATATATCTGCAGTTGGCGCCATAGGTGACATAAGTTGCTAAATGCCAAACGAGTCTTATGTTTCTGAGCTGAGATTTCGCCAACCACTGGACGATTTGGGCTGATGTTACTCCCCGAATAAGTGGAGTGGTTGACCACCACCACCACTTTACTCCCTATCATTAAAGTGAGAGTGCCTTCGGTGGACCAGTCCTGGAGCATCGCCTAAGTCTTGTCAGGTGCAGTGTGACACCAGCCAAACATAATCACATTTCTGTTCAACGCGTTCACAAGACCCTACATTTTACCAACATCACCCTGTAGGACAACATCGTCTGCATTCTCTAAGTCGATCAGATGACCACCAGGGTGTAGGTTAATTCCTGTGAAGTCAGAGGTACCTAAGATTATGTCGATTAGTACGTCGATGATGAAGTTAAATAAGAACGATGACAGTGGGTATCCCTGGTGGACACCACTACTTGTCGTCAATTCACTTAACAACTCCCCATAAGCTCTGACACGGCTGCGTGAGATGCAGTAGAGAGCTTTGATTAGCGTTGCATAGTTGCTAGTGGGTGATAAGAGAAGAATGTGGTACTCCAGAAAGAGCGGCAGTCCACCACCCATCCTCTTCAACGATGGCTTAACCAATGTGATCTATCTGTCTATTGTTGGTTTGATCTCTTTAGACGCCATGTAGGACAGTGCCTCTCCTTATGTTTGAAGTTAGTGCTAGTCAGAAATAAATGATTTTCAGACCAAGTTTGCAACAAACGATCACCGTTGTCGGTTCGTTGGTATGGGATCCCGTAAATACTTGCCAGAGGCTTTTTCGGTTCACTCAGCTTCCCTACTTGAGAGTTAGAGTCACCTGCCATTATGATTACATCTGAACGTTTTGCTTTCTGTAGCAAAGTTGACAGCCTTCCACAGGATTCATCCTTTGCATCATCCAAGCTACGGTCGGTGGGTGTGTGGGCGGAGGTTGTGAATGGACATCGGTTGGTCTCACGATCTTTACAGATCCACTGAGTTGAACAGCACATAGACGGCTATTGACTGATATGCAGTCGAGAAGAGTACTTCCTACTCTACAACTCAATGCTATGCCTACTCCAGCAAGTTCACGAGAACTAGTCATTGGGTCTCCGAACACTCATGAGGTGAATTTCAGATTCACTATGACCATGTGACATCAATTTAGTAACCATACTTGGGTCCTGTATGTGTGTCTCAGAGACATATCACACATCCATGGCTCGAGATTCCTGAGTTTTGGCGAGTGATGCTTGGTGTTCGATTTGGTGTGTAGTTCGGACATTAAAAGCCCCTTAATCAAATCGATGATGTGGTTTTAGGAAACTAGCAGTGGGGTTTCGTTGGCTTTGATTGTTAGCAGTGGTCGCAGATTGAGGGAGTTGTAAGAGGCTTTATATTTGTATCAGGAGGTGAAAGCAATGGAGGAGACAGTATTGTGGAGGATATGTAATGTTTGATTGTCTTGTGTACTACAGGAAGCGTGTGGGTGGTCGACATTTTCAAGCTGCCCACACCGTAGAAGGCTAGTTCTTCTTAAGGTACCTGAAAGTGAAGAAGATTCATGTGACTATAGAGTTCATAGGACATCTGCTTGAGTCCTGTCAAACATGGCCTTTTGCGGGATGTTGTTTTGAAGTTTGCTTTGACCCCAAGAAAAATCCATACCACCGGCACCGGAAAGCCGTGAGGTCAAGGTGGAGTGTGCTGTCTTCGGGGTCGATCTTTCCCAACCCCCCTTCTTCTGTTGAGAAGACAGTATCAGCGTGGCACTACTGGTCATTCAAGGGAAACACCTTATTGCCCATCCAGCAAACAATACGACTTCGCCCTCAGACCCCCATCACAGTGTAGTGTTTACACTGCATTAGTAATTGCTTTTCGTCTTACCACTACCCAACAGATCTTCCCAGCGTGGTAGGACTTTGAGGAGACAAGCGTTTCACCGGTATAGCTCGCTAGGTTATTGTCATATGCAAACCCGACCACCACATCAATATGGAGTCTATCAGCTGGGAAATACTAAAGCAGGCCAAGCAGTTACCGCAACAGGACAATGAGATCCAGAAGCAACCCGAATGCAGACAGAAGTTACAATTACCATGAGTGGTGAAGGATGAACAGATGGAGGACAGCAGAGGTAGTTGGCGGTAGATGGACATTTAGAATGCTGAAGGAGACTGGGTAAAGAAGTCAATAGTTAGTTAGACGTTGTACAGGAGGATGGGTCTGTGATTAACTCGCTGGGGAAACATATGGAACATCTCAACTGGACTCCAGCCAACTTTCTAAAAAAGTTGATTCTGTTCATGAGTAATTTTATTATGTAAGGTGGTTTGATTGTTGACAGCTTTTTTTTCGCAGGATGTTGAATTATCTTCACTTTCCTAATGTGGATTACTTCCTCTTTCTCATTTGGAACAGACAATGTACCACTGTTATATGGAACTGTTGGCTGACGCTTCTCAGATCTGTGATTGTGGTCGCGAAAGCGGAGGAATGATAAATTTTAGTTTATATTTTATATGTATTTTCGAAATTCCGATATCCGTTTACATCATTTCACGTTGATATAAAGATGGAAACTTTGAAACTGTATTAGGTGACACAGATTTCACTATTCGGTAGCGCTTAATTATTTTCAAGCTGATTCGTATTCACTAAAAATGTTCTAGTTGATTAGTGTGTAGTGAAAACTAGCCTCTCCGAGCTGAGGATATGCGACGACTCTTTTGGTTCGATCACCGTAGGATTATTCCTATTCAGTGGCAACATCATGTTATTAACTCTGTGGTACGACAGCGTGTGTTTGGGAATGATGGAAATAGTCATTCAATAAGTCATCTGGAAACACCTGCTTCGGGGGCTTGGATATGTGATATGTATGTCGTCTTAACTGCTTTCATACCGTTCATTGTTTGCTAGCCCTTTGACTAGATGTAAGAAGCGGAGGGGTGGTCAGTGTACGACATGCCGCCGTATGATGAAGAATAACTGTATCTGCTTAGCATTTGTTAGGTCATCACGTCTTCCAGGTTGGGACCCGAGAGATCATGCAATTCAATGACTTGAGACGTTATCACATATGACTCAGAATCGAAACTAGTGACAGTTATGCTTTAGCTTCCTTCTATCTTTTGGTGCTGAAGAGTAATGAATGTTTTGTTTTGAATGTATCTTATTAGACTACCTTTCTAATCATTCTATTTTTATTCTGTTTTTCTTTCTATCTATCCACTTTCTTTCGCCTGTCTTCATAGTGTTTTTATATTGTTTTGTGTGGCGCGTTTATTGGTGCCCTTGGTCACCATGTTTATGTTCTAATGATAGTAATTATAAGTGAGAAAATAGGTCTTTTCCGATATCGACTAATTTCTGGTCATTCTCCATTGCAATGTGTACAAATAAGTCTTTTTTATCAGCTATCTCTGAGTTTTGACGACTCTCCAAGTTGTATGATTGACATCTTCGACTGTTGTAATGATCAGTTGCGTAAATGACGCCGTATTCATTCATGTAGTCATAAAGCTTTTTCTTTTTTGTTTCCCATTTATGTACAAAATACTCACATGTCAAATCACAGATAGTCAGTAAAAGTGAGCTTTCGCGTCATCCTACTCAAGAAACATCAGATGAGAGTCACAGCTGTAGAAATCTTTCGATTTGTTCAGTGGATACTCTGTTACATTTACCTGGGCTTGATCAGCTACTACCTATCATACAATTTGTTGTTATTCGCGCTGGTATAATGTATTTAGGTGCTGAGTTGGCGTATATTGAACAATTGGCTCCAGAACGCCTATCACTCACTGGTTTATTGCCATATCTAATGACTACAATGCAAGCGTGCTATGATCAAATCCTACGTGAAGGTTCACAGTTTACAATCCAGTTCTGACAGCATATTTTATTGTGTCACTTATGCGTTATTTCTGAACAGTTTTTTTCTAACATGCACACCTTCCTCAGATCGCTCACTACCTTTCGTATATGCATACAAAATAATCAAGATTATTTCTTTATTACTAATTTTTAATTTTATTCGAGATGATTTACACTACTACTTCTTTGTTTTTACCTTCTTAACAATCATGCTATATTTTTCTATCCACTGATTCCTTTTGACTATTCACTTGAAAATTCACCTGCAGTGGTTCTATGTTTGCTCAATACCTCCTGCTTGTGTACTTTTCGTGTGATTACCAGCTCTCATTTATTTTGTTTTTATAATATGTTGTTATTACGTGAAAATGATAAAATGGTTCTTCTTAAAAATAGTTGTACTTTAAATGCGTATGTACCTACTATTACTACTACTTTATACCATTGGACGAATGAACCAATTCCTGATTTACTTTGATTCTTTACGTCAGTTTTCTTTGCTATATATGTTAGCTGTTTTTCTAATAATTTATCAATAACCTACTACTTATTTATTCAGAAAAAAGAGTATAGTTTGTACTTTGTTATTTATACAGTGTGAATATATGTAGTATCAAGACTGGTGACCGTTCTTTTGTTTTATGAAGATAATTTAATTACAATAGTGAAATGTAATGTAGCTTAACTCGGTACACATTGATATCACTAGAGTGTGAGGCATACTTGTTGTATGAGACCTTGTCATGCTACTTAATTGCGGGAGTGACTTTAAAGGCCACCCTAGCAACTGTTAAAAAAAACCGGTTATGACTGTGTATTTTATAAAAATCTAAGCTCCTGGCAGAAATGCTGAAACCTGATTGGCTACTCCAACAGTTGATATGGTGGCTTTTAAAGTCACCCTAATTACCCAATTTCAAAGTGGAACAGGCTGTACACTTGAGGGCCACCCAAGCATCAACTGAAATAACCAATTAAATTTTACTACTAAAAATCTCCTAAATGGAGACTTAATTGGTTATTTTGATCGTTGCTAGGGTGACCTTTTAAGTCTCCCGTTATCAATGAGTGTAACCAAGTGAAATTGGTTCGAAGTCTGAAGTTGTTGGTTTGAAAAGAATTGGACATAGGGCAAATGACCAACCAAGGTTTCTTTTTTCAAATTAATGAGCAGTAAGAAAAGAATTTTTCAATAAGACTTCACTATTTAGTGCTAACAGATGAGGTACAAAGCAGTCAGAGTACAACCTCACACAAAAGTTCATTGGTTCAAGTTTCTATACTCTACGACAGCATGCAAAAGACAATTGGATGGAAAAAGAGTGGTATCAAAGTAGATAAATATGTCATAGGAAGGGGCGGGATGCCAAGAGAATATTAAAAATGAAACTCTTGAGGATGTTCAAGCTTAAGAAAACATCAAACAGTGGTCGGTTTTCAGCCACGTCAACGAGGGTTTCCAACCCTTGATCCTTTCTATCTCGAGAACCCCAACCAGGCACTGAATTTCTTTACACGACCCAGACCAGAAGTCAAAGATTTCATCACCTGATACTGTATCTTGGTCTGGCCACTCTGAACCTAGTCCAACTTCTAGCATTGCACGTTGAAGTAGGCGGTAGCTCAGCATCCAAAACACATGCCCAAGCCACCTGAGTCAGTGAGAATTCACTACGTCAATCACTGATTTGCCTTTCTTCGTCTAACCTCAACATCGCTCACAGGATAATTTTTACCATACATGAGCAATGGTGAGAAGATGATTGTGCTCTCTTCATATCTTATAATTTTAGGGTTGATGTCTTACAGTCGCATAGTTGGACAGAATGGACTGCAGTCGAGTATGGTCTTTCTTTGGCGTGTAGTGTGATATCCGAATGGCACCAGAGATGATGTAATTAGGGAAATTATGAAGAGGCTTTTCGTATCTGACGTTAGATTTCTTCAGCAACCAATCGTTTTGGCTAATGCAACGGGTAGATGGAGAAAAAAAATGCACTAAGCAATCATGTCCAAATGTATACAGTAGGCAATGAGCCATACCTATTGTGTGACGGCTAGTGATACTATCTAGCAGTATACCGGAATTCATATTATTAAAGCCTAATTTATACCTACACTAGAAAACCGATGTAATCAGTATATGTCCGACAAGAATTATGATCACATGTAAACTCAAGTTTATTGTTCATACACTTGTCGCATCTAACAGTTATCATTAGGATATTATACATTGCATTACTTCACAACGTTACCAGTCACAAACTTGTTCTTTATTCATTAGTAGATATAAACACAAAAATAGTTGTATTCTTAACTTTGTTATCAGTTACATGTGCACTGGTTTACTCGTTTTCTTAATGTCTCTAATTTTTTGCTTTACTTTCTAGTCAAATGCTTACATTTATTAAACACTGAGATGACCTTACTTCTTTTTCGAAAAATGAGCTACAGGTAGGTTGTTTTCAGTTTTGTTTTTGTTACTTTTCTTTGCTATTGTTGATGATGTAAGGGAAAATATCTCCTAGACTAGTAGTTGGTCAAGTTTCATCGAATTAATCGGTTTTAATCATCACTTTTCCTACCCGTTCCAGCGATATTTTCTTTGAATAAAATGAGCTTTGGTAAAAATAAATGCAACCCAATACTGTATGCGTGTTAAAGCACCAGATTTATTGTGTCAGGGTTTATAATACTATCCAGTCACCTAGGCCGAAGTAAGAGAGCGGGACTTGAATCCAGGATGGATTGCTTGAAAGTCGAATGCTTAAACCGATCAGGCAAAGCTCCAAGGAGCTTCAGTAAAATGATCTGAATAATCGTAAATGCTATCACTAACTGTTGGTCTTAGTTTTTCGAGCGATAGTAAGTTCAAGACATCAGATACTGAAAATAAGCGAAATCAGTGGTTAAGAGAAATCAAATGGTGCAGATTGAAAGAAAATAATGATGTAGATTCATCTTTTTTTCCCCGTGATCTTGTCTAAATCTGAATGGTGTTAAGCAACTTTTATTGTTGCGTATATTTTCTAAGGGTATTCGTTTCTCATATTTTCCAATAGTGTAACGGTTTGAACCAGTAAACTATTGTGTCGTCAACACCGTCCATCCAGTTAAATATACAAATCTAAGTAAGATGAAGTGGAAATTTCTGAGGAGTTTAATTAAACATTGTTATCATAACCGAATAATAAATTTAAGGGTAATGATGGCTGAATTATCAGTGTTTCAACTCTACAACTACTGATCATGAATATCGTAGAACTTTATTCTGTAAATCTTCACTTGGTTAGTAGGCAGTACTTATTTAAATGTGTTTACTTTTAAAAAATGAAGACTATTTTTAATCAACAAAGATCTTTTTCATTTTCTTGTCGATAAATTAACATTATAATATATAGCATATGAAAATTTCTTGGGATATCATTACTTCTATGGGCGTACAAATACCGCCAATTCAAGGTGTACATTTAGTCAGTCATTGGTTTTCTGAATGGAATGGTTTAGAACGTGAATTATTCCTTTCCACATTGAGTTGTCTTGAAGAAATCAGTTGCTATTCACCTACTGAATCATCATCATCATCAACAACAAACGATGGGATTAATATGTTCAACAATCATGCTTGTGATAATGCTGATCACCAAATGACAGATACATTTTTAGCACATTTAATGGATTCTAATTTACGAATCAATTCTCAATTGACTGTTGAAAAACCAAATTCATGTGACATATTTCAATGTCAAATACGCCTATTTCGTAATTGGTATCCGCAATGGCCAATGGAACAACGTGTACAACTGGCTGGTCGTTTAAAAGATATACAATTAAGATCAATTAATGTGTGAAAGTCATTAATATTTTCTGATAGATGAATTTCGTTGTAACGAAACGGTTTTATTTACTTGTTCGTATCTTATTCAGGTGTAAAATTCTGTGGACAACTAATCGATCTGCCTCGTTTCCTATCATTATACTTATTGTTTCAATTATTCAATGATTGTATGTACCTTTACAAAATGTTTCTTATTTCGAGTGTTGTATTTTATCAGTCAGTCTTTAAAATTTACATCATAAATGTAGCTGTACTCGACTTTTATATGAAGATAGTTTCATCCGAACCCAGCATGCATACCTACATTGTCTATGGTTAAGCTTAAATAGGAAAACTGATGGAAAGTAGTAGGTAGCATTAAACACCTGTGCTATACTGAGAATTTTGGCATACTCGATCTTCAACTATATATGGCTCAAAACCTTCACAGCTGAAGCTGCATGAAGTATTTTTATTTTTATGCTTATCATTGAGCCACTGCGTCAAAAATTAGGTCCATATTCCATAATGGTGAGTAATTATGAATAAAACGTGAATATCTCCCTATCTATTATTTTATTTATTAGTCGTAACCTACCTTCCTTTTTCGGATTTAACACGTTGTTTCTAAAATCATATCATCTACAGTTTTTTTCAAATTCCGCACACTTTAACCATCCCAACAACCTCAGGTAGTAAAACAATATCTCTTGTCTCCTAAAACTACGCTGTCAGTTTTTTGTTGGGGTTTTCAGCTGCCCAACCCTATGTTAAAGTGGACAACAGTTCTTACTAGCGAAAGCCTTCGAATTGGGAGCCATGGTCTTGTGTTGTATTTACGAGACACATATACAAAATATGTCGTAATTTACTTAAACACATCTGACCAATACAGTCAGTTCAGAAAATTTATCTTAAGGTTGCTTTAAATCAGTTCGAAGTGTTAGTTGTTTATGGTGGTTCAAGTTCGTCTTCGCATACCTGTAGACTGGATGATGTAGGGAATGGGTTTACAAATCAGTCAATATTAGCACAGGAATTATCATTACTGTCTAGCGATGCAAGCTGCCGTAACTCACATCGAGAAAGAATCCACTGAGATGAAGGATATAGAAATAAGAAAGTTATCAAGAGTAATAGGAAGAACTAAAACAACTGCGAAATTAAGTATTTTTTGTTTAACTGTTTTTGGTTAGTTAGAAGGAATATTTAATTAGGCCTAGTAACAAAGATCAAGCTGATTGAAGATTAAAACGCACAATTGTGATGCGAGGTAAAATTAGTCTCTAAAGCGCATAGAAACCAACATAATTAGCTGGCTAGCATTTAAAGTCTCATAATATGTAAAAATAATTTTCAATATAAAGCATGATAAAGGGTAGCACAGTTGTGAATTTTAATTTTTATTCAACTTGGTCTTTGTTACTTAGCTTAGAGAAATTATATATGACGAATAAGAAAAAGATAATGTGTAGATACATCTGCATCACTGTGATCGATTTTACACCATGCCAACACGTTCAACCACTTTACACTCCCTAATTTTTGACGAGGCATGATCACACAGCAATCCTTGAGGAACAATTTGCATTTCAGAGGTGATCAACGGTATCCCAAACATTCTCAAATCACCCGTCAAAATTTCCAGAAGACCCTGAGTCTTGTTATTGTTTTAACCTAGCACGACTATGTCATTTGTGTATTCTAAGTCTATTAAGGAGTCTCGTGTGACAAAGTAGATCCTTGGATATTCAGAAGTGGAGAGAAAAACCTCAATTAGCGCGTCTATGAAAAAATCGGAGAGTAGGCATTCTTGATAGACACCAACCGTTGTAAAAACCTCACTATAGGCTATAACAGACGCTTGAATTACAGTGTGTTCAACAGGGTGATTCACATACCCGGCATCATTCTGAGTGAGACACTGCCTTACGACTCCCCGATCAATGGAGTCAATTGCTGCCTTCAGGTCAGGAAACACAGCCATTGTCAGGTACCATTGTGTCTGTATTCCAGAACCCAGCAGAGAGTTAACGTCTGGTCGATGCGCACACGGCTAGTTGTGAAATTTCACTGATTTACTCTTCTCAAGCTCCATTTAGACGTCCAGCAATTATAGGGGATACCATCCCAGACTGATTCTCCTGTGGTTGTCACAGTAGGATTGCCGCACTTTCTTGAAAGTTGAGACAATCAGTGAATGGAAACGGTCAGATGGAATCGTATGTGATTCCTTGATGCTAGCGAACAATTCAGTCAGTAATCCTCGATCAGTCTCCTTAAATGCTTCTGGTAATTCCGCAACGTACCCAGTTTCCCTTGGTTTACGTTACTTTTGGCCCTCTCAACTTCGACAAGAGTTTGATGGCCTGCCTCCACATTCCATTAAGGATCCGACTGGATAGAAAGTTGGCTGGAGTCCAGTTGAGATGTTCCATATGTTTCCCCAGCGAGTTAATCACAGACCCATCCTCCTGTACAACGTCTAACTAACTATTGACTTCTTTACCCCAGTCTCCTTCAGCATTCTAAATGTCCATCTACCGCCAACTACCTCTGCTGTCCTCCATCTGTTCATCCTTCACCACTCATGGTAATTGTAACTTCTGTCTGCATTCGGGTTGCTTCTGGATCTCATTGTCCTGTTGCGGTAACTGCTTGGCCTGCTTTAGTATTTCCCAGCTGATAGACTCCATATTGATGTGGTGGTCGGGTTTGCATATGACAATAACCTAGCGAGCTATACCGGTGAAACGCTTGTCTCCTCAAAGTCCTACCACGCTGGGAAGATCTGTTGGGTAGTGGTAAGACGAAAAGCAATTACTAATGCAGTGTAAACACTACACTGTGATGGGGGTCTGAGGGCGAAGTCGTATTGTTTGCTGGATGGGCAATAAGGTGTTTCCCTTGAATGACCAGTAGTGCCACGCTGATACTGTCTTCTCAACAGAAGAAGGGGGGTTGGGAAAGATCGACCCCGAAGACAGCACACTCCACCTTGACCTCACGGCTTTCCGGTGCCGGTGGTATGGATTTTTCTTGGGGTCAAAGCAAACTTCAAAACAACATCCCGCAAAAGGCCATGTTTGACAGGACTCAAGCAGATGTCCTATGAACTCTATAGTCACATGAATCTTCTTCACTTTCAGGTACCTTAAGAAGAACTAGCCTTCTACGGTGTGGGCAGCTTGAAAATGTCGACCACCCACACGCTTCCTGTAGTACACAAGACAATCAAACATTACATATCCTCCACAATACTGTCTCCTCCATTGCTTTCACCTCCTGATACAAATATAAAGCCTCTTACAACTCCCTCAATCTGCGACCACTGCTAACAATCAAAGCCAACGAAACCCCACTGCTAGTTTCCTAAAACCACATCATCGATTTGATTAAGGGGCTTTTAATGTCCGAACTACACACCAAATCGAACACCAAGCATCACTCGCCAAAACTCAGGAATCTCGAGCCATGGATGTGTGATATGTCTCTGAGACACACATACAGGACCCAAGTATGGTTACTAAATTGATGTCACATGGTCATAGTGAATCTGAAATTCACCTCATGAGTGTTCGGAGACCCAATGACTAGTTCTCGTGAACTTGCTGGAGTAGGCATAGCATTGAGTTGTAGAGTAGGAAGTACTCTTCTCGACTGCATATCAGTCAATAGCCGTCTATGTGCTGTTCAACTCAGTGGATCTGTAAAGATCGTGAGACCAACCGATGTCCATTCACAACCTCCGCCCACACACCCACCGACCGTAGCTTGGATGATGCAAAGGATGAATCCTGTGGAAGGCTGTCAACTTTGCTACAGAAAGCAAAACGTTCAGATGTAATCATAATGGCAGGTGACTCTAACTCTCAAGTAGGGAAGCTGAGTGAACCGAAAAAGCCTCTGGCAAGTATTTACGGGATCCCATACCAACGAACCGACAACGGTGATCGTTTGTTGCAAACTTGGTCTGAAAATCATTTATTTCTGACTAGCACTAACTTCAAACATAAGGAGAGGCACTGTCCTACATGGCGTCTAAAGAGATCAAACCAACAATAGACAGATAGATCACATTGGTTAAGCCATCGTTGAAGAGGATGGGTGGTGGACTGCCGCTCTTTCTGGAGTACCACATTCTTCTCTTATCACCCACTAGCAACTATGCAACGCTAATCAAAGCTCTCTACTGCATCTCACGCAGCCGTGTCAGAGCTTATGGGGAGTTGTTAAGTGAATTGACGACAAGTAGTGGTGTCCACCAGGGATACCCACTGTCATCGTTCTTATTTAACTTCATCATCGACGTACTAATCGACATAATCTTAGGTACCTCTGACTTCACAGGAATTAACCTACACCCTGGTGGTCATCTGATCGACTTAGAGAATGCAGACGATGTTGTCCTACAGGGTGATGTTGGTAAAATGTAGGGTCTTGTGAACGCGTTGAACAGAAATGTGATTATGTTTGGCTGGTGTCACACTGCACCTGACAAGACTTAGGCGATGCTCCAGGACTGGTCCACCGAAGGCACTCTCACTTTAATGATAGGGAGTAAAGTGGTGGTGGTGGTCAACCACTCCACTTATTCGGGGAGTAACATCAGCCCAAATCGTCCAGTGGTTGGCGAAATCTCAGCTCAGAAACATAAGACTCGTTTGGCATTTAGCAACTTATGTCACCTATGGCGCCAACTGCAGATATATCCGATTACCTATCAAAGGACGAGTATACTGCGCTACAGTACGTTCTATCCTGTTGTACGCCTGTGAGACGTGATCGTCAAAAGCAGAAGACATGGAGTGCTTACAGAGTTTTTACCATATGTGTCTTTGTAATACTGTACACGTTTGGTGGAATCACCGTGTGAGTAATGTTGAAGTCAGGCGAAGGGTAATAAACAAGACAGTCGATGAGGTAGTGAGCATTCGTCGAGTCAAGTGGCATACACATGTACTGGGTATGCCAAGCTACCACCTACATCGACGTGCGATGATAGGGGAAGCTGGATTAAGTTGGAAGAGGGTTCAGGGTGGCCAAACAAAGACTTGTTACTAGTCGATCAAGTCTCTTACCATTGGTGTGAGCCATGTGCAGAGAGGTAGACTATCTGGTTGCTCCGAAAGGATATGAATCATTGGTTGAGGACTCGTGATGATATAGCTGGAAATCGGTCACAGTGGCGCAGATGTATTAACTCCATGACATCTCCTAAAGCTTGAATTGAATATTCGCACTGACCTTTGTCTACTTTGATATCACTCTTATTCTATCCACCTATTCTTTGTGTGCTACTGTGAAGTGTGGCAAGTTGAGTCGATGCACTTGTGTGCAAAGATCTATTTTGATTTTTTTCAGTCAGGCTCAGGATTGTCGTCAGCAGTCTACGGTTGGAATGATCTTGTTGATCTGAGTTTTACATCGCCACTTAGGCGCTCACATACGCCTGATCACTTTTCGAATATGTACTCGAGATTGGGTGTCATTCTTCGATCGTCTCAATCGGAAGAATAGTAATAATGGATGTTGGGCTTGAGGATGAGACAACGAAGTATTTATTCAGGTGTGATTTGGCTAGGCATCTGTTTGAATACGACAGCAACTCCTATCCTCATGAAGATTTTTGTAATGCTCAGTTTAGGGTTGATCTATTTAGCAGTCCGCTGAGTGAACTTTGTACATTCATGCAACAGGCAATATACCACACCTATTTTATGAGGATTAGTGTTACTACCTGGCTGCCCAAAGCCCAATAGTTAGAACCAGGTTCGAATGCACGACCTATCGGCTGGTAGTCAAGTACCAAGACATTTGAACCGCAATGGTAAAGAAGTTTTAGTAACCGAAAATTAAAGGTTACCAAGGCTCAGTAGATCTCTGTAGCTTTATCGGAACTGGCTTTTGCGAACAGACTTATTCTTGTTAGCTGCTGTCACGATGATGAGTTAAAGCACCTTAAGTATCAAGTGAGTCTTTGGATTGACTGCAAGTATTGTTTAACGGTTAACTCATTAGCTCTATATTGATTTTTCCATATGACTGAATAGTCAGATATGATGCATGAGTATATTACAAAGGGATAAGACAACAATCAATAACCCGGACTTTTATTTGTTACATATACGTGTTGTTTTTTAAGAATTATCTACAAATTATGCTTAAATTTGAATTCATTGCATATTTGCTTCTTTAGACAGTTTTGTTCCACATTAACTAACATTTCTCATTAGGTTTTTGAAATTTATTCTTGAATGTTATTATATGGAATAAGTTACTATATTAAATTCCTAATGTGTTGCATTTGCATCTATGCACTCCTGCGTGTATATTTATAGGCATTCAAACATATTCAACTTCTCCATAGGTTACGATAGATGAAACATTTTTTGTCTATACATCCCTTGATAGTAACATAATGATTGCTAGAAAGGGATATTTACGGAACACGTATTAACCATATGTGTGGGACATGTTGATCGGGTTGCTCGTGTGTATGTGTATATATATATGTGTGTGTGTGTAGCTTTAGTAATTCAGAGCGCATAATAAGGCTACACCTCGTTGAACCCAGTGTTTTTGTTGTTGATCAGTCGGAACTTCGACTGAAAATACAAAATTAGTTGAATGACCAGTAGTAGACAGAGTACCTTTAAAAGAAGAACACAAGAATAACTAATCATATTGGTAATTTAACTCATCGAGTTCTAGTAGTGTTGGCACCCATGCTTCATTTTTCTGGAGCAAAACTATTAAATACGTGGACTATGATATTTATACTGATGCGAAAATGTTGACGGGAGGTTATATATATATATATATATATATATATATATATATATATATATATATATATATATATATATATATATATATATATATATATATATATATATATATATATATATAGTTACAAAGCGATTTAAAGATATTGCAATTTTTAACTGAGACTTCAAAGCTTTGTTTATTGTTCGCAGCATCACTTAGTGTCTCATGCATATTGCCCATCTAATGAAGACAATTTGCTATACGAACCAAACAGTTCAATCACATATTCATACTTAACGCTTAGAAACATATAAAGCTGATCAACTTCGTCGACTGAGAGATTTGATTGGCTTCTAGATTCGCATACAGTAGAATCCTAACTGGCATTGGAAATAAGTGATCAGTGTGTCTATATCTGTAGACATTTTAAAAGAAGTTTAAATTTCCTTTCTAGAGAATAAGGCTTCGTGGGGTGTTTCATCCTACTTTTTATCTCACCTGTTTTGCACACTTCTATGTCTAATACTCACCTTACACAAATCCTGAACATATTTGTTTCCTTGACTTGAAAAATAGGTGAATTGTCTTATATATCTACGTGCTGAGGTGTGAAACTTCGAAGAAGGAAGTAATTCACCTTGATAAATTAAACTAAAAGGATTCGATATCTGTCAGGAATACCCCTATGAAGCTTAATGATGGTCGAAATTGATTTAAAGTAGGAACATTTCTGCTTGTACTAGCCTACCGTTGAGTTACTTTGAGTAATATAAACTAGTAACTATATAAAGCATAGGTATGAGTCACTACTCGACGCCTTAATCCGTATTATTTTTATTATTTTTTCCCTTGGGTTCCTAGTGGAACGTAGGGCTTCAGTAGCACGCCTCCATTCCATTCTCTTCTCTGCAGTCTTTTGAACCTTGCTCCACGACTGCCCAGAAGCTTTCATTTCTTCCTCACACGATCTCCTCCATGTCACCCTCGCCTTAGACGCCCAACTCGTCGTTTCTCATGTGGGTTCCATTCGAGGACCTGGCCTAGCGCGCGATGTCCCGATCGGCCTTCTCAGTGTATGCCAAATCCATCTCCACTTTCTTCCGCATATTTATTGGGTTCTTGGTTGGTTCGTTTCCAGTCAGAGTTCCTTGTTGCTTATTCTTTCTGGTCATCTGATCTTCAGTGTCAGTATCGAGTGAGCTGTTGATGAATGTCTGCAGTTTGCTGGAAGTGCTTTTCGTGACGCGCCAAGTCTATGAACCATATAGTAGCACTGACCTGGCATTGGTGTTAAAATCCGGATGTTGTTCTTTGTGCTGAGTGGAGGTCAGTAGATCTCCACACTGATTTCAGATTAATGAAAGCCTTTCTTGCTTTTCCGATCCTGGTTTTGACATCCTCGTCTGTGCCGCCTGTAGTTGGAACGATGCTGCCTAGGTAGGTGAAAGACTTAATCCGTATAAAATGGGCTATTCTCGACTTATTTTAAAACAATATAAAATTTAAAATAAAATCAAGTAAAATACACCTAATTTCGTTGCAGTGTACACCATTATAATTCAATGGCAAAGGATTCTGGTCAAGTTTATGACTTCCATATTTGCTAATATCATAGACTTATAGTGAAAGGTTATTTGTTAATGAACAAACATTACCAGCACGAGTAAGAGTTTTGTAAACTGGACATTCGTAAATCCCCTGACTTGGAGGTTTACGATTAGCTGTTGGTATAAGCCAAATAACTGGCATATTGACAAACAGTTCTTTTGGTTTAGATTCACAAAGTATATGGCTTTTAGGATCCCATCCAGCACCTTCTAAAAATAGACCACGAATGTAGCTTCCATCTGTGGGTGATTCATTCAACTCTTGATAGCCTCCTTCATGACCTAGAAGAGAAAGGCAGAAACGTTTTCAACAGAAGCTTTGGTATATTTAGTGACTTTATTAAAAATTGGTATCTTAAGAAAGACAGCCCTGATTGAAATAAATGAGTTGGGCATTCGGTAGAAGATTTATGATGAAAATACATTCCCACAATTCTTTCCCTTCACAAATTTAGACAGAGGCAGAACGACACTTTTAGCAGAATACCATTGATCCATTTTAGTTTGCGGTTTCTAATCAAATGCTTAAATTTGTAACACTCCAGTGAAGTGGAAGTGCAAATTTCAGAAGTTTGCAACTTCGTGGAAGCCACTTCTTCAAAGAATAAAACGTGTACAAGTCATTTCTTTTTTAAGCAACGAATCAGACCATATTCTCTACAAATGCACTATGTCATTAATTACTTGATAAAAGGTTTTCCTGTACTTTTAATCATTTCAACCTGTTATCTTTAAGTCGATAAGCTAAAGCCTGGCAAAACCCGATTGAAAAAACTAGCCATAGTCTTACAATTAAGTTTCAACATTTTAGTTGAAAAAATTATAAAATTATACTTCAGTTTGGCTGTCATTTGTGACCTAAAATCTCCACTTGTTACCGCAAACGGGACCCAATAGTAATTTCTATCGTTAATTTTTTTCAGTTTAATTAAATTGCTTTTGACCTGTAAAGCTGGATGCTCCGTGAGAATCTTTCGACTGGAGTTGAAGTAAACACTTTCCCTAAACCCCAGTGGTAAGTAACCAGTCACCAGGTTTCATCTTCAAGGCATCCGTCGCAGCGAAAAAACCAATGAGAGAACTTCAGAATATGATGTTCATTGATGCTTTTTTGAATCTCCACGGCAGCATCAGCTTCTTTGAGATTTCGAATAACATTTGCTTATGACTGTTGACCAGCATAAACTAGTTTCAGAAGCTTTTCAATGATATTTTCTGAAAGTGAATCACTTATTGCCACTTGTATTTATCTTGTTACGACCATGTCTCACAGCTCTGAAGTGGAAAAAAGATTTCTGTGCAGTGAACTCAGCTCATTTTATGCATTCAGATACTTAATATACGACACAAGTGGGGTCGGGTTTCTAAACTATAAAGACGACTCATCAGTCACTGCCATCAAAGTTTATATGACTTTAAGCAAAAGAATAGACCAGTAACGAACTATACTACCAAATAACATGATTGGTAAGATGGTACGTATGCTGATCAGATTTTGTTCAGCCAGGTCAGAGTGATCTAAACACCGAACAGTCATTCCGCTTATTTGATGCTGGGCTGCTTAGCGGTGCAACTAGACATGTTCAGTTAAAAAACCAAAATTTTTGCATGGATTGATTCTGAATAGTTGACAAGAATGGAAGGCATAATGTAAGTTCAATGTTCAGCTTACAGATTATTCACAAATTCTATGATCCACATTGACAGATCAAAGTAAGCAATGTCTAGCTGTTCGTGTTTTTTTGTATCACAGATCATACTTTGTAACCTTTACTAAATACTTTCCAGTGGAAGCCCTTTTGAAACCGCAGCCATTCAGTATTAAAAACTACATTTCTGTCCATGTAAATTTCGTATACTTGCTTAGGTTCACTGTCGTTATTCATGTTCTAATTTGCTAGACCAATTAAGGTTTAACGGCTTAAGGGGAGTTAGTGAATGCATACTTCGTTCAAAAACAAGATATTCTGCTGAGAAAACTCTTCAACGGGTTTATTCTCAAGCTGTACATTCGGATAAGTATGATATTTAAGGGCTTCAATTCGTGAGGAAGGTTAAACTTAAATGTTGGGAGATTGAAATAACAACAAGGATAATTATAGTTATAATAATATTGTAAGTTGAGAACGTAAAGGTTGGATGATAAAAAAGGGTTTACGTAAGACTTTTAGAAAGTTCATAGGCTATAAATAGATTAAAAAGGGGTTAAAACGTGGTGGAGATGATAAACAAATAATGGATTAGAGGTTTATGGGGACTTATCTCAAGGTGGGTAGTCATGGTATACCATGCAATGACAGAAGTAAGAAACTGTGGAGCATTGGACTCCGACCCAGCGACTGAATGGTTGACGCGTCTTTTTTGAGACCTGAAGATCCTGGTTCCGGTCCATGGCATGGTCATGGGCACGTGCTTCTGGGGAGTCTCGTACTGCGATTAAATGGCTGTCTGATACTCCCAGGTTTCCAGTGGTTCTCCAACTGATATCAGTCCGTGATGAATACTACCTTGAAACAAGTTAAGTCCGCATAAAACTCTAATCCATTGTTTGTTTATCATCTCTACCATATTTTAACCCCTTTTTAATCTACATATAGCCTATGAAAGTCTTACGTAAACCCTTTTTTATCATCCAACCTTTACGTTCCCAACTTGCAATATTATTATAACTATAACTATCCTTGTTGTTATTTCAATCTCCTTCCTCACGAATTGAAGCCCTTAAATATCATACTTATCCGAATGTACAGCTTGAGAATAAATTCGTGGAAAAGAGTCCTTTTCACATCCTTTATTTGACGAATATCAATCTTAGTAAGACTTGTGACTGAGTACTAGTTATTGATGTACACACTAGTTGGTATCTTAGCTGTTCAGTTAGTCTATTGTAACAATCTTTGTGAGAAAGATACATGATCTGTCGTCCAAGCAAAATGGACATCTGTTTTTCCAAGCACAAATTTATCAAGATTCTATGATAATTTGAATATTAGGAAATTTATAAAGTCGAAGAGATTCTAATGTCATCACTTCTTAACAGCAGTCACAAGATGTCCCAATTTTTCCTCTGTTCATACTGTTGAGCCTTACTCAATGAACAGTTGAAAAAGCTGGCAACTTTGATCTAACCAGACGTAAAGCTTAATTATTTACTGGGAATAATAAGAATGATTATATTGACGATGTAAATTGTGTATACTTTCTATATAGATGTTCATAAATTTACAGACACAAATGTACACTCAATGAGCTTGATTGTGATTGCATTCGTCAAAAAAGAAATATTCTTATATTACTACTTACTTTAAAATCGAATGAGATGGTATCTACTGATATTGTCTTTTTTCTTGCATAGTTCTGTAATGTGCCAGTTAGAAAAGCTTGCGGAAAAAAGAATCCACTTATCCAGAATACACTGGGCACACCAATGTCAATCCATTCTCGTATAAATTTAACTCGTATTACTAAGTCTTCAATCCAACTAGCTAGTGGTTTCAAACTTGGATAGGCTTTATTTGCCCACATAATTGGTACACGATTGTCGAATAATGATCTAGCCATATCTTCTAAGTTGGCTGACATTACTACAAAACCTTTAAGTGCTTTCAACAGATCATTCAGTGTTCTTTCTATGGTTGATAGCAAATTATTGTATCTATGTACAAAAGAAAAAATTAAAACCAGATTGTAATAATTCAGTGAGAGGATATAACTCATTCATAAGAAAATTTTAAAAATATTTTTCATGGTACATTATGGTTAAAAATTTGTGCACTTTGTCTTTAAGCTTTAGATGGATAAGATATGATTCTGTAAGATTTTGCAGATAATTCTGTAAGAAAAGCCGAAAACAAAATAAGAATACGTTTAGAATTATTCAAACTCAGTAGCGACATACTATCCCCTTTTTTAAGTAGGACTGATTGGATATAGGGGTGTAAAACTTGGGCACTATGGTAGAATTTAATTCCATATTAGATTTCTTTATTTGATTTATAACACACAGTAATCTAGTATTATTTACTTGATGACGTTTCGAACATAAATTGTTGCTCATAATTATATCGACGTCATCAAGTAAATAATACTAGATTACTGTGTGTTATAAATCAAATAAAGAAATCTAATAAGGACTGATAGGACTCTACTGGTATATTGGCAGTCTAGTACGGGTGTCTTCATATTTTGCAACCATTTTCAGTCTGATATAGGACCAAACTATTCAAATTAGACGAAGATGAAGCATTTGGCAAGGACCAATGAGGCTGAATCACATCATGTTAAGTCATAGTATTTAGAATAATGGGGCACAGGTTTGGAGCTCATTTCACGTAAACAGTAACACTAGTCGACGCACCATGGATGCAACTCATTTTTATAACCAAACCTGTGTGTGATTATTGTTTAGTCTAAAAACACAGTCATAAATATCTGTTAACCAGTTTTAATTCAAATAAAGATTGAGATTGTGAAAATCATCCTCAATGTTAATCTCCTTCTTGTCGGTTAAGATGAACTACTCGTAATCAGCCTATATTTTCTACTTGAATGCAGCAGCTACTTCAATCTAGATTCAACAAAATGAATTATCCCCCCTCGTTTTATGTAGGGATAACGGTTTGGAAACCATGGTATCTTAAACCATTTAGGTGGTCTTTATATTGATATTTTTTATAAAAGTGTTCTTAAGTTTTTCTGAATCGAGTTTCTTGTGAGCTGATTCAGTGTTCTATCAGTTATTTGTAATAGGTACATATCAACCTAACGAATAGTAAATACATCAGAACACACTCGTTTCGCACTGTATTTTCTTTCTTTTTTAATAAGATTTATCTGATATTAGTAAAGCATACTTCATCTGTTTGCACCTATCAATGATTGGAATTAATTTATTTTGCGGTAAGTAGATAGTACGCATCTAATTAATGAATAGTCAGGGAATGTGTACCATAAATAACACACTTCAACATGATGGGAAAATCAACAGAATTTCAAAGCTTTCTTCATCTTCTTGCGTTATGGACTAGTTAATCATAATTTATTATGTAAGGAGGACAAGATCCTCTTTAGTTATAAATATATCTTTTGAGCGGAACACAACCGCACTGGTGCTTATCGCCGAAAAAATATAAGAGTTTTCTAATCAATGATAACCTAGTTAGTCCAACTAATGGTCACCATTCATTCCATCTTTCTCACTACATTTCATGCGGGGCGAGATAGCAGATGAAATTGGAAATTTATGATGATCAGATGTGCATAGATATATGTTTATAGATTAAATAAAAATCAAATATAATATCAGACAAATGGCTAATTGATAAAAGAACGCTTAAATTGAGTCATTTCAAGTTTGTCGATTAGCACAAACAGATAAACACAGAAAGTGGGTTAGTTTAAATTCACCGAAGCACAGAAAGAGGAAGTGAACAGATAAAGAATGACATTGAAATTAAAAGAATGGCTGAGAGGAGACATTACTTGAAAGAAATAGGCTTAAAAAGTTCGAAATTCTAAAGATAAAGTTTTAATGCATCTGCACCAATGAAAACATCAATGTTTCTCGTTAAGGAGCATGAATGACCACCACACAGAGATTGGTGTCGAAAGCTCGACTCTGTAAAATCTGAACATAGAGATCAGCAAGAAAAAAAATCTAAAACCTGAAAGGCATACATTAACCACCATATCAGTTCAATTTAATTCATTAATTACTGGCAATTTTCAATCACTTGGTATGATCGCGCTACTGAAATGCAAGCAATAAAGGCGTATATACTTTGCTATATTCAACTGCAATAGTAAGATTGAAAGTGAGTGAAATTATATATCGTTTTTTTTATCAACATACTTTTAAAACTATAAAGCGATATATCGGTTGAATAACAAGTGAAACATAATTTGCATCCCCATAGTAACTACGGTTATTGTTACGTCCGTGTCATTAATATTCATAGTATCATTCATTCGATTGCTGACACAAATTCAATGTTTATAAGTAAGACTTCCTTGTTATATAAACTGCTCCTTTGTGTGCACACGTTCGTACCATGCTAATTTTAGGAATCTAACCTCCATATAGTGGCAAGTGGAATATAACTAAATTCTGAAAGTAAACAATATGTTATTACCATACAGTAGTGTACTGATATTTTGCTCCTTAAATAGGAGCAGGAATTATTTATTATCACTTTTGAGCACTACAGTGATTCTACATCTGGAATATCAACAAATCGACGTAGTATATATATCTTACCTGATGACCTCTTGTGTTAACACTGTATTCATAGACTGTTCGTACATAACTGGATATTTGTGGACTACATTAGGTAGATCAAACGGTCGCGGACATGTAGTTAAAAGTGAACGACTTATCTCTTCAACAATCTCTTCACGTTGTTTCCCACTTCCAGAAGTAGTTGAACTTTTTGGTTGTAGCAATAATAAGTAGCCCAGGAGAGCGAATGTTTCGTTTTGGGCAAATGTTATGTTAGCGTTTTCATGTAATCCGAATATTTCAGGTGAATCATTGATAGGTAAACCTCGAATGTAATCAAGGTAGATCTGTTATTGTTAAAAAAAAAGAAAAATTCTATTCAGGAGATGAATTATTATGGTGAACGAACTAAAGACCAGCATTAACTTACAGCTGATATTTTTTTTAGATATTTTCATTACAACAGATTATTGGTTGAACGTCCAATAAAATCAAAACGATTAATTTCATGTTCTGATATGGGACCTGCACGTCGAGGTAGGCGGCAGCTCAGCATCCAAAACACATGCCCAAGCCACCTGAGTCAGTGAGAATTCACTACGTCAATCACTGATTTGCCTTTCTTCGTCTAACCTCAACATCGCTCACAGGATAATTTTTACCATACATGAGCAATGGTGAGAAGATGATTGTGCTCTCTTCATATCTTATAATTTTAGGGTTGATGTCTTACAGTCGCATAGTTGGACAGAATGGACTGCA
>OX104134.1:18862240-19026495 GCA_944470555.2 Heterobilharzia americana | reverse complement strand
TCTACGCAAAGATGAAACTGGTGTAAAAAATCCACAGCAATAGTAGGAAAAGAGGATTCTGCAGTGTTGAACTTCTACGTGAAAAGAGACTTTAAATCTAGATCCTTTATCAGTTCATACCATTCATATATGCGTATGCTAGACTTGTATGCGGCTTTCGAAGTTAGACCTTGATCAGGTTTCCGTCGATCATTTTCATCAGTAGTCTGTGGACCTATTATGGATACCAATAGAATGAGGGAATTTGAATAAGTTTTCACACCTTATAGGTTGAAGATCTACATGATGTTATAGAAAGATTATGATTATCCGTTGGCAGATGGGTCAAATTATTGCTGATCACCATCGTGATAGCCCATAATTGTTTTTATTTTTTGTGCACGTTTGAATACTATTGGGTAGATATTTGGGTGTATTTCACTGGAGATATGTTTGTCTGCACATATTCGAACTACATGTGTTGCGATTAGTTCTAAATAACCATATGGGGACATGTGTAGCAAAATAAGGTAGTGTATATAACTTATTCCCTGCTGCATGGCAACGTAAGACGCGAAGTTTCTTTCCTCACAATGGCTCACTAGTTTGCATATTGTTCTCACACCACGTTGACAGATGCAGGGACCAACCGCCAGTTCTTCGTATTCGTTGAATACCTATAGTTGTGAAAGCAAAGAGCACAATAGTGTGACCAGAAAAAAGTCATGCATTCGATGGTCATTCCAGTACCGTAAGGCGTTTTTACCAGTTGGCTAGGGAAACACTTAAGAGCAACGCAATGTAATAAGGCGACGTGCCAATTAGGGTGAATGCTAGGCTGGCTGCCGTCAGCTCTAACACTCCTTTAGAGTCACGAGAATCGGTGTCAGCGCTGAATCCTGTCAAAGCATAGACTAATGATTTCGTGCTGCAGTGGCCTAGCGGATAACGCTTTGAAGTTTGAGGGCTTACTTCCCTCCACACTGTTAAGATAAGTAGTAACGTGCAGCAAAATTGGAATAAAGGCCGTTGGTTTGAAGCATATTATTTACTGATGTGGTTACGGTGGATGAATGATTCAAAAATGAGATTTTTTGCCGTGCATAAAAAAGCGTCCCACATTTTAACAGTAAACGCTTGAAGTCATCTAAAATGGTTGTTGACGGAATAGAAGCTTTCGCTTGACTGGCTTCCGCATCGAAAGTCCATGGATCACTACTTGTGGTTGTTAACCTGTATACAAGTGAGGAGAGAAAGAAAAAAAGCAAACATTTTATTTAGTTTTGAGCAGATCCCAGGCACATGTCAAATAAGTATCCTGTGTGTGTACTGGTCAGTTTTATGAATCCATTACACTGTTGAAGAATTTTTATAGCGAGTTTCAATAAAGATGCTCAGCGAAACTGACTGTCAACTGTTAAAGGGATTGTTTACTAACCTAATGGGTACATGTGTTTTAGTTTTCTGGAAGGTATTTTCAGCACTAAGGTCGTTGTGGGGCGGCTAATATATGCGTCAGCTGGTGTAAGTGTGGCCCTGAAGACCACCTTAACAACAACCAAGATAACCATTTAGGGTTCTGTAGTATATGACAAATTGTCTGTTGTTGCAAAATGATGAAATTTAATTAACTCAGCTGTTTCAAAGATGGTCCTTTGGGTAAGTCTGTACATGTACTGCAAATTGTCGCGTTACCTACTCTGATCATGGAGGCATTGAATGTGCTGAACAGCTCCCTTGTTAGCTAAATCTTAATTCAGGTACAAAATACTCGTTTGGCATCTGACAGTCTGCGTAATCTCTGTCTCTGGTGAGATATCCGACTACTTAATGAAGTATAATTCGCTTCAGTCTTTAAGGCATTTTTAATTCTGCTGTGGGACTTGGTCGTTAAAAGTAAAAAATACGAATAGGCTAAAGATCTTTGATTACAGGTATATTTGTAGCACTGCTCACATGAGGTAGGATCACTGTGTGAATAACATTGAGGTTGCGCACAGGGTACTAAACAAGACAGGCAAGTCAGTGGATCAGGTTGTGAAGCTTCAGTGACTGAGGTGGCTTTGACATATGTTGTGAATATCGATTTGTTGCATATTTTGACGTACAGTGCTAGGGGAAGTTGAATTAGGTTGGAAGAGGGCTGGGAGCAGTCAGACCAAGACGTACCATCATGTCATGAAGTCTCTAACCATACATCTGAGCTAAGTATGGAGGTGGAAACTGTCTTCAAGACAGTAGGAATCAATGGTTGGAAACGTTGGTGATATGGTTGGGAACTGGTTAAAATTGACATCTATAACTTGAATATCTTCAATAATCTTGACTTTCAAATTCATTCCGCTTGAATAAACCTATCTGCTTTTACAGTGCTTTTACACAACCCTTTTTGTTGTCATTCGACCTTTACGTCATCAACTAGCAACATTATAATTACAACCAACATTATTATTACTTCAACCCCTCCCCCCATTATTCGAGTTAAATCTTCCTCACGGATTACAGTCTTTAAATATCATATGTTTACGAATGTACAGTTTGAGAATAAATTTGTTGAAGAGTCCTCTTTGCTGAATATCTTGTCTTTTACTGTCCTCTTGATTTTGCATACTACTATGAAGTGTGGCAACTTGAACTGATGCACTTCAGTGGGTGGATCTACATGAATTTTATATTGTCTCTCTCTTGATCAAGTTCCTTTCAAAAAAGAATAGGTGATACTCTATGAAGTGTTATTATTTCTCAGTATTCGTCACCGAAGTATTCAACTGTAGTTAAATTAGAGTATCCACTGTCTCCGTGTACGTTCACTAAATATATTCCACAGAAATAACCATTTATTCGTGTTAGTAATCACCTCTTATTTGTTGGTTTGTAGAATTGAATCAACCTAGCTGATACCCATTTTGAATACTTTATTAGATTTATAAGCACTGTATATTCCTTTAGCAAGTCTACTTCAGGCCAAATAAGTCATTTTAAATATCCTAATCACCAGCTAAAAGTCATGTTTGTTTACATCCCATCACAGTTATGTGTTATAGTAGATATGGCCTCTAAAATTTCAATAGGAATTATTCCTAATTTATTCAGCATCATGTTTTTTATTGAATTCTCTCCCCAATCGTAACATCTGTATTCACTGTTAACTCTAAATTGACGAGCTGAAAGTGGAATATAAAAAATGAACTTCACGGTTTATTTAGCGTTTAAATGCAGTTTATTCGAATGAAACTAGTGATACATTCCAGAATTTCTACTGTAATTCTAATTTCAGCTGATCATTGGTAACATTTAGATAAACTTTGAACCTCAAAGTGCAGCAATCCTGAATCATAAAACTGATAAGCAGAGGTGGTATACTGACTCAATAAAACGTACGCATTTAATTTTGTTGCCATATTCGGTATAAATAAGCTTATTACTGATGTCTGAGTTTCTTAAGAACAGATAAAATTCGTTTTGAATGACGAGGTTGTCACAGTATCTTACTTCATGGATTTAGTGATAGAACTTTTAGCTAACCACTATTCCTTTCATTGCTTCCTAGTAACAAAGTGAAAAGGGAATAAAATGTTTTTCAGTTGTAATGAAATATAACGCTTGTGCACTATCATCACTTTCAAAAGACGACCATGCGTAACAGTCAGTTGCCACACCTCATATCACCACATCAAGCAACAAAGCAATGAGATGAAAGATAAAGAAATAACGAAGAACCTGTCCAGAGCAGTAAAAGAGAGGAAGGAGGAATAGGGAAATACTGAATTCAGTATGACGATTAACATGAGGGTAATATGTGGTTACATCTGTGCCACTGAAGTCGATTCTGAGCCCACATCACCTAGAGCCTCCAACCACTGATTTCGGCTGTCACGCGAACTCCAACCGAGAAGTCTACATCCACCTACACAGCTCAGACCAACAGTCAAAGACTCAATAAACTCATGCCGTGTTTTAGTCTGACCACTTCTAACCTTTTACCAACCTAAACCTGCTTCAGCCAATATTGTGCGACGGGGTAGACGGTGATCTCGGATGCGTAACACATGTACCAGTCAGTCACCTGAGTCGATGAACGTTCACAACCTCTACAACTGACTTTCCTTTCCTGTCTAACACTCTTCGCTTGACTTCTTGCCTTACTGACGTGGTGACACCACGACACAAAGCTTATGCCATGAAGTTGATGGTGACCAAACACCTGAGACCAACTCATATCCTCTACCCTTAATAGAATGGAAGTGTTTTACACACATGTAGTGGGACAAAGCGAATTGCAGTGGAGTACACTCATTGCCTAGTAGACAATCGACACCACTCGACGAGTACAGCTCCCTGGACATTTCACCATAGGCTCTAACACGCCCACTAGTGTTCGAGTAGAGAGCCTTCAAATAAAGTGACGTACTTACTCGGCACGCCTTTCAGTGGGAGACATAGCCATAAGACTTCTCGATCAACAGAGTCGAATGTCGCATTCAGATCGAGAAATGCAGCTGTTTTCAGGCGTCGGTAAGCGTGTCTGTGTTCCGAAACCTGGTGCAGTGTGAATATTTGGTCGACACACCCGCAGCCGGGTCCAAAGCCTGGCTGATTTTCTCGGGCTTGCTGTTCCCTAGCTCCACTCGAACATCGAAGAATTATAGAACCTAGAATTTTATTTACTGTTTGTCGGGCTGTTTCCTCTGTGGTTATCGCAAAAGGAATTCTCGCCTTTCTTAAGACCGGAATAATCAGTGATTTAGTCCAGTCAGAGGAAATTGTATTTGATCCCCATATGCTTGTTAACACTTCCGTTAATCTGACTTAGAGCACTCTACCACCACCCTTGTTTACCTCAGAAGTTAGTCCATCTGGTCCTGCTGCCCTTCCTCGTTTCAGGTTACCTGCCGCTTTCTCGACTTCTGCTAGTGTTTGTGGGCCTATCCCAATGTTCCATTCTGGATTCGACTGGATAGCGGGGAACGCGATGGTGGCTGGAGGCCAGTTTAAGTGTTCCTCGAAGTGTTCTGCCCATCGTTCCAGTCGTCTCCTCTGCGAGTGAATCGCAGACTCCTCCTTCTTCGCTATAGTCTAACTAACTGTTGTTGACCTTTTCCCCCATTTTCTTTAATAAGTCCAAGTAACTGTCTACTGTTACCAATCGCCGCTGTCTTTTTCATCTCTTTAGCCTCCGCTGCCCACCACTGTTCGTGATCGTTGCGTATACTTTTTCTCAATCTACTTTTAAGTTGCGCTCACTCTTCATTGCACTCAGAGCCTGCAGGCAGGTATGCGTTCACGTGCATCCACTAGTTTGAAAGAAGCTGCTGATATCCACTGGCTCTTTACAGCCACTCCTTCTGAGTGGGCTACGGTCTTCAGAGCTGCTTTTACAGCAGACTGGAGATAGCACGAAGCTTCTTCTGGATGAGTGATGGTGTTCTGTTCCGACAACTGCCTAGCCAACTTCTCACTGAACACGGGTTTGGTGTTTTCGTTGTCGAGCTGCACTCGTAGTGGTTTTGTGGCCAAATTTTTTCTACGTCTATTGAGACGCAGGGATATACGCGCTTGGACCAACGCGTGGTTGCTATCTAAGCATGTACTCTGGAAGGAACGGGAGTCTTCCACTGATCCTCTCCAGCGATGACTGATGACAATGTGGTCTATCTGTGTCCATCGCTGAGTTGAGCTCGGTGGACACCACGTCAGACAGTGTCTTTTTTATATCTGTAATTTGTGCTAGCTAAAAGTAGGTGGTTATCTGAACACAGTAGTAGTAGGCGATCACCGTTATCTGTACTTTCAGCTGGGACTCCGAAAGTGCCACCTGAGTGCGTTTCTGCCTCACTCAGTTTATCCACCTGTGCATTGAAGTCACCTGAAATAACCACAACGTCTGAACGTTTGGCTTTCTAGAGGAGGCTAGACAGTTTTCGGTAGAACTTGTCATTTACTTCATCCGAACTGCAGTCATTGGGTGCGTATGCAAAGATTACAAAGAGACAACGGTGAGTTTAACTATTCCTTTTAGTTCTCACTGTGGCGTTCAGTTGGATAGCACAGAGGTGACTATCAACTGGGATCCAGTCTAATAGTGAGTTTTCTGCTCTAGTGCTTAGTGCTATGCCTACACCTGCAAGACTGCGAGAGCTAGCTGACGAATCTCTAGGAACTCGAAGGGTGAGTTTTTGCGGATTCACGAGATTGGCAGAGAGAGATCAGGTGAATAACCGCACTTGGGTCCTGTATGCGTGTCTCACAAACACAGCACATATCCATGACCCGAGTTGCTAGAGTCTTTGCCAACGAAGCCTGTTAACCAATTTGATGTGGAGGGTGTGTAGATGGAAGACTGCAATATGCAATATGTAGCGTGGCTTAAGGAGACCAAGGATGCTGTTTTGTGGAGTCAGATCGTTGTCGAGGGATGCAGAGCTAGGAGGAATTGAAGATGATGTAGTATTGTTAATTGGGAGACGTGAAGGAAGATTAGGAGGTAGGTAATGATGGTGGAGGTGAATAGCAGTCTGAGGAAACTTGAGTGCTAATGGAGTTGTGAGGGGGTTGACACTTCCCGGCTGCCCACACCATGGGAGGCAATTTCTTCTTAAGGTACCTGGAGGGGATTTGTGTGACCGCAGATCCCATCGGACATCTGCTTGAGGCCTGTCACACGAAGCCTTTTGTGTATGGTTGTTTTGAACTTTTGTTGTTTTTGGGCCGGATGGTCGAAAAGAAACGACGAATGAACCAACACCGCCTCTCCGGCAGACCGTGGGGTATGGTGGTGTGTGTTTTTGTTGCCGGCCTTTTCTAGCCACTCTCCTTCCACTGAGAAGGCAGCATCATCATGGCACTGCTGGTCATCCAAGAGAAGCACCTTACTGCTATCACACCCCATCCAGCTAGCAGCAGTACGACTTCGCCCTCAGACCCCTATGATGGTGTAGCAATTTACACCACAATGGTAACTGGTTTTCGTCTAACCACTATCCAACAGACGTTTTTGTATAGTAGGACCTCGAGGGGAGAAGTGTTCCACCAACATAGCTTGTTGGGTCATTGTGATCTACAAGCCCGGCTACCACGTCAAGGTAGGAGCTATCGATCGGAGACCTCTCAGTTGGTGGAGTTGAATGCCACTTTCAGGCCGAGAAAAAATACAAAGAGTTTCGGGTGTTTGTAAGTGTACCGATGTTCCGGAACCTGGTGGAGTGTAGATATCTGATCGAAACACTCAGAGGCATGTTTAAACCTGCTTGATTTCTTTGGGTTTGCTGTACCCGAGCTCCATCTAGATGTATGATGATTATGGAACCTATAATTTTAGGCACTGTGCTCGTCAGAGTGATTGCCCTGTGGTTATCACGAAAGGATCTCTCTCACATGTCGTGAAGATTGGGGCAATGAGTAGTTGATACCAGTCAGAGGGGGTCATATCTGTTGCCTATGCAGTACTTAACAGTTCAATTGAGTTTACGAATAGTTCTCTACCACCATCCTGCTACGTTCCTTGGTTCCGCGTTGCCTACAACTTTCCTGACTTTTGTTAATGTTGGTGGTCCTATCTCGGTACCCTATTCATTATCCGACTGGATGATGGGCAACAAAATAGGAGGTGGTGGCTAGTTGAACTGTTCGTGGAAGTGTTTCACCCATCGTTACAGTCGTCTCCCCTGCGAGTGTATCCCAGACCCACCTTCTCCGCTGTAGTCTCACTAAACACTTACCTTTTTCTCCCCAGTTTTCTTAATAAATCTAAGTAACTCTCTGTTGTTGACTATCGTTGGTGCCTTTCCCTTCTCCTTAGCCTTTGGTGCCCACTACTGTTGGTGGTCATTTCGTATACGGTTTATCAGTTTACATTTGAGTAGTTTCCGCTTCTGATTTTGCTCGGGGCGTGTGGGTATGCACTGAGGTGCATCCATTATTATCGCTATTTTGACAGCAGACTGGAAGTGGCTCCAGGTTTCTTCTAAATGAGTGATGTTTTTTTCTGATGTGTCCATCCAGCTTTTCTCTGAAAGCAGCCCTAATATTTTCATCATTGAGTTGCACTTGCAACGGTCTTGTTACAGTTTCTCACGCCCATTTAACGACAATCATACGTGCTCTAACCAATGCATGTTTGCTGTCTAAACATATAGTACACTAGAATGATCAGCAGACTTTCACTGACCGTGCCCAGCATCAAGTGATAGTAATGTGGTTTATCTGTGTTCACAGCTGAGTTGAGCTCGACAGATGCCACAGTAGATAGTGTCTCTGTTTATATCTGAAGTTCGTGCTGGGCAAAAATAGGTGGTTGTCTGAGCGCAGTTATAGCAGGTGATTCGCGTTATCCATTCGTTCGGCTGGGATTGTGAAAGTGTCCGGTAAGTGTCTTTCTGCCTGACTTAGCGTACCAAACTTGTGCATTGACGTAACTTGCTACGACAAGTATGTATGAACGTTTTGTCTTCAGTAGGAGTCTAGATATTTCTCGGTAGAACTCATCCTTTATTTCTTGTAAACTGCAGTCAATGGATGGATAATCAGGGATTATAAAGAGACGATACCGAGTTTCAGTATTCCTTTGGTCCTTAGTGTGTCATCCAGTCTAACAGCGTATAAGTGACTATCAACCAGGATCCCGTCGAGCAGTTGACTTTCTGCTCCAGGACTCAATGGTATGCCTGAACCTGGAAGACCATAAAAACTGGCTATGGAATCTGGAGAAACTTGAAGAGTGAATTTGTGGATTGGATATATTGGTGTGGTGCAGTTAGTGCATAACCGCACTTGAGTTGTGTATGCCTGCGTATCTGACAAACACAGGTTACGTATATGGCCCAAGATACTGGTTTAGCTTATCGATGCTTGTTGTCTGACTTGTTGGTGTGTGCAGACATTGAAGGTCCTACTGTGTAGTTTTGAGCGCGGTTTCAAGATAACAGAGATGTTGTTCCGCTGTCTCTCTAGGCAAATGACTCGTGATAACTGCTTCTTCTGCGATGGGGTAGTCTGATGTTGTAGTCTACAGGTTGGCCGACTACTGTTTTCTCAGTATTGCCGGTAATTCGTAACAATCATGGATAATAGAGTTGTTTAACGCTATTGAAATGTCCACCTAAGTTTTGAATCCTGATCAAAAGAAGATAGTGGATTTACACTGTATAATCATCAAATATTTCTTACCACTTTATCATTAACTTTAACTTAATTTTTGCTCATTTTTTCCTATAATACCATCTATGTGTGCTGTGTTTATTCATTCTTCATTGGTTTACTTTTTTACAGAAAGGTAAGGAACTTCAGCGAGATTATTGAATCATCGATATACGGAAAGATACATGTGTCAAGACCCCTTAACAGCTAGTGTTTGGAAGACGCTGCCTGTGGAAATCAAAGTAATTTTTTCCATATATCTGAAAATTCACATGATTACTGATCGTTTCATAACATGTTTATATGGAAATTAACTCCTGCTAAAAGTATGCCAGCATTTGGCACTCTCCATCACCCACATGGTTAAAGGTTACTCTTGAAAGTGTCTAAAGAATAAATTGGGTTAGAGCGTGATTGGTAGCAGAATCTGAGGGACAATAGCAGAAAAAACTGAAGCAAAGCTTACGTTTGGAAGTTCGCATAAATACTCAAGCAGACTCAAACTTTTAAAGTGTCTAGAAGATTGCATCTTATCAGAATCTTCTCCTAACAAGGAATATATCGTCTGCATCCCCAAAAATTACTTCCGAATCTCTTGTGATTAAATCAATCCTTTCATATTCGGAGGGGAAATTGACTGCATTAAGCGCACCTAGTAAATAGCTAAGTAAGAATCAGGAGAGCAGACATCCCAGACAGTCACCATTCAAAGTAGAGCTTCATCAGGTCATTCACCGTGTGTTAAAATGACTACTTGTGTTCAGATATAAACATTTTAGTCAGGTAATGTATTTGTTGGATATTTCTTTAGATGAAAGACCACCACAACGTCCTCAAGTCTACAGTGCTTTTGTTTGCAGAAATGGGCTCATTTCCAGCTTCATCATATGTTTAAGCTTCAGAATGTAGCAGTGGTTTAAGATCGGGTTGATATGCCAACAGCTGAGTCTGGTTTTCTTGGGTCTACTGTTCCCAAACTCCATTTATACTTGAGGCAATTAACAGCGCTGGAATCTTCGGTTCTGTATTGATGAAGTTAATTTCCACATAGTCGTCATAAAGATTTGGTATTTTTCCTTAGGAATAATGAACAACCAAAACCAGTTAAAGGGGATTATACAGTTTGTACTTCATTTGATCTTGTCAGTAATTGTCGAACGCTATCTTTAAGTGCTTCTTGCAAAAGCACACAAGAAATTGCTGCCATTTCTTCTTTCAGGTAAGCCACAATTTTCATATTTTCTGTAAGATTTAGAGGTTGGATGTTAATGTCTCATTGAGTTCATCTCTGCATGGTGTACAGGTGAAGAGTACCTGGAAGCTGAATTAAATGTCAGATTGTTATGCCCAGCACTCCAACCCCCCCACCCAGGTAGTTCACATCTCCCTTCACGGTCCAGATCAGCAGTCAAAGGTATCATGGACTGGTGCCATGTCTTGATTCGGCAACCTTGAGCCTTCTTCCAACCTAATTCAATTTCCCCTAGCACTGTACGTCAAAATATGCAACAAATCGATATTCACAACATATGTCAAAGCCACCTCAGTCACTGAAGCTTCACAACCTGATCCACTGACTTGCCTGTCTTGTTTAGTACCCTGTGCGCAACCTCAATGTTATTCACACAGTGATCCTACCTCATGTGAGCAGTGCTACAAATATACCTGTAATCAAAGATCTTTAGCCTATTCGTATCTTTTACTTTTAATGGCCATATCTCACAGGCGTATAACAGAAAGGACTGCAGCTCAACAAACTCGTCTTTGATAGGTAGTCGAACATCTCGTCGGCACCAACAACTAGTGAGAAGATTGATTGTGGTGAAGCATGATACTTACTTCTTACTAGTACTTGTTGATGTATGTAAGTTGTACGTCAAAACATCTACACACATCATCGTTGTGACCTTCAGTTCCAGACACTAGTAAAGGATAAGGAAAGCTCTGTGGTTGAAAGGTGTAAGAAGGAAATAACCAATCATATGTGTCACATCGGTGTATATACCTATGACACTTGTTACGGTTATTCGATACTGTTCTAAACTTACTCCTCTTTTTCGCCTCCTAATAATCTAGGTACAGTTGTGTCATCCTAATCGACGTGTCCTCTTAGATAGTCGTGTTCATTCAATCGGCGTCAAAAATGCTATATGTAATCCTTCAAACAAAAAAAGTACCTGCAGTACCACCAAAGTGCCATATCCTTTCCTCTATCCTGACATTCCTGTGGAAGTTGAACATTTAGATACTGATCATGGTGGTATCAGTGATGGGAATTCTACCGAACACAGGGATGCAAAGCCAGTTGCTACTTCTCCGTTTTGTCCTCTTATAAATACCAATATAACCACACTGAACACATCAGCGATGACAAAACCTCCTGATACCATATTCGATTTAAATCAATTCAGTGAATATGAACAAACATTCTCTTTGAAGTGTTTGCAGTTGGAGGCTAAACCACCACATTTTATCTTATTTAATGATGGCTTGTTTATCCGCTTAACAACACAAAAGTATTTTCGTTTCTGGCCAATTGAATTAATTTGGATTGAAATGGACGAAAAACGAAGTGAGTAAGTTTATTACATCGTGATTAGTTCAATAATGTCTAAAAATGTCTTGAGACAGCGTTAACGATTGGTGCATCAAATAAAAGAGATGTTTTCATTTGAAATTTATATTTAGTTAAAGTGCTAACTGTTCATAGACTCTTTTCCCAGTTTTTGTTATCGCTAATTCAGTGTGTATCACCATTCCTGATATTCAGCAGGGCATGTAGTAACTAACAAAACAAGCTTCACAGTTAATCACAAATTTGCTACTAATCAGTGTGAGAAATATAGTGTTCAGTATAAGAAAAGGTATGCATCTTATCATCATTATTATTTCAACTAACTTTGTATAGTCAAGATTATTGTAAGTCTACCGAAATTCTTTTTATCGCACATAAGACAGATGATCCGAAAAATCATAAGCATACATGTTTTCAATAATGCAAACAATGTATCTGCTTTCATAGCTTTCAACGCGGTGAAGTGAGGGTTCTTGATATCAGTAAAGAAGTGCCTTATCAATAGCTAATTTTAATTTTAAAACAGTTTATAACACAAGATCCCTTTGTAAAGATAGGGAGTGAAGTGGTTAAGCGTGTTGAATGCCTCGCCTACACGGGAAGTCTTATCTACTCTGGTGGGTCAGGGACCAACGAAATCTTTACACGGATACAAAAGGCTTTCGTCAACACACACCACTCATGACGTCATCGTGTTATTCGATTGTCTACTAGGCAATGAGTGTACTCCACTGCAATTCGCTTTGTCCCACTACATGTGTGTAAAACACTTCCATTCTATTAAGGGTAGAGGATATGAGTTGGTCTCAGGTGTTTGGTCACCATCAACTTCATGGCATAAGCTTTGTGTCGTGGTGTCACCACGTCAGTAAGGCAAGAAGTCAAGCGAAGAGTGTTAGACAGGAAAGGAAAGTCAGTTGTAGAGGTTGTGAACGTTCATCGACTCAGGTGACTGACTGGTACATGTGTTACGCATCCGAGATCACCGTCTACCCCGTCGCACAATATTGGCTGAAGCAGGTTTAGGTTGGTAAAAGGTTAGAAGTGGTCAGACTAAAACACGGCATGAGTTTATTGAGTCTTTGACTGTTGGTCTGAGCTGTGTAGGTGGATGTAGACTTCTCGGTTGGAGTTCGCGTGACAGCCGAAATCAGTGGTTGGAGGCTCTAGGTGATGTGGGCTCAGAATCGACTTCAGTGGCACAGATGTAACCACATATTACCCTCATGTTAATCGTCATACTGAATTCAGTATTTCCCTATTCCTCCTTCCTCTCTTTTACTGCTCTGGACAGGTTCTTCGTTATTTCTTTATCTCTCATCTTTTGCATGATATAATAGAAAAACGGAGGTTATCGGAGAAATTTGAAATATCAGGGTAATACATTTCGAACAATCTTGTCTCACTCACCTGTCAAGGCCTTTTTTGAGTGATAAAAATAGGGTGCGGTAAGATTAACGAATGAAGATAATGCGAGATTTGGAATATATATGGATAATAAGGAAGAAGAATACATTTCACACCTCCTCCGGCATTAAAATGAGATAAAGCTTACCGAGGAACGTTTATGGTAAGGACTTATTGTTTATGAATACATAAAGCGGGTTTGAACTGAAGCAGAGCTAAGACTTCATTGAACTTAAGTATACGGTGTTACCTTATAGCTTTGTTAATATGAAGTGTGGCAGTTAGAACCATTACGCTTAGTCCTTTTTGGTATTGAAGATGAAATTGTTTATCGAACATCACTCAAGGTGCTCTATGACGCTTAGTCTCCTAGCGTGGTAACCACGTTAAAAACCGAGCGGCTGAATTTGATCAGCACTTGGGATGCTAAATAATTTACCAAAGATCTTTTCTTCTTTAGTTCAGAATTCGAAATTCAAACTCCGGAAGGCGTTTATAAACTTGTATCCGTAAGTGCAGTTTATTGCATTTCATTGAAAGTATGCATATATTTTGTATTACTTAGTCATTTGGCGCAGTCTTAGTTTTAGCCGTAGCTATAGTAACATAGGCGATATCTATCAGTCTGTTACTATAACAGTAAAACATACTGTGATACAGTATAATTTGTCATAATTTTTTGATAATATGCATTACAAAATGGATAACTTTTCGGATACCATCTGTTGTTCATAGTCATAGTCGAAGTAACTGTACAACCCTGAGACGGCTTGTGTAGTTATAATTCTCTCTTATTTTACATAACACAGGGAATAAGATTTTCTAATTCATATCACCAAGAAGGAGAGAGAATTGGAACTACATAAACTATATCTCATAAACGTGCAGTCACCTTAATATGAGAATGCACAATAAATGGTCTCCAAATCGTAATCCCGTGAATCATATTGTGTCACTGTGTGATTACGTCTAACTAATTAACTAAACTGGAATTAAATGCTACCATAGTTCCTAAGTTTTACTCTTCGTCTTCCATTTTATATTTGGCTAGGTTTCTATGTTTTGCTAACCTAAGTGATCCCAGTCAGCTAGTTCAAACTATTTGCCTAACCTCACAGTCACTGGACGAAATTTGTTAGACGAGATTATTTTGTTGAGGGATTCCCGTAGGACCCTCTGGCCAACAAAGTTGGTTGAATGCCATTTACTTCCCTACCTCCATATCCCGTGGTCTATCAGAGATTGAGTGTACTGCACTGCACTTTGCTGTGTCCTACTTTATGAGTGTGAAACACTTTCATTAAAGGTAGAGAACATTAGTTGTTCGGTCACCATCGTCTTCGTCGTCTTGTGTTGTGGTGTCACCACGTCAGTAACGCAAGAAGTCAGGCGATGAGTGTTAGACAGGAAAAGAAAGTCGGTTGATAAGGTTTTGAACGTTCATCGATTCAGGTGGCTGGTATATGTGTTACGCATGCCTGGTCAACGTGTGCCTTGTCATACAGTATACTGATCAATTTTCAAATGATTTAAAAATTGCATGGTTCATGTTGACATTTATTACGGTTTAGTATTTTATCAACTTCCCAACTACGGTATCAACAGAGTTTCCGCTGGAAACCATTCAGCCGATATCTCTGATACAAAAATGTCATGTACCAACAAAAGGTATTACTACTGGACAACTTGAGTAGTTGGAAACTACTCAAACTAATCTGTAGTATTTCGCCAGCCAGATCGAAATGATCTAAGCACAGGACTACCGGTTTTCTCGTTTGGGGGCGAGTTCATCAGCGATATACCTGAAAAAATTCAGCTCACGGAGTCGAAGTAGTTCAGACCGCCTGATCGTTCTATTTTAAGTATACCAGTCCGTATACACTGGCTAGTCAGATTCAGGTAGTCTGAACTAATTTGGTTTTATGAGCTGAATTTTTCCTGATACACTGCTAATTAGCTTGGGCCCAAACGAACGTACCGTCTCTTTATTGTTTAGATCGCTCTGATCTGGCTAGTGAAATACTACAGATCAGTCTGAGTGGTTTTTAACTACTGAATTTGTTCAGAGTAATATTATCTTGTCGCATAATAGTGGTTGAAGTGGGTTGAGGCTGTGAGAAGGTGATCAAACCAAAACATGGTATCAGTCGATCGAGTCTCTCAGTTGGGTCAGCGTGACACCGGAAATCGGTGGTTGGAGACTGTATGTGATATTGGCTCAGAATCGATCTCAGTGGCTCAGATCTATCTACACATTATCCTCATTTCATTCGTCACCAAATTTCTTATGACTTACTTTCTCTTTTGACTACATTCTTTCTTATTTTTTTATGTGTTGTCTTGGTACGTACTATCTTGCCAAGCGAAAATGATGTGTATCAACTTGAACCTTTGCGCAGTAATGCCAGACGTCATATTGATATTCAACGAATCATCAGATTGGTGTGAAGTTTTGGTTTGGTTAATTTAGGCTTTTTTGACTGTTAGCTACTTCTGTCAACCTAGGCGGATAACAAGTGATCAGGTGACGGTAGGAAACAGTGTATTTAGCTTGATAGCGAAGATTCAGTTCAATTATCTACAAAAATATATGCACAGGGTAGATAAATATGTCCATGGAAATTCTAAGCATATCCTTTTTGAAATTTCACTTTGTTTACTTCATAATGTCATTTCAAGCTTTATGATGAGCGAAAGGCAATGAACCAAATGCTTGAATTCTCAGTGTATTGCTTAGTAGTATACTACACTTCAGACATTCATCTGCTTGACAGAAATACCCATTGTGATACTCATTTGGCATCATTAGTGTCATTTGTGTGTTTTTAAAAATGGAGTTATCCTTCATTCACTATTTTTGTTGGCTAGTTTCAGTTTTATTTTTCCTTTCTCTAGTCATTATGGCATGCTGTTTTACTAAAGACTGTGAGATATGCATGTTCGAGTCGTGATGATTTATTTGTTATTCGAAGCGGAACCGATGATCATAATGATGATACCATAGATTGTAATTCTCTCCGGGAACAGCGTTGTTGTAAGTCTTATTCATCTTCTGCTTGAGTTTCATTTGGGTAGGGTATTCTATTAACGTTTTCATATTTTTCTCTAGTATATTATTTGTTTAGTTGATGTAAAACAGTTATATCTGAAAAACTAAAATTTATTTCCCTTTCTTAATAGCATTGTCATGGCATCACTGTATGATGTCACTTGGGTACTAATTGGATCGTGGTTAAGCTGACTAAGGTAATGGGATGTATAAAATTGGTAACAACAACTATTTGCATGCTGTAACTGGTAACAGTAAAATATACGCAGAAGCTGACTTATCTTGCCACATAAGTGATAAAAGCATCAATTTAGACTTGCTCATTACTCGTCTTTTATCAGTTATAATGTATTGAAGAAACGAAATAAGAACCTCAGAGAGGCTTTATCGGTAGTAATATTTTATTCATTTTAAAAGATATTTTACTGTTAACTTATTTTGTAGTGTTGATATGTAGCTCAACTCAAGGGCTCTTTATTGACTCCTCAACCAATTTCGTCCCGACTGATAGCTGCTACCTTGACGTCGTGGTTGGGCTTGTATATCACAATCACCTAATGAGCTGTGCTGGTGAAACCTTTGTTCTCTCGAGGCCCTACCATACCAGTAAGGTGCATTAGATAGCGGTAAGACAAAAACCAGTCGCCGTTATAGTGTAAATTACTACACTATGATAAGAGTCTGAGGGCGAAGTCGTACTGCTGCTAGCTGGATGGGGTGTGACAGCAGTAAGGTGTTTCCCTTGGATGACCAGCAGTGCCACGATGATTCTGCCTTTTCAGTGGAAGGGGTAGTTAGAAAAAGTTGGCCCCCAAAATAGCACCCCACCATGCTCCACGGTCCTCCGGTACCGGCGGTATAGGTTTTCTCTCTCCTGCATTACAACAACCAAATGTCAAATCAACATCCCGCAAAAAGCCGTGTGCGATGGGCCTAAAGTAGGTTTCCCATGATCTCTGCGGTCACAAAATTTCTTCTCTGTTTCAGGTACCGTAAGTAGAAACATCCTTTCATAGTGTGGGTAGCCGGGAAGCGTCAACCGCCCGCACGCTTCCACTAGTAAACAAGACCCAATCAAATATAACGTGTCCTCCACAACTCTGTCTTCTTCTTTGCCTTAACCTCCTGATACTAATATAACGCCTCTTACACCTTCCTCAACTTCTCACTCTGCGACCGTTGCCAACAATCAAAGACGTCTAAACCTCATTGCTAGTCTCCTAAGACCCCGCCATCGATTTCATGTAGGGGCTTTCAACGTTCGAACTCTATGAAAAATTCAACACCAAATATTTCTAGCCGAAACTCTGGAATCTCCAGCCATTGATGTATGCTGTGACTCCGAGACATGTATGTAGGATCCGAGTATGGCTATTAAATTGAAGCATAAGAAGAGACACTGTCTCACATGGCATGTACCAACACGAACTAACGATAGACACAGATAGACTACAATGATATAGGACGTTGTTGTAGAGGATCTGTGGAGGACTGCCACTTTTTTTGCAGTACCTATTTTGACTCCGATCACGTCCTAGTACGGGTTTGTGAATATCTGGACCTTACTGGTCACAGGAGGCAGTGAGGCCCATCTGTTCTCGATTGATGAGGACGTGAAGCATGCATTAGAAGAGGAGTTAGCGGAGGATTTATCTGAATGTGACATCAATGCTCATCCTGAGGAAACCTGAAGTGATATGAGGTCTGCTGTAGAAACAGTAGTAAAGACAATTAGGATCCTACATCCAAAGGTCGGCAAACATTGGATTTCCGCGACGTCATCCAAACTGATTGATGCGAGAAGACTGATTCCAGCTGGCTCTGACCATGACGAAAAGCGAAAGCAACTTAAAGGTAAGTTTACCAAAAGTCTTCGCGTCGATCGCGAGCAGTGGTGGGTGGCAAACGCTAGAAAGGTGGAGAAGGCATCAGCGTTGAGTAACACGCGCCTACTATTTAGGCTTATTAAGGATATCGGCATGAGGTAGGTAGACGGCGGTTATTGAAACCACCACCGAAAAGGATAGGACGCTGATAACATCTCAGGACAGGTGGCTAGAACGTTGGGCAGAACATTATGAGGTGCCATTCGACGCTTCAGCTACCCAACATCCAGACAGCCTGAACCTGAATAGGGTGTAGATGTAGGTCCCCGAACTCCTCTTGAAGTTGAGAAAGCTGTATCGAACCTGAAAGTATGCTAAACAGCAGGAACGGACCATCTGCTACCTTAATTTTTCAAGAATGAGAGTAAGAGATTACTGCTTAGAGCAATGAAGGTACCAGGTAGTGTACGGGAATCCGACCACCTATTAAAGCATGAGTACACTGCGCTGCCGTCCGTTCTGTCTTAGTAGTACACCTGTGAAACATGGCCATTAAAAGTAGAAGACATGAAGCGGTTGCAGGGTTTTCATCACACGTGTATTGATGGCATTGTTCGCGTCAGTTGGAATCACCGTGTGAGCAATGTTGAGGTCAGACGAAGGATTACTAGGTATGAGAGGCAAGTCGATTGACAAAGATGTGAAGCTTAGTCGACTGAGACGGCTTGGACATATACTGCGCATGTTGAGCCACCACCGCCTACCTCGACGTGCCATGCTAGTGGAGGTTGGATTAGGTTTGAAGAGGGCTTTTGGTTGCCGGATGAAGAAGTGACAGCAGTCGATGAAGTTCTCTTACTGTTGGTCTTATCCGTGTGGAGGAAATAAACTACCAGGTTGGGTCCCCGAGACCAAAGGAATCAGTGGTTGAGGATTTTTGGTGACATGGCTGAAAATCGGCTACAGGATCACAGATGTATTCACTGCTTGATATCTTCTAAAGCTTGAATATTTGTATTAACCTCAATCTTTAAATTGTTTATTCTTTCACACTATTTTATCTGCTTCGATATCACTTTTATTCTATCTACATATTCTTTGTATACTACTTAGTGAAGTGTGTCAAATTGAGTCGGTGTATTTGTGTGAAGTTCTACGTGGATTTTGTCTGTTTTTGCGTCAAACGTAAGGGCACAAGTCCAATCAACCCCATTTCATAACGGTTTCTTACCCATGACTTCCAGCCAAGCATTTCACATAGTTGTAGGCGATGGTTAGTTCATTTTTCTGGTTGGAGTAAGTTACATGGAATTTGGAGCACTTAGGCTCGTCACTGATAGCCTTAATATCATAGTTGATGGTGGGTTTTCTCCTGACATCTCCGAGTTGCTATACTATCCAATTAATAGTCACTAGGCATCATAGGCAGGCCGACTATATACCTACACCAATGGGGCAAATGTACCAACTTTTTATCTTTTGTTCAGTTTCGTTATCTGTTTACTTCTCATTTATTTGTCCACGTTCACCAACATTCCTCTATTTTCTTCAGCATCTTCTGGTTTCTTTTTTTTGTATCATGAAGTGCAGCAACTTAAAACCATCTACCTTTATCCAACACTTCAGAATTCCTTGGTTGTTGCATTCAGTCAATACGTTAGTACTATCACCGCTGTTTGAAATAGAATAGCGATATTCACTTCTGTAAAACAGGACTAAAATACTTAATTCTTCACAAAAGTTAAGCAGTTAATAATAATGTATGTCAAAAACTTATTCATAGGACAAAAATATCCTTACAAATCAGAGGTTTTATATGCGAATTGCAGATAGATGGGCTCATATTTTATGTGGTTACCTTGAAGCTTTCACTCCAGTTTCAGTAAAATGTTTCACAGCAAAGCAATTATAATTCCAGGCTGTTCAAGCACATTCAACCTTCCGAGGGTAATCTAGTTCAGAACGTCACTGTTTTACGATTCCTTGTTAGTCGGAATTCTGTCGTATTAGTAGGGAGACGAGGCGATTGAGCACATTAAATTTTATTCGCACTAATATGACATTAAATTAATGAGGCTAAGGTCTAGCAATTGTTGGTTCTTACTTTGAAAAAGAATGACATGAATGAAAGAAATTCATTGGATTTTTGACATCGGTGTTAGATTAGATTGAAATATCCATACCAAGTAGCACTTTCCAACCAGTGTATATCTATTTCTTCCAAAAGCAACTGGAAGAATATTGTACTTCGTAAATTCAACTGCTACATCTAAGATCATTGTATGATTGTGACCTTCCTTCCTTTTGAGTTGAACCTTGCTGTCACGATCCTGGAGGAGATTGGTTCCCACTACATAAAAGCCTTTGATGGTTTTGAGGACATCATGATAGCCACTCCAAAACTCAGTGTGCTCGTGGTTGTCGTCTGGGTGACAATATCGGAGTAGATTATTGATTCTCCAGTTGACAGTTTGGAGAGTCCACTTCTATTCCATCTGCTTTCGCAAATCCCAAGCACTTCGATGTGATACCTTCTCATCTCCTTTGCAATCTGGGCTACCTTGCTAGGTTCAAACATTGTGCGGACATTCCATGTCCCCACGTTTACTTTCGCTTTCATCGATAGAAGAGAAGACACATCGGCCAATTGGCTTCCCGAAGGCTTTCACCAACTGGCATCATTTCGCCTCTGCGATTCCAGCGAGTAATAATATTGTTTTTATTTTTTATGTTTTGTTTGTGTCTTGAAATTTGTTTAGCGGTTGGATTTGTTTTCCGGGGTAGGGTTGCCAGCCCTATGCCCAACCTTCCCTCTTTACCCGGGCTTGGGACCGCCTAGTAACTAGTGAACCTTTATCAGCCTTATTCAACAACTATATGAAGACGCCACATGCCAAGTAATTCACAATGGGAAGCTCAGTGATGCTTTCGAAATGAAGACAGGAGTGAAACAAGGCTGCCTACTATCACCCATGATATTCCTGATTGTAGTGGATTGGATCATGCAACAAACAGTGAGGAGCGAGAAGAGGGGGATACGCTGGACTGCGGAAAAGAACCTGGAATATTAAAATTTTTTCCGATGACTTGTGCCTGATGTCACATAAACTTGAAGATCTACAGGCGAAAACTAACAAGTTGACAGAATGGGTGGGGCAACGAAGACGGACTTCAAGTGAATATGGCGAAGACAGAGATGATGAAGATACCACACCACCACCACCAACAACAACAAATTCCAGTCACCATCAACGGGAGAAACTTAAAGGAAGTAGCCTCCTTCACCTATCTAGGTAGCACTGTTTCAACTACAGGCGGGACAGACGAGGATGTCAAAGTCAGAATCGGAAAAGCAAGACAGGTGTTCATTAGCCTGAAACCAGTGTGGAGATCTTCTGCATTCAGCATGTGGAACAAGATCCGGATTTTCAACACTGAGTCAAGTCAGTGCTTCTGTATGGTTCAGAGACTTGGGGCGTTACGAAAGGTATTTCCAATAAACTACAGACATTCATCAACAGCTGCCTACGCTCGTTACTGAAGATCAGATGGCCAGAAAGAATAAGCAACAAGGAACTCTGGGAACGAACTAACCAAGAACCTATCGCTGAACAAATATGCAGAAGGAAGTGGAGATGGATTGGACATGCACTGAGAAGGCCGACTGGGGACACAACGCGTTAGGCCCTCTAGTGGAACCCCGATGGGAAGCGACAACTTGGGCGTCCGAGGGTGACATGGAGGAGATCGTGCGAGGAGGAAATGAGAGCTTGTGGGCTGTCCTGGAGCCAGGTTCAAAAGATTTCAGAGAACAGAGTTCACTGGAGACGTGCTACTGAAGCTCTGTTCCATTAGGAACCCAAGGGACAAATAATATAATATACAATAAATCTGAGATCATTGATTTGTCGTGAATTTGGTTCGTTTTGAAGAGCTGCATAACTGGAAGAAATTATGGATTGTATTTAGTTCATAACCGACAGGCTTATTGGAACTATAATAGTTAAGGATCTGGAAGGTAGACCGTTGATTTGGCGGAACTTTTGTACTAAGAGTTGTGTGTACGGTTGCCACTTTCTGGCCGTGGAGATTGTGTAAGTCGATTGCTTGTTTTGCCGACTGACGTCTTAGGATTATTACGTGATAGTAAATTTCGAGGGACACCTGTCTGAGGCTGGTAACACAGCCTTTTTAAAAGTTTGGGATTAAATTTTGTTGTTTTTGACTTTAACTCTGAACCCATATTCACCGGCACACGTATGCTGCAGAGTATAGGGGAGTGTACTTTTTTGGGACTTACCTCTTCTCCTCTCCCACTGTTCTTACCAGCTAGCATTTCGACGTCCCTCTTGGACCCGTCATGTTCGAGCAGCTTACACTATATCGGCAGTTTCTTTTTTTGTAACCACTGTCTAACAAACCTTCATGGTATTATAACGCCCCTGAGAAGCAAACATTCCACCAGCGTAGCTCATTGGATTATTATGATATGCAAGCCCGACCACCACATCAAGTTAGCAGCTATCGATTGGGACCAATAAGTGTTTTGAATTCAGTCTTACAGGAGGTTCCTCACAGCGTGAATAGCTGAGTTGTAGTGTCTCTGACTGCACTACTGAGTGACGCAGTCCAGTAAATGATACTGTTTCGCTGTGTGACATTTCTAATTAGCAGACTAAGATGAAATTACAATCTACAACAGTGCCCAAGTTTTACTCTGATATTGAGTGGTGCAAGTTTGAATCTCTGACGTGCCACCAGTTGGCTTTAGGCTGCACATGCGCTTTGCCGACGAGTGCCAGGTAGCACGAAATCTTCTGTCAGGTAGGGCTTTATGCTGATCGCCTGTAGTCAATTGGCACCAGTTGTAGTGCACCTCAATGGTGAGTCTCTTACCTATATTGCAAAATGCTTGATAGAATTCGATCAGCACCTAATAATAGACAACAACAAATTGATTAGTCTTCAGTTACAAGTCAGTGGTGTGGTTTTTTAGTATTGACAGTTATTGTTCATTTTAGGCCTGTATCATCTCTTTCGGTCTGGTCCACTCGAAGGCTTTGCTTACTACGGGTCTTGGTTAAATGGAGAACTTTTTGGAAGTGGTAAAATGTGTTGGCCGGCCAAAAATTTCAACACAATGTATTCACGTAAAAATTCTACTCATTCAAATGAACAGTGCAGCTCAGAAACACCATCTCACATCTTTCATCTACAGAATGAAAATAATGACACTGACGATTTGTCCTGCAAAATACCTGATTCAGTACGTCTATTTCTTGCGTTTATTGGTCCTTTGGATATTTGCGTGAAAAACATAGAAAATAAAGTGATATCTATTTTCTGCGATGGGGAATTTCAATCAAATCAGCTTGATGGGTAAGTTATATATATATATATATATATATATATATATATATATATATATATATATATATATATATATATATATCACACTAAATGAGAGAGATTTAATTTCACTCACAGATCTGGTTATCTCATTGATGAATCACTTAAAATTACCTTATGAATCTTTGGTTGGTGCAGCTTTCTGTTATAACCCCTCTTAATTAGCATTTTACATTGTGGTGGTTTCAGATACTTTTTGTCGCAAGTTATTCCATGTTTCGATACCAACGGATCCTATTTTCATTCAACTTCAGTAACAGGCAAAATTAAGCGCGAGGAAACAAAATAGTCTTGAATGGGTTTGATAGTGAATCTATCTGAGCATTTTGTGATAAAACGTTTTTCCTTCCGTTTTTGGCTGTTTGTATTTGATTATTCCACGGCAGAATCTTGTAGTTTATCATTTGTGTTAGTATGAGATAGCATCTTGGTTATTTTCAAGAGACTGCCATAATTCTTCGAGGTATGAATATTAGTTAGATATTCATCCCAAAAGTGACTGAAACCGGTTCTCTTTTCGAAATACAAGCATCAACGTTTTGACCTTCAGAGTTCTGATTTGGGAAGATAAAATAAGTGATATTCGCGTTCAGTCATTCCCTTGCAAATTGGATATCTTTCTTGATTTTATTTTACAAATTAAACTACAAGTTCTGACTTCTCCCTCTTTTCTTTTTCGTCTAAAGGTAAAAATAATAGAGTGTAGTGCTTTTACAAAGTTCATTCTCCTTTGTGTAATTTATCCACTTATTCCACTGTTTTATTGATGAAGCGATAAAATATTACTCACCATCTTGCAGTGTAAATATTGTTTATTTTCATCTGATTTGAAATCCGTTAAAAACATCTTTCAAAAATCAGCAGCTTTGATAAAAATAGAAAGGTTTTGAAAAACAAATTTCATGGTAGTTTTTGTAGTTTCAGATGACTTTAGTCAGAACATACTGACGAATTATCAGTTGATCATTAGAGAGTAACCAATTTCATGTTGTCTATTCTTAATTACCGATCTAATTCTATCGATCATTTTGTAATGTGGTCAACAGGCTAGGAGGCTCAGCATCACAGTGCATTTTGGTAGATGTTAGTTGGTTGGAGTTAATCAGCCGAAATTCCTTAACGGTACGTTACGTGCTTCTTGCTACTCGTCAGCAACCACATAGCCTAGGTCAAGCAGGGTTTTCTGCTGATTGTCTCCTACCATCTAACACTGTTGGTTTCCTTGAATGTTTCCTGTTAGTGAATAACAGGGTTGAATTGATCAACTTTTGTGTTGATATTTGGGGATATGGTTAGCTAGGGATGTGTAATTTGGATACCGAATGAACAATATGATACTCGATAACTTGCTTGGTTGTCATACGGAAGATAGTTTTGGACTGAAGGGAGTTTACTTCCTTTGAGGAATATGAATCTAGGAGCGAAACTCTTGGGTTTATATACAATGCGGGTGTCCTTGGAGTCACTTTGTTACATGAGCTAGTCATATAAGTGACTGTGATTGATGCTCAAACCCGTTGAACAACAGATAGCAGTCATAACTCAATATTGTAGTGGATACTACTTTAGTGTTGTCAGCGATGGATATTAGGTTTGAGTTAGAAAACCGATAGTAGGATACGGATAAATCCCAATGACTAGTTTTGGGGTTACCAAATACGCTTGGTGTTATAACTGTTTAAAAAGTTTTTATGAGAATGAATAAAATTTGGAATGTCATTATTCTTCTTACTGAATACTATTCTATTGTACTAGGAAAATGGTAGTTTTCTTTTAGATTGCTGCTTTTCTTCATGAAATCAACCTCTATTGCTTTTCGTTATTTCACTGCTTTAAATCTTTTGTAGATGTATTTTGTATGTGAGAATTTCGAGTTATCTCATCAGATAAAAACTGTACTAGAATGGAGAAATTAATATTTACTCACAACAGTTCAGTTGCCACACACGAATGATGATTGTTCCGCCAACTCGAGAGTAGAGAGAACAACTGACCGAATATCAATGTTTGATGTGTTATAGTTCTAATATATTATACTGTATATATATATATATATATATATATATATATATATATATATATATATATATATATATATATATATATATATATATATATATATATATATATATATATATATATATTCAAAAGATGGGACATATATGACACAACCAGGTGGTAGTTAATGATAATAAGGCCACACAACAGTAAATTTATCTTAACGTCTAGTGTAGGACTGCACTTCTGTCAACTATATTAGAATCGTAAAGATCTACTGATTTAACTGACCATACTTACGTATTCCACAGTAGCAACCTGGAATGCAAAAAGGTTGTATTACCATTCAACTCTTTGTTGTACTCAATCAACTTTATCATATTTGTTCTAGTTTCATTGTCAGCCCTTCTATCACCTACACTTGCTAATCTTTCATTATTTGTTTTCTTCTTATTAAAAAAATTTATTCCGTGTCTAGTCTAGGTGAATTATGTATACAAACTACTCAAGGTTCCATCAATGTTCGGGCCGAATGGAAGAATGGTCGACCACACGGTATTGGTTCCTTAAGGTATGATCAAGTCTTACATTATGTATTTTGGAATAATGTCGCACTCCTGTTTTTAAGAAAATTGTAAATACATTATGTGTACCTATTATAATTTATAGATATATGAACGGTGATATTTATACTGGTTGGTTTGTAAATGGTACTCGAGAAGGCCATGGTTGTCAAGAGACCTTTCCATTGGACAATTTGAGGTATCCAAAGCAATGTTATAGACGGAATGAATGGAGTACAGTTTATTCGGGGAATTGGCTTGCTGATAAACAGGATGGGTTTGGTATACTAAAAGACACCACAAATGGTTAGCTATATTTTGATAACTTTTGTTTCGATTTGACTTAGCAAATTGTTTATTCATAATAGTCAATTTATACATGAGTAAATTTTATTGGCTGGAAATATTTGGTGTACATGGAGTTTCATTCAGCAATGTTTTTTGATCACCATCAATACAACTTAAAGTCTGTAGACATCTTCACTTTTGGGAATGATAATTAGAACTGAAAGAAATTCCAGACTGGGACATACTGCCAACCGATCTGCTACTACAGATTAGGTGACTGAATTCCACTGTCAATCAACTAGGTTCAAACCACCAAAAGTTAGTTTTAAAATTTTAACTTATATGATTTCTTAATTCAGAATATAAAAAGAATGTTACGTAGTAGAAAACAGTTTCGTAGATTAATCATGGTTAGGCAACATAAAGTTGATATACATCAACACTGAATTAATATTTATCTAATAACTACGTTGGCAACCTCATTTACTGCCTTAATGAACCTAGAGGTGATGGGATCTCAACTGAAATGTAAAACGTTCGTTTGACACTTACTAATTCCATGCCACTTTGTGTACTGGTGATATATATCCGATTTCATATCTCAATGGGCCAGAATACTTTGCATCAGTTCGCTCTGTCCTATTGTAAATCCATAAAATATAACCATTAAAAGTAAATGATATAAGATAGTACATTTTTCATGATGATTGTCTTCGTAGCTTTATTGACGTCTGGCGGGACTACTATTTGATGATCATTGTTGACACCAGACATAATGTACTGGGCAAGGAAAGCAAATTAGTTGATCTCGTGAAGAAAAACATGAGATGGCTCGAAATTTTTTTACGTATCTTGGGACACCACCTACCTCAACTTACTATGTTTACGGAATCGGGATTAATTTGGAGAAATGCTAAGAATGGTACAACCAAGAAGTAATCCCAATTTATAAAGTCTGTAACTGTTGGTGAGATTCGCCTAAGGAGTTGATGAATACTAAGATGAAATTGGTTCATGATGTGTGAAATCATTTGTTGCAGACCCGTTAGTGATGTGATTGAAAATCAGTCACAACAGCTCAGTATCAACCGGTGTCAATTTTGTCAATTATGTTGATGACGTGGCTGTTTCCCTACTTGTTTCCTCTTCAATAGAGTGTTCCAAACTGAACGATTTCTTATCTACTGTTGGACAATGGTCCTCCGTGAAGGAGTCGTGTGTTTTATTCACCAGTGTCAGACTATGAAACTTTAGTTTCAGACGTGAACATAACGTATGCGAACTGCTTAGGTTTCATGATTGGTGATCTATTGATAGTTGTGTATTTAAGAATATTTACTTGAACAATCTACCAGAAAGATCTCATTTTACTGTCGATATATGGGTGATACATTCATCCTGTGCGAAACCAACATGGATAGGTCGAAGATACTCAGCAGATTCAACGCACTACACCAAGCGATACAGTTTACAAGTGAGGAAGAGTCACAAGGCAAGGTAGCTTTCCTCAATGTTCTTCCCTCAAGACGAAAAGATGAGTTGATAAACAGAAATTTGTTTAGGAAAAGTAAGTGGATGGGGCAATACACACACTTTCATAGCTCTGTCCCCCTTCACAACCAAATAAATTTAGTAAAGCCTCTAACTTACAGAATGAAGGCTATATGTTTGGGAGATACAGCTAAAAAGAAACTGGCGACTGTACACAACACACTAATGGAAAATGGCTGTCCTGATAAATTGACAAAGAAAAATATGATTACGAAAGTGGTAAGAAAAGAGGGTTGTTCCGATGGCTAGCAAAAAGCCACCATATCTTGGCGTACAACTTAGTGATGATGCTCTCAACGGGACATTAACTCACAAACTAATCAGACCAATTCAGAGAACTTGTAATGCTGGTAAATTACAAATTTCGTTTCCTACACACCCAAAGGTAACACTGAGACGGAAAGATGGATTGCCTAGACTGACCACTTCCTGTTGTTTATCATTTGACTATCTGAGATAGCCGTAGTCTGGCAGACTAGTTGTGTGGCAGACTTCCTGTTGTGTTTAACAGTTCGACTGCTGGTGTGGTGTCAGTTACGTCGGCCGCTGCTGTAGGAATTTAATTTTCCATGGTCACGAACACATTTCAGTGTGGTTAAGTAAAGATATGGTACAAACCGTTACCATCTCTATATTGACACACTTGGTTGGGACGAACCATAAAAAGGGGTATGAATGAGTCATTTTCCATTCTGTACCGGGTTCCCATCAACTTGCCAAAAGTTACCCGGCTCAGGATCCTTCAAACTGCAGAAGCAGCAGCAATCAGGGTAAAACAACTTGAGTTGTGTGTTCAAAGGAAGCAAGTGTTGCCACTACAACTACTGTGGCCCGATGCAGGATGGAAAGATTGGTTGGCATCCCACCTGAGATAATCTAGTTCCATACTTCAGGAACCACTTCTTCTGTATAATCTGCTAATAATTTTGAAAAATGCTCTTAACGTATTTTGTCCTGCTTAGTTTATTTCATCCGGCTCTCGTAAACACCTTCCTATGGTTTTATTAAACTATCACCTTATAAATGAAATATACTTATAAAATCTCAATGAAGTAGAAAAATAATTTTCTGGCGTTTCTCGACTTCGTGGAAAACGCTTCTTCAGTAAGTAAAACCTGTACAAGTTATCGATTGTTTAAATAGTAAGTGGTAACAAATCAGATCACATTGTCTATATGTGATAGTAATATGAACATAACAATGTCATTGTTTTCCACGAAATCGAGAAACGTCAGAAAATTATTTTTCTACTTCATTGAGATTTTACAAATATATTTCATTTATATAATCCATTCACCCAATGCTTAACTTATTCAATTCTATCAGGTCACATTTTGATCCTGAACTTTATAATATCACCTTATAGTATTACATAAGCCGTGTAATCATTTAGATAATCAGTTACAACTGATTCTGTCATAAACATTCACACATTACTTTTCTCAACTGACTACCTCAACTGTATAGTGTTATTAGCAAACCGATAAGTAGAATTTCTATATTGCTGACATATAATTCCTCATTATATACATATAACTACAGAACCTGAAGAAGTTATGGAAAATAATATTCTTTGTTCACTCAGTTGGCTTTTGAATAAGAAAGTTGCTAGGAAAGTGGGCCAGTTTGGTTGTCACCATTAAAATATAAAGACAAATTGCATTCTTATGCAAAAATATCCTTCATTGGACTTATTCACGCATTTTTAGCAACCTGCAAATATACAACTTCAGAGTTGACCTCATCATCATCTTGTTTCAAAATGTCTTATATCACTCAAGCAGTGTTTGGTAAACTTCTTTTCCGATTTAATTTTATACCAAGACAAAACTTTCACAAAGTCATATGCCTCTCAGGAAAATCTATGCTTCAGTAGTTTTGAAAGGTAAATTTGAGTTAACGGTTCACGGATATGAACCCTACATCATTCATCCACAAGCTGAAGCTAGGGCAACTAGAGTTAGTAGCATACTTAGTAAATTGACAGCAGTTGTTAGTGCATTTGTATAGAAATATGATTTCGCTACCAAAACTGTCTGCTTTTTATCAGTTAAAAGCATTTATAACAATTAGCCAATTGTTTTTAGTGAATTTAAATTCCATTAGTGGGATCCAAGTAGGTAATGTTTTGGAATTCAGATGCTTTTCCTGCCTATTAGAAACTTGTTACGTCCGGTATGAGCGCTTATAGCAGTAGGATTACAGGTTCATGATAAAACTATGCGAAGATTTATTGCATGTTCACATTCAACTTTTTTATCTTACCATTTAATTGTGTATCGTTTTTAAACAGGTGATGTATACGTTGGTCAGTGGTTAAAGGGCGTGATGTGTGGGCGTGGAATACTGCATCAAACATCTGGAATCTATGTAGCTGGCGAATTCCAAGCCAATGGTATTAATGTGTGTTATACAGTTTTGTGTATATGTTGACTAGCTTAATTAGTTATGGTGAATTTATTCCTTTAATGAATCTCTTTTTACCATTACTGTAGATTTAAAATGCTGCTATGTAGTTGGCGTATTATAAATTGGTAACTATAATCCATTTACTATGTAGTGCTTATTTGATAACTGCCTTAAGTTTGATAAATTATCTTCACGATATTGATACGAAAATTTATAGAAAAAGAGGTCAAGTAGGAATGATAAGTTAAAGGCCATATAACAATGAAAATCAAAAGAGCTAAAATCATAGTATATCGAACTGTTATTTTCGCTCTGTTGACTTTCATTGCACTTAGTCATGAAGGTCAGTGAATGTCGGTGGGGATTGTAATATCCTGGAGTCTCCGACCGCCGACTTCAACCAGGTAGTTTACATATACATAAACAGCTCATACCAACAGTCAAAGTCTCGATGAACTGATGCTATGTTTTCGTCTGGCGCCCTATGACCTCTGTCCAGGCTGAACCAACTGACTTTCCTTTTCTGCCCAATGCTCTTCACCTGCATTTTCGCGTTACCGACATGGTGACACCATGACACCTGTATTACGTAGACAACGGTGGTCAAACACCAAAGCCTTCTCATATCCTCTACCTTTAATGGCCATGTTTCACAGCCATGTAGTAGATTTAGAAGAACTGCTGCTCAGTACACTCGTCGCTTGGTAAGTTGATGAAAGCCAATCGAGTTTTTTGTATTCATGCAGAAATTTCATCTGTCAGTGATCCACCAGGGCTATCTGGCTTCCTAAGTAAGTGAAGTCCCCAACTTGCTCAACCACTTTACACTGTATTTTGTCAACTACAGTCTACGAAGTCGTTTCACTAACGACATGACAAAATTATGAACATTTCCCGTGTGAATATAGATAGCGGATATAGAGAGAGTGGTAATATTAGAATACGAAGCGATAATTAGTAGATTATTTAGCTCGTATTTACATTACTCGCATATAAGCAGTGTTCAAATACTCCAATATTTTTCTTGGTTTGTCAAGCAATGCGGTTGTTGTCTATCTGTTTGTTTGAAATAGTACTGTGATTTACGACATTACTAAAAATTTGGTATGAATGCCAAATCCTTTTCTTTTGTATGCCTTTTTCTAGCGCAAACTATTGTCATATCAAAGGCAAACTGATGAGGAAAGTTGAAATAGATGGCGGTATCTTGTTACTTAACCTTAGCAGACTCTTTAGCTATTCCACTACTCAATATCGCTTCGTGATTCACTGGCTTGAAAGATCTCATACATTTCTTTCCCTTGACAACTTTGAATATACTACTGGATTATGATTGGAAGTGAAGTGAACATTTTGACCGCGGTCTGATTTGAACCAGTGACCATCGGCTTTTCGGCGAGGTGATCTACCAACTGAATCACGAGTTCCGACTGCTGACCAGATTTGAATGTAGCAACGACAGCAACATTTTATGAAACTAGAATTATCAGTCTAATCATCTATCATTTATTTTGACTAAGATATGTTAATTTAGGTTATGTGCAGCTGATAAATATCCTAGAAATGACTGTCTCCATTCTTATTCAATTTTATCATAGATATTATTATGGAGGTATCCCTCTCGTCACCTGATTACACAGACGTTGACCTAATCACAGGAGAATTTTCGTTAGACCTAGAATATGCAGATGACATAGTCCTGTTAGGTCAAGACGCTGACAAGATGCAGAGTCTTCTGAATAATTTGAGAATGTTTGGGATGCGTTTCTCACCACCCAAATGTAAATTGTTGCTCAAGGATTGGTCCTCAACAGTTCCACGGCTAACAGTGGAGAGTGTAGTGGTTGAGTGTGTCGACCACTTCACTTACCTTGGAGGTAGGATCAGCCCTGGTGCCTTGGTAAGTACCCGATGAAATCTCTGCACAGATACAAAATGCTCGGTTGGCTTCAGCCAACTTACGCCACCTGTGGCGCCGACGCCATATCCGATTGTCTAGTAAGAGTCGCGTGTACTGCACACCAGTCCGAGCTGTTCTACTGTATGGCTGTGAAACATGGCCCTTGAAGGTGGGAGACATGACAAGACTTCAAGTGTTTGACCACCATTGCCTTCGTAGTATAGGCCCTATTCCGTGGTGTCACCATGTGAGTAACGCAGAAGTCAGGAGTAGAGTTTGTTTTAGGGAGAAGAGGTAAATCAGTTGACGAAGTTATGAACCTCCATAGACTGAGATGGTTGGGACACGTGTTACGTGTGCTTAGTCGTCGATTGCCTCGTCACACAATGTTCGCTGAAGTAGGTCCAGGCTGGGAAAAGGCCCGAGGCGGCCAGACTAAAACATGGCACCAATGTATGAAGTCTCTGATTGTTTGTTTGAGCCACGTGGGGCGAAGCGGACTAGCCCGTTGAGGTCATGCGGAACAAGAGGAACCAGAGGTTGGAGACTCTAGATGATCACATGGCTCAGAACCGATGTCAATGTTGCAGATGTATACATACATTATCCTCATCTTAACGATGCTAGCTATACTGAGTCTCACCATTTTCTCATTCTTTCTTTCTCTCTTCTTTCGTACTTTATATTTCTTTTGACTGAATTTTCTTATCTTCATCTTGCACTTCACTACCTTTTTACTTGATGTACTGATATGAGGTGTGGCAACTAGGATCGTTACGCAGTGATCCCTGGTCCTATGTTGGTATTGATGATGTTGAGAAATGATGGCTTTTTATTGTGTTGGTCTGTTCATTTTTGCTTGGTTCAAATTTGTCAAGGAAATGAAATTTATAGAATTCTTATACATAATCCAATTCTCTGTTGACTCCATTTCTTTTATATACCATTTAGCGTTGGATAAATGTTATGTGTCATTAAAGTGGATATCGTCTACAGACACTAACCTCTTTTCGAAATATAAGCTTATTAGTTTTCCTAATGAAGACAAAAAGAACTATTCCAGTTAGAATAAAGTGCTTACTTCAACTGAATGATTTCATTTTTTAGTTAGAAGCAGAGTGTTATTTGGGAAGCGTCTCATGGCCCATATGTATGGGTGAAATCGATCTTTACATTTTCATGTAGTGTTTATCTGAACCTCTATTTTATCTTCCACTCCTTACACATTAAAAGAAAGAATTGAACTAGTAACGTGATTGGTTTTGTAATAAGCTCAATCTTGTTAACTAATAAACTCATTTTAATGCTTATATTTTTTCATCAGTAATTAAGTGATTGAGTAAATAATAATAAATACGCGAAGGATATTTAACGCGATGAGACACTTGGACTGGATATGAGTAGAAACTGTTCTCTCTCAGACCCTTGTCACTTCACTGAGCTGCAAAAATTAGAAGGCAAAGACCGGCCTGTGATTGTAAAGAAAACCTTTTATTCGGCATAATTACGTCATTTATATACAGCTGATATGAACATATAAAACCACTAGGTCACCTGTAGGACATTATTGTTCAGTAAGGTTTTTCCTCTCGATAAAGTAACATGAAACAAAGGTGACATCCAAGACTTCTAACTTGGCACCTGATAACTTAAAATGTTGATTTACATTTAGCCCGCTTCCTATCAGGTATGCCTGATAAATTTACATTAGTTTTTAAATATGATTGCTGCCTCAGTACAGGCATCTGGAAAAATAAGTTTGTACTATTTTTCGGAGTAAAAAATAGTTACAACTTTACACATTTCTGTATTACTGATATGAAATATTGTTAAAAATTTGTTTTTTCTGTAGGGACAAGGTTTATGTGTTACTCCTGAAGGAAATATTTACACTGGACTGCTCGCTAAAAACCAACCCAAGGGCAAAGTAAGTTGATAACTGTTCGAGAAAGTGTGCATCAGAATCTGTCTGCATTTTACATGGATGTACATTTAAATAAACAAAAAAGTTGAAACCAATTTTGTTCGCTTTAGGTGTCATACAATGCATCGCTTACAATGAAATTCCTAGGAGTCTAAAACTTTACAGTAAGGTTAGTGAATGCCAATGTGAAGATATGTGGTGTTTTGAAGCTTGAAACATCGTAAATATATTGTCATACAGTTCAGCACTTTTACTACCCCTTTAGCCACAATTGGTATATGCACCCTACTAATCCTATCTGGTTACATAAATTGTAAACCAAGCGTAGTTTTCATTTATCGCCCACTGTTCCACTATGCCAAAAATCCTGATGTTCTTTGAGTGTTTTGTTGAACTGATTCACTGACCAACACAGAATCTCAAAGTGGGACATTGATTGTCACACTATTTTACTTCAAGAAACAAGATCACTTGTAGAGCAGGTGAATTAAAGGGCTTGCAAACGAAAATAGTGTATTGGGTTTGGATTATTTTCGATAACTGTTGGCAGTTCACATTCTTTTTTCACAATGAGCACTCTGTTTAGGAGCAGGTTGTTAGGAATTCCACTCATCTCTCTCTCCTTAGTTAACTATATCATTAGTCACCGTGTATCCTGTTTACATACCAGTAAAAATAACCCCCCACATGGAGCTGATTACAAACCAATGCAGCATTTTTTGGCATCTGTCTTAAACATTGTTTCATATTTGTACAGGGTAGTCGGGCACAATTAAATTTAGGGGAAATGTGTTAGGATGAAGGGGGTTGTGGCCAAATAGATACATCATAATCATATCCCCTCCATCCCCCTGCATTGTACTGGTTGCAGCTTAAAAAAACAACTAAGCCATCCAGGTAAGGTTTGTACTGTCACCCAATCACTTTTTTGCAGCTCTTCTCTGAACCCGTTCTAGGATGGTAATATCCTTCTTCAAGCCTGGGGACATCACGAGTGAGTTCTTTCCAAGTTGAGGATGAATATAAAGTCCATTCACCGTGTTAAAAGGGTCATAGTTAGACTCCTTGAAGTTCATGAAAGAAATCCCAGTACTCAGGCCTTCTTGGCTACAAGATGACTAAACCTAAGCTCCAAGTGTGTCACTTAAAGTAGCCCAAATCTTTTTTAATGTGTGAGCGACATATATTTTTTCACCCGGGGAATAAGAACTGAAACTATTTCTGCATTTGTCAACAGTAATTATCCCACACTTCGCGTTGGGTGGGAGTAGGTTTTCAGTATTCCAATTTAGGATTTTGGAAGGGTCCTCCTGGAGGACCGAAATATCCATTGGCAGCTGTATTTCTCTCCAAATCTTCAGATCATCAGTATGTAGTAGTGAGTGAAAATTGAGGGGTTCCTAGTATGTCGCTGATAGAAGTAACAAACAGTAGTGGACTGAAAATTGAGACATGAGACACGTCACTCAGCATCGAGAACTTATTAGATACAGATGATTCAACTCTAACTGATCGCAACCTAATATAAACGTGATCTTTGAGCCAACTCAGTAACTGTGCGTACATCAACAAACTGAAGTTTCTTACACAGGATGTCATGATTTACCCCGGTCAAATGCCTTAGAAAAGTCCAGTAAACCAATCTGAATGAGCTTTTTCCGCTCAACAGGGAGTTCTGCTATCCTAAGCTATCAACAAGTTGGCGTTAAATTATCATCCAGGTAAAAACCCGTGTTGATGGTCATATAAGGTTGAGTTTTTAAATGAGTACTCACGAACTGAGTCGTTTATTACCCTGTGCATAACCTTCGCAACTGCAGAGATCAGGGAGATCGGTCTATATTTAGAATAAATTAGTTTGTTTCCACTTTTAGATGCCGGGGCGGCAGCCACTTGCCTGCGAAGAGAGGGTGACCTACCTCCCAGAAACTAACGTCTGAAATGGATTGTTAGGGGGGCACTCAGAACATCGACACTTTAAGTACTCTTGAGTGAGTGCCATCAGCCCTCGAAGACTTATTCGGATTCAAGATTCGTAAGATTCCCTTAGTCATATGAATCTCAAACTGTATGAATTGACCCTTCCGTAATACGGTTGTCTGACAGATTTGTGATTGTCTCTCTTGATCGACAAAAGTCGTTTTGAAGTTCGTTAGATAGTAGGTTTCCTGCCTTAGAGTTAGTGTGGAGAATCTGTGAACTACTGGAGTCCTATACACCAAATGAAACGTCACTGCTCTGCTTCATCGGCGAGTACAATACTACATGGTTTTTCTGGTGAGTTCTACACACGTATATCTAGTAGTTAGCGATTTCCTCCCTGATTTTGATGGTACACCTGCTATGGATATCCTCGTATCTCTCCAGTCTGTATAGCTGCCAGCGACCCACTATTGTTTCCAAGATGACCGCTTATACCGTATTAGCTTACACGTGATTGAATTAAGCCAAGAAATGTAAAACTTGCTGGTTCTTCATGGGACTGGAGAAGTACTATTATTTATTGTTTGAAGAGTTTCGCTATTCAAGAGTTTTCATCTAGAATCCAGATTCAGTGGTTTGTCGTGATTTAAACAAATGGAATCTTCGGGATCTTGTTCGGCTTTTTCAAAGCCAGTCCTATGGTGCCTGGCTAATAGCTGATCAGGGGCATGCAACTTAGATATAGCAACCCCGGAGGAAACAAACGCATGATCTCTCAGTCCAAAAGGGCTAAGGACGTTTGAGTTGTTTACCCCACTGGACTGACTGGTAAAAATATAAGCTGGTTGAGTGCCTTACCGTCAAACTCCCGACGGTACAGTGAGAAACAAGTTTAGTCAAGGAGTTTTCCGGCAACGACTCCTGAGATTCCGTCGAAGCAGAAAATGGCTTTAGTGGTCAAGAGCTGAGGAAAGTTCTAATCCCTCATAATGAGAACCTAGTAAAGGTTGGAATCCAGGGCTCTTCTGATAGACTGTATCATCTTATTTAACATGGAGGTGGCTCCTGGAGGGTGGTCGAAAATTAAAGCCGAATAGCGACCTCCATAGTGTTTAATGCCACGCCGGAGTACATCTCCGGTGCCAGTTTTCTGGAAGGAAATTTCATGGACTTTCAAAGAGGGCGGTTTTAAAGAGCAATGCCGCCTCTTAGTCCCTCTGACCTATCCTTCCCGATTAAGGTGAGCTCTCCTGGATGAATTATTGAACTTTTAGCCACATTTCACAAAGCCGTTATGTCCCAGCTATCTTCATCAGTCAATGACCTGAAGTGATGCAGGCTGGATCTCGAAGCGATGCAAATTGCTATAGATACAGCAAATGATAGTGTAAAGAGCATAAGCAACAGAAGGAGAATTAGTCGAGGAGATTGTGTTTCCAAACCTTGGAAGATTGCTTTCATAGGGACTTTTACCCGCAAGGGAGCAGACCCAACGTCAACTACTCCCATCACTCTTCTTGACGGAAGACTGGCGCAAAATTCTTCGATCCAAGACAAGACCGAGAAAAAACCTGCTTATTGTCCTACCATTCGATAGTCAGACGCTGGCTGACCAGCGGAAAGTACTTGAATCTCCTCTCACTCCGCCTTTGCCCTTTGGATTCACATTCCTATTTGTTCATATTTCCGGGAAATGCATCAGATTTACTATGCCCCGACTCCAGGGCTGTTCTGACTGTATCAGGGGTTACCTAGAGCAGTCTGGGGGCAAGAATGGACGAGAGATGAGTCATCCTTGAAAGGTGATGAATTTTTGGCACCTATACTGACCTGAAGTTTGTTCGTTGGATATCTCCTCTGATTCACCTCATGAATAAGCTCATTTATCTCAGTCTCCACACATTATGGAATCCCATGCACGATGATGAAACAATATAGTTCTTTGGGGTGAAGTTTCCTGCTGTCATGGGGAAATTCCTTTGTAGACCAGGGTTTATCAGGCCCAATTTTCACGGGGATGTGTTCGGGTTGATGAGCACTATCTAAAGAAACTCGAGGGTCCGTTGGGGTGTTCGGGGGAGAGCTTGCCACTGGCTCAGCGTTCTGGAGATGAAACACACAGCGAGGTTACCAAACGTCCACCAACATTCTTTCATTGAACAAGAGCATTCTGTTCACGACCAGCCAATGGGAAACAGTTAGTTTGCCGCTAAAGAGCATGAGTGACTTAGGATAATGGCTGTGATCCAATTTTTGGTATGCAGCCCTCTTCTGCATAATTTTCGAGCACTGACACCGGGTCCGGGCTCCCAGCTTTGGGACTTACTTTTTGGGTTTACAGGGATCGGTTTCGAAATGCAGGGGGCTCTGGCCACTCCCCTACAAGTGGTGAGATAGATCTATTCTCGGACCACTTTCCACCTGAATTGAGATTTGGCCTCCTGTTAGGATTAAGAGGTAGCTACTCTGACAAGATTGCCACCATCTCCTTACGTATCACTATTAGTTGCTTTAACCTGCCTACATTTCTTCGAGCCTTTCTTTCAGTGCTTGTCAGATGTGGAACTCATCGCCAGGAGGTCTGTTACACGACTTTTTTCACCCTGAAGCAGTTTGTGACCGTGGTGACTCCCCCCATATTTCCATTTACTCTAGGACGCTTGGTACTGGCCATTTTAGGAGAGAATATTTCAACGTTATTACCTTTCTTTTTGCTGTCTTTAGGGGTCTTTTGAAGTGATGCAACTTCTGATTTGTGTTAGTTCGCGTCAGCACCGCAGTTGCAAGGTGCTCAGAGTCATGTTCAGCTGGCTGTCTACCCATTAGAATTTACCTTCTTCCCACAACATAGACGCACATATCCGTCTCCACTAAGCGGGCTATTTAGTAGTACTCCGTAGCAAATAGATAGCTGGCTAGGAACACAGATGCAGCGAGGCTCAAAATCCATCGCCCATGCTGAGTAGCTGATGTACGGGCGATAAGCCATGCAGACACCCTTTGGGGACTGCCACCAGATAGGATATACATATGTGTACGCTGCTTCAAAAAGGAAACTGAACCAAAAGAGTAAATATTCAAAACCAAGCAAAATTTGTGGAGCTTCTAAAAATACCATCGTCCTATTCCACGTCACACGCAGCTTCCAGTAATATCCAATATCTCCGCACGAGCTAGCGTTAGACAATTTATTTTTTCAAGCTTTCTTCTGGGCCCTGCGAGTGGGTTACAGGTTCTTTATAAAGTCCGATCAGGTGGGTCTACCCACTCGTCTGCCATAGATCTGGTTAACCCGACGGGCAGTTGGGCGTTGATCATATTTGTAGGGATTGTATGGTTTTTTCGGGGGCCGTGGTGCAGGCGTTTTCTCTAACCGTCGTATCATCGGGCTGCCGTTTGGATGGGTTGTAAAAGAAAGACAAAGAGGAGGAAAAGATCCCAGGTGGGAGGAATTGCGTAAAGCAGGATGAAAAGAATCAGGACGAAAGGGAAGGACAACCTAGATAGATTCAGGGACGATAATTGACAAAAAGAGCCCCCAGTTAATGGGTTGAGATCAAAGGGCCTGAAGAAGCAGAACAAGCCGGTCAGATTTTAGGAGGGATTGTAAGAATACCAACAGCAGTGTAATTGGTGAGGGTACAGTACCTGGAGGTGGGATATCTGGCGGGAAACCAAGGAGCTTAATCAAGTTAGCGAAGACAAAGAAGTTACAAAGTGACTTGGTTGGGTTGTGAAAACTTGGTCCCCTGTATTGACCCAGTCCGTACCCCAGCTGCATGAGTGTGAGCCACGCAACTGTCCACTTCTTTCGGAACCTATCGACAGATGGGGCAGTGGCAAAAAATGCTAAATAAATGTTTTATTTCCATATTAGCAAATTAACATGAGAGAAGCTAGTTTACAGACATCATCACCGATATATGTCAAAAAGTCTTCTAGATTTTACGAGTCCCCAGTGGTGCGGACGGAATGTCATTAGACCCAATTAAAAACAGCAGATGATTTTGCAGGTTATGCAACGAACGAGAAAATATCAGCTTAAACAGAGTGTCAACGTTTAGGCAATAATCAATGGTGTCCTCATATAGTGGATTTAACGTGAGATAGCAGTTTGTGTGCATCGTCTAGTTGATAATTCTTGAAGGTTTATAAAATAGTGTTCAGTATTAAATAATTCACATACCAAGTCATCGATGCACATAATCTTATTAAAAGTTGCTGCAATTCACGAGACGGGCGTGGGTTTTCATTTCCCGTCACGCAGATAGGTTTCCACTATTAGGAACGAAACCGCGCGAAGTTCGAAGTTTGCGTTATAACCAGCCAACGTTGTCGGTTCATTTGCATAGCATGGTGTTTAGTAATACACCCTTCTGTTCCTCAGAAGGTTCTGTGGTTTATAGCTTTGCTGACGACAACTGACCCATCTATACGATCTGGAGTATAGGTAAAGTATCCACAGTTATACGACCAACGTGTGCGGCTGAATCAACGCATTTCTAGGTCATCATAATAAGTTTAAAGGTAATGTAGAATAATTTAATTTGGAAAACCTGTTTGAGTGGATGGAAATGAACATTGAAATGGTTGCTGATCCAAAGTGCAGTATTTATACGTTATTATTATTATTATTAGTCCCTTGGGTTCCTAGTGGAACATAGGGCTTCAGTAGCACGTCTCCAGTGACCTCTGTTCTCTGAGATCTTTTGAACCTGGTCCCACGACAGCCCAGAAGCTCTCATTTCCTCCTCGCACGACCTCCTCCATGTCACCCTCGGACGTCCAACTCGTCGCTTCCCATGGGGATTCCACTCGAGGGCCTGACGCGTGATGTCCTCCAGTCGGCCTTCTTCAGTGCATGGCCGATCCATCTCCACTTCATTCCACTGCACATTTGTTGCGTGATAGGTTCTTGGTTGGTTCGTTCCCAGAGCTCCTTGTTGCTTATTCTTTCTGGCCATCTGATCTTCAGTAGCGAGCCAGCGTAAGCAGTTGTTGATGAATGTCTGTAGTTTATTGGAAATCCCTTTCGTAACGCCCCAAGTCTCTGAACCATTCAGGAGCACTGACTTGACTCACTTAGTGTTGAAAATCCGGATCTTGTTCCGCATGCTGAGTGCAGATCTCCACACTGGTTTCAGGCTAATGAACGTCTGTCTTGATTTTCCGATCCTGCCTGGCTTTGACGTCCTCGTCTTTGCCACCACCTGTAGTTGAAACAGTGCTTCCTAGATAGGTGAGGGGGGTTACTTCCTTTAAGTTTCTCCCATTGATGGTGACTGGAGTTTGTTGTTGTTGTTGTTGTAGTTGGTGCGGTATCTTCCTCACCTCTGTCTTCTCTATATTCACTTGAAGTCCCGTCTTCGCTGCCTCTTCTGTCAACTTGTTAGTTTTCGCCTGTAGATCTTCAAGTTTATGTGACATCAGACACAAGTCATCATGAGCGAAATCCAAGTCTTCTACGTTCTTTTCCGCGTTCCAGCGTATCCCCCTCTTCTCGCTCCCCACTGTTTGCTGCATGATCCAGTCGACCACAATCAGGAATATCATGGGGGATAGTAGGGGGCAACCTTGTTTCACTCCTGTCTTCACTTCACTACAAAAGCATCACTGAGCTTCCCATTGTGAATTACTTGGCCGGCATGTGGCATCTCCATATAGTTGTTGAATGAGGCGGATAAAGGTTTGTGGTACTCCGTAGTATTGAAGCAGTTTCCAAATTACTTCTCGGTCGACGCTGTCAAAGGCCTTCTCAAAGTCGATGAAGTTGAGGTGTAGAGCTGATTGCCATTCTATGCTCTGTTCTATGATGATGCGTGGTGCAGCGTTGCAATTTGGTCGGCACATGATTTGTACTTCCTGAAGCCTGCCTGTTCCGGTCGCAGTTTTGAATCCAGTGCATCTTTAAGCTTCTCCAGGATGATGCGGCTTAATATTTTACTTGGGGTGGACAGGAGTTTGACAAGGTAACCCTTCTTCCAATCGTCAGGTACCTTCTCTTCCTTCCACACCTTCTGCAATAGTGGTGTGAGCATGTCCGCTGTTGTCTCTGCATCTGTTCTCAGTGCTTCTGGCGGGATTCCATCTGGTCCTGCTGCTTTCCCGCATTTCAGTAGCTTTATGGCGTTCAGGACTTCCATTTTCGTTGGGGGATTTATGTTCACTTGTAATTCAGCGGCTGCAGGTGGTATTTCTGGACGAAGTGCAGGTGGTGGTCGATTCAAGAGCTTCTTGAAGTGGTCGGCCCATCGTTTCCTCTGTTTCTCTTCTTTTGTAATTAAATTTCCTTCTTCATCTTTTATTGGTTTCATCTGTGTTGGTCTCTTCCCTGATAGCAACCTGGTTATTTGATACAATGTCGTCAGGTCTCTCTTACCTGCAGCCTGTTCTGCTTCACTTGCCAGTGTTTCGTAGAAGTGTCTTTTGTCTTTGCGTGCACTCTTCTTCACTTCTTTGTCCAGTGTTTTATACATTGTGCTCAGTTCCTCTTGTCGTTGAGCATCCTTGCACTGGTTTATCTTCTGCTTCACCATCCTCCTCTCCTCTATCAGCTTCCAGGTATCCGTCGAGATCCATTCCTTGTCTTCTTTCTTCTTCCTTCCTAATACTGTTGTGCAGGTTTCTTTCCACATAGCTTTCAAAGACTTCCAGTGTTCTTCCACACAGGTTTCTTCAGGGATGTCCCTCGACGTCTCCCATTTTGTCTTGATGGCTGAGTCGTGAAGATCTCCTTTGTAGTTTCATCCTTCAGTTTCCGAGTGTTGTACTTGAATTGAGGTCTATCACCAGCTTCCTTGAAGGCTTTTAACTTGATTTGGAAGGTTCCTTGCACTAGATAGTGGTCTGAACCTACATCTGCTCCTCTTCTTGACCTTGTGTCAAGTAGACTGCGTCTCCATTTTCTTGAGATTGAGATAAAGTCGATTTGATTTTTAGTGTGTCCATCTGGTGAAGTCCATGTCGCTTTGTGGATATCTTTGTGCCTGAACACACTGCCTCCAATCACCAAATCGTTGAATGCGCAGAATTCTGCAAACAATTCTCCATTCTCATTCATTTCACCTAGTGCCTCTCGACCCATGGTTAGTTCTTTTCCTGTGTTGTCCCCTCCCAGTTTGGCATTCATGTCGCCCATCAGAATTTTGATATCGCCAACTGACGTCTTGTCCAGTGTTGATTGAAGTTGTCTGTAGAAATCCTCCTTTTTCTCTTGCTCTGCATTATTTGTAGGTGCATAACATTGTATGATTGTGACCTTTCTTCCTTTTGAGTTGAATCTTGCTGTCATGATCCTGGAGGAGATTGGTTCCCACTGCATGAGAGCCTTCGATGCTCTTGAGGACATCATGATAGCCACTCCAAACTCAGTGTGCTCGTGGTTGTCGTCTGGGTGACCGGAGTAGATTATTGATTCTCCAGTTGACAGTTTGGAGAGTCCACTCCCATTCCATCTGCTTTCGCAAATCCCAAGCACTTCGATGTGATACCTTCTCATCTCCTTTGCAATCTGGGCTGCCTTGCTAGGTTCAAACATCGTGCGGACATTCCATGTCCCCACGTTTACTTTCGCTTTCATCGATAGAAGAGAAGACACATCGGCCAATTGGCTTCCCGAAGGCTTTCACCAACTGGCGTCATTTCGCCTCTCCGATTCCAGCGGGGAATAAGTTTGTTTTCATTTTTTATATTTTGTTTGTGCTTTGAAGTTTCTTTAGCGGTTAGATTTGTTTTACGGGGTAGGGTTGCTAGCCCTATGCCCAACCTTCCCTCTTTACCCGGGCTTGGGACCGCCTAGTAACTAGTAAACTAGTTAACCAGGCGAGGTTAGTATTTATACGTAGACTCCAGTTATCTTTTGTATTGGTGTAAGCAGCACCATTCGAGAAGTGTAGTTGATGCAAAGTGACTTCCATTTGGGGAGATCACTGGCACAGAGTACCAGAAAACATATGGTGCGGAGCTACTACAGGTGAGTCGCGTTCCGAGCTAGCAGGTAAATCGGTCTCTGGCTTAACCATTTGTTCAGAATATTTGCGCCACTACACCTTTCCGGGAGATTGAGACGGTTCTTCGCTTCAGGAACCCTGACCAGTGGATGAGTTGATCGTGAAGATGGTCCAGAGACCGCGATGAGCTGGAGCAGTCCAATGATTATTGGCGTCAAACAGCAGGCAGTTGTGTTAAGATTGAGATTCAGCACCAAATGTTATCATTGAGCTGTTGCTGCAAATGGTAAAAAAGGAGCAGGAACAGATAAGGAAATGGAAATTATTACGCTATCCGATTTGAAGAAGAGAGAAGTCCCCATTTCAACTTTGTGTACACTTTCATGTGTGTATGTGGGGTCGACTACACAGATTTTCAATCATGAAGTCATTAAAATTTTCTATAAGCTGGGTGTATCGTAGTGGCTTCGAAAGGAAAACAGTATTCATCAAGTTCACTAAACTGAGGGGAACCAGTGCTCACATCGTTGTGTGCAATCGTAAACCCATGAAGGTAGGAGGAACTTCAATAGCTGGTTTATTACATTAGGAGGTCCAGGTACGTTCATGGTAGATGTGTAACGTCACACACTTCCCCAAAATCAATAGCCTAGGGTTTGACGACACTCGACATTGATGCTGACCTTGGTGGTTTAACTGGACTCGCCAAGCTGAAGGCACCCGGTCAAGCATCTTCGCCGTTTGGCACGCTGCCGTGTTACGTTGCACTGCTCGTATTCGACTCTCTAGCCAGTTGGTTGAAACGCATCGGTTTTTTGGCACAACCATCCAAATATACTATTCCATGCGACTACGCTATCGTGTCCTGCCTTGAACTTGTACTCGTGGGTATATAACAAGTCCGAATAATTAGCGATTGGTCTTTGGGTCTGTCAAGTTCGTACCAGAACAATTCCTAAGTTGGTGAGCCTGACGTGATTGCATATCCTGACCAATAACAAGTATTGAATTGGTGAGCCTGTTGCATTTATATTTGTTTACTGTTTTCATTTCGATAACATTCATATATCCATTTACTACACTTTCTCATGTCCGACCACACTCCCAAGCTTATTCGTACTAGGCTGACCACGAACACGATCCAACTCACGCCATACTAGCCAGACGATGCAGAAAAGTGGCAGATTTTCGAGGACAGGGTGTCTCAGATCTTCATTCTCGATTTCTAGCTGTCATACGGCGGAACTGAACAGACATGTTACAGCACATATGTTTCGTCCCGAAGTAAGTGATCCTTATGCACTTCTCAAGGCCTCACTCTTGAAGAAAAGCGATCTGACAGATCACCAGCGCCTAGATGAACTGCTTCGTAACATCGAGCTAGGCAGCCAGTCAACTACTGAAGTCCTTGCACGCATGCGAGAAGTGATCGGCGCATGAACATTCGACGATGGCCTTTTCCGGGAAATATTTCTCTCAAAACCGCCACAACCGGTGCAAACCGTGTTGGTGACACCGCAGTCAGTCCCACTCGAAGACCTGGCAGCCTCGGCAGATAAAATACTGGAGATTTCTAGCAGATCCGTCTCCAAAGTATATTATGTCTGCAACAAACCAGGAGGCCGGGATTCAGAGGTGACGAAGCTGTGCAACTCGGTTAAACAGTTGCTACGATCTCGAAGCCCTAGATCACGTGGCGCTTCACACAAACGCACCCTGGGGCATCGCTGCAACTCTTGTGGTTGCCCCAAAACTAAACCTAACAGGGTTGAAAACCCTGAATGGTGCTGGCTCCATAATAATTACGTAGACGAAGCCAGAAAATGTCGAAAACGCTTCAGTTTTAACAAGGACACAAACTGGGGAAACGTTCATGCCGGCATGTGTTAACAGCAACCGTAGCCGGCGGAAACAGCCGTTTGCTCTACGTCACGGATATTAAAACGAAAGTTCGCTACCTCGTCGACACCGGCTCAGAAGTTAGCGTTCTTCCCGCACCGACAAAGGAGCGTCATCATGACCCATCCTTCGATCTACAAGCAGCCAACGGCAAGGCTGTCGAGACGGTTGGGAAACAGTATGCCTACTGCAACATGGGTCTACGTAAACCTATCCACGCGCGAGTCGTGACAGCTGGATTACATTTCCCAGTTCACGCCGGCCATCCGCCACATTTCTGGAGCAAATAACTCCGTAACCGATGCAGGATCACGAATAGCTTCGACAAGCTATATCGAAAGCGTTGATCTTGTTGAACTAGCTCGGCGCCAAAAGGAAGACCTTGAGCTGCATCATGAGTTGTCGTCCACATCTCTCAAGCTGCGACTTTGTCCGGTTGGATCAGACAAGGATACAATTTTGTGCGATGTCTCTGCTAGTCAACCACGCCCAATAGTTCCGAAGAGTTGTCGACGCAACGTCTTCAATACGTTGCACAAACTCTCTCATCCAGGTGTACGAGCCACCATTAGGCTTATCGCAAAAGGTCTCTGATAGCCTGGGATGAACAAAGAAGTTAAGGAGTGGGCTCAGTCATGCTTAGCTTGTCGGAAGTGCAGTCACAGGATATACGAAAAGCCCTTCAAGCTCCTTTCTATCCCCGGACGTGCGTTTTGACCACGTCCATATAGATATTGTGGGACCCCTACCAGAATCCAATGGATGCACCCACCTTTTCACTTGTGTTGATCGTTTCACAAGATGGCCGGAAGCGGTACCTATTAAGGATATTACTACTGAAACAGTTGCTCGTGTTTTCGTTGAAAGATGGATCGCGAACTTCAGATGTCCATCCTACGTCCCGACCCACCGTGGGCGCCAATTTGAGTGTGGAACATTTCACGCTCTAACTACACCTTTAGGTTGCACCTGGTTCCGAACAACAGCCTACCATCCACAAGCAAATGGCATGGTAGAGCGTCTCCATCGACAGCTGAAAGCTTCGCTTTCAACTGCAACCATACCTCAGTGGACCGACTCTCTGCCTCTAGTCGTACTAGGTATTCGTAACGCCTCGAAAGTTGATGCTGGATATACTCCTCCGGAACTCGTCCATGGGACCACTTTTCGCCTACTAGGTGAGTTTGTTACTCCTTCAACTTTAAAACATGTTTCCGACAGGGCATCTTACGTGACTAGGCTTACAAACGCAATGCATTCAGTTAGGCCTTCTCCGATTAGACCGCAAACGACTGATGTTTTCGTCCACCCCAGTTTACAGAAGACATCACACGTGTTTGTTCGCCACGACGCTGTTCGTCGACCACTTGAACCACCCTACGACGGGCCATTCAAAGTGATTAAGCGACATGAGAAATTCTATGTAATTGAGCGAGACGGACGTGAAGATACTGTAAGTATCGACCGTTTGAAACCAGCTTATTTAGAAGGCGACCCCATTGTAAGTGACGTTTTAGCTCGCTAAAGCCGACCAACGGATAGCTCAATTATCGAAATTCTTGAAGATGTACCTGGTAATGCACAGATACGACAACCATCGGCGCAACGGAAAACACGATCAGGTCGAACCGTCAGGTCCCCGGAGTATTTGGAGTCGTATTCAACTTAGTGGTGTGAAATAAGATGTGCCAACCGTATTTTTTTAATTCAATATTTTTCCGAGGCACTATTTTTCTCATTTACCGGCAATGCGCAAACCCTCGTACACTTTGCCTTTTTATGTCAATTTTTGTCACAATATAATGAAACTTTTTTTAAAAAAGGGTGAAAACAAGCGTAAACTTTATTTCCAATATATTTGTATGCACATAATTCCCATTTTACCAACCTTTTTCGTGGTATGAAATATTTTTATTTATATTCCAGGTGCAACGAGCACTGGATGGAACGTCAAAGGAAACTGAGGATTGCGATCGACGTCCAATTCGATTTACTGTATTTTGTTTTTTAATTGCCATGACACCCTAGAATAGGTTCAGCCAACCAGGGGCCACCTCTCGCAGTGAGCCCATCGGAAGAGTTTTACCAGTGGAGAAACCACTGCATTTTTACTTCCGGCCGGTATCGTCTCAGGGTATTCATGAACCCACTAGGGGGGAGTGATCTGTAGCGTCACAAACTTCCCCAAAATCAATAGCCTAGGGTTTGACGACACTCGACATTGATGCTGACCTTGGTGGTTTAACTGGACTCGCCAAGCTGAAGGCACCCGGTCAAGCATCTTCGCCGTTTGGCACGCTGCCGTGTTACGTTGCACTGCTCGTATTCGACTCTCTAGCCAGTTGGTTGAAACGCATCGGTTTTTTGGCACAACCATCCAAATATACTATTCCATGCGACTACGCTATCGTGTCCTGCCTTGAACTTGTACTCGTGGGTATATAACAAGTCCGAATAATTAGCGATTGGTCTTTGGGTCTGTCAAGTTCGTACCAGGACAATTCCTAAATACGCGATGGCTCCACTATAATTACTTGCTGACTGCTTCATTTTATTTCTTATTTATGGATGCGGTGTGAGTATCGAGAAATTTATGCACATCCATGAACTGAAGGAATTCATTGAGTAGACGTTGAAACTGAAATGAGGACATGCAGGTGCGAATACGATGTTTCAGCTTATTCCGTAACTTGCCGTACGGCATCATAAATGATGGTGACCTAATTTTAAGGCGGCATTTTTCGACAGGCACAGTACGCTCACGATCGCGTAGACAGCATGGGGACATAGGCTGAAAAGTAGGAGCACAACAGGCATGAGCAACGCCGCGCAAAAGGCGGAAAAATAGGTCAAGGTTGAGCTCAAGGCATCTAAGCCAAAGTGGATCAATCTCCGGTTTCTCACACCTTCCTTCATAATCAAGTTTTTCATGACGACCCAGCACGTAGCCAGCAAACTTTCTATGAATATTTTCATTGCTTACCCTATCCGAAGGGAATATATTGCTGAAGATGATTGCGCCATATACAAGTACTGGGTGTATCATTACTTTGAATAAAACCAGTCTAGCCTTGATAACACATACGTGTTTAAGCAATAGGTCAACTGAGCCCCTGCATTTCAGTATAAGTGATACTCCGTAGGCGTTAAGTTCTGAGAATACCTAATACCTAAATCACATGCTGGGTCGTATAGTTGCAGCACAGAATCGCCCAGGTCTTAGTCACACTTGCACAACAGCGCACCACTCGGTGTATGCAACGAACGCCAGAGCAAAAAACGTGGATAAGGAAAAACACGGAAATAGGAAACACATTGCCTGTTGGAATTCTTGCTTCTTTCTATGCCTGCTGCTTTGTTTCTGACTTTCCTTGTTGCATAAAGGCAATTCACTTCTAAGTGTTGACTTGGTCGTCATCGAAAATTAAGTGTTTAAGGAACAGACCTTGGATAAAACTGCCCTCTATGGAGGGTAGCCAGTGTTACTGCTTTCACAATACCCGACCACTACAAACGGAAATGAAGAGGGTTCAATGGACTACAATTTCGTAATTATCATGACGTAGGATTCATTTATCATGAAAGCGACCAGGAGATTCTGACACTTACCGATCACAAGGCCGTCACAGCCTGCGAAAACGGTGGACAAGAGGTTCTAGAAGTCCGCCTGGCAAGTTCAAACAAAACTATTGCTTCTAGGACCTGAGGACAAAAACGGCAGAAATTTAGTTTACAGTCATGATATTCAGTGAGCTCACGAATCTTCGATGTAAAACGATATTAACATGAATTCTGCATTTCTGGAATCATCACTGAAGTGCAATAAAGAAACAACTTGCGCACAGATCCTCTCATAAACTTTCCATCATTATTCCAAACAGAAGGTACAAGCTGCTACAGTGGAGGTACTGGCTTCGTGCTTTATTTTTCTCCAGACAATACATGTAATGCTGAGCCACAAACCTGGTTTATCTTGTTAACGTGAAGACAATACTTCCACCTATCCAACTTGTAAATTTTTGCATACCTATCATACTGAGGGGTTCCATTATATAAACGTGTGGCACATATCTTTTGGTGATAGAATGGGCGAAGATTGAGATCACCCGCCACAAAGATACGTGTGATTTACATAGTAACTTGTTCATACCCACAAAAATGGTGGGCCCCTGTATATTCAGGAATAATTATTGTTATTATTATAAGTTTCTATAATCGCAAGTAAAATCACATTAAAGACGTCCAGTCCCCCACAGAGTGTCGGCGGACTCATTTCTCAGTGTTCTGATCGCGACCTGTAACGTCTAATGGAGAGAAGACAGAGACAAGTTTTGAAACAGATGCCTAGATAAGTACTTGTTAGTAATACAGCGGTGAGATAGGTGGGGGAAATCTTATACAAACTTTTGAGTCATCGTTGTGGTATTGATGTGTGATGGGTCTGTGAGGATTAAGCTATTAGATGGATGGATTGAGATAACCTGCCATGAGATTGCACGCCATTTACATGATAACTTGTTCGTGCCCGTGAAAACGGCATGTGCCCGTATATTCCGGAATAAATATTGCTGTTATTAATTGTTCTGGTTGAAAGGTTTCACGGAAAACTGAAGAGCTTTCCGTTTGCGCAAGATGGAAACCGGATGAAACTATTTCTTCCCTTTTGTTCTGCGTGGTTTGCTCCTGTCCTGAAGTGAGTCTTGGTATATACCTCAGTCTGATTCATGTTTTCAAAGTAGCAGCCTGCTTACCCACAAAATGCCACCACAACAGATGACCCGACACTCGTCAGCCGATTCATCCAACGCATATCTCAGTTTCGGCCTTCACCACCTTACGCAAGCACAAGTAAGGAATGCCTGGACAAATATGTATTATTTTTGTTCCGATTGATAGGCTTGCCACTAAAATATGGGGAACTTATAGTGGAAGCCAGCTACGGTGACTAGTATTCCACGATAGATGGAGTGGGAGAGGGAGACGGTGTCAGATGGATAACTCACGTAATCTTTTGCTGACAGTGCAGAATTTGGCCGGCCGGAACCTCATTTATTAACCTGACCCTTTAAAAGCTCACCAACTCGGTAGCCTGCTATTGTCAACCCACCAATCCTGCTCTTAGTAACAAGTGGGTCCCACAGATAAAAACACCAAGCTGCTATGCCAAATTCGGTTTTTGGTTTTCGCTTAACTGTTTTGAAAACTAAAATTCCCGCTTAACACTCTCCAACAGCTAAATGGTTGTGCACGTGTCCAACGTTTTGTGACACGAATTTTTTTAAAGCCCTTACGTTAATTCCGCCTACCTATGCGCTTATGTTCTTAGCGTTAGCAATGCACTTTAGGGTTCGCGAGGGCTTCATTATTCTTAGGGTGACACTTATCACAGGCTGATATCATTTGGGAAACCATCGAAAACCTGGGAGAACCAAACGGCCGTTTATCCAAGTATGGGGTTCCACAACGGTGCTCACCAGCCATCCCACCTGTATCTGAATGGGTACTGTAAGGTCCCGCGGCGAACGCGTCAACCATTCAGCCACTGGGCCGAAGTTCAGCGGTCCACAGTTCCCCACTTCTGTGAGTTTATGAGGTAGCGTGACTATTCACCAAGGTCTCTGGTTGGCATACGTTTCAATTACGCCTGACTAGCCACTTAGGCCATGGCCTGTCATCAGAACTCTGGGATACTAGCCTTGAAGCGCGTGTGTGCCGTTGAACGGTCCAGAAACAAGCCGAAACAGCCATCCTGGTTTTAAGGAACTCCCGAGTGATGCCAGTCTGTGACTAGTACTACCTTAGCACCATTATTATGTGCACATTTCCAGTCATTCTGCTGGAAGCAAGTGGCTACTAAGGGGGAAATGTCCATATTTGCATGCATATATGTACGCACTTCCTTGAGGAAGAGAAATGTGGCATCCAAGTTACCTTCTTCGCCTATTTTTCTGCACATGCACGTGCCGCACATGTCTATAAACAGAATTCCGTGTCTCTTTCCGTGAACAGTAGTGCATTGGAACGATCACATGGGTTTTATCCTTAGAAGCCGCATTCTTCTATGAGGTGGTAGCTCACACACTCCCTGCGGCGTCGCTAGGGGACAAGCGGATGCTGCACAAATAGTTTTCACTAAATTCTCAAGTTACACTGAACATCTCTTCCATTACTTGTGTCATCCCTATCACCTACTTCAGCATCTGTTGAAACACGTCTTGCCAGTCTGCTTGGTCTAGATTTGATACAGGTACATTTAAGTGTTCTCAGCTGCCTGAAAATATGCAGTAGTTCTCTCTTCCCTCGTCCTCCCTCTTTTAGATCTACCTGTGGCCCACTCTGAAAGAATGCCTTCACAAGTTGTGCGAAAAACTCATCTGCAATACTACTTTGTGAACTTCGTCCTGATCGCTTCACTTCTCATTTTGTTGCCAAGACTAGATTCATCGTATACTTTACCGAGGACACTTAACATCTATAAACAACCTATTTGGCTGCTTACTTGCCTTCTCTTCGAACTTCCGTCCCTGTGGAACTTTTATTGCTTTGCCTTGTATGTTTGTGGCTGCAAACAATGGAGACCTATTTCTGCATCTTAGACTCTACCGGGCACATTGAATATGGTGCTAAAAATCTTCATTCTGAAAACTATGACAGAACATGTGACCAAAAGATATTTTTAGATTAGATCTCATCAGGCTTCACTCTAATATACGTAAATTTTAGCATATTTGTAAGGGAGAGGTTGTTTCATGGACTGAAGACGTAGTTAGATGGTTGCCGATTGGGCACCCAAACATATCCAGCCACACTTGCTTGTAGTGAATTGAGGCTTCAAAGCAATAGGCCATGGGGATACTATATCAAGTTCCTGTTGCACTAATGCTTGGAAGTGGGATAAATTATCGCGGATGAATGTGTATGCAACTTTTAGGCCATCAGCAAACGAGAATGGTCTACCGCATGTAAAGCAGCTGCAGATGCCATTGACCCATAAAGTGAAGAGAAGGGGGCCTAATACACTGCCTTGAACAACACCAGAGGTAGTTGACCTAGGTTTTGAAGTGTGTGTATCTACCTTCGCCACTTGAGTGCTATTACTGAGGAAAGACTTAATTCATCCCAATAGTGGACAGCCAATCCCCAGAGACTTTAAATTACTTGTTAACAGTGAGTGATCAACTGTGTCAAGCATCTTCGAAGTGTCCAGATAAAGTACAGGGACAAATTGGCGTCGGTGACGCACAGCGGTTAGGAAGTCGAAGAAGTCGAGGTAGCAAGTTATACAGGACCTCGATTTCGGGAACCCACGTTGACGCGATGTAATCATGGCGCTACCAAGTATGTGCTTAAGAACGGCTTCCTTAACAGCTTTGTCCATATTTATTGATCTGCGGTTACTGGCTAGTGTTTCTGGACCAAATTTTTATCCAGGCAGAATAAATGAGGTTTTTCGGATATCAGGGTATGTGAAAGATTCTAAAGACAGGACAACTATTTTAAGTAATGACGTTAGAATATTAAGGCCACCGTATTTAAAGAAGTATGATGATATCCCCTCTGTTCCGGCGCTGCCGAAGCATTTTAGCATCCTTTCACCGAAGTGACCATACCCGTAAACCTGTTTGTTTTTCGCGGTTTATGTTGTGTGAAAAATACCACATTATTTTTTACTAGGTGTGCATTCGCCCAGTTCTAGAACACTACCTGTCTTTTCCATGTGGCCTTTATATGTGCGACAAACAATCGAAGAGGTGCAACGCTATTACACGCTGAGACAGCTGGAAAATTACTGTAGCTTAGACTATCTCCCTTGATATGACATTTTGGAGCTAGAATACCGCTAAAAGTGACGGCCTGAACTGAGCGTTATACTTGAGTGAGAGTCAAGCCGTAAGCGCCTGTAGCCTTACGCCCCGGAGGCTAAACTACCTGTAGAATATACATAAGATACTAGCAACCATAAGTTATCGAATGAAACCGAATTTTGTACCCCTGGCCCGTAAAGTAATGTCTTCCTGAATAAATTTTCCCATATTTAGAATTTGCCTGCCACAGTACTGCACACCGTATGTTCACTACCTCTTGATTCTCACTTGGTAACTAGCTCACAGATGATGAGCCTGTCACTCGTTTGGTCACCATCTATGCTTTCTGGGCGAAAGAGAATTTAAAGGAACCTTCATATATACAGAAATATCATTAAAGTTGTCTGCATGTTCCCTGGGATTGAAGGGATTTCTAAACGTTAAAATAAGGCATTTGAACACCTGTAAGACTGCGTATTAGGAGCAACTGGAAAAGTAAACGTTTCCGTGCTGTTAACCCGGGTTTCAACTTAAGTCGGTCATGAACACAGCAAATCTCGAAAAGCGTACACCAACATCATTACAGAAAAAAACAGGTAACCAACATCAACAAAAGTGTAAATAAAATTAAAAAAGACACACCTATATAATAACAAGTCTATTCAAGAAGTTAAGGCATCACATTTCTCTGACGCCCCGTAGCATTCCCTGAAACCTGCACAGAAACCATATTCACCGAAATATCCGAAGTTCCACTTCGATCGAGAAGCACCAACTTATTAAAACGACACCCCTTCCACGACATCAGCATTTGGTGAAAAAGCCCTCGAAATGGACTGTTCTAAAAGGTTCACTGTCCCCTGAATGCTTTTCCAGTCAGCTCAGGTGCACATCATTACTTATTAAACATCTTAGCGCCAAGCTGCTACCTCAGTGAAAGTCCTGATGGGTTAAGTGGCAACCACAGCTTTTGAAAAGGTTGTAGAATTCGGTGTCAAACATACCGGAAGCCTATGTGTCGCTGATCACCATTCGAACAGCAACTATTACGATGTACATTTCCTTGCATCATAACAGGTGATCTCGATGCAATAAATCTACTTCACCATCAACCGTTACACTCAAAAAACCGGAAGCGCAACTGCCCGCATATTCGTCTCCATCCTATAAACTATGCGGATATTTACTGGCATTCCAAATAGAAATAACCAGCCTGGCGAGAAACCCTCAGGCTTAGTTCAGGCATCAACTAACCGTCCATAATACTTGGTACATGACAGGATTTATCTAAAGAGCACCCCAGTGACCGGCATCACGCCTCTTCCTATCCCCAGAGCGGCTTCGAAATAAACTGGCTTGCTTACTAACCTCCTCCAGATAACCCCTTATGAAGCCTCTTATGAGATAAATAGTGTGCACCTTCCGGACGGCCATGACAAAAGTCAAAACCGAACAGACAATTAAACCTAAGAGACCAAGTCTCCTGATGGCTCTAAAAGCGACTTGTACGCAACACCACTACGCAAGAGATTACCCTGCACTTAATATCATGTGACCTCACCAACTATAAGGCAATAAACAGTAAACATACCTCCTTCATAATGCCGCACACTTCAACATTTGTTTCATCTGGAACATATATGACTTCCACCCAGAAACCATCGCCGTTTGGGCAGCATTTCTTCTAACGCCTTCTAACGCACTACAACGGTGAATTTGCATTGCTGTGAACTGCAAAACTTCAAGAGGGAAAATGCCTGAATTTATATCTTCACCTGGATCATTCGGTTATATGGACAGTTACCGTTTCTTCAGATCGTACAAGTGAGTTTTCTCTGGTCAATGAAGCTATAAATGTGAGAATTTGTTGGACCCAGGGGCTTATGGCTAACGCTGTGAACGATTTCCCTTAGACAACCACAACACAGCAAATAAAAAGGCAGTAGTAGAAGTACAGCGCGTTTATTCCAAGCACTCTAGGGGACAAGACTTCACGAGCACATTAAAGTTATTCATCATTCAATTGCAGTCAATAGTAAATATAAAGTTTACGACAGATAGAAGTTATAACCAAGTTTACTGGGCACTACAAATTCACTCTGAAATGGGCATTTACCAGGGGGAACATTGAGCCATACGGACAGGTCAAATTTGTCAGCCATCTGTGGCGCAAGGGTCAAATGTTGCACGTCGTTGATTTAAACTATGGGTAGTAATAAAAAGGAATGAAAGTGACGTGGTTCACAAACCCCAGTTACGGAAAAGGGATATATTCCAGTTCGTTTCATAACTAGCGGACACTTTTAGTGTCGTGATGGAGCTCGCTGGCCTGCCTTTTGTGCGGTCAGGGACCGCTCATAAGTTGTATTTTTCTTAACTGTTATCAATTTGATGAGCCGGATAGACTGGTTTCTCCCATGTTGAATCCATAATATGAGATTAGAAGAGATTTAGTTTTCGAATAAGTGCGAAGCAATTTTCGCAAAGTTTGTGTACCATAATTTCGTCCTCTTTGCTCACCAGAGGATAGAGAGTATGGAGGGAGGTCTCGAAGTCATTCGTCGTAAGTCTGGCTGACCACAGCCAGGTCCACACGGGTGAATGTACTACGGACTCTTTGCAAGAGGCAGAAGTCACTTTTGATACCGTGGAGCCACTACGGTCAGCGAAGATAGTGGGGGCTGAGGGTGTAAAATTGATAATAGGACGTGGCACGGGTAGATTACCGACAGACTAAAATGGTCCAGAAATGCTTAACAACAGGAGATGGAAAAGTTTATGGTAGGGACGTGTGGAAACCGGCCCTATCCGAACACGTTTAAACCAATGAACTGCTTGCCCCTCGCCCTTGACATCATATTAATTACCCTCCCCTAACCCTGTGTGTGCATATCAAAGCTCATACTGGTTCTTAGATGCAAAACAAAGTCACCATTTCTAGGTATTTGTAATATAGCTCAAACTCGGACGTGAAAATCAGACCACATAAAACTCCAGACGTATTCTACAAGTGGGATATTAAATTGTTGCACGTCAGACTGCAAGTTCCCAGAAATTTGTGACTTCGGCTGGACAAGCATCCAGAAATGTCAGGAACAACTTGTAAATTTTCGCATACTCATAATGCCGGGGTGTTTTGTTGTATGATCATGAAGCACTTATGTCTTCTAGTGACAGAATAGAAGGAGATCGGGATTACCTTCCTTAAAGATGCACTTAATTTATATGGTAAATTATTCATACCTGAAAAAAATGGTGTATGCCTTTAGGAACTGTCCTGGTACGAACTTGACAGATGCAGAGGCCAATCACTAATTATTCGAACATGTTATATACTCACAAACACGAGACCAAGAAAAAACACAGCAGCGTAGTCGGATGGAATAGGATATTTGCCAGGTCGTTCCAAGATACCGATGCTTTCCAACCAACTGGCTAGGGGGTCGATCACGAGCAGTGCAACGTAACACGATAGCGTACCGAACAGCGTGGATGCTTGACCGTATGCTCTCAGTTTAGCAAGTCCGGTAAAACTGTGAGGGTCAGCGTCAATGTTGAACCTCGTCGAACCCTAGGCTATTGATTCTGGAGAAGTATGTGACACTTCATTCTTCCCACTGTCCCATCGCTTCCAAGAGAGTGAAATATATGGGTTGAAAATACAAATTCTTACATAAGCCATCCATCCCAATAGAGTTTCAACCATGAAAAGAGACCAATATGAACAAAACCCCGAGAATTGTACATGAGATCTCTTAGCTATTGTTTTGCTGTACAGCATTGATGTTCAGTTGATGCTCAAAAAAAATGGGAGTTTTCCATCAAAAACCATCTTTTGTTTTTCAAACGTAGAACTTCTGAAAAAGTGAATCAAATAATCACTTATAGCACAAGTTTTAAATTCTAGGGGTACATAGGAGATTGTAGTGGGAATTTCAGTTTTCCGGCACTTCGATCATAGGTTGGTTGACGTCACGTTTTTGCATTCCGTCCTGAGAGGTCTGGGTATTCCGCCAATTAGCTCGTGTCATTCCTGTTAGTATTTGTTCCAAATAGACTGTGATTCATCACGAAAGCTGATCTCGCATGTTCCACATACGGGATTCTTGTTTCTAGTTTCTGGTTGTCCTAGTTAGCCTTCTCTTAAATCCATATGTTGGGCTAAGTTCATTAGGAAAAACCGTGCTAGTTGATAGGTTTCGTGACACTACTTTTTTTAAAACCCTTCACAAAGTCTAACTCCTGCACTCACATTTTTTTCTTTGGCCCCACTTTTTGACCTAAAGTCGTTAAAACTGCACTTCAGATAACTGATCTTATATCATAACCATATAATTCTGCATTTCTTGGGTGATGCTACTATCGTTCAGTCATTAATGTAGATGTTTATGTTGTGTAGTGACGTCTTCAGAAGAATGTTGGTTGGAAGTGTCAGCTATCACTTGCGGTATTAAACCTCAGCGTCTACATACTTCAGCTAGTATTTTATATTGGGGCAAACTATGACTAGGTATACATAACATATATCCCAGCCACCTGAGTCGCCAAAGGTTCACAACCGCATCAACTGACTTTCCTCTCCTAAACTTTACGCCTGACTTCGTTACGTAAAAACAGTGAGACACGTTCTAAGGTAGGAAGACAGCGGCGGTCAAATACTTGGAGCCTTCTCATCTCTACCTTTAATGTCCATGTTTCACAGCCAGAGTAAGACAGCGAAACTCAACACAGTACACCCGACCCTTGGTTTCGGCATGATCTAGGGTAGTGGGGAGTAAGCTATTTTTAAGCTCAAGGAAAACACCTTACTGCTACCATACATCCATCCAACCAGCAGTATCGTTTCGCTTCCTGACCTCCATCGCGGCATAGTATTTACATCATAACGGTAACTGCTTTTTGTCTGTCCACTATCCAACAGACCTTTCTGGTATGGTAGAACCCCGAGAGAACAGGTGTTACACTAGCCCAGCTTGTTGGATCATTGTGATATGCAAACTTGACCACCATTCCAAGGTAATAGCTATAGGCTACCCTAAATCATCCCTAGTGGTGAACTGTTGCAAGTTACCAAAAACGTTTGTGCCACGGTAGTCATGTTAACTGTGTGATTGGTGAGATTTCCAACTGTACATCAATATTAGAGTCGTATACGCGAGTCCATGTCACCTTTGATGCCTTCATAACGTTAACCTAGTTATCAAAGGTGAATGCAACGCATCGGTGCGGACAGTTTTGCTATACGTCTGCTAAACCTCTTCGAGCTGATAGTGTCCGATGACTGCATTTTCGATCCTTTTTTCCCCATAGGATTGCTTGATCCGGGGAAAACGTAATGCAAGTTATCCCGGGGTAAAGCAGGGTGTGTTTGGTTGTGATCATGGACGTCATATATCGAGGGAAGTTATCTTGAACCGTCATCTTCGGTATCTTAGATATATGTACCGTATATCGTCCCAGTGCGTGCCACACCGCCCATTGTTCATTTGCCCTGAAGCTGGTTAGAAAAAGTGACCAGTGTACGAGTGGCACCATGAGATGAAGGGTAATTGTGTTTAGTTAGCACCTATGTGTGCCTCACGACTCCTTGGTTGGGGTCCGAGGGATCATGCAACTCAGTCGTTTGAGATATCAGACAAGGCTTAGAATTAAAACCAGTGAGGATCATTCTACAGTCTTCTTACTTCTGTGATCGAGAGGTGAATCGTAAGCAGTGTATGTTTGGGATCACCTTTCTAACCCATCAGTGCTTTGTTTTCGTTCTTTCTTTTGCGTCTCATTGTTTTTATACTATTTTGCATGACTTGTCTCGGCACACATGCTGTACCATTTTCTTTCTAAATAAATAAAAACTATCCCTCATTGCGAAGTCTTGAAAATCTCTTTTTTACTATTCCAGCATTCTCAATATCTTTTGTTTCTTTGATAGCTTACAAGTACTCATTGTTTTCATCGCTGTTTTCCCTCGTAATAATGAGGAAAATGTGATTGTGCCAGGACCAGTAGTTTGCTTAAAATAACGCTTGAGTATGCCATGTGCAAAGGTTCTTCTAGTTTTCAGGAAAATAGTGTGATCAGAAATACCGTTCGGGGCATGACCTTGAAGGGACGTTATATGAAGTTAAAAATTCTGTAGTGACTTGGTAGCATATAAAATCTGACTCCATGTTAGCAACATGTATTATTTTGTTTGTAAGTTGTAGTTGAAATCCATTCCACGATGACTTGTGTTAGTACATGATTCCATAAACCTAAGGAACTATAGATTCTCTAATTGCGATAAATGAGAAGCACACTTTGTTTCCGTTTGTCTTTTAATCATTTCAGGCAGTTTTTATTGAGAGTAAAAGTTGAGAGGAAGCTATATACTTTCGATCCTGTATCATTGCCTGCGTCCAGTATTGAAGTTGGTCGCAGAGCAATCGATTAGAGAAACAAGTCAGTCAGTCACTTGGAAAAGCTTCACAGGATGAAGTCCATCGATCCACATCAACATAAGATCAGGCATTACTGCGTAACGGTCCGGGTTGCCACAGCTCATATCACTGCAATAATTAAAAAAGCAGTGAAGTGTAGGATGGAGATAACAAAATTCAGTCAAAAGAAATATAAAGTACGAAAGAAGAGAGAAAGGAAGAATGAGAAAATGGTGAGATTCGGCATAGCTTTAAGATGAAGATAGTGTGTGTATACATCTGCGCCACTGACATCGGTTCTGAGCCATGTGATTACCTAGAGTCTCCAACCACTGGTACCTCTTATCCCGCATGACTCCAACCGGCTAGTCTGCATCACCCCACGTAGCTCAAACCAACAGTCAAAGACTTCATACATTGGTGCCATGTTTTAGTCTGGCCGCCTCGGGCCTTTTTCCAGCCTGGACCTACTTCAGCCAACATTGTGTGATGAGGCAATCGGCGACTAAGCACACGTAACACGTGTTCCAACCATCTCAGTCTATGGAGGTTCATAACCTCGTCAACTGATTTACCTCTTCTCCCTAAAACAAACTCTACTCCTGACTTCTGCGTTACTCACATGGTGACACCACGGAATAGGGCCTATACTACGAAGGCAATGGTGGTCAAACACTTGAAGTCTTGTCATGTCTCCCACCTTCAAGGGCCATGTTCACAGCCATACAGTAGAACAGCTCGGACTGGTGTGCAGTACACGCGACTCTTACTAGACAATCGGATATGGCGTCGGCGCCACAGGTGGCGTAAGTTGGCTGAAGCCAAGCGAGCATTTTGTATCTGTGCAGAGATTTCATCGGGTACTTACCAAGGCACCAGAGCTGATCCTACCTCCAAGGTAAGTGAAGTGGTCGACACACTCAACCACTACACCCTCTACTGTTAGCCGTGGAACTGTTGAGGACCAATCCTTGAGCAACAATTTACATTTGGGTGGTGAGAAACGCATCCCAAACATTCTCAAATTATCCAGAAGACTCTGCGTCTTGTCAGCGTCTTGACCTGACAAGACTATGTCATCTGCATATTCTAGGTCTAACGAAAATTCTCCTGTGATTAGGTCAACGTCTGTGTAATCAGGTGACGAGAGGGATACCTCCATAATAATATCTATGATAAAATTGAATAAGAGTGGAGATAGTGGGCACCCTTGACGGACACTACTCGACGAGTACGGCTCCCTGGATATCTCAGCACGCCTTTCAGTGGGAGACATAGCCATAAGACTTCTCGATCAACGGAGTCGAATGCCGCCTTCAGGTCGAGAAATGCAGCTATTGTCGGGTGTCGGTAAGCGTGTCTGTGTTCCGAAACCTGGTGTAGTGTGAAAATTCGGTCGATACACTCGCAGCCGAGTCTAATTCCTGCCTGGTTTTCTCGGGCTTGGTGTTCCCGAGCTCCACTCAGGCGTCGAAGAATTATAGAACCTAGAATCTTAGACACTATGTTCGTCAGGCTGATTCCTGTGTGGTTATCCCAAGAGGACTTCTCGCCTTTCTTAAAGACCGGAATAATCAGTGATTTAGTGCAGTCAGAGGAAATTGTATTTGATCCCCATATGCCTGTTAACACTTCCGTTAATCTGACTAAGAGCACCCTACCACCACCCTTGTTTACCTCAGAAGTTAGTCCGTCTGGTCCTGCTGCCCTTCCTCGTTTCAGGTTACCTGCCGCTTTCTCGACTTCTGCTAGTGTTTGTGGGCCTATCCCAATGTTCCATTCTGGATTCGACTGGATAGCGGGGAACGCGATGGTGGCTGGAGGCCAGTTTAACTGTTCCTCGAAGTGTTCTGCCCATCGTTCCAGTCGTCTCCTCTGCGAGTGAATCGCAGACTCATCCTTCTTCGCTATAGTCTCACTAACTGTTGTTGACCTTTTCCCCCATTTTCTTTAATAAGTCCAAGTAACTGTCTACTGTTACCAATCGCCGCTGTCTTTTTCATCTCTTTAGCCTCCGCTGCCCACCACTGTTCGTGATCGTTGCGTATACTTTTTCTCAATCTACTTTTAAGTTGCGCTCACTCTTCATTGCACTCAGAGCCTGCAGGCAGGTATGCGTTCACGTGCATCCACTAGTTTGAAAGAAGCTGCTGATATCCACTGGCTCTTTACAGCCACTCCTTCTGAGTGGGCTACGGTCTTCAGAGCTGCTTTTACAGCAGACTGGAGATAGCACGAAGCTTCTTCTGGATGAGTGATGGTGTTCTGTTCCGACAACTGCCTAGCCAACTTCTCACTGAACACGGGTTTGGTGTTTTCGTTGTCGAGCTGCACTCGTAGTGGTTTTGTGGCCAAATTTTTTCTACGTCCATTGAGACGCGCTAGGACCAACGCGTGGTTGCTATCTAAGCATGTACTCTGGAAGGAACGGGAGTCTTCCACTGATCCTCTCCAGCGATGACTGATGACAATGTGGTCTATCTGTGTCCATCGCTGAGTTGAGCTCGGTGGACACCACGTCAGACAGTGTCTTTTTTATATCTGTAATTTGTGCTAGCTAAAAGTAGGTGGTTATTTGAACACAGTAGTAGTAGGCGATCACCGTTATCTGTACTTTCAGCTGGGACTCCGAAAGTGCCACCTGAGTGCGTTTCTGCCTCACTCAGTTTATCCACCTGTGCATTAAAGTCACCTGAAATAACCACAACGTCTGAACGTTTGGCTTTCTAGAGGAGGCTAGACAGTTTTCGGTAGAACTTGTCATTTACTTCATCCGAACTGCAGTCATTGGGTGCGTATGCAAAGATTACAAAGAGACAACGGTGAGTTTAACTATTCCTTTTAGTTCTCACTGTGGCGTTCAGTTGGATAGCACAGAGGTGACTATCAACTGGGATCCAGTCTAATAGTGAGTTTTCTGCTCTAGTGCTTAGTGCTATGCCTACACCTGCAAGACTGCGAGAGCTAGCTGACGAATCTCTAGGAACTCGAAGGGTGAGTTTTTGCGGATTCACGAGATTGGCAGAGAGAGATCAGGTGAATAACCGCACTTGGGTCCTGTATGCGTGTCTCACAAACACAGCACATATCCATGACCCGAGTTGCTAGAGTCTTTGCCAACGAAGCCTGTTAACCAATTTGATGTGGAGGGTGTGTAGATGGAAGACTGCAATATGCAATATGTAGCGTGGCTTAAGGAGACCAAGGATGCTGTTTTGTGGAGTCAGATCGTTGTCGAGGGATGCAGAGCTAGGAGGAATTGAAGATGATGTAGTATTGTTAATTGGGAGACGTGAAGGAAGATTAGGAGGTAGGTAATGATGGTGGAGGTGAATAGCAGTCTGAGGAAACTTGAGTGCTAATGGAGTTGTGAGGGGGTTGACACTTCCCGGCTGCCCACACCATGGGAGGCAATTTCTTCTTAAGGTACCTGGAGGGGATTTGTGTGACCGCAGATCCCATCGGACATCTGCTTGAGGTCTGTCACGCGCAGCCTTTTGTGTATGGCTGTTTTGGAGCCGGATGGTCGAAAAGAAACAACAAATGAACCATCACCCTAGACCGTGGGTTATGGTGGAGTGTGTTATCTTTGGGACCGACCTTTTCTAGCTACTCCCCTTCCACTGAGAAAGCAGCATCAACACGGCACTACTGGTCATCCAAGAGAAACACCTTACTGCTGTCACACCCCATCCAGCTAGCAGCAGTACGACTTCGCTCTTAGACCCCCATCATCGTGTAGTGATTTACAAGATGAGGTGGATGAGTAGTGCTACATTTGATGAGTCAGTCTTCTTCTCTGAGCTATTTTAGTCGAATAAAGTTCGAATGGAGCTATCGGTTACCAGAAAAAAACATCTCACCAATTCCTTAATTTTTTGAGTGTTTTCATCCGTGTTAAAAAAAATGCCAATTACCTGCTTAGAAATCTCAAAATGTTAGAATTCAGCGGCTGGTAACTCTCAGTGAATAAATCCAAAAGTAATCCCAGTAATGTAGATGTATTTGCTGTTTATCATAGGAAGTTAGGACATCTCGCTAACCTTCACTTAGTTACCCTCTCTCCTCTCATACACCTTTATCTGACTCAATATTGTTCTCTTTCCATTTATTTCCTTGTGTGCTATTGGGAAGTGTGACAATTAAAATATTATGCACTTTTGTTCCAGGTTCTTCGTTGATATCAGTTGTCAGTGTCGCTTTTAGAAGCAGCGGTTGTGATTTATGTTTTTAAGTATTTCTTTTTCTAGTCTCATTACCTGCCATCTTTTGCACCAAACCTAGAAATTGTCTGACTCAAGCTTTCAAGTAATAATAATGATAGTCATTATTATTACTTGTCCTTCAGATACCCTTAGTAGAACAAAAAGCTTCAGTAGCACGTCGACATTGCACTCTGTTCTCTGCAGTCTTTTCAACCTGGCTCAACCACTGCGCACAAGCTTTCATTTCTTCCTCACACCATCTCCTCCATGTCACCCTCAAACACCAAACTCGTCGTTTCGCCTTTGGATTCCACTCGAGGGTCTGGTCTGGCCTTTCCTGGCCTGGCGTGTGATGTCCCCAGCCGGTCTTCTCAGTGTACGCCCAATTCAACCCATCTCGACTTTCTTCTGCATATTGTTGGGTGATGGGTTCTTGGTTGGCTGGTTGTCAGGTCCGAGTTCCTTGTTGCTTATTCTTATTATTCTGTCCATCTGACCTTCAGTGTCAGTATGGAGTGAGCGTAGGCGGCAGCTGTTGATGTGTGTCTGTAGTTTGTTGGAATGCTTTTCGTGACGCACCAATTTTCTGAACCAAGCATATAGAAGCAGTGACTTGAGTGACTTAGTGTTGGGAATCGGGATTTTGTTCAGGCTTTATGCTGAGTGCAATATAGTGCAGTGCAGTGCAGTGTAGTGTATTGCAGTGGATCTCCTCACTGATCTGATTTCAGGTTAGTGAAGGCCTGTGTTACTGTTACTGTCTTTCGGATCCTGGCTGGCTTTGACATCGTCATGTGTGCCTGTGCTGCCTGTAGTTGGAACGATGCTGTCTGGGAAGGTAGGTAGGTAGGTAGGTAGGTAGGTAGGTAGGTAGGTAGGTAGGTAGGTAGGTAGGTAGGTAGGTAGGTAGGTAGGTAGGTAGGTAGGTAGGTAGGTAGGTAGGTAGGTAGGTAGGTAGGTAGGTAGGTAGGTAGGTAGGTAGGTAGGTAGGTAGGTAGGTAGGTAGGTAGGTAGGTAGGTAGGTAGGTAGGTAGGTAGGTAGGTAGGTAGGTAGGTAGGTAGGTAGGTAGGTAGGTAGGTAGGTAGGTAGGTAGGTAGGTAGGTAGGTAGGTAGGTAGGTAGGTAGGTAGGTAGGTAGGTAGGTAGGTAGGTAGGTAGGTAGGTAGGTAGGTAGGTAGGTAGGTAGGTAGGTAGGTAGGTAGGTAGGTAGGTAGGTAGGTAGGTAGGTAGGTAGGTAGGTAGGTAGGTAGGTAGGTAGGTAGGTAGGTAGGTAGGTAGGTAGGTAGGTAGGTAGGTAGGTAGGTAGGTAGGTAGGTAGGTAGGTAGGTAGGTAGGTAGGTAGGTAGGTAGGTAGGTAGGTAGGTAGGTAGGTAGGTAGGTAGGTAGGTAGGTAGGTAGGTAGGTAGGTAGGTAGGTAGGTAGGTAGGTAGGTAGGTAGGTAGGTAGGTAGGTAGGTAGGTAGGTAGGTAGGTAGGTAGGTAGGTAGGTAGGTAGGTAGGTAGGTAGGTAGGTAGGTAGGTAGGTAGGTAGGTAGGTAGGTAGGTAGGTAGGTAGGTAGGTAGGTAGGTAGGTAGGTAGGTAGGTAGGTAGGTAGGTAGGTAGGTAGGTAGGTAGGTAGGTAGGTGAAAGAGTCAATTTTCTTTAGGTTTCTCCCGTTGATGGTGATTGGTGCTCGCTGTTGTTTGGTGGTTGGGTATCTTCTTCACCTCTGTCTTCTCTACGTTCACCTGAAGGGAGTCCCGTCTTCCTTCACTGCCTCTCCTCTTCTGTCGACTTGTTAGTTTTCGCCAGTAGATCTTCTAGCTTGTCCGACATTAGACATAAATTGTCATCGGCTAAATCCAAATCTTCTTCTGTGAGGTGATTTCATCGGTCCAACCGGCGTATGTCTCTCTTCTCGATCCTCATAGTTTGTTGCATGGCGAGTCTAGTCTACCACAATCAGGAATGTGATGGATGATATTGGTCGGCAGCCTTGTCTTACTCCTGTCTTCACTTCAAAGGCATCACTGAGCTTTCCATTGTGAATCAGTTGGCTGGCGTGTAGCATGATCTCATCATATAGCTGTTGAATGAGGTTGATAAAGGTTTGTGACACTAAAAGCGTAGTGTTTAAGCAGCTGTCTGTCAAATTACTTTTCGGTCGAGGCTGTCGAAGGTTTTTTCCAAGTCGATGAAGTTGAGTTAATTGCAATTGTAAAGTGTGTTCTATGATGCTGCGTAGCGTTGCAGTTTGACCCGCACATGATTTGTTATTCGTGAATCTAGCCAGCCAGTCAGCTAGGCAGCTAGGCAGCCTGTTCCGGTCATAATGCAGTTGAATGAGGAGCATTGTTCGGTCTCTCTAGGATGATGCAGCTTAGTATATTGGTTTGGATGAACCGTAGGATGATTCCGCTCCAGTTCTTGCAGAGACTCAGATCTCCGTTGTTTGGGAGTTTGACAAGGTAAGGCTTCCTCCAAACAATCTTCAGGTACCTTTCCTTCCTTCCTTCCTTCCTTTCGAACCTTGTGCAACAGTGGTGTGAGTGTGTGCACTGTTGTCTGTGAGTCTGTTTTCAGTGCTTGTGGAGGAATTCCATCTGGTGCTGCTGCTTTCCTGGCTTTCAGCAACTTCATGGCGTTCACGACTTCACTTCTGGTTTTTCCGGATGGTTTGTATTAACTGATAGTTGTATGGCTGGGATGCTGATGGTATTTGTGTACGAGTTTTGGGTGGTGGTGGTGTGTTGGTGGTTGATTCGTGAGTTTTTCGAAGTGGTCAGGCCATCGTTTCCTTTGTTTCTCCTCTTTGATGGTAACTAGGTTTCCTTCACTATCTTTCATTGGTTTCATCTGTGTTGATCTCTCATCTCGCAGATAGTAAGCTGGTTATTTGATGTGATGTTTTCAGGTCTCTGTCCCTCCTACCTGCTGTCTGTTCTGCTTCACTTGCAAGTGTATCGTAGAAGTGTTTTTTGTCTTTCCGTTCACTCTTCTTCACTTCCTTGTCCAGTGCTTTAAAGGTTGTACTCAGTTCCTCTTTTTGTTGTTCATCCCTGTGCTGCACTACACTGCACTGCACTGCACTGGGTCATCTTCTGCTTCACCATCACCATCTTCCTCTCCCTACTCTATCAGCTTCCATGTATCCGTCGAGATCCATTCCTTGTCTTGCTTCATCTTCCTTCCTAACACGGTTATGCAGGTTTCCTTCCACAGAGTTCCAGTGTGCTTCCACGCAGGTTTCTCTGGGATACTGCTTAATGTCTCCCATTTTTTCCTGATGACTGGCTGACGTGAAGATGTCCTTTGTAGTTTCGTCCTTCAGTTCATCTTTTGTTCTGGGTGATTGTTCAACTTGAACTGTGGTCTATCACCAACGTCTTTGATTTTGGTTTCCAACTTGGATTTGAAGGTAGGTTCCTTGCACTAGATAGATAGTGAGTGGTGTGAACCACCTACATCTGCTCCTCTTCTTGATCTGATCTTGTGTCCAGTATGCTGGCTGCGTCTCCACTTTCTTCACATTGAGATGAAGTCGATCTGATTTTTAGTGTAGTGTGTTCTGGTGTCTAGTGAAATACATGTCACTCGCTGCCTTGTGAATATCCTTGTGTTTGTACACACTACCTCGCCTCCAATCACCAAATCATTAAATGCTCAGAAGTCTGCAAACAGTTCGTTCTCCATTATCACTCATCATTTCACCAAGCGCTTCTCGACCCATGGTTGCTTCTCTTCCTGTGTTGTCCGCTCCCAGTTTGGCATTCATGTCACCCCACCGATTAGAATGAATTTCGACGTCGCCATCTGGAGTGGGTTGTGGTCTTGTCTATTGCTGATTGGAGTTGTCTGTAGAATTCCTCCTTCTTCTCTTGATCCGCATTATTTGTAGGTGAGTAGGGTAGGGTATGGTATGGTGTGGTATGGTAGCGTAGCATTGTATGATTGTGACTTTCCTTCGTTTTGAGTTGAATCTTATTGTCATGATGGTGATGGTTGAGGAGATTGGTTCCCACAGCATGAGAGAGAGAGAGAGCCTTCGGTGGTGTTGTGGACATCATGATAGCCACTGGAAAACTCAGTGTGCTGTGCTCGTGGTTGTCGTCTGGATGACAATGTCGGAGTAGATCACTGACTCTCCAGTTGACAGTTAGGAGAGTCCACTTCCATTCCATCTGGTTTCGCAGATTGCTAGCCTAGCACTTCTATGCTATTACCCTCTCATCTCTTTTGCAATCTGGACAGCCTTTCCAGGCAGCTTCAAACATTGTGTGGACATTCTATGTCCGTATATTTACTTTTGCTCTCATTGATAGAAGAGAAGACACATTGGTGAATCGGCTTCCTGAAGTCTTTCAGCGACCGGGCTTATTTTGTCTCCCCGATTCCAGTGAGGATTAAGTTTATTTTTATTCTCTGTGTTTTCTTTGTGCTTTGAATTTTGTTTGGCGGTTGGATTAGTTTTCTGGGGTGGGGTGTTAGCCCCATGCCCCACTTTCCATCTTTACCCTGGCTTAGGACTGGCTAATGAACTAGTAAACTAGGCAAGGTTGGCTGAAGGTTTGGTTTTCAGTTTATTACTCTTTCAAGTCTGGTAGTCATAAAGGGCTGAGGTAGATCTTGTATTTAGACCGCAGTGGCCTTAGTGACCAGCAAGTAAGCGATAACTTATCATTTTTTCCACGGCTTATTTTTAAGCGTCTACTCGCATGATAATTGGTAATGTACATTCTCTTACGTTTTCTAACTATTAGAATTTCCTTTTCTCCAGGTGCTTTTTTTCATCGAAGATTGGAGTTTTCATAATGGTAATTAAACTTATTTTTACATTACTATTATACTTGTGATTTTCGCAGTCTGCTTTGTTCAACTTTCAAAGCCTTTTAAGCGTCATTCTGTTACTTATATGCACATGTGCATACGTTAGACATTTCTCTCCTGCCTTATTGGACTCACGCAAGCATGGGTAGGTTAAATGTTTGTTTTATATGACTTAAATTCAAGGCTTTTGGGTCTGTTTTGGAAATGTGCGAGAATTGGTTAGTTTTATTCAGTACTATCATTTAATATAATCATGTGACTTTGTAGGTGAACGCAAAAGCCCATATGTTGCAGTTTGTTGCATCGCAATGGCGTGTGCAGTACTTTTCAATTCTTGATCGTTGCATGATTAATATATAAATACAATTTTCTACGAAATCTTTACTACTTTCTATCGCTTTGTATGATTTTCTTTACAACAGATTGCCTTTTTCAGGTTCCATACTATGCCGTTACCGTTTTCTGGCAACCTAATCATCCCTTTTGCCAACATTGGATTCGGAAGAAAATTTGCCCACATTGCTAATCCTTACCGTCAACCTAAATCTAAGATAAACGTTGTGAGTATTATCGGCTGCCTAATGTTTGTGCTGCCATTTGTATGGATCGGTTATGATAAAGTCAATGGTATAGACCAGGAGCCTAGACTCACGAAATGACTGGTCGCTGTGTTTATGTAGAAACTAGTATGTAATGTAGAATGAATAAATCGTCTGTCAAATTTTACTTTTCACTATCATATCTTGAAGATTTTGATTTACTGCACTTATCTTTATCTTTTATAGATATAATGAACTTGCTTTTAGGTCGAAAAGCTTCATTTTACTTGCGAAGTTGTTTTCTAAATAACGCCGATGCGTTCACCAGAACTCGTTTTTCTACCGTTTATAATTCGCAGTGCTGTTGCATTCCTACCAGTATGAAAAGTAGAACTGATCACCACAAACAGCATTCATGTATTCATACCCAGTTACTATTCAGGCATCTATCTTATCGTCCATTTAAAGGAACAGAGAGCTCTGGTGGCTCCAATTTTAATGATGCACTATTTTCTACTGTGGCAGTTGTCGTACTACTTGGCGGGTGTTTTGCTTTTAACTGGTACATCAACAAGATGCCTGATTGTAGCATGCCAAAAAGAAGTCTGATAACCCACAGTTAGTGTTAATATTTTTTCAATCTTCACTGGGTAGTTGATGTTTTTCATGTTTCTGTTTGTTGTATTCCAAGAAGTTTTTGGGAGATATTAATCACTTCGGTTCATGAAATACTGCTTATTTTGTGGTGTTGTATTATCTAAACTGACTATTCAACTAACGTACTTTTGTTATTGCACTAAAAAAATGTTACCTCAGGAAACTTCTGTAGGGTGGGCTGCCAAAATGTCCCCGAAACAAAAAGACACTAAAAGCGAAGCAGAATCGTACTCAGATTATGAAGAATCCTTCTTAAATATTTCCGGTTAATCTAAGAAATCCAGTTTGGGGCAACTATTTTTTACTTACTCTGTAATTCTTTACTGCATTCACTTTGTAGGTAGTATTTTTTCATTTTTACCATCTCTGTTAACAACTACGTACGCTAGGCTAACCACTGATCATGCCAATAACTTCACAGAGCATCTTGTTAGGAATTTTTTCATAAGGTTAAACATTTCCTTCAATTGTATATCAGTTAGGTATTCAGAAGGACTCTTTGTAAAAATAACCTTTTGTGTACACTTACAACAAAGGCTGTGATGTGTTATTGTGCATCCCATATTATGAGAAATTTTCGTTAGCACTGATAGGCGATATGAATAATAGCTACTTTTTGGTTCAGTATAAGGTGGAAAACGGATGTGCACATACGACATTTTTCAAAGCGAAATTAGCCAATGTTGAGTTGCATAGATTATATTTAGGTAATCAAGTTTCAATAATTTGAGCTACTACTTATTATTAAGTTTCAACATCCTTGCATAGTAGGTGTAGTAATTACTACCAGTGTTTGGTACCATCTTCCGTACATATTTTGTATTTAGCTTTACTGCTGTTTCAAATTATAGCCGTACGATCTCTGACTCTATATTTCAAGTTAATGCGAGGAAAGTAACATCAGCTGAACTTAACAGCACAGGCAAATGGGTGTTGCGTAATGTTAAATATAAAGAAGACTTTTGTGTATTCATTTCTCTTTGTTCACTGTCCAATGGGATGAAATATCAACACCATTATGGTAAGCTGGTTTTTCAAATTTGCACATATCATGATATGCGAAAATGTAAATGTGAACCATTACATCAATGAGTCGATCAAGACATTCGTAGACTAAAATGATCTTTATTTCCATGGTATTATGGTTTACATTGCACGTAGACAGAAATCCTGTTGAAAAATGATGAGAAATACTTTACTTCTAGTTGCCTTTATTTTGTTTAATGCCAGTGCTATTATTAATGGGCTATAGATTGTCGACCGTTTTTCAAGGGATGGAATCATACGAGAAGCTATCATAGCAAAATATAAACTGAACCGTCAGATTACTTGTTACTATTGTATCTGAAAATAAGTGATTAGTTTACCGAAGATTCGTATTATTAACACATTGCTCGTTACCACATTTTTTAGTTGGCAGTGAATTCATCAAACTAGAACATATGTCAGCAGATAGTTTGTAGGGATGTACTGTTTGATGAAGCAAAGTTTTTGTAAATTTGATCACTATAAATCTGTGCTCATAAAAACTACTATCTCGTAGAATCAAAAGTGTAAGTGCTTGTCTACGCTAAAGTGTTGCATTTTTTGGTTGCCCTCATGGTCAGTAAAAGAAAAATCGAAATGCGTTCAATAACCATGTTTACGTTCGTGCAGGAGACAACAAGTTACACCTATTGTATGAAGGCGGTGTTTGAACACATAAAACTGTTTGGTAGCTGAGTATCTAGACCAATGAGCCACAGCTTCTCGTCAGTAAGTGTTTCATTTTCATATTTTAATTGAAGTAACTAGATATCTTAGTATAGGCAACTAATTCAGGGTACACAGCATCAGTGTAAGCAATGCTTACCTACAAATATTCGGGCAGCCAGATGGTATTGTCAACACTGAGCGGCATTATTCAACAGTATCTCTTCCATGAAGTGTATCAACAATTGTGACAGAACCAGCTGGATTCGTTAAACTTCACAATTGCATCACAGGATCTGCTTACTGTTCTATTTGTCGGTTATGCTACAGTGTCCCTAGATTTCTTGTGATATTCCGTCTTGGTTTACTTTATTTTGTATACATTCACATATACTCATTTTCAGACGTTTATCAGTTATATTGTGTAAATGAAATCCACACGTGCATTTAGCAAATGTCTTGTCAGATAACAATTTATTCACACGACTATCATTGGTAGTGCCTACGCATTATCCTTTCTACTTGGGATTATTCTTTACTTATCCTTTTTCTTATCAAGGCCTATATCTGAAGCATTACCGGTGTCAGATGTATCAAGAGAATCCGAGATTCGTATCTCTGACTCACCTCCGGATATTCTTCCATTGCCTGATGAAACTACAAATCCTGTTGTCTCTTCGCATGCTAATACAGAGCAGCAAGAGAATAATTTGAAATTTGTTGCTTTGCAAACTGGGGAATCCGAAGGAGATGTAGTTAAACCAGTGATGGATTCAGAATTTCATGACAAAGGTAACCAACTAGTATTGTATCAAAACGATGTTATATATTTCCTTCTGATATATGTATAATTCCGTGTTCTGGTTAACGTTTACTGGTGAAACGTGTTGTGTCTGCTACTCTTAAAAAGTATCTGTGGCTTCTTGAACCTATATTTTGCAGTGATTGAAGTTTACTAGCAAAGGCCGTCATAATTTCTATAGATTTCAAACTATGATCCTAGAAAGAATGCCGTTTTTTGGCCAGTGGTAAAGTAATCCATAGTTTGCAAGTAATATCTAACTGATAGCTGCTACCTTGACTTGATGATCAGAGTTGCATACCACAATGACCCAATGGGATATGCCGGCTGGAGCTATCGCTTTTTGAGGTTCTGCTGCGTTGAAGATGTTTGTTAGAGGGTGAGTACACTGAATTTGGTTGTCATAATTTGCTCTTTGGTACGGGGTGGAGAGAGCTGTACAGGCTTAACGACGGACAAATGTTCTTCACAAATAACTAATATTCTGGACGGGTGCTACCTTCCATTGATCGCGAGAAGTCGGGAAATTTTGATCTCAAAGATCATACTTCTTCCTATATGATATACTCCTGGTGGCACACCAAGGTAGGAAAGTAACACGATATCTGGATCAAACTCAAAAATGTCGTATGTGACCATCTTCAAGCATATTTTTCGTGGCTTCTCCAGGTCGATATAATCATCCTTATTAACTCACTCTCTTTTTAGGATATCTAAAAAAGAAGTAACGTTTCACGGTCAGGCAGTAGAAACGTTTCAGCTGTCCCCTAAGCACTGTCAACCCTCCACATTATCGCCTTCTAAACTTCCCACTTCTCTTTTTGTTAGTTCTACGTAATTTTTAATTTCTACTGGCTCTGCAACTCAATATGATGATTTGAGGTCGTGAAGTGGCAAATATGGTCTCCTGAAGTCTTGCTCCAAACTACTGCTAAAAGCTGCATACTCTGACAATCGTGGTCTTTTTGGAGCTCACTGTGAACTATTAAGTGGGTTGTCTAGACCAAGTTATTCCCAGACGAACTTGTCGAAGTTTTCTTCTCATTTGACTTTACAAGAATTGACCGCATTCCAAAAGATTCCTTGGTAGACTTAGAATACTCAGGTGGTATAGTCGTGTCATATAAAAACGTTGATACATTGATTAACTATTGCGAAATGTTTGCAATACGTTTCTCACCTACCAAATGTAAATGTTTGCTTCTAAACTGATCTCCGTTAATACCTCATTTGACAGTATGTAGTAAAGCTATTGTGAATTTCGGATACTTCACTTACCTGTTAAGTCAGATTAGCTGGGGTGATTTCGTAGTCAATGTAATTGCTTCACTTTGCTTTTGCAGTTCAAATTGGAGGTTCTAGGTGTTCGACCACCATTACGTTCATAGCATGCGCCACACGTCACAGATTCACAACTTAAGCGGTGTAGGGGGGGGGTAGGTAGGCGTTGAGTTTTATTTAAGTTTTCGTTGACGAAGTAGTAGACACGTACTGCACACACATACTGGGACTCTGGACGTAACTTGAAGTAAAGTTAGGTTGCAAAGGTTAGTAGTGACTAGAGTAAAACATGACAGAGTTCATGGAGCTTCTGAGTTCTGATATGTCTGTGAAAAAAATGAAGACCTCTAAGACAAGCTCATCACGACAACTAAAATTGATGGCTAGGAATTCTAGGTGCTTTGACTCGATTGCAATGGCACTTCATCTTCATCTTGACCACTGTCCTATTTTGATATTTGCATAAATACCTCTCTTTTTTGCATACCCTTTTACAACTTTCATCATATCATTCCTTTTACTTTCATCTTGCTGCCCTGCCCTAATGCGAGTTTGTGTCAGCACGCCGTTACGCTGTTATGTCATGTACGATGTTGACATTAGCTGATAACATGAAACAAGTGTAACTCAGTAACATAGTTATCAATTAATACTATCAGTCAGTCAGTCTTGAAGCATAATAATAAATAATTTTTATGCACAGGATCTTATACTTAGCCTTTAAACATAGAAGTAACATTTATATTCTGTAGAATGCTACAGCCTGTCTTTGTACCTACCTTTTTAAGCACAAGTTCGTTAGATCATTTATTAGCGTGGACCCAGTTTTTCTCCACATTCGCTCTCGACTTCTCCAGTTTGTCAGTTCCTGTTTAGTTTACATTAATATCGTCATTGAGTTAGTCCTATCGCATTTCTGATGACCTTAATTTATGCCACTTAAGGTATTCTCGTTTATTCAAAAGCTTTCCGTCCTTTGGAAGGGTCATAAAAGTAAGACTTGGTTAGTGTTATTCGATTTTGCACACACACAGTATTGTTTACTGTATGTTTTCAGCCAAATTCTCTGTTCATTATTACATTAAAGTAATTGCACTTCTTTCCACACTTTGTGGTTGCGGTGATATGACTATGAGCGATAAATTCTGCTCGAAACATCTTTCAGTAAACGTTACTGTATCTCTGCGTGCTTTATTAGATAAATAAATCTCATATGGACTTGACCAAAACGCATTTTCAGTCTTATTCAACGTTAAATCCAAATATTTGTTCATTTTATGCGTATTTTATTGCTACTTGGTTTCTGGGTTTTCTCTGAGACTTTAATCGTCCCTATTGATTTGTACCAACATTTAGTTCCTGAAACACTGGTGTATATCAAACCTGAAGACAAAATGTTTCCCGTACATGTCCCGTATATTATTGTTGGAGCTGGTGCCGCAGGAATGTCAGCCGCTCGTTCAATTCGCGCTTCAGATCCCGCTTCCAGAGTTCTATTAATTGCTGGTGGTAGTGGGTCGAGTAGAACAGCTGAGCCGGGGATTGAAGAAACATCTTTTGTTGAACCACCACCTTACTTAAGACCACCCTTAAGTAAAGAATTATGGGGTCGAGTACCAAGTAAAGAAAAAAAACTACTTCGAAGTGATGGGGATATTCGTCGACACTCATGGCTTTACTACGAACCAGATAGCTTCTTTTTAAAGCCGGAGGAGTAAGGTTTTGCACATTATGTAGACTTTTTCTTGCATCAGAAGAACAACTTTTAATTTTTAATGATAAAACTAGATCTTTGTGGATTTCGGTATTTATGTAGAAGTCCTTGTATTTTTGTATGCTAATGTCACACTTTTTCTGTTTCTGCTTGTGTGGAGTAGACCGGTTAAGTATTTATAGCTACTGATGGTAAATAAGTAATTGTGTAGTGACGAGTTATTACTATTATTTTTATTACTATTAATTTGTTACGGGTAAATGACTAAGTTCTAGACATCAGTCTCATGCTTCTCCTCTTGGTATTTGCGTGATGCATTAACAGTCAGAATAAGAGTATGTATCACATTTTCCCTAGATCGTTTTCATCAAACCGAGAAAACTCAAATTCGCAGGTCAAAATAAGTTCATTTTATTCCAAGGTTTCTCTTCAGCTACTGACACCCTGAAAATAAATATAAACAATGAAATTAGAGCATACATTTTTGTTGAACAGAAGGAACATAAAAATTAGTTCAATTTTGAAAAAAGGGAAACACAAATGATAGTACCACAAATGTAGGTGGAGCAATCCCGTCCCTCTATCCCACCCTATTGTGTGCATAGCTATAGCTGAGCTTTTCTGTAAATTTCTTATCTTACTAGGATCTTCTAATCTTGATTTAGCTAAGCTTTTGTGCTGTTATTCTAACTGACCGTGGGCGACTACTTTGACGTATGTATTTAACCTCTCAATCATTGCAAGAGATTTGGTACACCAAATTATTTTGCCTAATTGGATCAGTGGGATCTTTTAACTTACAAAGCTTGTTTTTAAGCGAGTTTAGTGATTACGATGCTACTATAATTCTAGCCTTATTGAAGATTCTTCACAACGCTTCTGAGGTGCCTTCTTTTTATGGTGACACAGTGGAAGCTTTGAATTTTCTCTCAACCCTGTCACCACTATTACTATTATTAGTAGAATTATTATTAATAACACGTGTTACTACTACTATTGCTCATATTTTTCTTTTAATTTATGAAATTATTTATAAATTTAAGTGGGTAATTATTGAGACGCAAGGTATTTTTGATGTGCCTAATTTCTTGTCGCAGATTCTCTGGCGGGCTAGTAAGCTTTTTTACCCTATTACTTAAGCACTTAACTAAGCCTATTTGAATTGAAATGGGATGCGATAATTTGAAGCCTAAGTAGTGATTCGAATGAGAAGGTTTTCTATAAACACCAGTCTCTAGACATTCATCGTGTTTTCGTATAATCTTCCAGTTCAACTATGGGACATTTCTAATAAACAGACTAAAATGGAATTATATCTGTTTCGATTGGTCATTCAATGCGTTTTGTTCATGAGCTGTTTATGACCCCCATTTCACAACTTGACTTCTGTTTCAATTTATTGTTTTTACATTTTCCAGAGAAGTTTGTGTGTTGGCTAATTCTCTTTACATTTGTGTCTACTCTTTTCCTGCATGCACAAAGTTTAAATTCCGTACAGTATGGTGGAGTTGCTCTGCTTCGAGGAGATCCTGTCGTTCGTCTGGATCCGGACAGTCGAAGAATTTTTTTGGCATCCGGTCTTCAAATAACTTATGATCGGTGCCTTCTAGCTACGGGAGGATCACCACGACGTTTGAAGGATTTTGAAACATGCAGTCAAACGGGAGCGAATTTAGCTGATACAGGACATGTGTCTTATTTCCGTAATATGGCGGATTACAAGTAGGTGATCATTGCAATACTCGTGTAATATTTGGATGCACATTACTCCCAACTTTTTACAAAGCTACTTTTTAACATGATCATGTATGCATAATTTCTGTCTGAAATTGAAGCTTATCTACAAACTGCTCATCTCATTTAGCCTTATGGTGTGAGTAAACATCTTCATCCAGCTGTATTTTAGACTGAGTCTTTTAGGTGCTTGATTTTATACTATTAGTTTGTAGGTTCGTATGCCTTACCAACCTGAAAAGGTTTCAGTAGCTAGTTAGTACCATTAGCCCACGCCTAAAAATATGGTTCATAACCTTTACACGGTTGTCAAGTTGCGTTTCTGTAAACTTTGGTTGGACATTCGCAGGTTTTCTTCAACGTTATACTGACACAACCGATTCCTTATCAAATAAGTAGATCCTTATGATTTCTGTTTCTATGGTATCCTAATGTCAATTTACTGTTTTCTCTCATGAAGATTAAATAGTATAGTTTGACCTGTCTCGTTCTTCTTTGTTTTTATGACTTCAGATATTGGGTTGATGCAAGTGCGTCTCAGGCAAGGCATATGAAACCAACTAAGTGAACTGATCAGTATTTTTTTTATATCTAACTTGATACTGGTTCTGATCATTAAGTGTCAGCTGAATAAACAAAATAATGAACCATGCAGACCATTAGGTTACTTAGAATTAGTGTATAGTTCTAATTGCTTCCTAATTGTACCATATTCGATAACTGTTTAGAGACCATAGCTAGCTAATTCCGAAACCCGACTATAGGATGATTTATTGTTAATATTGTCGACTTCGTGTATGAGCATTCCTCTATTTTTTGTAGTATGATGTGTCAGTCATTTTCCCACTCCTAAAAGTACTATTGTTGACTAAGCATACCAAATACTTTGATATTTATGCATAAGGGATCTATGATGCCTAGTGATCCTCAGTGCACATAGTTTGAATCTTCCTTGCTGATTTTTATGTAGTAGGTCTTGGAGACAGTTGCCAAATGCTTTTATCTCAAACTTTGAGTCATGGGTTTCACTATTGGCGTACTTCTCACTTCATAACATGATGGCACAGTTATTTTGAAGGCTAACTGATTTATTTAGATTCAAATACTGTATCCTATATAATTTACAACTTCATATCAGTCGTGACGAAAAAGCGATGTGTTCTTTCATTGGTTATCACCTTTTTATACTGTGAATTGGTTCTTTTTCAAATTCGAGTTGATTACGTCATTGTCCATAGGTGGTAACTAGATAGTGTTCGCCGTTATCATTCTAGCAGTATTGTGTAAAAATAACAAACAGATGGAATACTGAATAATCTGAAAAAAGCAAATGCACAAACCATTAAGAGTGGTATCAGAAAGCTTACTCATATTTACCTTTAATCATTGAATTGTGAAATCCACTCAGTAACACCTTGTGCGCATATCCGTGCAGTAGGCAATGAGCCACATTTGTTGTGTGAGGGTTAATGATATTACCTGGCTGTTCAAATCCTCGGTAAGTAAAACTGTGTTTGAACTCGTGACCCACTGGTTGAAAGTCATCTCCCTAAACCACATCGCCACTAACCAGAACATAATTGGACTGTGTATACTTTTGAAGGATAACTTCATAAAGATGTAGCTTTGAACTTAATCAATGGTATATACTTTTACGAACAGTTGTGTATTGTGTTACTCCAAAATTATTTAAAAGTCTGACGCAAATGTGCAAAGGGTAAGCTAATTTGGAAATGGAAACATTACTAGAAATGATACAGCATTTTGTTGGAGAATTGTAGGGAATGAAATCCGTTCTGAGTGTTTCTGTTTATGAGGTAGTTCAACTTGGAGTTTATATCCATCTTAAATTGCACAAGTATTTCACTATGCCCTTTTTTCTAATTCTAGTTTTATAGGTTTCTCTCCATTCGTTTGAAAATTAGTGAATTGCTCAATTAAAACAAACAAACGAAGTGAATGTTACATGCTTAAATTTCCTTGAACAGTGCTTTCGACTTCTGTGTACACCAAATATGAATGAAAACCACTTCGGAACAACACTGAAATACTCAACAAATAGTTTTGCATTGATCTGCACCAATATTTGTGGTCATATTTTTACATTCGGTACACGTCACATGTTAATGTTTGTAATCAAAGTACAGGACTTTGATCCCCATTGTAGTATAAAATTCACAAGATGTCATTCTCACTTTTAAGATTTAAATTACTTATGAATTCTGGAGTTATGTTTTGCTTTATTTTTCATAGACGACTTAGAGATATTGCTGATAAACTTCGTCGAACTGGTGGCCAAATAGCTGTGATCGGTGGGGGCTATCTTGGGAGTGAATTATCTATCAGTTTACTGAAGCAACCGAAATCTTCTGATGTGAATATTACTCCTAATTCGAACGATCAAGTGCAATCAAAACTATCTGTTATACATGCATTCCGCGAAACAGTCCCTATGGGTAGTGTATTGCCACCATGTTTAGCTGCTGCTGTTGCACGTTTAGAATCTAGCAAAGGTGTAGATGTATGGAGTTCTTCAGATGTTGTTAGCTTATCACTTATGCCGAATGCCAATCCACATGATACTGTAAAAGGAGAGCACAAATTTATGCCACTGGGAACCGTTACAGCTAACACTAACCCTGAACGTGTTCACATGCGTGTTCGACGTAATGTATCGGGAGTTGAAAGAGTAGAAGAAATAGACGTTGATCATGTTGTTTGTGTTGTAAGTTTCTCTTCATTCATTTGAAAGGAATGAATTGCTTGATTAAAAAACTTAAAAAAACGAATGTGACTTGCTTAGATTTTCTTGACCAGAACTTTTGACATTATATGGTAGCACATTGCTGTAACCAGCTGTATTCATTCTTTGTTTATGAAACAGCTTTTTTCATCGATTTACCGTAGTAATTCCGAATAAATCATATCCATTATCAAAACATTTCAGTGTAATAGTTTTAGAAATCATTGAATAAGTTTTTCTGGATTTTCACATTACACTATAAAATGAATGCAATCGACTGAGGAAGTGTATAATAAATCTAATCTTGGTGTTTTCTCTGGTAACTTAGGAACAGATATCAATCATGCACTAAGTCACCTTGTGTATACCCGTGCAGTAGGCAATAAGGCACATTGTGTGAGGCTTAGTGATACTACCTGGTTGCCCAAATCTCGATAGGTGGAGTGGGTCTCGAACCCGTGACCCAATGGTTGATATTCATATATATATATATATATATATATATATATATATATATATATATATATACATATATATATATATATACATACATATATATATATATATATATATATATATATATATATATAGCTATGATTAATATTTGTGGAACTGCGGGTCAGTCGTTTAAGCAATAAGCACAGAATCTTATGTTTATGATGGTTAAAATTTACAATCGAAATCTGGGTGGCTGCAGAATCCCAACATTAGTCCCCCCCCCCTCAATTACCTTTCCTGCCTACGACTGACTGTTTCAAGTTTTCCACTCAACTTTATTATGCTACCGATTGAGACTATCTCAGTCAGTAATCAAAACAGTTTGTGGTGTTTTTGTGTGTACAAGTTCAAGAGCATCTTATTGAAATATTCAATTTTTCCAAGAGAATTGGTAGAAGTCTGAAGCCTTCAGATACAGACTCGTCGTCTAACGGTTATTTTTGGTTTGATTTCTAATACCACATTACTTCATACTCCAATCAATTAGTCAAAATGTTGTTTCTTTTCACAACCGTGAAATCATAATCTTTCATTCAGAAGTTTAAAATACCGTATAGATTATCGTTAGGTCTAATCTTGTTTCAGTGTTCTTCTTGCAAAAAATAATGATGCATATCAGAGTTTACTTTGGGTCATTGATTGATTCGAAAGGTTCGCATCCAAGGAAAGCGAGTTACCTATATCGAACGCTTTTTAAATGGATCGAAGCTCGAGTTGTTTTACCGCTGTCTTTTTCAGTCTTGTAAAACAGTTCTTGTCGTTGCAAATAGTTTCTCATGCCTTAAATCTGTTTCTTTTTATAGATTGGTATAGAGCCAAATACGGAGCTTTCTTCAGAGGCCGCTCTAGAATTAGATCCTAATAATGGGGGATTTTTAGTGAATGCTGAATTGGAAGCAAGACAAGGTGTTTATGTGGCTGGAGATGCTGCTTCTTATTGGGATCCAGTTATTGGTCGTCGACGTCGTGTTGAACATCTTAACTTTGCTGAAGAATCTGGTTCTTTAGCCGGAAAAAATATGGCTGCGTCATTGTTGTCTGGAAGTAATCCGTCTGCGTACAATGCTGTATCACATTATCAACATCAATCCTCTCTATGGTCTACACTGGGTCCCGAATTGTCATGGGATGCAGTTGGACTAATTGATTCACGTTTACTTTTGACACGATCATTCTTTGCTGCCAACAGTGATGATCTCAACACATCTGATGATAAAAGTTCTGCACCTCGAGCTTTCTCTGGTGTTCCTGATTCTAATATAGGCAGACTCGCCAAAGGAGTTGTTTTCTATCTTACACCGAGAGAAAAAAGGCTCGTTGGCATTCTGCTATGGAATATGCCGGATGAAATGTATACCGATAAAAGTTATCCAGCTCCTGGTCGTTTGAATCTAGCTCGTAGCTTATTAGCTGAACGTCGTATCATTGGCAGTGAAAATTCTTTAAATGATGCAGAAAAAGAGAAACAGGATCTACAAGAACTAGCTAGCCAATTTGATATATATGGAGAGATTGCAGAGGAATATGCACAATTGCAAGAATATATTAAGAAGAAAAGTTTAGATGCTGCTAATCTAGGTGATGATAATAGTAATCATAGCAGCGGTTTTAGCGAAAATGAAGTGGACCGACCCTTAGGTAATTCTGTGGACAGTAAACCTTCCAATGATTAGTAACCTATTATGCACTCATTGTATACACATCACTTGAGCATTTAAATAAGAATCCAGTGAAATAGATCATAGTTTTGTTACTTCTGCTTTATGTATGATGCTTTCATGTGAAATTTTTGAAGTTTGATTTGTTTCTTGCAGCCAGCAATCAAATAAATATTGAGAAGAATACTTTGACTCTTCCTTTGTTTGTTTGACGTGTTGTTCAGATAAGGAAGGTGATAAAAGTTTTGATGGAATATGTAATTGCCCAGTTGTATTGTCTACCAGTGAGTTCAATACATTGTTAGTATGTGTAGTGTTGACTGTGATTTAGTATTCACCGAGTGGGAGGTGAGTCTGTTGTCATGCTGAAGTGAAGCATCTTGTGTAGTTCAATTTCATGAAGTGCCATCATCAACATACAAGAAAAGAGTTCTGTTGGCATGACTGAGTTATTTAATTGATTTCAAGAATTCCCTTTTTTTAAATATAAGTTTTAATATAATTCCGGTGTGTTTAGAAAATCAAAACAAGTTTTTTCTGAACGTTTTGCTGTGTATCCCACAGCTTTTTCAGTAGAATATTCAGATTTTTATTAAACGCCAAAATATATGCCGTCAAATGGTACATCTAACAATTTCTATATTTATGCCATTGGTTAGCATGGCATATTCTATACTAGAATCCCAAATAACCTCTTTTCTCCCGGTGTAAGATAGAAAATAACTCCCTTGGTGAGTCTACCTATATTAGGATCAGGAACACCAAAGAAGGTTAAGCAATGGCGTAAATACTGAAACTGTTACATGTATCGTTTAACAATATATATTTTGATGTTTAATAAAAATCTGAATATTCTGCTGAAGAAGCTGTGACACACGCAAATAGTTTTGACTAAATACCATATAATACTTAGTTGTCGTATTACTCAATGTGTGATGGAAGAATATTTTCGGGAAGATTTGTAAGGGCGTCGTCGATTGCTTATTGCACTTGGCTACTAAGTAATATTCATCGGGTTCAATTACACTCTATATGTTTCTTTGCAAGCAGTTGGTTATATTCGAACACGTTACATGTTAAATCTAATTCCTTAATTCGTGCTTTTGTACTCTCTTTTTTTCACCACAAATCACTAGGTATTATTGTTCATATTTATACTGTGTCACATATCGAGAACTCACTACCGCTATGACTGGCTGACAAAATCAACACCGAACCTCACACACAGGTGCATTGGCTCAAGTTGTCACATTACACAGTAGTACGCTAAGAACTGTCAGATAAAAAAGGTTATATACCACAGTAGGCAAAGTTGTGAGAGAGAACAAGTAGTTCGAAGATCAAGGTTAGTACGAATATTCAAGCTTTAGAAAATGATAAGTTGTGAATACATCTGCGCCACTGTGACCGATTTTCAGCCATATCACTAGGTCCTACACCACTGATTTCTTTCATCTCCAGGGCCAAACTAGGCTGTCTTCATCTTCCCACATGTCTCACACTAACAGTTAGGGACTTCATCGACTGGTGCCATGTCTTGGTCTGGCCACTCTAAACCCTCTTCTCACCTAACCAAACTTCTTTTAACATGGCACGTCGAGGTAGACGGGAACGAGTATGCACAGTACATGTCCAAGTCATCTCAGTCGATGAAGGTTCACAACCTCACCGATAGACTTGTCTGTCTTGCCTAGTACCCTTTACCTGATCTCAACATTGCTCACATGGTAACTCCACTACACGCGAGCAATGCTACGAAGATATCTGTGATCGAAATCCAGTAACCCCTTCATGTTTTCTGCTTTTAAAGGCCATGTGTCACAGCCGAACAACAGAGTGGAACGAACTGCAGTGGAGTATACTCGTCCTTTGATTCATAGCTGGATATCTCGCCAGTTGGCACCATAGGTGACTCAAGTTGGAAATGCCATACGAGCCTCCTGTTTACCAGCTGAGATTTTGTCAGGAACCAATCCATTCGGGCTGATTCAAATTCCCAAGTAAGTGAAGTGGTCGACACATTCCACCATTTCACTTCCTATGGTTAAATTGAGAGTACTTCTAGCAGACCAGTCCTGGAGCATCATTTTACATTGGACAGGTATGAAGCACATCCCAAACCTACTAAAAATCTTTCTCAACGCGTTCAGAAGACCCTGCATTTTGTTAGCACCATCACCTAACAGGAGAATATCATCCGCATACTCCAAGTCAACCAGATAACCTCCAGAGACTAGGTCAAGCTATGTGAAGTTAGACGAACCTAAGGTTTTGTCCATTAGTACGTCTGTGACGGAGATGAATAAAAGCGGTGACAGTGGACATCTCTGACATATGCCACTACTTGTCATCAATTCACATGACAACTCTCCATAAGACTGCATGGCTACCTGAGTTCAAGTAAAGAGCTTTGATTAGCGTAATATGCCTTCTTGATACTCCCTACACAATCAAACACTGCCACAACACTTAACGGTCAGCTTAGTCAAATATCACCTTCAGGTCAAGAAATGTGGCAAGTATCGGCCATCGTTGAGCGTTTCTGTATTCCAGAACCTGCCGGAAGGTGGAAATTGGATTGTTGCACCCTCCAATGGCTGTGTCTGAAACCTATCTGGCTTTCTTGAGTTTGTTGTTATCGAGCTCCACTTATTTTATTCGTCCCTTGGATTCCTAGTGCAACATATGGCTTCAGTAGCACGTTGACATTGTACTCTATTCTCTGCAGTCTTTTCAACCTGGCTCAACCACTGCCCACAAGCTTCATATCAGTTGTCAGTGTCGTTTTTAGAAGCAGTGATTGTGATTTATGTTTTTAAGTATTTCTTTTTCTAGTCTCATTACCTGCCATCTTTTGCACCAAACCTAGAAATTGTCTGACTCAAGCTTTCAAGTAATAATAATGATAGTCATTATTATTATTTGTCCTTCAGATACCCTTAGTAGAACAAAGGGCTTCAGTAGCACGTCGACATTGCACTCTGTTCTCTGCAGTCTTTTCAACCTGGCTCAACCACTGCGCACAAGCTTTCATTTCTTCCTCACACCATCTCCTCCATGTCACCCTCAAACACCAAACTCGTCGTTTCGCCTTTGGATTCCACTCGAGGGTCTGGTCTGGCCTTTCCTGGCCTGGCGTGTGATGTCCCCAGCCGGTCTTCTCAGTGTACGCCCAATTCAACCCATCTCGACTTTCTTCTGCATATTTGTTGGGTGATGGGTTCTTGGTTGGCTGGTTGTCAGGTCCGAGTTCCTTGTTGCTTATTCTTATTATTCTGTCCATCTGACCTTCAGTGTCAGTATGGAGTGAGCGTAGGCGGCAGCTGTTGATGTGTGTCTGTAGTTTGTTGGGAATGCTTTTCGTGACGCGCCAATTTTCTGAACCAAGCATATAGAAGCAGTGACTTGAGTGACTTAGTGTTGGGAATCGGGATTTTGTTCAGGCTTTATGCTGAGTGCAATGTAGTGTAGTGCAGTGGATCTCCTCACTGATCTGATTTCAGGTTAGTGAAGGCCTGTGTTACTGTTACTGTCTTTCGGATCCTGGCTGGCTTTGACATCGTCATGTGTGCCTGTGCTGCCTGTAGTTGAAACGATGCTGTCTGGGAAGGTAGGTAGGTAGGTAGGTAGGTGAAAGAGTCAATTTTCTTTAGGTTTCTCCCGTTGATGGTGATTGGTGCTCACTGTTGTTTGGTGGTTGGGTATCTTCTTCACCTCTGTCTTCTCTACGTTCACCTGAAGGGAGTCCCGTCTTCCTTCACTGCCTCTCCTCTTCTGTCGACTTGTTAGTTTTCGCCAGTAGATCTTCTAGCTTGTCCGACATTAGACATAAATTGTCATCGGCTAAATCCAAATCTTCTTCTGAGGTGATTTCATCGGTCCAACCGGCGTATGTCTCTCTTCTCGATCCTCATAGTTTGTTGGATGGGCGAGTCTAGTCTACCACAATCAGGAATATGATGGATGATATTGGTCGGCAGCCTTGTCTTACTCCTGTCTTCACTTCAAAGGCATCACTGAGCTTTCCATTGTGAATCAGTTGGCTGGCGTGTAGCATGATCTCATCATATAGCTGTTGAATGAGGTTGATAAAGGTTTGTGACACTAAAAGCGTAGTGTTTAAGCAGCTGTCTGTCAAATTACTTTTCGGTCGAGGCTGTCGAAGGTTTTTTCCAAGTCGATGAAGTTGAGTTAATTGCAATTGTAAAGTGTGTTCTATGATGCTGCGTAGCGTTGCAGTTTGACCCGCAGATGATTTGTTATTCGTGAATCTAGCCAGCCAGCAGCTAGGCAGCTAGGCAGCCTGTTCCGGTCATAATGCAGTTGAATGAGGAGCATTGTTCGGTCTCTCTAGGATGATACAGCTTAGTATTTTCGTTTGATCAACAGGTGTTGATCTCTTATCTCGCAGATAGTAAACGTGATTATGTGATGTGATGTCAGGTCTCTCCTATCTGCAGTCTGTTGTGCTTCACTTGCATGTGTATCATAGAAGTGTCTTTTTCTTTCCATGCACTTTTCTTTGCTTCTTTGTCGCCTGAAAAATAATTTTGATGGCGTTTTCTGTGCTGGGGTTTTGTTTATTACTGATTGCATTTGTTGGTAGAATTCCTCCTCTTGATCTGTATTAGTTGTAGATGCGTAGCGTTGCATTTTATGGACATTCCATGTCCCCATGTTTAATTTTGCTTTCATCTAGAGTGGAGAAGACAAATCGGCGAATTGGCTTCTCGAAGTCTTTCACCAACCGACTTTACTTTACTCTCCCCGATTCCAGTGAAGAATATGTTTGGTTTCATTATTTTTTTGTTTTTTTTTGAAGTTTATTTAACAATTGGATTGGTTTTGCTGGGTTGTGTTGCTATCCCTATGCCTCGACGTCCGTCTTTATCCGGGCTTACGAACGTCTAGTAACTAGCGAACTAGTAAAGTAGGCGCTGTTCGAGCTCCCCTAAGGTATCGAATAACTATGGACTTTAGGATCTTGGACACAATTTTAATGAGATTGATTTCCATATGTTTCTCACAAGATCTCCCAAACTAGTTATAGACTGCTGTGATCAGTGAAGTACACCAGTTTGACGGGACTACCTCTAAGTCCCACACCTTACCTAATATCTCCGTCACTTTAACTAGCAATTTCCCAAATCCATCTTTGAAAAACTTGGGTGGCAAACTGTCAAATCTTGCTGCTTACCATGCCTTAAGGTTCGATACAGCTTTCTCACTTTCAAAAAGAGTTGGAGAAGATACATCTACGACACATTCGGATTCGGGCTGGCTGGATGTTGGGCAACTAAATAGCCTTTGAGGGCCAATGTAACTTTGCTTCAAAGTGTTTCGCCCAATGCTCTAGCCGCCTGTCTCTGGATGTTATCAGCATCACATCCTTTTCAGTGATGGTTTCAGTAACCACTGTCTCCATCTTGCCAGTATCAGTATCTATAATAAGCATAAACAGTTGCCGAGTGTTACCCAACGCTGATGTCTCCTCCATCTCTATCGCTCTCGCCACCCACCACTGTTCGTGATCATCGCGAAGACTCTTGGTCAACTCACGTCTGAATTGCTTTCGCTCCTTATCGTGGTCAGAACCAGCTGGAATCAGTCTTCTCACATCAATCAGCTCGGACGATGTCGTGGGAATCCAGTGACGTTTGTTAACCTTCGGGTGTAAGCTACCAACTGTCCTCACCACTGATTCTACAGCAGACTGAATATCAGTCCAGGTTTCCTCAGAATGAGCATTGCTGTCATGTTCAGATAAATGCTTAGCTATCTCTTCCCTGAATGCGCACTTGGTGTCCGCATCTTCCAGTCGATCATCGAAAGGCGTTATAATCTCCTATTTCCTGCAACCAGTAAAACACAGACATACATGAGCCTGTACTAGAGCGTGATCGGAGTTGAAACTGGTACTCCATGAGGGGTGGTAATCCTCGACTGATCCTCTACAACGATGGCTCATAACAATATGATCTACCCGTATCCATCTTTGGTTTGGTGTTGGTGGACGCCATGTGGGACAGTATCTCTCCTTGTGCTTGAAGTTAGTGCTGGCCAGACACAAGTGGTTGTCAGAGCGACATTGTGTCAGACAACGAACTTCTGTCAATTCGTTGGCATGGGATTTCGTAGATCCCTTCAAGATGCCTTTCCGATTGGCTCAGCTTCCCTACCTGAGATATGAAGACACCTGTCGTTATGATTACATCTGAACGTTTTGCTTTGTGTAGCAAAGTTGACAGCTTCTCGTAGAATTTGTCCTTCGGATCATCCGAGCCACAGTCGGTGGGTGTGTAGGTGGAGATTATGAATAGGCATCGGTCGGTCTCACGATCGTTCCTGATCCTTATAGATCCACTCAGTCGAACAGCACATGGATGGCTGTTGACTGATATCCAGTCAAGAAGCGCATGTTTTGCTCTACAGCTCAATGCTATGCCTACACCAGTGAGTCATGACAGCTAATCATTGGGTCCCCGCATACTCTTCAGGTGAATTTTGAGGCTTCACTGATGTGACCAAGTGAGACCAAGTTAATAATTACATTCATGTTTCTTCGACATAGCACACATCAGTGGTTAGGGATTCCTGTGTTTGGCGATCGATGCTTCATGTCCGATTTGGCGTATAATTCGGACGTTGAGAGCTCGTGCATGAAATCGATGGTGGGGTCTTAAGAGACTAGGAATGGGGTTTCACTATCTTTGATCGTTGGCAATAGTTCCAGCTTGAGAGACGTAAGAGGCCTAATATTGATATCAGGAGGCGAAGGAGGAGAGATAGTTGAGGGGTATAGGTTATGTTTCATTATGTCTTGTGTACCACTGGCAGATTGCGGACGGTTGACAGTTCTTACCTGCCTACATCATGGGAGCCTATTTCTTCTCTAGGAAAAAAATGTTTGTGACCGTGGAGCCCATGGGACATCCGCTCGAGGCCTGTTACACACTGCCTTCTAGAGGTTGTTTCGACGTTTGGTTGTTCTAACGCCGGCACCAGAAGACCGTAAGTCATGGTGACGTGTGTTGTTTTTGGGGCTGACTTTTTTTAACTCCCCTTTCTTTTGAGAAGGCAGCATCATCGTTGTACTGCTGGTCTTTGAAGAGAAACACCTCACTGCTTTCACACCGCATCCAGTTACCAGCAGTACGACTTTTCCTTCAGACCTACATCATAGTGCAGTAATTTACACTACAACAGTAACTGCTTTTCGTCTAACCACTATCCAACAAACCTTTCTGACATGGTAGGACCTCAAGGGAATAAGGGTTCCACCATCATAGCTCGGTAGGTGATTGTGATATGCAAGCTTGACCACCACTTCAATGTAGCAGCTATCGGTCGGGTTACTACCGCTATTTTTCCATCTAGCCTTTTTGATGAATGAAGAGTGAATAAACTCATACCGAAGTGTTCTGTTTTGAGGTATAGTGGATCTGGATCTGATAGCCTTCACATCTTATACGTTCGAATGATGGTTTGTAGCACGGTTGATTGCTTGGTTGGTTTCCTGATTGGATCATAAAAAGCCAACGTCTAGATAATTTGCCTAGTAGAACTCGAAATCGGTTGCTCTGGCGTAGAGATTCTACATGCTGTCTCTCAACAAATCTTGAATATATATCCTTTGTTCCTATATTGACTTTTTATTCTTACCTTATTCGGCGTATCTACTCTTGTTATCCATGTTTTCATTCTAATGTTTTGTCTGTACTATGATCACAATGTGAGCAGTTATGAATTCCTCTTGGTCTCTTATATTGTTTGTGTGTTAGTCGCATTGGAAACTTGGTCGATAGAATTTTTAAAAGCACCAAAGAGTAGGTGACAGTTATTACTATATCTAAGCGATAATCGGTTGATGTAGACGCACTCAACTTTCCTTCAGGAGGTCAAAAGGTTTTACCCAGCTCCACTTTCTGAAGCGTGGACAACCAGGAAGTGTTGTTAGATTATATGTCAAGAAGTATCTAAAATTTTATAGCCCCTTTACTTGGACATCCAAATGGTTGCTGAATTGATTGACTCAGTGGATGATAAGTAATCAGAGTGTTTGACGTTCTATAACTTAACCAATCAACAGCTTAAATGAGCACTTTTTTTGTTATTTCTCTGTATACTTCGACTTGAATTATATTTATTTGAATTGTATAACCGTCCGTACAAAACCTAATTCAACAATTTGTTTTGAAAGCAGATAATAAAATTAATCCCGAATCTTTGATAAGACACTGACAACGTTTGTAGCTCAGGTGAATATTCCCTAAATTAGTGTTTTCTCATTCTTTACATATTTGAAATACTGGTGTATACTATTAACCAGTCATTTTCAATTTTCAGTTTCAATCGATTGGAAAACTTTTGAGTGTCATAAAATATACCGTAAAGCAATAAAGGCCTCAAATTCTTGTTTTGAATATCTCTGTAAGAAACGGTACACCTAGGTACGTTTATCATGTAATACCAAAGTTAGTTTTTCTTTGAAGTATTTATAATGAACATTCTAACCCTATCAACCTACTCTTCATCAATTTCATGAATGTTTCCATTGTTTTTATATCCTTACTGTAGCTGTATATCTGTCATGAATTTACTTTCATAAGTTAAATTCTAGCCTATTTTAATTCTTTTGAACTTCGATTTAAGTTTCTAAACATTAAGATGAAGTTTGAATTTATAAACCTGAAATGAAACTCGACACGACTAAGATTTATTGACCTGGTACATATATTGATGTAACCCAAAATTTCCTTTTGAATTCAAGCTTAATTCTACCAAACGATGATATAAGTAGCAATATACCAGGTTTGTTGAAATCAGTTCATATTATTCAATTCCCTCCAGCATAGGAAGTTCACAACTACTTCTATGTCCAAATAATTATTCACTTCAGTTGTCTCCTGTTTATCGTTTCTGTCCTATCAATTCTTCAGAAAAATCAAACCGTCACAGTTATTGTTCAATTATTTTTAGGTACTAGTAAAAATTATCTGTTAGGAATTATCGTAGCTTTCCAAAAATTTGATTTAGAACAATTCTAAAAAGAATTCATTTTCATCATCATTTTAGCGTTTTCAAGTCTGATTAAAGATTTCAAATTAGATGTGTTTATTTGATATATATTGCTCAGTGATACAGTATTACTTACTTGATGACATTTCGGGCATAAATTATTAGTCTTAATCATACTAATGTAATCATAGTTTTCGACATCTGACTTTTACATTCCTATCACCTCATATTCTTTGTTTTTATTGGTAGTTAAATTCTGGAACACTTCACGATTTTGCGTGTCATCCTTGCTAATCTTCTTTGTATTCCCGAAGCGAGTAGTTAAATTTTCCATATCTCTGGGTGTAGATTTGATGAACAAAGATTCAGTAATCAATCTCTCCACCTAATTATACTGGAATTAAGTAGAGGAGTTTTATCTTACCCTATTTTGTGGTTGTGTGTTAATGCATGCATCGCAGTAGCCGAATGTTTTTTCTAGATCAATGATCCTATTGGGGCCTGTCATTTTATATTTAGCTAAATTCCTGTGTTCCGTTGTTCTAACTGACCCCGACTGGTTAGTTTGACCTATGTACTTGACCTCACAATCATTACATGGATCCAATTCAACAGAATAATCAGATCTACCAAATCCCAAGTGATCTAATTACATGTCAATATTATAAATTTCGCAACAAAAACAGAACTTCACAGGTGTTTGAAAAACAGCAGATGGTGCCTTAAAATAAATCATGTCCATCGACTTACTGGATATTAAAAAACCTAAGTTCCCGGTTTGCACTCGTATTCAATTTCACTTTCCTCCTCTCTGGATTAAATATCATGAAAATATAGTCCAATAAATAAGTAATACTTTATCGCTGTATCAAATAAATTATTAAGTATGGAATTGCTTTGCATTGAACGTTATAACTCATATTGAACATTTTATTGATATCTTTTTCCAAAGCTTTAGGGAGTGCAAAACTGTACACCACTAGTAGGATGAACTGTTTTTCTTATATTTCTTATTTTCTTTATGCAAATGATAAATCTTCGCTTTGATAATGTGATAGACAACTGTATGCTTCTAATCAATTTGTGGATATTCAAACTAGGTTGGTATAAGATGCATATTTCATGCTCCAGTGCTTAGTATTTCAAAGATCTTTGAGAGTAACAACAATAATCGTTTTATTCTAAACAGCATGCGCGATACAGTATGGAATACTCAGCATGACCACTTTATTTCAAACATTTAAAATATTGGAAAGACAGATTATTTACTGTTGCAAAGTTGATAAGTGAGTTTTGGTCTAACACTTTGCCTCACATAATATCTATGCTGGGTAAGGTACAGTCGAATTCTTGTATTTAGCTGTATAAGCGTACAGTCTTCTTGTCCTCCCTGAGGAGATACAAGTAGAGAGCTGTGAATGCTGAGCGTCAGTTAAAATTACTGTAGCTAGTTGCCTGGTAGAATTTAAATTCTGTCAATTGCACTGTTAATCAGAGGCTTAGCATTTACCCTACTAATGGCTTTCAAAGCCATACACAAAATAACATAGTCGTTTTTTAGTAGACCAGGAAACGCCATCGGGGAACAATGAAGAAGAATAGGTAAAATGCAGGAGTTAATAATTTATAAAAGTAGAGGCTAAGTTATACCAGAGTCTGAGTCTCTTTATGTAGTACGTGAAATGATGATGGTTGGAGCATAAATTATTGCTCACAATACCAACGTGATATGATTATGAACAATAATTTATGCCCGAAATGTCGTCAGGTAAGTAATACTCTACCTCTGTGTTATAAATCAAATAAATAGACCTAATATAGAATTATATTCTACCAGTATACCAGGTTTTACACCCGTTAAAGATTTTGGCATCACAAACTCACACTTAAGGGTTAATTGATCATCCCCCTCTCTTTCTATTTCGCCTCTAGCCTGTTCTGATTTCTTGATAACTGTACCACGGAGTCTCTTCAGTCTACAGTTGAGTTTTATCATTCGCATCATACGAAAATCGCTACTGTAACCCTTTCACTGAAAATGATTTCTGTTACTGCTGTAATCTGAATAGTTGACGAATTTTTCTTACTTGAAAGTGGGTGCGTTAATTTGCATACAAAGGATTTTCTTGAAATTTTGTGTAGTAAGAAAATAGAATGCGAAAGTTTTCATTGACTAAGCTTCAAAAGTGGTATCTTTCCTAATTTTTTGTCAACATTTCCGATACGTGCAAGTTACTACCTTCTAAATAATAAGTAGTAGGTGCATGAAATTGTGCTTTACATCCGCTTCTGTCCAGCATGAATGGGATGTGTATTACTTCAAAACAACATGGTACCAATGTATTTGTTTGCTTCAAAATCAACATTCATATTACACTAAGCATATTTTCCTCCCTCTTTCTTCATTTCTTTGTAACCATTTTTGACGCAGATGGTCGACTCTCAGCCAGTAGCTTCGAAAGTTGCAGCTGACGATTCATCGCCATTAAAACTACAGGTTAGTGATGCTTATTTCCTGGGTAAATTGTCTGAAATAAATCAATAAAGATTTAGAATAGCACAATGAGTTTGGAATGTTATTCACCCTGAAACATGATTCTTGTCTGTGACTGGGATGCATCAATTATGGAAATGGAGTGGTGGCATATTGAAAGCCTGAATTGTGATAATATTCGAACTAGCGGTTTCTGGATGTGATGCTCTACCAACTGAGTCACAAGACCCAGCTGCTCTCCAGATCTTAACTTTACTACAGTCACCGAGGTTTTTGTGTGGCTGTCATGTAAATACGTGAAACGTGAATGTCCGTTCGTCATCATCACTAGCTTCCAACACAATCCTCGCATCCCAATGCTAGTTGAACTTTCATACGTGATAACAAAGTAACTATTTGTATGATTAATACTACCGAAATTGTAAGCTGCTGATCAGTTTGTATTGAACCTTCACTGCATACTTATCTGTCATAAACTAATTCTTCCCACAATTCCTACACCCGTCATCGATCAATGCTTGTAGAAATGATTTTACTATGGTTTCTGTTTCCCTAGATATGATAATCTCAGAAATCCTATCGAAATGAATTTATCGCTTGCCATATAATTATGAACTAGTCAATCATTAAGGCTCCTTTTACCTTAGAATCATAGTGGTAACTGACCTTTGTCTTTGAGAAACATTTTCTGTACTGAATCGAAATCTTAAATAGATTATCTTAACCTGATTTCAACGCTAAAACTAATTCGTCAGCATCTAATTATCCGAACACTCTTTGTTTAATCATTACTTTAGAGTAGTGTTTTCTTACATTGTTTATGTCTTGTGGTTAGTGAAAAACTTACATTGTTCTAAATAAAAATTCCTCTAAATTTTATAGTTTAATAGACTTTAAAACTGTTGAGCTGGTGATCGCTGTAAACGGATGTTTGTCTTGGTTGAAGGTTAGAAAAAGAATCATACTCATGTTCGATTAGTTTGTTTTTCCATAGCACACAGTGATACAGTATTATTTACTAAATGACGTCTGGAGCACAGTTTATTGTTGCATCACTGTGTTCTTTGTTCAGTAGACTCATATAATATAGTTATACTCCACCATAATATCCAGATTCTACACTTACATTAAAGAATTTTAGTGTTCTGTATGTCAGCAGTAAAATGGAATATTTTGCTTCACTTAGTCATACACTAATCATACTGTTTTTAAACCGAACAATGCTCAGTCAATGAAGTCTGAGCTCCTAAAAATTATTTATTCGAGAGCCTTTCTTTCTCATATTCTTTTGACTATGATACCAGTGAAGCAGAAGCATTTTACCTGCAATGCAAGAGACAGAACTTGCAGTACTCTAATCATTTTTAAATAATTTGATAATACCATCCATAGGAAAACTAAGACTCAGTCATCATATACCTATTATTGTACAAGCCACTGAAGACTAACTACACATCAAAGTGGGTTGGGTTGGTTCTAAGTTATTACTAATTGGTTGGAAATTAGATGTCAGGACTACTGAGTTTATATATATCACAATCTATATGGTATCAGTTAAGTCCGGTACAAAAATGCCAGCAAAATAAATTATCCTTAGTGAAACTTGATAACACTAGAATCTGTGCAACAAGTGTGTATTGTTTTGTGGAATGTGTATGATTTTTAGATTAGAAAGTAATAATGAATAGTTTATACAAGACTATTGTAGTTGTTTCATGAAATAAACAAAGAAAAGAATGTAACACACTTTATTATCAGGAATTAATAATTATGTAAATGCCATAATTTATTTGGCTTTCTTGTTAATTATATTCTGATAATTGTTTTACTTAAAAAAATTTTATTTCATGTTTCAGATCATCTGATAAAATACTCGACTGGAATGTATCTTGATTTGTACTGAAATACCTTGACACATTTTTCTTTGAGTGAATAATTCACCTAGTAGTGTTTCTGGAGTCATCTTTTAGAAATATCTGATGATGTAGGCCATTATTATTTTTTTTATTTATTAAATCATACGCTTTGGAAATCATGTCAGTCGCAGACGTTTCTTTTCCCTTTGTTTTGTGGCTTCATTCGACTGCTGATTTTATTTTCTCCTGGCTTACTTTCGTCCCATTTGACCGTTACCAAAGCATGCTGCGTCTCATATTGCTAACATATTTTTGCTAGAATTAATGAAACTGAGCATCAACTGTACATCACATGCTTTTACTTATGTCTTTCGTTGCTGATCGCCTTTAATGTTCATTTCTACCGACTTGATGTAAACTGATTTACACTGGAATACTCTACTCTACTAAATATCCGTGACTACTTGAATGCAACCTGTTAGATATTACCTATCAACTTCTTTTACTTAAGCTGATCATCTATTTCCTAGTTTACATCGTTATTCATACAATGTTATACGTATACAAATGTTAAGGTAAATTCTATGGTAATTTTATTTCATAAGTGAGGACAACCTTAACCAGTAGGTGACAATCGGAGAAGACTTAATCCTTAGGTGGAATTTCTGAAATTATGCGTTTATTTTTATTTTTTTTCTCAGTAACTATCTAACTATCGATTTGTTTTATCATCCAGATTAATCACTGGTTTGCTGTTTCATCATGGAAGTGGTGTACCAACGATGATGACTGTGGTATCTGTCGGAACGCATTTGAAGCATGTTGTGCTGATTGCCTGCTACCAGGCGATGATTGTCCATTAGTTTGGGGACAGTGTAACCATTGCTTCCATATGCATTGTATTATCAAGTGGTTAAATAGTCAGCAATCAACTCAACATTGTCCTCTCTGTAGACAAGAGTGGCGATTTAGAGAATAGATTTTAATTTCATTATTTTCGAATCCCTTGATTTTTTCCTTTGTTCTCCGGGGTCAAACTTAGAAAGCAACCTGTCATCCCACAATCACAAAACTGTATGTTATAGCAGTGTTTCTATTCAGGTTCCAGTGACAGTCTTTTTTTCCGTTCACCACTCAGCTAATTATGTGACATTACGATGCACCGTATTTTAGCGTTAAGTGAGTGGGATCAAGTCCTACGTTTTTATGAAATGTTAATTGGTGGGTTGAAAACGTGACCACCTCGTTTTTATGTGTGGCGAAACAATGACTATTGTTTGACTTTTATCTACTGTGGTGAAATTTTGTGAGCATACACGAAAATTATTTCTGATCAGTTTTTAAAAGGCCTCTTGCTCATCACGATATGTGACTGGTACTCACTGAGTACATATGGATAAATGTTGCACGCCTACAAAATGCACATCATATTGTGCAGAATCTGGTTAAGCAAATAATGGATTTTCGATGTCATTGAGATCTTGCTACTAACTTAGTGAATCTGCCTGTAAAATAATATATCGTAGTAATTATATTATGGTAATTTCAAAAGATTGGTTTCGTGAAGACTTGAGATAGCTCAAACACCTAACCCTTTGCTTCATGAATAACGACCCCTACTTCACCAAAACATGCCCAGCCGGAAATCAGATTTGATGATAAGGTTTTTTTTGACTAATTACCAGCAACTGATTGATCGAAATTATAGTCATCGATTTTCGGTTTAGACAAACCAAATATCTTAGGCCTTTAACACAACTACCATTTTTAGGGCATTATATGTGTTACTGTTTGCAGTCAACCGTCCAACGGGTGTATATCACCCTGTCTATCAACACGCAAACGCAAATCTCTTCATTTACACTTGGATAGGGGATCATAAAACTACCTAGATACGTTAGTTTTTTGATGACTGTTGCTCATGTATTTGTCAATCCTTAGAAATTGGCACGAGTTATTTGAGTCGCGTTAGGATGCCTTCAGTACTTGGAGTTCTTCCTCAATCTACATCGGGTTATGTGAGTCAGTGACCATGCAGCACAGAAGACAGGTTGAACTTTCTGGAACAGAAGATGAGCTGAATTTCTTTCGAATACTCCACCGAGAATACCAGTTGGTTTTAAAGATTGTTGATTCTCATACTTCTTTCTTCAAACGTATGTTCTGTTGATATCGTAGTTCTTTCTCTCGGTCTGTCGAATGAGCTGTATCTGTTGCCTTTAGAGTTTATGCTTTCATCTTACTAGTAGGTTTGGAAGACTAGCTCTTACGTAAGAACTGTATCATGAAATTATGCATACCGTTGTACTCGTCAACTGAGTGTAATCGATTTCCCTACATCAACCTGTTTTAATTGCCACCAAAATTTCTAATAAACTTAACAAAACAATTCGCTTCAGAGGACGTGATAGCTCTGAATATACCCTAATCATCTCTAGTTAATTTCAATGTAATATATTTTAGTCCAAGCTTCAGCGTTGGAAAAACGATGTCATTTAGCTCAACGATGATATCTATGCCTTAAGCTGGTGCTGGCTAGAAAAACAGTTCTACCGGGTTTGTTGCTCACTTTGAATTCACATGTCATACCACTTGTATTTTATGCAACTGAATGTTACAGCGGCGCTGAAATCGGGTGTACAAAGCATAAATAATTTCAAGATAAATGTCACCAGGCTATTTTCCTTACTCTCATAGACTTATACATTAGCTGCTGTTTGCGAAGTTTTCTTGACAGATAGCGTAGTAGTAGCTATAGATTCGAATGCGCATGTAGGCATCTTATTATTGAGGAAGTTCGCATAAGCGATCAATAAAGACTATTAAGTCGCAAGTCAGATAGTATGATCCATGTCATATAACTTTGCTTAGACTACAACCTATTTCTCACCGGTAATGCGTAAGGACACGTTCTGATTTTGATATACCCCTGAGAGTTACGCTCGTTGTGTTACGCCAAATAATTCAAACTCCCTATAATTACCAAACCTTTTGAATTTGGTGTTTTCATTAGGATGGAGTATTCACGTGGATTCTTCATCTTTTCAAGAGTAGTGTGTTTACTGAGTTATGTTGCGAGTGCATGAAAGAATACCGCTGATGTACGAGAAAGTTATATGAACTCCAAGACATACTCACTTCGAAAAGGAAAGTGACATGTAACATGCCTATCGATAGCTTTCCTCATGAAGTTTGCGTGTGAGCGTTTAAGTTAAAACCCAGTTTTATCAGCAGCTTTTGTGTAACGAAGTTGTACCTTTTTTTACCTTTGTTTTACTGCATATCGTTTTTGGTGCATTCCTTATGATTCAGCATATAATACGGATTTCTTCATTTTTGAATGTGAATTTCACTATGCTTGTTAGAACTACCTTTGTGGACAACTTAACTAAAATTCCTCTGCAATGTGACAAATATGGTATGGTTGTATTATCCATGAGCTGGATTAACACTTGTAACTTATAACCTATGTAGCCTACCTGCCCTTCCTAGACTATGCAACTTTTTGTAAACTATTGACCGTACCGGTCCGAAGAACTATCTATTGATTGTTCTATAGCAAAAACTCATTTGATATTATTGACAAAATCACGACAATTTTTTAGCTAGTCGATGGCAGCTCTTCTCATAGATAACAAAATACTTTGGGAAAATAAAGCTGCAAAGAATGTTGTATTATGGTTGGATGACAGCATACCTTAGTTCGAAATCTCATTCCCTTGACCAGAAAGAAGTCGAGAAAAGATAGCAAACTGACTTGACAAAACCTGATGAAATTCCAATCATTTCACCAGTTAACCTTGTACACTGACTGTATCAAGTAGCTCAAATCAAATTGATTCTTCTGTAGACATGCAGTTACCCTACCCTAAATACATTAAAGGATCAAAATAGGAGTAGGCGGTCAACCAGTCGCTAACAATGTACAAAACAATACGCGTGAAAAACTGAAATTATTATTTGACCCTTGGATTCCTAGTGCAACATGATGCTTCAGTAGCACGTCGACATTGTACTCTGTTCTCTGTAGTCTTTTCAACCTGGCTCAACCACTGCCCACAAGCTTTCATTTCTTCCTCACACCATCTCCTCCATGTCACCCTCAAACACCAAACTCGTCGTTTCGCCTTTGGATTCCACTCGAGGGTCTGGTCTGGCCAGGCGGCGCGTGATGTCCCCAGCCGGTCTTCTCAGTGTACGCCCAATTCAACCCATCTCGACTTTCTTCTGCATATTTGTTGAGTGATGGGTTCTTGGTTGGCTGGTTGTCAGGTCCGAGTTCCTTGTTGCTTATTCTTATTATTCTGTCCATCTGACCTTCAGTGTCAGTATGGAGTGAGCGTAGGGGGCAGCTGTTGATGTGTGTCTGTAGTTTGTTGGGAATGCTTTTCGTGACGCACAAATTTTCTGAACCAAGCATATAGAAGCAGTGACTTGAGTGACTTAGTGTTGGGAATCGGGATTTTGTTCAGGCTTTATGCTGAGTGCAATGTAGTGCAGTGCAGTGTAGTGCAGTGGATCTCCTCACTGATCTGATTTCAGGTTAGTGAAGGCCTGTGTTACTGTTACTGTCTTTCGGATCCTGGCTGGCTTTGACATCGTCATGTGTGCCTGTGCTGCCTGTAGTTGGAAGGATGCTGTCTGGGAAGGTAGGTAGGTAGGTAGGTAGGTAGGTAGGTAGGTAGGTAGGTGAAAGAGTCAATTTTCTTTAGGTTTCTCCCGTTGATGGTGATTGGTGCTCGCTGTTGTTTGGTGGTTGGGTATCTTCTTCACCTCTGTCTTCTCTACGTTCACCTGAAGGGAGTCCCGTCTTCCTTCACTGCCTCTCCTCTTCTGTCGACTTGTTAGTTTTCGCCAGTAGATCTTCTAGCTTGTCCGACATTAGACATAAATTGTCATCGGCTAAATCCAAATCTTCTTCTGAGGTGATTTCATCGGTCCAACCAACGTATGTCTCTCTTCTCGATCCTCATAGTTTGTTGCATGGGCGAGTCTAGTCTACCACAATCAGGAATATGATGGATGATATTGGTCGGCAGCCTTGTCTTACTCCTGTCTTCACTTCAAAGGCATCACTGAGCTTTCCATTGTGAATCAGTTGGCTGGCATGTAGCATGATCTCATCATATAGCTGTTGAATGAGGTTGATAAAGGTTTGTGACACTAAAAGCGTAGTGTTTAAGCAGTTGTCTGTCAAATTACTTCTCAGTCAAAATGGATGAATTTGACGTAGAGTTAACTGCCATTCTACGCTCTATTCTATGATGATGCGTTGCCTTGCAATTTGATCCGCATATTACTCGTTATTCCTGAATCCAACCTGTTCCGGTCGTGATGTTGAATCCAGCGCATCTTTTATTGTCACCAGGATGATACTGCTTAATATCTTGCTTGGGGTCGACAGGAGAATGATTACGCTCCAGTTCTTGCAGAGACTCAGATCTCCGTTGTTTGGGAGTTTGACAAGGTAAGGCTTCTTCCAAACAATCTTCAGGTACCTTTCCTTCCTTCCTTTCGAACCTTGTGCAACATTGGTGTGAGTGTGTGCACTGTTGTTTGTGAGTCTGTTTTCAGTGCTTGTAGAGGAATTCCATCTGGTGCTGCTGCTTTCCATATTTCAGTAGCTTTATGGCATTCAGGACGACTTGTGTTGGAGGATTTATGTTCACTTGTACTTCAGCGGCGGTAGGAATTTCGGGTGGTGGTGGTGTTGGTGGTTGATTCGTGAGTTTTTCGAAGTGGTCAGGCCATCGTTTCCTTTGTTTCTCCTCTTTGATGGTAACTAGGTTTCCTTCACTATCTTTCATTGGTTTCATCTGTGTTGATCTCTCATCTCGCAGATAGTAAGCTGGTTATTTGATGTGATGTTTTCAGGTCTCTGTCCCTCCTACCTGCTGTCTGTTCTGCTTCACTTGCAAGTGTATCGTAGAAGTGTCTTTTGTCTTTCCGTTCACTCTTCTTCACTTCCTTGTCCAGTGCTTTAAAGGTTGTACTCAGTTCCTCTTTTTGTTGTTCATCCCTGTGCTGCACTACACTGCACTGCACTGCACTGGGCCATCTTCTGCTTCACCATCACCATCTTCCTCTCCCTACTCTATCAGCTTCCATGTATCCGTCGAGATCCATTCCTTGTCTTGCTTCATCTTCCTTCCTAACACGGTTATGCAGGTTTCCTTCCACATCGCTTCCACAGAGTTCCAGTGTGCTTCCACGCAGGTTTCTCTGGGATACTGCTTAATGTCTCCCATTTTTTCCTGATGACTGGCTGACGTGAAGATGTCCTTTGTAGTTTCGTCCTTCAGTTCATCTTTTGTTCTGGGTGATTGTTCAACTTGAACTGTGGTCTATCACCAACGTCTTTGATTTTGGTTTCCAACTTGGATTTGAAGGTAGGTTCCTTGCACTAGATAGATAGTGAGTGGTGTGAACCACCTACATCTGCTCCTCTTCTTGATCTGATCTTGTGTCCAGTATGCTGGCTGCGTCTCCACTTTCTTCACATTGAGATGAAGTTGATCTGATTTTTAGTGTAGTGTGTTCTGGTGTCTAGTGAAATACATGTCACTCGCTGCCTTGTGAATATCCTTGTGTTTGTACACACTACCTCGCCTCCAATCACCAAATCACTAAATGCTCAGAAGTCTGCAAACAGTTCGTTCTCCATTATCACTCATCATTTCACCAAGCGCTTCTCGACCCATGGTTGCTTCTCTTCCTGTGTTGTCCGCTCCCAGTTTGGCATTCATGTCACCCCACCGATTAGAATGAATTTCGACGTCGCCATCTGGAGTGGGTTGTGGTCTTGTCTATTGCTGATTGGAGTTGTCTGTAGAATTCCTCCTTCTTCTCTTGATCCGCATTATTTGTAGGTGAGTAGGGTAGGGTATGGTATGTGTGGTATGGTAGCGTAGCATTGTATGATTGTGACTTTCCTTCGTTTTGAGTTGAATCTTATTGTCATGATGGTGATGGTTGAGGAGATTGGTTCCCACAGCATGAGAGAGAGAGAGAGCCTTCGGTGGTGTTGTGGACATCATGATAGCCACTGGAAAACTCAGTGTGCTGTGCTCGTGGTTGTCGTCTGGAGTGCTGCTGGGTTTCTGTATACTATCACTCTTAAAACGTCGATGAAACTTGTTCTAATCGAGGTAAAAGCTGTCTGGTCGTCCAGGCGGACTACGCTGTTGGCTTCTGTTACTATTAACTGACATTGTTAGTGTACCGTGAAGTGTGCTTTTCAATATTTCTAAGGTACGATTCTTTGGTGACTAGAAGGAAACAATAGATATTCTTTTGTGTACGCGAGCCCATGTACAACTAGTAAGAAATTAAGATCTGCTAACTTGGTTTATATCATTGTAAAGACATTGCGTGATAACTGAATGAGGCATTCGGAGACTAATCAGGTGACACAAAGCAATGTGCTTTACGATCTGAGCGCTCTTGTTTGGCGAACCTAATCCTGGCGAGAGCTGAAAAAAATCCAGATGCAATAAATTCTCAAGGGATAAGGTGTTTTACCACCATTGTATGACACGAGGTAAACTATTCGTGATTACTTGTAACTAAGGGGCGGCATACTCATTCATATTCGTGTTATTTGCGCATGCCTAGTTTAGGAATTTATGTCTAAAGACAGTGCATTCTGCGAAGAATAATCGTTAAGACTACTAACATTATTGTTATGCGTCACTACGCTGTCTTTGATCCAATTATTTAATTATGAGCGCTATTTTAACGAAGATACATATAGTTATAAATCGTAGTAGATTCAGTGGATAGATATACGGAAATTGGCAACTAGGACGTAAAGTACAAAAGTGCGAATTGGAAACCACATAGAAAATTGTGGAGAAATAAAGGTGATAGACAGTTAGGAAAGTATGGAAACTATGAATGAAGGATATTGGAAATTATGAAACGACAATCTCAGAAAACAAGGTAGAGAATAAGGTATGCCACTGGAGGAAAACCAATTCTGGAGCGATACAACGACTGTGTCATTTTACTTTACGGCATCAATAATCCACTCATCGTATCATGAAGATCGGTATTTAAAGTATTTTCTGAAGTTATTTCAACATTCTTACACATCTTGGATGAGAGTTCAATCGGTATACGAAAAATTAGCTTACTTGCTCAAATTTATCCTTATTCCAGTAAAAACGTCTCCCTATTCATTAGCTAACCGAGTGCATAAAATTAACGTTTATTATGTTCGTAATTCAACCTTACATGCATAACTAGTTCACTAGTTACTAGCCGGTCCTAAGCTCAGATACAGGGGAGGTGGGCATGGCACTAACACCCCACGGGGTGACAACGATATTCCGAAGTAAGCAGTGCTGATTACTGGCGAGAATATTATAACTTGATTTTGTTAACTTTCACTCAACAAAAGCTATTAAACCGATATATTCTCAGGGTATAATTATCAAGGTCGTAAAGTAAAATAGTTCACTAGTTACTAACCACTCCTAAGCTCAGATAAAGAGGGAAGGTGGGGCATGGGGCTAACACCCCACCCCAGAAAACTAATCCAACCGCTAAACAAAATTCAAAGCACAAAGAAAACATAGAGAATAAAAATAAACTTATTCCTCACTGGAATCGGGAGACAAAATAAGCCCGGTCGCTGAAAGACTTCAGGAAGCCGATTCGCCAATGTGTCTTCTCTTCTATCGATGAGAGCAAAAGTAAATATACGGACATAGAATGTCCACACAATGTTTGAAGCTGCCTGGAAAGGCTGTCCAGATTGCAAAAGACATGAGAGGATAATAGCATAGAAGTGCTAGGCTAGCAATCTGCGAAACCAGATGGAATGGAAGTGGACTCTCCTAACTGTCAACTGGAGAGTCAGTGATCTACTCCGACATTGTCATCCAGACGACAACCACGAGCACAGCACACTGAGTTTTCCAGTGGCTATCATGATGTCCACAACACCACCGAAGGCTCTCTCTCTCTCTCATGCTGTGGGAACCAATCTCCTCAACCATCACCATCATGACAATAAGATTCAACTCAAAACGAAGGAAAGTCACAATCATACAATGCTACGCTACCATACCACACCCCCTACCCTACTCACCTACAAATAATGCGGATCAAGAGAAGAAGGAGGAATTCTACAGACAACTCCAATCAGCAATAGACAAGACCACAACCCACTCCAGATGGCGACGTCGAAATTCATTCTAATCGGTGGGGTGACATGAATGCCAAACTGGGAGCGGACAACACAGGAAGAGAAGCAACCATGGGTCGAGAAGCGCTTGGTGAAATGATGAGTGATAATGGAGAACGAACTGTTTGCAGACTTCTGAGCATTTAGTGATTTGGTGATTGGAGGCGAGGTAGTGTGTACAAACACAAGGATATTCACAAGGCAGCGAGTGACATGTATTTCACTAGACACCAGAACACACTACACTAAAAATCAGATCAACTTCATCTCAATGTGAAGAAAGTGGAGACGCAGCCAGCATACTGGACACAAGATCAGATCAAGAAGAGGAGCAGATGTAGGTGGTTCACACCACTCACTATCTATCTAGTGCAAGGAACCTACCTTCAAATCCAAGTTGGAAACCAAAATCAAAGACGTTGGTGATAGACCACAGTTCAAGTTGAACAATCACCCAGAACAAAAGATGAACTGAAGGACGAAACTACAAAGGACATCTTCACGTCAGCCAGTCATCAGGAAAAAATGGGAGACATTAAGCAGTATCCCAGAGAAACCTGCGTGGAAGCACACTGGAACTCTGTGGAAGCGATGTGGAAGGAAACCTGCATAACCGTGTTAGGAAGGAAGATGAAGCAAGACAAGGAATGGATCTCGACGGATACATGGAAGCTGATAGAGTAGGGAGAGGAAGATGGTGATGGTGAAGCAGAAGATGGCCCAGTGCAGTGCAGTGCAGTGTAGTGCAGCACAGGGATGAACAACAAAAAGAGGAACTGAGTACAACCTTTAAAGCACTGGACAAGGAAGTGAAGAAGAGTGAACGGAAAGACAAAAGACACTTCTACGATACACTTGCAAGTGAAGCAGAACAGACAGCAGGTAGGAGGGACAGAGACCTGAAAACATCACATCAAATAACCAGCTTACTATCTGCGAGATGAGAGATCAACACAGATGAAACCAATGAAAGATAGTGAAGGAAACCTAGTTACCATCAAAGAGGAGAAACAAAGGAAACGATGGCCTGACCACTTCGAAATGCTCTTCAATCGACCACCACCTGCACTTTATCCAGAAGTAGGACCTACCGCCGCTGAAGTACAAGTGAACATAAATCCTCCAACAAAAGTCGAAGTCCTGAATGCCATAAAGCTACTGAAATATGGGAAGCAGCAGCACCAGATGGGATCCCGCCAGGATCACTGAAAACAGACTCACAGACAACAGTGCACACACTCACACCACTGTTGCACAAGGTTCGACAGGAAGGAAGGAAGGAAGGGAAGGTACCTGGCGATTGAAAGAAGGGCTACCCTGTCAAACTCCCGAAGAAGGGAGACCTCAGTGTTTGCAAGAACTGGCGTGGAATCACTCTCCTGTCCACCCCAAGCACAATCTTAAGCCGCATGATCCTTTAGAGACTAAAGGATGCCCTGGATTCCAAACTACGACCCGAATAGGCAGACTTCAGGAAGTGCAAATCATGTGCCGACCAAATTGCAAATGCTACGCTACACATCATCATAGAACAGAGTATAGAACTGCAGTCAACTGGATCTTCACCTCAACTTCATCGACTTTGAGAAGGCCTTTGACAGCGTCGACCGAGAGGTAATTTGGAAACTGCTTCAATACTGCGGAATACCACAAACCTTTATCCGCCTCATTCAACAACTATATGAAGACGCCACATGCCAAGTAATTCACAATGGAAAGCTCAGTGATGCTTTTGTAGTGAAGTGAAGACAGGAGTGAAACAAGGTTGCCCCCTACTATCCCCCATGATATTCCTGATTGTGGTCGACTGGATCATGCAGCAAACAGTGGGGAGCGAGAAGAGGGGGATACCCTAGCTAGACTGCGGAAAAGAACCTAGAAGACTTGGATTTCGCCGATGACTTGTGCCTGATGTCACACAAACTTGAAGATCTACAGGCGAAAACTAACAAGTTGACAGAAGAGGCAGCGAAGACGGGACTTCAAGTGAATATAGAGAAGACAGAGGTGAGGAAGATACCGCACCACCACCAACAACAACAACAACAAACTCCAGTCACCATCAATGGGAGAAACTTAAAGGAAGTAACCCCCCTCACCTATCTAGGAAGCACTGTTTCAACTACAGGTGGTGGCACAGACGAGGACGTCAAAGCCAGGCAGGATCGGAAAATCAAGACAGACGTTCATTAGCCTGAAACCGGTGTGGAGATCTTCTGCACTCATCATGCGGAACAAGATCCGGATTTTCAACACTAAGTGGGTCAAGTCAGTGCTTCTGTATGGTTCAGAGACTTGGCGCGTCACGAAAGGCATTTCCAATAAACTACAGACATTCATCAACAACTGCTTACGCTCGCTACTGAAGATCAGATGGATTGCCAGAAAGAATAAGCAACAAGGAACTCTGGGAACGAACCAATCAAGAACCTATTACCCAACAAATATGCAGGAAGAAGTGGAGATGGATTGGCCATGCACTGAGAAGGCCGACTGGGGACATCACGCGCCAGGCCCTCGAGTGGAATCCCCATGGGAAGCAACGAGTTGGACGTCCGAGGGTGACACGAAGGAGATCGTGCGAGGAGGAAATGAGAGCTTCTGGGCTGTCGTGGAAAGAGGTTCAAAAGATGGTGGAGAACTGAGTGCACTGGAGACGTGCTACTGAAGCCCTATGTTCCATTAGGAACCCAAGGGACAAATAATAATAATAAATGTTCGAAATGCACTCCAGTGGTAGGATTAAGAAAACAAAACTTATTTTATAAAAGTGCAAACTGCAGGTTACTTTTTATCTGTGTTAAAGAAGTAAGAACAACTAGGTAATCAGATTTCCCACTGGGTCTGTCATTTTTAAATGAAAGTTTAGAGATCAGAAAAGTAAGGGGAATATATATATATATATATATATATATATATATATATATATATATATATATATATATATATATATATATATATATATAGTCCGTTTTTCTTTTCAATCAGTATCCATTAATTATTCAGTGAACTTGTCTAAAATTACCACAGACGATGTTCAGGGATTCCTCAGAATTTAAAGAATGTGCAGAAAAATAAGAAAAAGAAGCTGACTTGAAAGAGTTTGATACTGGTTTCAGGACTTTCACTGTCTCTGTTTCAAACTTATAGTTCTGTAAATGTTAAGTTTTTCTATCATCTGCTCACTCTCAACATATTGAGCTATGCAGATTTATAAGTTAGATTTATGACTTCCGAGTGTTTCATTACATAACTGGTGTGGATCAGTAATCCTGTACTGGCATTTATATCAAAGGGATTTTGGTAGACATATCCAAAGAGCCCTTATTACTGAGAAGGAACAAGTATGAAAAAGAAAAACACATTGAAAGGCATCTAGGCAAGAGTTGCTAGAAGTACAGCATGCTTTCCAAATCTGACATGAACATCAGACGAAGAAAGCAAGCTGAAAATAAACACTCACTTTAGGAATAGTTCACACTATCAGCTCTAAACTGCTAAAATACTTCGCAAGTAATCAACATAACTCAAAGTTTCACGAAGTGACTTGCAATCATCCTTGCAAATATCAAATTAACTGAAGAAAAGGAATCAATGGAGTAGTTTCCTCCTAGAAAATCCGGAAAACAACGCAGGTCATTATATATATGCTGTCGATTTTGTACATAGCTTAACCTTACAAAAAGTTTTTTTTTATTTTACCGCCTTTCTTGTTTCTAAGGCATGAGAGCGACCATCATTAGTAGTAACCGGGGTTAATCGTAAAAGTGATGCCAAATGAACCTTAGTATGTCACACTGTGTCTATCTGGTTATCATTTAAGAGGAATTTATTTGACTGTCAAGTTTTTAAATTGTCAGTATTTGTATCGACCAAACCATATCTACTCTCCTGTTTTGCATCAGCGAGCCTCGATGATCACTGAAACTGTAATGTTTGAATCCTCGCGAACTATCGAAATTCCATTTGTTTAGTGTTTATGATCTGTATGTTACTTAGCAACCTTTGGGGGCACTGCTTTATGAGTCACTATCTCAATAAAAGTCCAGATATCAGAGAAGTAACACACGTCAACTATCTATCTGAAATGTTGATAACTTCGAAGGATCCTGTAGGTATTCCTATCGTTTTATATACTAGTCTTCTTTCTTGTTACTCTTGCTACTACTGCAACATTGGCTTTTCTAATATTGGTATTGTATGTTGCTTGCATATCATACCCAGTATCAACACTAGTCTGCCAAACCACGAGTATCTCAGATAGTCAAAATGATAATTTCCTTATTTGACACTAACACTGTAAGGGCTTGTTTGTATGATGTTTCAATGCTACTTGACTGATTACGAATCTCGAATTGGATTGCACTGTGAATACAACCTCCATTATCTTCATCTGTCTTCTGACTTTATATTGTCTGACATTGGTGGGTCAGTAAGTTTTGGAGCGCTAAGAAAACGTGAAAGCATTCGTGATCAAGCTCATATTCTCAACACTAATTTCACCTCTTATCCCATTCAACTTTAATTTCTTTATATTTGGCAGTATCTCTACGCTGTTATATTTTGATATTACTTCTTCATTCCATCTTATTCATATCTCGTTGAGTAAATAATTGACATTGATTAATCTTTATCTCGGTTACCCTGCAATCCGTCATACATTTACGTGAACAGCCTGAATACTTGACTGACTGGTAACTGGATAGAAACCAGTAACCAATCAATGCACCTAATCCAGTCCTACAGGAGGTCGGCCAAACGTCGCCTAAGTAGCTCAGTCGTAATGCCTATGAATACGGCACCAGATGACGCGGGCTCAAATCTCAAAGACAACATCAATATCCTGAAGGTAGCAGATAAACCTAGGCGTAGAGTCAAGACAACCATGAAACCTAGGTTCAGAGCTTCCAACCAATTAACTCCAAATACCTGTTGGGATAGCCATCTGGCTAATTTTTTTTCGATTGAGCAGCCCAGCGGAACACACTAATTGGGATCAGTAGGACGACAGTAGTTAATCCGCCTACACTTCAGAACTCTGTATCACTTCAATGATTGACCACTTCTTTTCCAATACCCTGATTGTGATCTCCCATTGCAATCCAATCTACCCTTTTCCACTCAATACATCTTCATATTTCCACTTACTCGTTATTTTGCTTTTCTAGGTCTTCATCAGTTTCCCAGGTCAGCCAAATGTCACCACCCATAAGGAGGGGTTCCAGTTAGATGCATTGCATGAAAATGGTGTACACTCCTACTTCTATACGACGATCCTAAACGGTGGTCTATGAGTCGAATGAAGTTATCTCTGTTAGACGCGTAAGTCGTCTGCGAAAACTTGGAATATCTACTTGCCTGATATTCAAGGTAGCGCTATACATGCCTGTCATAGACACCACTATCATGAGCTTTGCTAAGAGTACGAAGATCAACCACCAGGTGGTCTATACAATGGGACAGGCAAGAAAACGATTGAGAAGTGAGCTACTGAACAAGGGAGACGGAAAAGGGACGAGAGACGCCAACATGACCAAGGTGTCTTACAGGTGGCTATACAAACCTAAATGGATCTTCTCTAGAATATTCATCACAGCGATCCAACTTAAACGTTGACCTCCTAGCAAATAAGCTAAAGGGCTTCCGACGTCTCAGGCCTCCTCACGTGTGTCTTCGTAAGTGCAGTCAGCAATACGTGGAGGACGTGACTTATATACTGCAGAAGTGCCGCAAAACCCATAAGTTTGGAATAGCTCGGCATAACAGAACAGTCAGTTAGCTCATCCTGAACATTAGCAAGAAAGAGTACGATACCAAAGATCAAATACTTTGAAACCCTCTTCAAGCCGGCTGTCGCTGCTGTTAAGTACGCGACAGCTTTGATGTCAAGGCAACACTATGAGACAATCATGGCTAACCAGGATCAATAAATAAATACAATACAGGGTTTAGAAACAAACCCATATTATAATATCTTGAGCGTAACGAAGGGATTCAAGCATCTAGAAAAGTCCACTATCCCTTCATCGTGAGTGTGAAGGGCATCCTGCACGAAAAAACAGGAAGGGCTATGCGTTCAGTAATAGCCCACTCAAACTTCAGCCTCCTCACCATAATAAGCTCACTGAAGTGCTATGATGGCTTCCACCTTGAAGGTAGGTAAGTCCCTGATTTTTATTAACCCTTTTTGTTTTCCTCGGTTTCCATCTTCTCTATTTCGCAAATCGACGACCATGCCTCTAGGTAAGTTCATATTTTTACTTAACACCAATAAGTCTCTCTTTTCTACCCTTCGCATACCCAACACTCAAGAACTTGAGGTACGGTCTCTCAGACTGGATTGGTCAGTAGATACCTTGGTGACCACACCAGTAACTACTACTGAATACTGGAAGCGGTGAAGCTTGTGTCATTCCCTCCCGTCTGGGGGACAGGTCCTCGGAGGGAGTCCCCGGCTGACTCATTAACCCGGCCAATTGTTTGCTAACCACGTAGGCAAATGACTGAAATGCCTGGGTACCACCATCTTACCACCGTGAGAGGCGGACGGTGGTGTTGGCTAAGAGAAGACTAGGAGGTGTAGCTGGCCTTGGCGGCATAACCCAGGTCGGAGACTGGATGCCATCTCAGCTATAGAAGCAAGGGTAGAAAGTCAGGACTTTCGGGCCTTCTCCGTTAGTAGGAGTGCATGGTCTGAAATGTACACCGTTTTCATGCAATGCATCTAACTGGAACCCCTCCTTATGGGTGATGACATTTGGCTGACCTGGGAAACTGATGAAGACCTAGAAAAGCAAAATAACGAGTAAGTGGAAATATGAAGATGTATTGAGTGGAAAAGGGTAGATTGGATTGCAATGGGAGATCACAATCAGGGTATTGGAAAAGAAGTGGTCAATCATTGAAGTGATACAGAGTTCTGAAGTGTAGGCGGATTAACTACTGTCGTCCTACTGATCCCAATTAGCGTGTTCCGCTGGTCCACAATGAATTATGTTTTGCATTGTAATGAGGTTGTTGCTTCGATTTATGTTGTGTTGCGTAAATGCAGGTGTGCAGTGTAGAGTTTGAAGGGTGTGGTGGATGTGTGTTGGTATTCAGTGAACTTATCGGAGGTAATATAATTTTATGCGAGGTGCGCAGTGTCAAGATAAGTTTAGATGAGGGGATCGGATTGAATAGGGTCGCAATGTTAGTGCATGATGTGAGTATTTGAGGCAATACTTTTGCGAATATTGTGCGCCTAGTGAAGGTTGACCTTGAGAGACAGGTAAGGGATCGATGTCGGTGTGATGCAGGTGCAGTGAGCAAATGGTGTCACACAGCAGTCTGATCGAAGCTGCTACAGATGACAGAGCAAGCTAGAATAATTATCAGCAATGTGAATGAGTCGGATACTGTGTGGCTGATCAACAGTATAGCTGGATGAGGTTGGGTTGTCGTTGTTTTCAGTGAGAGTCGTTTTAAATCTTATGTGTGGAACTGTATATGGTGTGATGTGTTGTGTGGTAAGTTTTCGGCTTTTTTATGGGTCAGGAAATGCATGGTCAATAGCAGGAGGGCAATTGATTTTTGTGTAGAGAATCTAAGGCTGTGATGGTGATTCTTCAGTACGCGTGTGTAACTACTTCCTGTTTAATGTTAGATAGTGAACTGTTGAAATATGTCGACTTCTTCATCTATGCGGTATGTTTCATCAGCGTGAACGAATTGGTTGCTGATGAATTCTGATACAGAAACTTCACTTAGCATTTGCCAACTTGAGTCACCTGTGGCGTCGATTGGGGATAAATTCGACTCTCTAGTAATGGAAGAGTATACCGTCTTCTATTTGGTCCTGTCCCATTGTGCGGCGTAAGACAGGGTCGTTTAAAGTAAAATACACGAAGCGGTTTCAGGGTTTTGAGCATCGGTGTCTTGGTAACATTGCTCGCTTGTGGTGAAATCACAAAGTGAGGAATGTTGAGTCCAAGTGAAGGTTACTAGGCAAGACAGACAAGCAGACTGATGAGGTTGTGAACCTTCATCGTTTGAAGTGGCTTGGAGATGTATTAGGTTGTTCACTCAGATGGCTTTTGAATTCTTAGTTAGGCTGAGAAAAGATTGTCATTTAAACCTATAAACTCCCTAAGAAATAAGATTTGTAGTTTGGAAGATACTATTGATCCAATTGCGCAAATTCGTTGCAATGGTTTTGATGTCAAAATCAATTGGTTTGTACTAGCACAAAAACCTGGCTATATCAATATTGGTAGATACTGTAGGTAAAGCAATCTATATAAAAATCTGCGATTGCACACATTCACACAATTGAATGGAACAATGATAACTCTAAGATCTATTGGAGGGAGAGATTGTCAAGCGAATCACTAAGAAAACTTTTGAATTGCTGAAACCTGTAACTGTAGATGAACTAAACGTGTTTCACTAGCCGGTGTGAAGCATGATTTTTTTTATCCTGATTAAATTCTTCATATATACATGACAAATAAATTATTTCATGTCATTTTAGAATAGAACTGGCTGAATTTGAATATATTCATAATGTAAGTATGAACATAAATCAACCCCTTCGGGCAATATTTATTGTTTCACTGTTGAATGAAAATGAAATGTGTTGCATAGACTGTGAGAGATACCACCTATTATATGAATCGTTAGTATATTTTACGTCAGTAATTTCTTGGCCCATTCTCATGTTAACTTCGTTTGTTTGCAGCTTAAGAAATTTTCAATAACTGTATATTCTACCCGTTCTGCTTCCTAGGGATACGTGGAAGTGTTGCATTTTCCACTGAAGCTAGACGTTGAAAACACAAAACAGTAAAGCTGTTCGGCTTACTCCATCTATCATATGACCAGTGCTCACAGAACTTCCTGTCAGCATTGTATATATCTTGCTGCCTCCGTGTATACCAGTCGGGTTCAGTAGCTACGGATAACTTTGAGAACATATCTGAATGCCCTGCAGAATTCCATTTGTTCCATCCGCCCTTTGACAGCAGTTAGTAAAAGAAACATATTGCTCTTACTTGCAACAGCTCTGCTCCTGAAAAGTGATAAACTGGTATTCGTTCTAAGCAAGGTTGCCTGGAAGTGAAATTATCGAGTGTTTCATTATGTCTCACCATTCTCTTTCTATTTCATGTAAGGGTGGTAAATATCTCAGTGATGTCCAACTTGTACCGCTCTGTCGATTATTGATAACTATACTTTTAGAGTTTACATTGAATTATTGATATACCTGCGTGCTTTGACAGATCTGACGATAAAACAAACATTAATCCCCAGTGAATTTATTTCCAACTGAAAAGCAAAGTAACAACAAGAATAACTTGTTTCACTTTAGCCTGGAGGTTTCTGATTTTAAACAATAAAAAATCATTCATAGAAGTCAAGATATAAATAAAGACGAAACTTCATGAGACAGTGACACACCTTCCCGATTGTATGTCGATGCATTACATTCTTTGGAGACCACCAGAAAAGGAGAAATTTGTAGTCGCAGGAATTATGAAAAAAACACTTGGTTTAGGAAACTAATCATATATATATATATATATATATATATATATATATATATATATATATATATATGCCTTGACCACAGAGTTAAATCTGATAAGCATCCATATTATGTATATGGGTAGTTATATAGAACATAAACAATGACACAAGCAGTAACATACCTTGAGATTACAGCACATCAGATAAGCTTGTCTCCAACTCAGCATGTGTGTGTATGTGAGATTCGGAGTGCAGTCCAAATGACCAGTGGAGATGAACTGAGACAGTTGTACGTTCTTTCATTTTCTCCCGTACAACACACACGTATGAATCATTAAACTGCTTTGGAATGAGAGATTTAACGAATCCACGGCTTCTTGAACAGTTTGCATTGATCAAATAAGTGGTCACAAGCGCGAGACAGGTGAAGGGCGCTGGGGTAAAGAAGTTGAACCAATGAACGACTTATACTAGATGGTATTACTGACAGATTGTCTGAGAAAAAAGGCAAACCCTCATTCCGAAAAAGCTCTTCTCCATGTTGACACTACTACTTAGCGATCAGTCCGTGTGACATGAACTTCGGAGTGTGCAAGGTTCACAATGATAAATCGAAGGGAAACCTTCACATACCTGCTCCCACTCAGAATAGAAATGTTTTCGTAAATTCCTTTCCAAGCTTTCCTCAAACACTGGTATAGAACGATATCCAAGGCAATAAATGAGGCGCTTTGCAAACAACCTATCGTACTCTAATTTTGGACGCACTACACTGCTTTCTTTGGGGATGCCTATCTCCATGTGACGGTTGTACCTTGAAGCGCGGAAGAAGGGCCTAACTTTTGTGACTGGGCTGACAACCAAAGAGTAATCACCTTCTGTACTATCCAGAACTGTAGACCATTAATCTTGTGAGGCGCTTGATTCTGGACTAACTGATCGTGCATCGGAATCTTACCAGAGTTTTACATCCATCTGGTATCTATTATTTGCCACTGCACAATAGTGTTAACTTACAGACTAGCGCACAAATGTCCATGTTGTTGCTCTCTAGCTTTTGAGTTTAACCCATATACTGCTGACTATAGGCACGGGGTGACAACGATATTCCGAAGTAAGCAGTGCTGATTACTGGCGAGAATATTATAACTTGATTTTGTTAACTTTCACTCAACAAAAGCTATTAAACCGATATATTCTCAGGGTATAATTATCAAGGTCGTAAAGTAAAATAGTTCACTAGTTACTAACCACTCCTAAGCTCAGATAAAGAGGGAAGGTGGGGCATGGGGCTAACACCCCACCCCAGAAAACTAATCCAACCGCTAAACAAAATTCAAAGCACAAAGAAAACATAGAGAATAAAAATAAACTTATTCCTCACTGGAATCGGGGAGACAAAATAAGCCCGGTCGCTGAAAGACTTCAGGAAGCCGATTCGCCAATGTGTCTTCTCTTCTATCGATGAGAGCAAAAGTAAATATACGGACATAGAATGTCCACACAATGTTTGAAGCTGCCTGGAAAGGCTGTCCAGATTGCAAAAGACATGAGAGGATAATAGCATAGAAGTGCTAGGCTAGCAATCTGCGAAACCAGATGGAATGGAAGTGGACTCTCCTAACTGTCAACTGGAGAGTCAGTGATCTACTCCGACATTGTCATCCAGACGACAACCACGAGCACAGCACACTGAGTTTTCCAGTGGCTATCATGATGTCCACAACACCACCGAAGGCTCTCTCTCTCTCTCATGCTGTGGGAACCAATCTCCTCAACCATCACCATCATGACAATAAGATTCAACTCAAAACGAAGGAAAGTCACAATCATACAATGCTACGCTACCATACCACACCATACCATACCCTACCCTACTCACCTACAAATAATGCGGATCAAGAGAAGAAGGAGGAATTCTACAGACAACTCCAATCAGCAATAGACAAGACCACAACCCACTCCAGATGGCGACGTCGAAATTCATTCTAATCGGTGGGGTGACATGAATGCCAAACTGGGAGCGGACAACACAGGAAGAGAAGCAACCATGGGTCGAGAAGCGCTTGGTGAAATGATGAGTGATAATGGAGAACGAACTGTTTGCAGACTTCTGAGCATTTAGTGATTTGGTGATTGGAGGCGAGGTAGTGTGTACAAACACAAGGATATTCACAAGGCAGCGAGTGACATGTATTTCACTAGACACCAGAACACACTACACTAAAAATCAGATCAACTTCATCTCAATGTGAAGAAAGTGGAGACGCAGCCAGCATACTGGACACAAGATCAGATCAAGAAGAGGAGCAGATGTAGGTGGTTCACACCACTCACTATCTATCTAGTGCAAGGAACCTACCTTCAAATCCAAGTTGGAAACCAAAATCAAAGACGTTGGTGATAGACCACAGTTCAAGTTGAACAATCACCCAGAACAAAAGATGAACTGAAGGACGAAACTACAAAGGACATCTTCACGTCAGCCAGTCATCAGGAAAAAATGGGAGACATTAAGCAGTATCCCAGAGAAACCTGCGTGGAAGCACACTGGAACTCTGTGGAAGCGATGTGGAAGGAAACCTGCATAACCGTGTTAGGAAGGAAGATGAAGCAAGACAAGGAATGGATCTCGACGGATACATGGAAGCTGATAGAGTAGGGAGAGGAAGATGGTGATGGTGAAGCAGAAGATGGCCCAGTGCAGTGCAGTGCAGTGTAGTGCAGCACAGGGATGAACAACAAAAAGAGGAACTGAGTACAACCTTTAAAGCACTGGACAAGGAAGTGAAGAAGAGTGAACGGAAAGACAAAAGACACTTCTACGATACACTTGCAAGTGAAGCAGAACAGACAGCAGGTAGGAGGGACAGAGACCTGAAAACATCACATCAAATAACCAGCTTACTATCTGCGAGATGAGAGATCAACACAGATGAAACCAATGAAAGATAGTGAAGGAAACCTAGTTACCATCAAAGAGGAGAAACAAAGGAAACGATGGCCTGACCACTTCGAAATGCTCTTCAATCGACCACCACCTGCACTTTATCCAGAAGTAGGACCTACCGCCGCTGAAGTACAAGTGAACATAAATCCTCCAACAAAAGTCGAAGTCCTGAATGCCATAAAGCTACTGAAATATGGGAAGCAGCAGCACCAGATGGGATCCCGCCAGGATCACTGAAAACAGACTCACAGACAACAGTGCACACACTCACACCACTGTTGCACAAGGTTCGACAGGAAGGAAGGAAGGAAGGGAAGGTACCTGGCGATTGAAAGAAGGGCTACCCTGTCAAACTCCCGAAGAAGGGAGACCTCAGTGTTTGCAAGAACTGGCGTGGAATCACTCTCCTGTCCACCCCAAGCACAATCTTAAGCCGCATGATCCTTTAGAGACTAAAGGATGCCCTGGATTCCAAACTACGACCCGAATAGGCAGACTTCAGGAAGTGCAAATCATGTGCCGACCAAATTGCAAATGCTACGCTACACATCATCATAGAACAGAGTATAGAACTGCAGTCAACTGGATCTTCACCTCAACTTCATCGACTTTGAGAAGGCCTTTGACAGCGTCGACCGAGAGGTAATTTGGAAACTGCTTCAATACTGCGGAATACCACAAACCTTTATCCGCCTCATTCAACAACTATATGAAGACGCCACATGCCAAGTAATTCACAATGGAAAGCTCAGTGATGCTTTTGTAGTGAAGTGAAGACAGGAGTGAAACAAGGTTGCCCCCTACTATCCCCCATGATATTCCTGATTGTGGTCGACTGGATCATGCAGCAAACAGTGGGGAGCGAGAAGAGGGGGATACCCTAGCTAGACTGCGGAAAAGAACCTAGAAGACTTGGATTTCGCCGATGACTTGTGCCTGATGTCACACAAACTTGAAGATCTACAGGCGAAAACTAACAAGTTGACAGAAGAGGCAGCGAAGACGGGACTTCAAGTGAATATAGAGAAGACAGAGGTGAGGAAGATACCGCACCACCACCAACAACAACAACAACAAACTCCAGTCACCATCAATGGGAGAAACTTAAAGGAAGTAACCCCCCTCACCTATCTAGGAAGCACTGTTTCAACTACAGGTGGTGGCACAGACGAGGACGTCAAAGCCAGGCAGGATCGGAAAATCAAGACAGACGTTCATTAGCCTGAAACCGGTGTGGAGATCTTCTGCACTCATCATGCGGAACAAGATCCGGATTTTCAACACTAAGTGGGTCAAGTCAGTGCTTCTGTATGGTTCAGAGACTTGGCGCGTCACGAAAGGCATTTCCAATAAACTACAGACATTCATCAACAACTGCTTACGCTCGCTACTGAAGATCAGATGGATTGCCAGAAAGAATAAGCAACAAGGAACTCTGGGAACGAACCAATCAAGAACCTATTACCCAACAAATATGCAGGAAGAAGTGGAGATGGATTGGCCATGCACTGAGAAGGCCGACTGGGGACATCACGCGCCAGGCCCTCGAGTGGAATCCCCATGGGAAGCAACGAGTTGGACGTCCGAGGGTGACACGAAGGAGATCGTGCGAGGAGGAAATGAGAGCTTCTGGGCTGTCGTGGAAAGAGGTTCAAAAGATGGTGGAGAACTGAGTGCACTGGAGACGTGCTACTGAAGCCCTATGTTCCATTAGGAACCCAAGGGACAAATAATAATAATAAATGTTCGAAATGCACTCCAGTGGTAGGATTAAGAAAACAAAACTTATTTTATAAAAGTGCAAACTGCAGGTTACTTTTTATCTGTGTTAAAGAAGTAAGAACAACTAGGTAATCAGATTTCCCACTGGGTCTGTCATTTTTAAATGAAAGTTTAGAGATCAGAAAAGTAAGGGGAATATATATATATATATATATATATATATATATATATATATATATATATATATATATATATATATATATATATATAGTCCGTTTTTCTTTTCAATCAGTATCCATTAATTATTCAGTGAACTTGTCTAAAATTACCACAGACGATGTTCAGGGATTCCTCAGAATTTAAAGAATGTGCAGAAAAATAAGAAAAAGAAGCTGACTTGAAAGAGTTTGATACTGGTTTCAGGACTTTCACTGTCTCTGTTTCAAACTTATAGTTCTGTAAATGTTAAGTTTTTCTATCATCTGCTCACTCTCAACATATTGAGCTATGCAGATTTATAAGTTAGATTTATGACTTCCGAGTGTTTCATTACATAACTGGTGTGGATCAGTAATCCTGTACTGGCATTTATATCAAAGGGATTTTGGTAGACATATCCAAAGAGCCCTTATTACTGAGAAGGAACAAGTATGAAAAAGAAAAACACATTGAAAGGCATCTAGGCAAGAGTTGCTAGAAGTACAGCATGCTTTCCAAATCTGACATGAACATCAGACGAAGAAAGCAAGCTGAAAATAAACACTCACTTTAGGAATAGTTCACACTATCAGCTCTAAACTGCTAAAATACTTCGCAAGTAATCAACATAACTCAAAGTTTCACGAAGTGACTTGCAATCATCCTTGCAAATATCAAATTAACTGAAGAAAAGGAATCAATGGAGTAGTTTCCTCCTAGAAAATCCGGAAAACAACGCAGGTCATTATATATATGCTGTCGATTTTGTACATAGCTTAACCTTACAAAAAGTTTTTTTTTTATTTTACCGCCTTTCTTGTTTCTAAGGCATGAGAGCGACCATCATTAGTAGTAACCGGGGTTAATCGTAAAAGTGATGCCAAATGAACCTTAGTATGTCACACTGTGTCTATCTGGTTATCATTTAAGAGGAATTTATTTGACTGTCAAGTTTTTAAATTGTCAGTATTTGTATCGACCAAACCATATCTACTCTCCTGTTTTGCATCAGCGAGCCTCGATGATCACTGAAACTGTAATGTTTGAATCCTCGCGAACTATCGAAATTCCATTTGTTTAGTGTTTATGATCTGTATGTTACTTAGCAACCTTTGGGGGCACTGCTTTATGAGTCACTATCTCAATAAAAGTCCAGATATCAGAGAAGTAACACACGTCAACTATCTATCTGAAATGTTGATAACTTCGAAGGATCCTGTAGGTATTCCTATCGTTTTATATACTAGTCTTCTTTCTTGTTACTCTTGCTACTACTGCAACATTGGCTTTTCTAATATTGGTATTGTATGTTGCTTGCATATCATACCCAGTATCAACACTAGTCTGCCAAACCACGAGTATCTCAGATAGTCAAAATGATAATTTCCTTATTTGACACTAACACTGTAAGGGCTTGTTTGTATGATGTTTCAATGCTACTTGACTGATTACGAATCTCGAATTGGATTGCACTGTGAATACAACCTCCATTATCTTCATCTGTCTTCTGACTTTATATTGTCTGACATTGGTGGGTCAGTAAGTTTTGGAGCGCTAAGAAAACGTGAAAGCATTCGTGATCAAGCTCATATTCTCAACACTAATTTCACCTCTTATCCCATTCAACTTTAATTTCTTTATATTTGGCAGTATCTCTACGCTGTTATATTTTGATATTACTTCTTCATTCCATCTTATTCATATCTCGTTGAGTAAATAATTGACATTGATTAATCTTTATCTCGGTTACCCTGCAATCCGTCATACATTTACGTGAACAGCCTGAATACTTGACTGACTGGTAACTGGATAGAAACCAGTAACCAATCAATGCACCTAATCCAGTCCTACAGGAGGTCGGCCAAACGTCGCCTAAGTAGCTCAGTCGTAATGCCTATGAATACGGCACCAGATGACGCGGGCTCAAATCTCAAAGACAACATCAATATCCTGAAGGTAGCAGATAAACCTAGGCGTAGAGTCAAGACAACCATGAAACCTAGGTTCAGAGCTTCCAACCAATTAACTCCAAATACCTGTTGGGATAGCCATCTGGCTAATTTTTTTTCGATTGAGCAGCCCAGCGGAACACACTAATTGGGATCAGTAGGACGACAGTAGTTAATCCGCCTACACTTCAGAACTCTGTATCACTTCAATGATTGACCACTTCTTTTCCAATACCCTGATTGTGATCTCCCATTGCAATCCAATCTACCCTTTTCCACTCAATACATCTTCATATTTCCACTTACTCGTTATTTTGCTTTTCTAGGTCTTCATCAGTTTCCCAGGTCAGCCAAATGTCACCACCCATAAGGAGGGGTTCCAGTTAGATGCATTGCATGAAAATGGTGTACACTCCTACTTCTATACGACGATCCTAAACGGTGGTCTATGAGTCGAATGAAGTTATCTCTGTTAGACGCGTAAGTCGTCTGCGAAAACTTGGAATATCTACTTGCCTGATATTCAAGGTAGCGCTATACATGCCTGTCATAGACACCACTATCATGAGCTTTGCTAAGAGTACGAAGATCAACCACCAGGTGGTCTATACAATGGGACAGGCAAGAAAACGATTGAGAAGTGAGCTACTGAACAAGGGAGACGGAAAAGGGACGAGAGACGCCAACATGACCAAGGTGTCTTACAGGTGGCTATACAAACCTAAATGGATCTTCTCTAGAATATTCATCACAGCGATCCAACTTAAACGTTGACCTCCTAGCAAATAAGCTAAAGGGCTTCCCGACGTCTCAGGCCTCCTCACGTGTGTCTTCGTAAGTGCAGTCAGCAATACGTGGAGGACGTGACTTATATACTGCAGAAGTGCCGCAAAACCCATAAGTTTGGAATAGCTCGGCATAACAGAACAGTCAGTTAGCTCATCCTGAACATTAGCAAGAAAGAGTACGATACCAAAGATCAAATACTTTGAAACCCTCTTCAAGCCGGCTGTCGCTGCTGTTAAGTACGCGACAGCTTTGATGTCAAGGCAACACTATGAGACAATCATGGCTAACCAGGATCAATAAATAAATACAATACAGGGTTTAGAAACAAACCCATATTATAATATCTTGAGCGTAACGAAGGGATTCAAGCATCTAGAAAAGTCCACTATCCCTTCATCGTGAGTGTGAAGGGCATCCTGCACGAAAAAACAGGAAGGGCTATGCGTTCAGTAATAGCCCACTCAAACTTCAGCCTCCTCACCATAATAAGCTCACTGAAGTGCTATGATGGCTTCCACCTTGAAGGTAGGTAAGTCCCTGATTTTTATTAACCCTTTTTGTTTTCCTCGGTTTCCATCTTCTCTATTTCGCAAATCGACGACCATGCCTCTAGGTAAGTTCATATTTTTACTTAACACCAATAAGTCTCTCTTTTCTACCCTTCGCATACCCAACACTCAAGAACTTGAGGTACGGTCTCTCAGACTGGATTGGTCAGTAGATACCTTGGTGACCACACCAGTAACTACTACTGAATACTGGAAGCGGTGAAGCTTGTGTCATTCCCTCCCGTCTGGGGGACAGGTCCTCGGAGGGAGTCCCCGGCTGACTCATTAACCCGGCCAATTGTTTGCTAACCACGTAGGCAAATGACTGAAATGCCTGGGTACCACCATCTTACCACCGTGAGAGGCGGACGGTGGTGTTGGCTAAGAGAAGACTAGGAGGTGTAGCTGGCCTTGGCGGCATAACCCAGGTCGGAGACTGGATGCCATCTCAGCTATAGAAGCAAGGGTAGAAAGTCAGGACTTTCGGGCCTTCTCCGTTAGTAGGAGTGCATGGTCTGAAATGTACACCGTTTTCATGCAATGCATCTAACTGGAACCCCTCCTTATGGGTGGTGACATTTGGCTGACCTGGGAAACTGATGAAGACCTAGAAAAGCAAAATAACGAGTAAGTGGAAATATGAAGATGTATTGAGTGGAAAAGGGTAGATTGGATTGCAATGGGAGATCACAATCAGGGTATTGGAAAAGAAGTGGTCAATCATTGAAGTGATACAGAGTTCTGAAGTGTAGGCGGATTAACTACTGTCGTCCTACTGATCCCAATTAGCGTGTTCCGCTGGTCCACAATGAATTATGTTTTGCATTGTAATGAGGTTGTTGCTTCGATTTATGTTGTGTTGCGTAAATGCAGGTGTGCAGTGTAGAGTTTGAAGGGCATTACATTATTATGATTAAGACTAATAATTTATGCCCGAAATGTCATCAAGTAAGTAATACTGTATCACTGAGCAATATATATCAAATAAACAAATCTAATTTGAAATCTTTAATCAGACTTGAAAACGCTAAAATGATGATGAAAATGAATTCTTTTTAGAATTGTTCTAAATCAAATTTTTGGAAAGCTACGATAATTTCTAACAGATAATTTTTACTAGTACCTAAAAATAATTGAACAATAACTGTGACGGTTTGATTTTTCTGAAGAATTGATAGGACAGAAACGATAAACAGGAGACAACTGAAGTGAATAATTATTTGGACATAGAAGTAGTTGTGAACTTCCTATGCTGGAGGGAATTGAATAATATGAACTGATTTCAACAAACCTGGTATATTGCTACTTATATCATCGTTTGGTAGAATTAAGCTTGAATTCAAAAGGAAATTTTGGGTTACATCAATATATGTACCAGGTCAATAAATCTTAGTCGTGTCGAGTTTCATTTCAGGTTTATAAATTCAAACTTCATCTTAATGTTTAGAAACTTAAATCGAAGTTCAAAAGAATTAAAATAGGCTAGAATTTAACTTATGAAAGTAAATCATGACAGATATACAGCTACAGTAAGGATATAAAAACAATGGAAACATTCATGAAATTGATGAAGAGTAGGTTGATAGGGTTAGAATGTTCATTATAAATACTTCAAAGAAAAACTAACTTTGTATTACATGATAAACGTACCTAGGTGTACCGTTTCTTACAGAGATATTCAAAACAAGAATTTGAGGCCTTTATTGCTTTACGGTATATTTTATGACACTCAAAAGTTTTCCAATCGATTGAAACTGAAAATTGAAAATGACTGGTTAATAGTATACACCAGTATTTCAAATATGTAAAGAATGAGAAAACACTAATTTAGGGAATATTCACCTGAGCTACAAACGTTGTCAGTGTCTTATCAAAGATTCGGGATTAATTTTATTATCTGCTTTCAAAACAAATTGTTGAATTAGGTTTTGTACGGACGGTTATACAATTCAAATAAATATAATTCAAGTCGAAGTATACAGAGAAATAACAAAAAAAGTGCTCATTTAAGCTGTTGATTGGTTAAGTTATAGAACGTCAAACACTGATTACTTATCATCCACTGAGTCAATCAATTCAGCAACCATTTGGATGTCCAAGTAAAGGGGCTATAAAATTTTAGATACTTCTTGACATATAATCTAACAACACTTCCTGGTTGTCCACGCTTCAGAAAGTGGAGCTGGGTAAAACCTTTTGACCTCCTGAAGGAAAGTTGAGTGCGTCTACATCAACCGATTATCGCTTAGATATAGTAATAACTGTCACATACTCTTTGGTGCTTTTAAAAATTCTATCGACCAAGTTTCCAATGCGACTAACACACAAACAATATAAGAGACCAAGAGGAATTCATAACTGCTCACATTGTGATCATAGTACAGACAAAACATTAGAATGAAAACATGGATAACAAGAGTAGATACGCCGAATAAGGTAAGAATAAAAAGTCAATATAGGAACAAAGGATATATATTCAAGATTTGTTGAGAGACAGCATGTAGACATCTCTACGCCAGAGCAACCGATTTCGAGTTTACTAGGCAAATTATCTAGACGTTGGCTTTTTATGATCCAATCAGGAAACCAACCAAGCAATCAACCGTGCTACAAACCATCATTCGAACGTATAAGATGTGAAGGCTATCAGATCCAGATCCACTATACCTCAAAACAGAACACTTCGGTATGAGTTTATTCACTCTTCATTCATCAAAAAGGCTAGATGGAAAAATAGCGGTAGTAACCCGACCGATAGCTGCTACATTGAAGTGGTGGTCAAGCTTGCATATCACAATCACCTACCGAGCTATGATGGTGGAACCCTTATTCCCTTGAGGTCCTACCATGTCAGAAAGGTTTGTTGGATAGTGGTTAGACGAAAAGCAGTTACTGTTGTAGTGTAAATTACTGCACTATGATGTAGGTCTGAAGGAAAAGTCGTACTGCTGGTAACTGGATGCGGTGTGAAAGCAGTGAGGTGTTTCTCTTCAAAGACCAGCAGTACAACGATGATGCTGCCTTCTCAAAAGAAAGGGGAGTTAAAAAAAGTCAGCCCCAAAAACAACACACGTCACCATGACTTACGGTCTTCTGGTGCCGGCGTTAGAACAACCAAACGTCGAAACAACCTCTAGAAGGCAGTGTGTAACAGGCCTCGAGCGGATGTCCCATGGGCTCCACGGTCACAAACATTTTTTTCCTAGAGAAGAAATAGGCTCCCATGATGTAGGCAGGTAAGAACTGTCAACCGTCCGCAATCTGCCAGTGGTACACAAGACATAATAAACATAACCTATACCCCTCAACTATCTCTCCTCCTTCGCCTCCTGATATCAATATTAGGCCTCTTACGTCTCTCAAGCTGGAACTATTGCCAACGATCAAAGATAGTGAAACCCCATTCCTAGTCTCTTAAGACCCCACCATCGATTTCATGCACGAGCTCTCAACGTCCGAATTATACGCCAAATCGGACATGAAGCATCGATCGCCAAAACACAGGAATCCCTAACCACTGATGTGTGCTATGTCGAAGAAACATGAATGTAATTATTAACTTGGTCTCACTTGGTCACATCAGTGAAGCCTCAAAATTCACCTGAAGAGTATGCGGGGACCCAATGATTAGCTGTCATGACTCACTGGTGTAGGCATAGCATTGAGCTGTAGAGCAAAACATGCGCTTCTTGACTGGATATCAGTCAACAGCCATCCATGTGCTGTTCGACTGAGTGGATCTATAAGGATCAGGAACGATCGTGAGACCGACCGATGCCTATTCATAATCTCCACCTACACACCCACCGACTGTGGCTCGGATGATCCGAAGGACAAATTCTACGAGAAGCTGTCAACTTTGCTACACAAAGCAAAACGTTCAGATGTAATCATAACGACAGGTGTCTTCATATCTCAGGTAGGGAAGCTGAGCCAATCGGAAAGGCATCTTGAGGGATCTACGAAATCCCATGCCAACGAATTGACAGAAGTTCGTTGTCTGACACAATGTCGCTCTGACAACCACTTGTGTCTGGCCAGCACTAACTTCAAGCACAAGGAGAGATACTGTCCCACATGGCGTCCACCAACACCAAACCAAAGATGGATACGGGTAGATCATATTGTTATGAGCCATCGTTGTAGAGGATCAGTCGAGGATTACCACCCCTCATGGAGTACCAGTTTCAACTCCGATCACGCTCTAGTACAGGCTCATGTATGTCTGTGTTTTACTGGTTGCAGGAAATAGGAGATTATAACGCCTTTCGATGATCGACTGGAAGATGCGGACACCAAGTGCGCATTCAGGGAAGAGATAGCTAAGCATTTATCTGAACATGACAGCAATGCTCATTCTGAGGAAACCTGGACTGATATTCAGTCTGCTGTAGAATCAGTGGTGAGGACAGTTGGTAGCTTACACCCGAAGGTTAACAAACGTCACTGGATTCCCACGACATCGTCCGAGCTGATTGATGTGAGAAGACTGATTCCAGCTGGTTCTGACCACGATAAGGAGCGAAAGCAATTCAGACGTGAGTTGACCAAGAGTCTTCGCGATGATCACGAACAGTGGTGGGTGGCGAGAGCGATAGAGATGGAGGAGACATCAGCGTTGGGTAACACTCGGCAACTGTTTATGCTTATTATAGATACTGATACTGGCAAGATGGAGACAGTGGTTACTGAAACCATCACTGAAAAGGATGTGATGCTGATAACATCCAGAGACAGGCGGCTAGAGCATTGGGCGAAACACTTTGAAGCAAAGTTACATTGGCCCTCAAAGGCTATTTAGTTGCCCAACATCCAGCCAGCCCGAATCCGAATGTGTCGTAGATGTATCTTCTCCAACTCTTTTTGAAAGTGAGAAAGCTGTATCGAACCTTAAGGCATGGTAAGCAGCAAGATTTGACAGTTTGCCACCCAAGTTTTTCAAAGATGGATTTGGGAAATTGCTAGTTAAAGTGACGGAGATATTAGGTAGGGTGTGGGACTTAGAGGTAGTCCCGTCAAACTGGTGTACTTCACTGATCACAGCAGTCTATAACTAGTTTGGGAGATCTTGTGAGAAACATATGGAAATCAATCTCATTAAAATTGTGTCCAAGATCCTAAAGTCCATAGTTATTCGATACCTTAGGGGAGCTCGAACAGCGCCTACTTTACTAGTTCGCTAGTTACTAGACGTTCGTAAGCCCGGATAAAGACGGACGTCGAGGCATAGGGATAGCAACACAACCCAGCAAAACCAATCCAATTGTTAAATAAACTTCAAAAAAAAACAAAAAAATAATGAAACCAAACATATTCTTCACTGGAATCGGGGAGAGTAAAGTAAAGTCGGTTGGTGAAAGACTTCGAGAAGCCAATTCGCCGATTTGTCTTCTCCACTCTAGATGAAAGCAAAATTAAACATGGTGACATGGAATGTCCATAAAATGCAACGCTACGCATCTACAACTAATACAGATCAAGAGGAGGAATTCTACCAACAAATGCAATCAGTAATAAACAAAACCCCAGCACAGAAAACGCCATCAAAATTATTTTTCAGGCGACAAAGAAGCAAAGAAAAGTGCATGGAAAGAAAAAAGACACTTCTATGATATACATGCAAGTGAAGCACAACAGACTGCAGATAGGAGAGACCTGACAACATCACATCACATAATCACGTTTACTATCTGCGAGATAAGAGATCAACACCTGTTGATTCAAACGAAAATACTAAGCTGTATCATCCTAGAGAGACCGAACAATGCTCCTCATTCAACTGCATTATGACCGGAACAGGCTGCCTAGCTGCCTAGCTGGCTGGCTAGATTCACGAATAACAAATCATCTGCGGGTCAAACTGCAACGCTACGCAGCATCATAGAACACACTTTACAATTGCAATTAACTCAACTTCATCGACTTGGAAAAAACCTTCGACAGCCTCGACCGAAAAGTAATTTGACAGACAGCTGCTTAAACACTACGCTTTTAGTGTCACAAACCTTTATCAACCTCATTCAACAGCTATATGATGAGATCATGCTACACGCCAGCCAACTGATTCACAATGGAAAGCTCAGTGATGCCTTTGAAGTGAAGACAGGAGTAAGACAAGGCTGCCGACCAATATCATCCATCATATTCCTGATTGTGGTAGACTAGACTCGCCCATCCAACAAACTATGAGGATCGAGAAGAGAGATATACGCCGGTTGGACCGATGAAATCACCTCAGAAGAAGATTTGGATTTAGCCGATGACAATTTATGTCTGATGTCGGACAAGCTAGAAGATCTACTGGCGAAAACTAACAAGTCGACAGAAGAGGAGAGGCAGTGAAGGAAGACGGGACTCCCTTCAGGTGAACGTAGAGAAGACAGAGGTGAAGAAGATACCCAACCACCAAACAACAGCGAGCACCAATCACCATGAACAGGAGAAATCTAAAGAGAGTGATCTCACTCACCTAGGCAGCATCGTTTCAACTACAGGCGGCATAAGCACAGATGAGGATCCCTTGTAATACCCACTGTGACATCAAGACATGATATTCAGCGAAGAGGACTCTTTTAAATAAATTTATTGTCAATCTGTTTATTTGTAATAAATGATATTTTAAGACTAATCCGTGAGGAAGGTTTAACCTTAATAATAGGTGGTTAAAAAATAATGATGGTGGTTATAAGTATAGTGTTGCTAGTTGATGACATAAAGGTGAAATGATAACAAAAAAGGTTACGTAAGATTTTCGAATCGTTTGTGAGGTGCACATAGATTAGAAAGGGTGAGGACGTTAATAAACAATCAAAGGATTAGGTAATATGAGTGAGACAGGTTAATTGGAGTAAATTGAAAATGTTTTGTTAAAAGTTATGGTTATTAGGAAGATTAAATAAAATAATATCGGAAACAATTAGATATAAAAGATAAAGTGATAATGATGATATAAGAGTACAAAGATTAATCTGACATAAAAAGCTGTGAGTGAAAAACGAAAAAGGAGAGAGAAGCACACCAAGGCTAAAATAAACTAAGGCCAAGGTAGAGACAAAGACTTTACATCTTTTGCACACAAAGGTCAGGCTTCAGTCCATGAATAGCCAAGGTCTCTGCTGTTTTTACAAGCTGAACGCGGAGGAAACGTGAAGTGGTTGGGCGAATTCGAAAGACAACCTTAAAATCCTTGTTTGGTCAGCTGAATGGTTGGAATCGATTAAATGCTGAAGGACAGAACTTCTGATGCATTTCCTTTCACCCAGGCAGGAATACGTTCTCGTATAGGTGTGGACAGCAATCTCTGACTACGGCCGATGTACCTTGCTCCGCAGGAGCAGGTGAACTGGTAGATACACATGGATGTGGCCTGTCGAGGGATATTGTCTTGTATACAAACGGAGAACAGTTTACGATTGGTAAAGATCAAGTGAAGTTTGGCTGGGAAAAAAGTCCAACCTGAAAGTACAGTGATCACACAGAACTCGTATATGTCCACCGTAAAGCATCAAGAAGCAGAGGATGACAGACTTGGCACAAATTATGCCACGTATTAGTCTCACTATTGTTGCTTGCATAGTGAATTTCATGTCACAGGAACTAATCCCTAGACTCTAAGAAGTGAAAGATGAGATCGGATCATGATCAACAGGGGACCTGCCAATACTGTATTAGTGTCTAGGGTCGACGCAGTTCATATCAGCATACCAAGGAAGCAACCATTATAATGAAAAATAAGAAAATATAGGATGAACATGACAAGGATGAAGGAGAGGTAAAATTTAAAGTGAACGAAGAAAATTCTGAATACAGTAAGACCATTAAGATAAGGGTAATGTGTGGATAAATCTTAACCACTGCGATCAATTCTGAAGCATGTCACCTAGAGTCTCCAACCACTGGTTTCCGCTTCTATGCCAACCCCAACCGGGAAGTTTACATTGCCTTACAAGTCTCAGACTAGCGGTCAAAGTTCTCATGCACTGATGTCATGTTTTAGTCTTGCCACCCAGAGTCTTTTCCCAGCCTAAACATACTTCACCAGACATTGCGTGACTAGGCATGCGTAACACATGCCCAGCCACCCGAGTTGATGAAGTTTCACAGCCTCATCAACTGACTTTTCTCTCCTCCCTTAAACACTACATCTGACTTCTGTATTACTCCCGTAGTGACACCACAACATACGGCCTATGCCACGAAGGTAACGGTCGTCGAACACCAGAAGCCTTCTCATTTCCTCTAACTTTGATGACTATGTTTCACAGCCACACAGTAGAACAGATTGAACCGCAGTACAGTGGATCCCACCCTTAATAGGCAGTCGGATATCGTGGCAGCACCACAGATGGCGTAAGCTGGTGAAAGCCAGTTAAGCTTTTTGTATCCATGCAGAGATTTTGCCGGGCACTGATCCACCAGGACTTATCCGACTTCCCAGGCACGTGATAAGACAGGGCCCTGTTGAAGACCAATGCTAGGGCAACATTTTACACTTGGGTAGCAAGAAACCCATCCCAAACGCTGTCAAATTCCTAGCCAACGTGTCCAGAAGACTGTGGACCATGTCAGTATCTTCCCCTGACAGGACTGTACCATCTATGTACTCTTGATCTACCAAAGTGTTCTCCATTGAAAAGATTACCCCAAGCAAAGTCAGACGACAAGTGGGAGAACTCCTTAAGCACATCTTTGACAAAGTTAAATGAGAATGGAGGGTGCTAACATAATCGACGGACACCACTTGCCCTACACAACTCAAAATAGGCTGTAAGACGCCCGTGGACTTCCGATTGCAGAGATTTCAACGTGGTGATTTACCTACTTGGCAACCCTTTCAGTGAGAGACTGCTACAAGACCTCTCGGTCGGTAGAATCGAATACCATGTTCAGGTCAAAAAATGAAGCTAGTGTCAGACACCGTTAAATGTGTATCTGTTCCAGGACCTGGTGGGGTTTGAATATTTCGTGAATGCCCTCACGACTACATCTAAAACCTGCCCGATTCTCCCGAATTTGCTGTTTCTGAGTTCCACTCAAACATCCGATAATTATAGGACCTTGAATCTTAGACACTATGTTCGTCAGACTGATTCTCAAGTATAAGTGAAAAACTTGGGCACTGATTCTCAAGTAGTTGTCACAAGAGGACTTCTCAATTTTTTTGAAAGCTGGAGCAATCACTGAATGAAATCAGTCAGAAGAGATCATAACTAATTGCCATACACTAACTAACAATTAAGTTAATTTAACCAATAACCCATAAATATCTCTGGTGTTAGTCCGTCTGGCGTTGCTGCTTTCCCTCGTTTTAGGTAACCAACAGCCTTCCCGGCTCTTGTAAGTTTTCAAGACCCTATCTCAATATTCCGTTCAGAATTGAAGTGGGTGGTGAGCAACGGGATAATGGCTGGAGGCTAGTTATCCCCTCTCCAAGGTGTTCCGCCGATTGTTTCAGTTCTGTGACCTACGAACGGAATGCTGACTCACCCTTATCCACTTTAGTCTCACTAACCATGGACTATTTCACTCCAGTTTCCCCAATACGTCCAAATAACTCTGTTGTTACTCATCGCCGATGCCTTTTCCATCTCTTAAGCTTTCGCTGTGACCGTTTTTAATGGTCATTGTGTAAACAGTTGGTCAGTCTATATTTTAGTTGTTTCTGGTTATCATTGTGCTCGAAACCTGTAGGAATACATTCAGAAGAAGCCGGTGAGATCCGCTGGCCCCTTATAACCGCTCTCTGACAGTTCGCCATGGCATTCATTGTTGTTCTAACAGCAGACTTGAGATAGTCCCATGTTTCTTCTGGATGAGTAACTCGTGGTTGCTACCTTGGCATAGCGGTCGGGCTTGTATATCAAAATGATTCAACAAGCTACACTGTCCAAAATGCTTGTTTCCTCTTTCAGAAGGGTTTCTTAGATAGTGGTAAAAAGAAAAGCAGTTAACGTTGAAGTGTAAGTTACTTCACCAGAATGGGGGTCCAAGGGTGACTTCATACTGCTGGATAGATGGAATGTGATAATAGTAAGGCGTTTCCATAGGATGACTGGCAGAAATGGTCGACGCCAAAAATTTATTCGGCATAGAAAACACCAATTCTCATACCACTAATCTTCAGTAGGCTAAGTAAAAGGCCGCAAGCAGGTAACCCGTAGGCCCTGCGGTCACAAAAATCTTTTATAAGTTTGGAAACCTTAACATTAAATAGCCTTCCACAGTGTGGGCAGCTGCGATAGGTTAACAGCCCGCACGCTTCCAGCACTAAAAAATACCCAGTAAAATTATCAATCCTCTACAACTTTCTCCTTCTTTGCCTTTACCTCCTGATACGAAATATTAGGCCTCTTACACCTTCCTCAACCTCTCACTCTGCGACCGTTGGTAACGATCAAAGACATCGGAACCTCAGTCGTAGTCTCCTAAGACCCCATTGTCGATTTCAAATTGGAGTTTTCAATGTCCGAACTCTATATCGAAGCGGAAAGCAGGCATCTCTTGACGAAACTCTGGAATCTCTAGCCATGGATGCGTGCTTTGTATCTGAGATACATATGCATGACCCAAGTGTGGTTATTAAATTGATGTCACCTGGCCATTCTAGTGGATCTTCGAAATCCACTTAACAAGTATCCGAAGACCCAATGATTAGCTGTCATGAACTCACTGGTGTAGGCATAACATTGAGCTGTAGAGCAAAACATGCGCTTCTTGACTGGATATCAGTCAACAGCCATCCATGTGCTGTTCGACTGAGTGGATCTATAAGGATCAGGAACGATCGTGAGACCGACCGATGCCTATTCATAATCTCCACCTACACACCCACCGACTGTGGCTCGGATGATCCGAAGGACAAATTCTACGAGAAGCTGTCAACTTTGCTACACAAAGCAAAACGTTCAGATGTAATCATAACGACAGGTGTCTTCATATCTCAGGTAGGGAAGCTGAGCCAATCGGAAAGGCATCTTGAAGGGATCTACGAAATCCCATGCCAACGAATTGACAGAAGTTCGTTGTCTGACACAATGTCGCTCTGACAACCACTTGTGTCTGGCCAGCACTAACTTCAAGCACAAGGAGAGATACTGTCCCACATGGCGTCCACCAACACCAAACCAAAGATGGATACGGGTAGATCATATTGTTATGAGCCATCGTTGTAGAGGATCAGTCGAGGATTACCACCCCTCATGGAGTACCAGTTTCAACTCCGATCACGCTCTAGTACAGGCTCATGTATGTCTGTGTTTTACTGGTTGCAGGAAATAGGAGATTATAACGCCTTTCGATGATCGACTGGAAGATGCGGACACCAAGTGCGCATTCAGGGAAGAGATAGCTAAGCATTTATCTGAACATGACAGCAATGCTCATTCTGAGGAAACCTGGACTGATATTCAGTCTGCTGTAGAATCAGTGGTGAGGACAGTTGGTAGCTTACACCCGAAGGTTAACAAACGTCACTGGATTCCCACGACATCGTCCGAGCTGATTGATGTGAGAAGACTGATTCCAGCTGGTTCTGACCACGATAAGGAGCGAAAGCAATTCAGACGTGAGTTGACCAAGAGTCTTCGCGATGATCACGAACAGTGGTGGGTGGCGAGAGCGATAGAGATGGAGGAGACATCAGCGTTGGGTAACACTCGGCAACTGTTTATGCTTATTATAGATACTGATACTGGCAAGATGGAGACAGTGGTTACTGAAACCATCACTGAAAAGGATGTGATGCTGATAACATCCAGAGACAGGCGGCTAGAGCATTGGGCGAAACACTTTGAAGCAAAGTTACATTGGCCCTCAAAGGCTATTTAGTTGCCCAACATCCAGCCAGCCCGAATCCGAATGTGTCGTAGATGTATCTTCTCCAACTCTTTTTGAAAGTGAGAAAGCTGTATCGAACCTTAAGGCATGGTAAGCAGCAAGATTTGACAGTTTGCCACCCAAGTTTTTCAAAGATGGATTTGGGAAATTGCTAGTTAAAGTGACGGAGATATTAGGTAGGGTGTGGGACTTAGAGGTAGTCCCGTCAAACTGGTGTACTTCACTGATCACAGCAGTCTATAACTAGTTTGGGAGATCTTGTGAGAAACATATGGAAATCAATCTCATTAAAATTGTGTCCAAGATCCTAAAGTCCATAGTTATTCGATACCTTAGGGGAGCTCGAACAGCGCCTACTTTACTAGTTCGCTAGTTACTAGACGTTCGTAAGCCCGGATAAAGACGGACGTCGAGGCATAGGGATAGCAACACAACCCAGCAAAACCAATCCAATTGTTAAATAAACTTCAAAAAAAAACAAAAAAATAATGAAACCAAACATATTCTTCACTGGAATCGGGGAGAGTAAAGTAAAGTCGGTTGGTGAAAGACTTCGAGAAGCCAATTCGCCGATTTGTCTTCTCCACTCTAGATGAAAGCAAAATTAAACATGGTGACATGGAATGTCCATAAAATGCAACGCTACGCATCTACAACTAATACAGATCAAGAGGAGGAATTCTACCAACAAATGCAATCAGTAATAAACAAAACCCCAGCACAGAAAACGCCATCAAAATTATTTTTCAGGCGACAAAGAAGCAAAGAAAAGTGCATGGAAAGAAAAAAGACACTTCTATGATATACATGCAAGTGAAGCACAACAGACTGCAGATAGGAGAGACCTGACAACATCACATCACATAATCACGTTTACTATCTGCGAGATAAGAGATCAACACCTGTTGATTCAAACGAAAATACTAAGCTGTATCATCCTAGAGAGACCGAACAATGCTCCTCATTCAACTGCATTATGACCGGAACAGGCTGCCTAGCTGCCTAGCTGGCTGGCTAGATTCACGAATAACAAATCATCTGCGGGTCAAACTGCAACGCTACGCAGCATCATAGAACACACTTTACAATTGCAATTAACTCAACTTCATCGACTTGGAAAAAACCTTCGACAGCCTCGACCGAAAAGTAATTTGACAGACAGCTGCTTAAACACTACGCTTTTAGTGTCACAAACCTTTATCAACCTCATTCAACAGCTATATGATGAGATCATGCTACACGCCAGCCAACTGATTCACAATGGAAAGCTCAGTGATGCCTTTGAAGTGAAGACAGGAGTAAGACAAGGCTGCCGACCAATATCATCCATCATATTCCTGATTGTGGTAGACTAGACTCGCCCATCCAACAAACTATGAGGATCGAGAAGAGAAACATACGCCGGTTGGACCGATGAAATCACCTCAGAAGAAGATTTGGATTTAGCCGATGACAATTTATGTCTGATGTCGGACAAGCTAGAAGATCTACTGGCGAAAACTAACAAGTCGACAGAAGAGGAGAGGCAGTGAAGGAAGACGGGACTCCCTTCAGGTGAACGTAGAGAAGACAGAGGTGAAGAAGATACCCAACCACCAAACAACAGCGAGCACCAATCACCATGAACAGGAGAAATCTAAAGAGAGTGATCTCACTCACCTAGGCAGCATCGTTTCAACTACAGGCGGCATAAGCACAGATGAGGATCCCTTGTAATACCCACTGTGACATCAAGACATGATATTCAGCGAAGAGGACTCTTTTAAATAAATTTATTGTCAATCTGTTTATTTGTAATAAATGATATTTTAAGACTAATCCGTGAGGAAGGTTTAACCTTAATAATAGGTGGTTAAAAAATAATGATGGTGGTTATAAGTATAGTGTTGCTAGTTGATGACATAAAGGTGAAATGATAACAAAAAAGGTTACGTAAGATTTTCGAATCGTTTGTGAGGTGCACATAGATTAGAAAGGGTGAGGACGTTAATAAACAATCAAAGGATTAGGTAATATGAGTGAGACAGGTTAATTGGAGTAAATTGAAAATGTTTTGTTAAAAGTTATGGTTATTAGGAAGATTAAATAAAATAATATCGGAAACAATTAGATATAAAAGATAAAGTGATAATGATGATATAAGAGTACAAAGATTAATCTGACATAAAAAGCTGTGAGTGAAAAACGAAAAAGGAGAGAGAAGCACACCAAGGCTAAAATAAACTAAGGCCAAGGTAGAGACAAAGACTTTACATCTTTTGCACACAAAGGTCAGGCTTCAGTCCATGAATAGCCAAGGTCTCTGCTGTTTTTACAAGCTGAACGCGGAGGAAACGTGAAGTGGTTGGGCGAATTCGAAAGACAACCTTAAAATCCTTGTTTGGTCAGCTGAATGGTTGGAATCGATTAAATGCTGAAGGACAGAACTTCTGATGCATTTCCTTTCACCCAGGCAGGAATACGTTCTCGTATAGGTGTGGACAGCAATCTCTGACTACGGCCGATGTACCTTGCTCCGCAGGAGCAGGTGAACTGGTAGATACACATGGATGTGGCCTGTCGAGGGATATTGTCTTGTATACAAACGGAGAACAGTTTACGATTGGTAAAGATCAAGTGAAGTTTGGCTGGGAAAAAAGTCCAACCTGAAAGTACAGTGATCACACAGAACTCGTATATGTCCACCGTAAAGCATCAAGAAGCAGAGGATGACAGACTTGGCACAAATTATGCCACGTATTAGTCTCACTATTGTTGCTTGCATAGTGAATTTCATGTCACAGGAACTAATCCCTAGACTCTAAGAAGTGAAAGATGAGATCGGATCATGATCAACAGGGGACCTGCCAATACTGTATTAGTGTCTAGGGTCGACGCAGTTCATATCAGCATACCAAGGAAGCAACCATTATAATGAAAAATAAGAAAATATAGGATGAACATGACAAGGATGAAGGAGAGGTAAAATTTAAAGTGAACGAAGAAAATTCTGAATACAGTAAGACCATTAAGATAAGGGTAATGTGTGGATAAATCTTAACCACTGCGATCAATTCTGAAGCATGTCACCTAGAGTCTCCAACCACTGGTTTCCGCTTCTATGCCAACCCCAACCGGGAAGTTTACATTGCCTTACAAGTCTCAGACTAGCGGTCAAAGTTCTCATGCACTGATGTCATGTTTTAGTCTTGCCACCCAGAGTCTTTTCCCAGCCTAAACATACTTCACCAGACATTGCGTGACTAGGCATGCGTAACACATGCCCAGCCACCCGAGTTGATGAAGTTTCACAGCCTCATCAACTGACTTTTCTCTCCTCCCTTAAACACTACATCTGACTTCTGTATTACTCCCGTAGTGACACCACAACATACGGCCTATGCCACGAAGGTAACGGTCGTCGAACACCAGAAGCCTTCTCATTTCCTCTAACTTTGATGACTATGTTTCACAGCCACACAGTAGAACAGATTGAACCGCAGTACAGTGGATCCCACCCTTAATAGGCAGTCGGATATCGTGGCAGCACCACAGATGGCGTAAGCTGGTGAAAGCCAGTTAAGCTTTTTGTATCCATGCAGAGATTTTGCCGGGCACTGATCCACCAGGACTTATCCGACTTCCCAGGCACGTGATAAGACAGGGCCCTGTTGAAGACCAATGCTAGGGCAACATTTTACACTTGGGTAGCAAGAAACCCATCCCAAACGCTGTCAAATTCCTAGCCAACGTGTCCAGAAGACTGTGGACCATGTCAGTATCTTCCCCTGACAGGACTGTACCATCTATGTACTCTTGATCTACCAAAGTGTTCTCCATTGAAAAGATTACCCCAAGCAAAGTCAGACGACAAGTGGGAGAACTCCTTAAGCACATCTTTGACAAAGTTAAATGAGAATGGAGGGTGCTAACATAATCGACGGACACCACTTGCCCTACACAACTCAAAATAGGCTGTAAGACGCCCGTGGACTTCCGATTGCAGAGATTTCAACGTGGTGATTTACCTACTTGGCAACCCTTTCAGTGAGAGACTGCTACAAGACCTCTCGGTCGGTAGAATCGAATACCATGTTCAGGTCAAAAAATGAAGCTAGTGTCAGACACCGTTAAATGTGTATCTGTTCCAGGACCTGGTGGGGTTTGAATATTTCGTGAATGCCCTCACGACTACATCTAAAACCTGCCCGATTCTCCCGAATTTGCTGTTTCTGAGTTCCACTCAAACATCCGATAATTATAGGACCTTGAATCTTAGACACTATGTTCGTCAGACTGATTCTCAAGTATAAGTGAAAAACTTGGGCACTGATTCTCAAGTAGTTGTCACAAGAGGACTTCTCAATTTTTTTGAAAGCTGGAGCAATCACTGAATGAAATCAGTCAGAAGAGATCATAACTAATTGCCATACACTAACTAACAATTAAGTTAATTTAACCAATAACCCATAAATATCTCTGGTGTTAGTCCGTCTGGCGTTGCTGCTTTCCCTCGTTTTAGGTAACCAACAGCCTTCCCGGCTCTTGTAAGTTTTCAAGACCCTATCTCAATATTCCGTTCAGAATTGAAGTGGGTGGTGAGCAACGGGATAATGGCTGGAGGCTAGTTATCCCCTCTCCAAGGTGTTCCGCCGATTGTTTCAGTTCTGTGACCTACGAACGGAATGCTGACTCACCCTTATCCACTTTAGTCTCACTAACCATGGACTATTTCACTCCAGTTTCCCCAATACGTCCAAATAACTCTGTTGTTACTCATCGCCGATGCCTTTTCCATCTCTTAAGCTTTCGCTGTGACCGTTTTTAATGGTCATTGTGTAAACAGTTGGTCAGTCTATATTTTAGTTGTTTCTGGTTATCATTGTGCTCGAAACCTGTAGGAATACATTCAGAAGAAGCCGGTGAGATCCGCTGGCCCCTTATAACCGCTCTCTGACAGTTCGCCATGGCATTCATTGTTGTTCTAACAGCAGACTTGAGATAGTCCCATGTTTCTTCTGGATGAGTAACTCGTGGTTGCTACCTTGGCATAGCGGTCGGGCTTGTATATCAAAATGATTCAACAAGCTACACTGTCCAAAATGCTTGTTTCCTCTTTCAGAAGGGTTTCTTAGATAGTGGTAAAAAGAAAAGCAGTTAACGTTGAAGTGTAAGTTACTTCACCAGAATGGGGGTCCAAGGGTGACTTCATACTGCTGGATAGATGGAATGTGATAATAGTAAGGCGTTTCCATAGGATGACTGGCAGAAATGGTCGACGCCAAAAATTTATTCGGCATAGAAAACACCAATTCTCATACCACTAATCTTCAGTAGGCTAAGTAAAAGGCCGCAAGCAGGTAACCCGTAGGCCCTGCGGTCACAAAAATCTTTTATAAGTTTGGAAACCTTAACATTAAATAGCCTTCCACAGTGTGGGCAGCTGCGATAGGTTAACAGCCCGCACGCTTCCAGCACTAAAAAATACCCAGTAAAATTATCAATCCTCTACAACTTTCTCCTTCTTTGCCTTTACCTCCTGATACGAAATATTAGGCCTCTTACACCTTCCTCAACCTCTCACTCTGCGACCGTTGGTAACGATCAAAGACATCGGAACCTCAGTCGTAGTCTCCTAAGACCCCATTGTCGATTTCAAATTGGAGTTTTCAATGTCCGAACTCTATATCGAAGCGGAAAGCAGGCATCTCTTGACGAAACTCTGGAATCTCTAGCCATGGATGCGTGCTTTGTATCTGAGATACATATGCATGACCCAAGTGTGGTTATTAAATTGATGTCACCTGGCCATTCTAGTGGATCTTCGAAATCCACTTAACAAGTATCCGAAGACCCAATGATTAGCTGTCATGAACTCACTGGTGTAGGCATAACATTGAGCTGTAGAGCAAAACATGCGCTTCTTGACTGGATATCAGTCAACAGCCATCCATGTGCTGTTCGACTGAGTGGATCTATAAGGATCAGGAACGATCGTGAGACCGACCGATGCCTATTCATAATCTCCACCTACACACCCACCGACTGTGGCTCGGATGATCCGAAGGACAAATTCTACGAGAAGCTGTCAACTTTGCTACACAAAGCAAAACGTTCAGATGTAATCATAACGACAGGTGTCTTCATATCTCAGGTAGGGAAGCTGAGCCAATCGGAAAGGCATCTTGAAGGGATCTACGAAATCCCATGCCAACGAATTGACAGAAGTTCGTTGTCTGACACAATGTCGCTCTGACAACCACTTGTGTCTGGCCAGCACTAACTTCAAGCACAAGGAGAGATACTGTCCCACATGGCGTCCACCAACACCAAACCAAAGATGGATACGGGTAGATCATATTGTTATGAGCCATCGTTGTAGAGGATCAGTCGAGGATTACCACCCCTCATGGAGTACCAGTTTCAACTCCGATCACGCTCTAGTACAGGCTCATGTATGTCTGTGTTTTACTGGTTGCAGGAAATAGGAGATTATAACGCCTTTCGATGATCGACTGGAAGATGCGGACACCAAGTGCGCATTCAGGGAAGAGATAGCTAAGCATTTATCTGAACATGACAGCAATGCTCATTCTGAGGAAACCTGGACTGATATTCAGTCTGCTGTAGAATCAGTGGTGAGGACAGTTGGTAGCTTACACCCGAAGGTTAACAAACGTCACTGGATTCCCACGACATCGTCCGAGCTGATTGATGTGAGAAGACTGATTCCAGCTGGTTCTGACCACGATAAGGAGCGAAAGCAATTCAGACGTGAGTTGACCAAGAGTCTTCGCGATGATCACGAACAGTGGTGGGTGGCGAGAGCGATAGAGATGGAGGAGACATCAGCGTTGGGTAACACTCGGCAACTGTTTATGCTTATTATAGATACTGATACTGGCAAGATGGAGACAGTGGTTACTGAAACCATCACTGAAAAGGATGTGATGCTGATAACATCCAGAGACAGGCGGCTAGAGCATTGGGCGAAACACTTTGAAGCAAAGTTACATTGGCCCTCAAAGGCTATTTAGTTGCCCAACATCCAGCCAGCCCGAATCCGAATGTGTCGTAGATGTATCTTCTCCAACTCTTTTTGAAAGTGAGAAAGCTGTATCGAACCTTAAGGCATGGTAAGCAGCAAGATTTGACAGTTTGCCACCCAAGTTTTTCAAAGATGGATTTGGGAAATTGCTAGTTAAAGTGACGGAGATATTAGGTAGGGTGTGGGACTTAGAGGTAGTCCCGTCAAACTGGTGTACTTCACTGATCACAGCAGTCTATAACTAGTTTGGGAGATCTTGTGAGAAACATATGGAAATCAATCTCATTAAAATTGTGTCCAAGATCCTAAAGTCCATAGTTATTCGATACCTTAGGGGAGCTCGAACAGCGCCTACTTTACTAGTTCGCTAGTTACTAGACGTTCGTAAGCCCGGATAAAGACGGACGTCGAGGCATAGGGATAGCAACACAACCCAGCAAAACCAATCCAATTGTTAAATAAACTTCAAAAAAAAAACAAAAAAATAATGAAACCAAACATATTCTTCACTGGAATCGGGGAGAGTAAAGTAAAGTCGGTTGGTGAAAGACTTCGAGAAGCCAATTCGCCGATTTGTCTTCTCCACTCTAGATGAAAGCAAAATTAAACATGGTGACATGGAATGTCCATAAAATGCAACGCTACGCATCTACAACTAATACAGATCAAGAGGAGGAATTCTACCAACAAATGCAATCAGTAATAAACAAAACCCCAGCACAGAAAACGCCATCAAAATTATTTTTCAGGCGACAAAGAAGCAAAGAAAAGTGCATGGAAAGAAAAAAGACACTTCTATGATATACATGCAAGTGAAGCACAACAGACTGCAGATAGGAGAGACCTGACAACATCACATCACATAATCACGTTTACTATCTGCGAGATAAGAGATCAACACCTGTTGATTCAAACGAAAATACTAAGCTGTATCATCCTAGAGAGACCGAACAATGCTCCTCATTCAACTGCATTATGACCGGAACAGGCTGCCTAGCTGCCTAGCTGGCTGGCTAGATTCACGAATAACAAATCATCTGCGGGTCAAACTGCAACGCTACGCAGCATCATAGAACACACTTTACAATTGCAATTAACTCAACTTCATCGACTTGGAAAAAACCTTCGACAGCCTCGACCGAAAAGTAATTTGACAGACAGCTGCTTAAACACTACGCTTTTAGTGTCACAAACCTTTATCAACCTCATTCAACAGCTATATGATGAGATCATGCTACACGCCAGCCAACTGATTCACAATGGAAAGCTCAGTGATGCCTTTGAAGTGAAGACAGGAGTAAGACAAGGCTGCCGACCAATATCATCCATCATATTCCTGATTGTGGTAGACTAGACTCGCCCATCCAACAAACTATGAGGATCGAGAAGAGAAACATACGCCGGTTGGACCGATGAAATCACCTCAGAAGAAGATTTGGATTTAGCCGATGACAATTTATGTCTGATGTCGGACAAGCTAGAAGATCTACTGGCGAAAACTAACAAGTCGACAGAAGAGGAGAGGCAGTGAAGGAAGACGGGACTCCCTTCAGGTGAACGTAGAGAAGACAGAGGTGAAGAAGATACCCAACCACCAAACAACAGCGAGCACCAATCACCATGAACAGGAGAAATCTAAAGAGAGTGATCTCACTCACCTAGGCAGCATCGTTTCAACTACAGGCGGCATAAGCACAGATGAGGATCCCTTGTAATACCCACTGTGACATCAAGACATGATATTCAGCGAAGAGGACTCTTTTAAATAAATTTATTGTCAATCTGTTTATTTGTAATAAATGATATTTTAAGACTAATCCGTGAGGAAGGTTTAACCTTAATAATAGGTGGTTAAAAAATAATGATGGTGGTTATAAGTATAGTGTTGCTAGTTGATGACATAAAGGTGAAATGATAACAAAAAAGGTTACGTAAGATTTTCGAATCGTTTGTGAGGTGCACATAGATTAGAAAGGGTGAGGACGTTAATAAACAATCAAAGGATTAGGTAATATGAGTGAGACAGGTTAATTGGAGTAAATTGAAAATGTTTTGTTAAAAGTTATGGTTATTAGGAAGATTAAATAAAATAATATCGGAAACAATTAGATATAAAAGATAAAGTGATAATGATGATATAAGAGTACAAAGATTAATCTGACATAAAAAGCTGTGAGTGAAAAACGAAAAAGGAGAGAGAAGCACACCAAGGCTAAAATAAACTAAGGCCAAGGTAGAGACAAAGACTTTACATCTTTTGCACACAAAGGTCAGGCTTCAGTCCATGAATAGCCAAGGTCTCTGCTGTTTTTACAAGCTGAACGCGGAGGAAACGTGAAGTGGTTGGGCGAATTCGAAAGACAACCTTAAAATCCTTGTTTGGTCAGCTGAATGGTTGGAATCGATTAAATGCTGAAGGACAGAACTTCTGATGCATTTCCTTTCACCCAGGCAGGAATACGTTCTCGTATAGGTGTGGACAGCAATCTCTGACTACGGCCGATGTACCTTGCTCCGCAGGAGCAGGTGAACTGGTAGATACACATGGATGTGGCCTGTCGAGGGATATTGTCTTGTATACAAACGGAGAACAGTTTACGATTGGTAAAGATCAAGTGAAGTTTGGCTGGGAAAAAAGTCCAACCTGAAAGTACAGTGATCACACAGAACTCGTATATGTCCACCGTAAAGCATCAAGAAGCAGAGGATGACAGACTTGGCACAAATTATGCCACGTATTAGTCTCACTATTGTTGCTTGCATAGTGAATTTCATGTCACAGGAACTAATCCCTAGACTCTAAGAAGTGAAAGATGAGATCGGATCATGATCAACAGGGGACCTGCCAATACTGTATTAGTGTCTAGGGTCGACGCAGTTCATATCAGCATACCAAGGAAGCAACCATTATAATGAAAAATAAGAAAATATAGGATGAACATGACAAGGATGAAGGAGAGGTAAAATTTAAAGTGAACGAAGAAAATTCTGAATACAGTAAGACCATTAAGATAAGGGTAATGTGTGGATAAATCTTAACCACTGCGATCAATTCTGAAGCATGTCACCTAGAGTCTCCAACCACTGGTTTCCGCTTCTATGCCAACCCCAACCGGGAAGTTTACATTGCCTTACAAGTCTCAGACTAGCGGTCAAAGTTCTCATGCACTGATGTCATGTTTTAGTCTTGCCACCCAGAGTCTTTTCCCAGCCTAAACATACTTCACCAGACATTGCGTGACTAGGCATGCGTAACACATGCCCAGCCACCCGAGTTGATGAAGTTTCACAGCCTCATCAACTGACTTTTCTCTCCTCCCTTAAACACTACATCTGACTTCTGTATTACTCCCGTAGTGACACCACAACATACGGCCTATGCCACGAAGGTAACGGTCGTCGAACACCAGAAGCCTTCTCATTTCCTCTAACTTTGATGACTATGTTTCACAGCCACACAGTAGAACAGATTGAACCGCAGTACAGTGGATCCCACCCTTAATAGGCAGTCGGATATCGTGGCAGCACCACAGATGGCGTAAGCTGGTGAAAGCCAGTTAAGCTTTTTGTATCCATGCAGAGATTTTGCCGGGCACTGATCCACCAGGACTTATCCGACTTCCCAGGCACGTGATAAGACAGGGCCCTGTTGAAGACCAATGCTAGGGCAACATTTTACACTTGGGTAGCAAGAAACCCATCCCAAACGCTGTCAAATTCCTAGCCAACGTGTCCAGAAGACTGTGGACCATGTCAGTATCTTCCCCTGACAGGACTGTACCATCTATGTACTCTTGATCTACCAAAGTGTTCTCCATTGAAAAGATTACCCCAAGCAAAGTCAGACGACAAGTGGGAGAACTCCTTAAGCACATCTTTGACAAAGTTAAATGAGAATGGAGGGTGCTAACATAATCGACGGACACCACTTGCCCTACACAACTCAAAATAGGCTGTAAGACGCCCGTGGACTTCCGATTGCAGAGATTTCAACGTGGTGATTTACCTACTTGGCAACCCTTTCAGTGAGAGACTGCTACAAGACCTCTCGGTCGGTAGAATCGAATACCATGTTCAGGTCAAAAAATGAAGCTAGTGTCAGACACCGTTAAATGTGTATCTGTTCCAGGACCTGGTGGGGTTTGAATATTTCGTGAATGCCCTCACGACTACATCTAAAACCTGCCCGATTCTCCCGAATTTGCTGTTTCTGAGTTCCACTCAAACATCCGATAATTATAGGACCTTGAATCTTAGACACTATGTTCGTCAGACTGATTCTCAAGTATAAGTGAAAAACTTGGGCACTGATTCTCAAGTAGTTGTCACAAGAGGACTTCTCAATTTTTTTGAAAGCTGGAGCAATCACTGAATGAAATCAGTCAGAAGAGATCATAACTAATTGCCATACACTAACTAACAATTAAGTTAATTTAACCAATAACCCATAAATATCTCTGGTGTTAGTCCGTCTGGCGTTGCTGCTTTCCCTCGTTTTAGGTAACCAACAGCCTTCCCGGCTCTTGTAAGTTTTCAAGACCCTATCTCAATATTCCGTTCAGAATTGAAGTGGGTGGTGAGCAACGGGATAATGGCTGGAGGCTAGTTATCCCCTCTCCAAGGTGTTCCGCCGATTGTTTCAGTTCTGTGACCTACGAACGGAATGCTGACTCACCCTTATCCACTTTAGTCTCACTAACCATGGACTATTTCACTCCAGTTTCCCCAATACGTCCAAATAACTCTGTTGTTACTCATCGCCGATGCCTTTTCCATCTCTTAAGCTTTCGCTGTGACCGTTTTTAATGGTCATTGTGTAAACAGTTGGTCAGTCTATATTTTAGTTGTTTCTGGTTATCATTGTGCTCGAAACCTGTAGGAATACATTCAGAAGAAGCCGGTGAGATCCGCTGGCCCCTTATAACCGCTCTCTGACAGTTCGCCATGGCATTCATTGTTGTTCTAACAGCAGACTTGAGATAGTCCCATGTTTCTTCTGGATGAGTAACTCGTGGTTGCTACCTTGGCATAGCGGTCGGGCTTGTATATCAAAATGATTCAACAAGCTACACTGTCCAAAATGCTTGTTTCCTCTTTCAGAAGGGTTTCTTAGATAGTGGTAAAAAGAAAAGCAGTTAACGTTGAAGTGTAAGTTACTTCACCAGAATGGGGGTCCAAGGGTGACTTCATACTGCTGGATAGATGGAATGTGATAATAGTAAGGCGTTTCCATAGGATGACTGGCAGAAATGGTCGACGCCAAAAATTTATTCGGCATAGAAAACACCAATTCTCATACCACTAATCTTCAGTAGGCTAAGTAAAAGGCCGCAAGCAGGTAACCCGTAGGCCCTGCGGTCACAAAAATCTTTTATAAGTTTGGAAACCTTAACATTAAATAGCCTTCCACAGTGTGGGCAGCTGCGATAGGTTAACAGCCCGCACGCTTCCAGCACTAAAAAATACCCAGTAAAATTATCAATCCTCTACAACTTTCTCCTTCTTTGCCTTTACCTCCTGATACGAAATATTAGGCCTCTTACACCTTCCTCAACCTCTCACTCTGCGACCGTTGGTAACGATCAAAGACATCGGAACCTCAGTCGTAGTCTCCTAAGACCCCATTGTCGATTTCAAATTGGAGTTTTCAATGTCCGAACTCTATATCGAAGCGGAAAGCAGGCATCTCTTGACGAAACTCTGGAATCTCTAGCCATGGATGCGTGCTTTGTATCTGAGATACATATGCATGACCCAAGTGTGGTTATTAAATTGATGTCACCTGGCCATTCTAGTGGATCTTCGAAATCCACTTAACAAGTATCCGAAGACCCAATGATTAGCTGTCATGAACTCACTGGTGTAGGCATAACATTGAGCTGTAGAGCAAAACATGCGCTTCTTGACTGGATATCAGTCAACAGCCATCCATGTGCTGTTCGACTGAGTGGATCTATAAGGATCAGGAACGATCGTGAGACCGACCGATGCCTATTCATAATCTCCACCTACACACCCACCGACTGTGGCTCGGATGATCCGAAGGACAAATTCTACGAGAAGCTGTCAACTTTGCTACACAAAGCAAAACGTTCAGATGTAATCATAACGACAGGTGTCTTCATATCTCAGGTAGGGAAGCTGAGCCAATCGGAAAGGCATCTTGAAGGGATCTACGAAATCCCATGCCAACGAATTGACAGAAGTTCGTTGTCTGACACAATGTCGCTCTGACAACCACTTGTGTCTGGCCAGCACTAACTTCAAGCACAAGGAGAGATACTGTCCCACATGGCGTCCACCAACACCAAACCAAAGATGGATACGGGTAGATCATATTGTTATGAGCCATCGTTGTAGAGGATCAGTCGAGGATTACCACCCCTCATGGAGTACCAGTTTCAACTCCGATCACGCTCTAGTACAGGCTCATGTATGTCTGTGTTTTACTGGTTGCAGGAAATAGGAGATTATAACGCCTTTCGATGATCGACTGGAAGATGCGGACACCAAGTGCGCATTCAGGGAAGAGATAGCTAAGCATTTATCTGAACATGACAGCAATGCTCATTCTGAGGAAACCTGGACTGATATTCAGTCTGCTGTAGAATCAGTGGTGAGGACAGTTGGTAGCTTACACCCGAAGGTTAACAAACGTCACTGGATTCCCACGACATCGTCCGAGCTGATTGATGTGAGAAGACTGATTCCAGCTGGTTCTGACCACGATAAGGAGCGAAAGCAATTCAGACGTGAGTTGACCAAGAGTCTTCGCGATGATCACGAACAGTGGTGGGTGGCGAGAGCGATAGAGATGGAGGAGACATCAGCGTTGGGTAACACTCGGCAACTGTTTATGCTTATTATAGATACTGATACTGGCAAGATGGAGACAGTGGTTACTGAAACCATCACTGAAAAGGATGTGATGCTGATAACATCCAGAGACAGGCGGCTAGAACGTTGGGCGAAGCATTTTGACGCCCAGTGAAATTGGCCTCCAGGAACTTTTCAGTTTCCCAGCGTTCAGTGTGAACCTGAAATGTACATAAATGCTGAGTTTTCGAATCTCCTTGAATTTGAGAAAGCTGTGTCAAACCTGAAGGCATGCTAAGCAGCAAAACCTGACAGTTTACTGTCTCACTTTTTGATCATGGGAGAACTATGTCCTGTAAGGCATTCGACTAGTCTGCCTCAATTATCATTCCAAACTCAAGAAGGGATGGAAGTATCCTTTTGACAAACAGAGGAATCAGTTTGAATAATATCGTGCCGAAGATCGTGTGATCTATTCTCATCCGATGCCTAACAGGATTATGAGAACAGCAAACTTGAGAAAACTAACCAAGGTTCAAACCTGGTTGATAGTGCATAGATCATATTTTCACCTCCTGCCAAGTTCCAGAACACAGACACACTTAATGGCAGCCAACGCTTAGCACATTTCGTAACATGGTTGTCGCATTTAATTCTGTTGTATATGAGGTTCTGTGGCAGTATCTGACTGTGAAAGGGTTAGTGAGCAAGTAAATAACACTAACCCTAGCTCTCTATTCGAACTCACGCATCCGTGTTAGGGCTTAAGGAGAGTTTCTACATGATTTGCCCCAACTAGCGGTGTCTGTCAAGAACTTTCACTGTAACCGTTCCTATTTAATTTCTTCACAGATGGAATTGTGTACAATACCTTAGGTACGTCTGAACTCACAGAGATTGATCAACTACCCGGAAGTTATCTGGTTGACTTGGAGTACGCAAATGGTACTGTCCTGCTAAGTGAAGATGCTGACAGAATGCAGGGTCTCCTGAACACGTTGAGTAAAACACTGAGTACTTTTGGCATGCGTTTTGCTCCTGCGAAATGTAAGATGATGCTCGTAGACTGATCTGCTGCAAGTAATCCCAATTTAATTATAGGAAGTGAAGTGATGGGATGTGTTGACCACTTCACTTACTTTGGGAGTTGTATTAGCCCGAACTGGTTGGCTGTTTACGAAATCTCAGCTAGGATACAAAAGACACGTTTGGCATTGGACAACTTGCGTGATCTATAACACCAACTGGTGACATATGCAGCTATCTATCTAGTCAAGTGCGAGTACACTTTGCTGCCGTTTATTCTGTCGTTTCGTACGTATGTGATACCCAGCCGTTAAAAGTAGCAGATAGGCAGAAACTACAAGTTTCCGCCCATAAGTATCTTCATTACACTGCTCATGTATGCTAGAATTACTATGTGAGCATTTTATATGTCAGTCAAAAGGTTCCAGTTAGAAGAGAGAAACCGGTTGATGACGTCTTTAACATTCAGCAACTGAGTTGCCTCGGGTTCGTGTTGTGCATGGCAAGCCACTGACTACCTCCGTGTGGAACGCTAGGAGAAGTTGAGTTATGTCGGCCAGACAAAGTCGTTTGACCGGTGCATGAAGTCTCTGACTATTGGCACGAGCCGTTAAGGGAGGGCCTTCAAGACGACAGAAATCATTGACTGAGGATTTTTGGCATGTTAGCTGAAAATCTGTCACACCGTGGCATATGGGTTCACTCTTTGACGTCTTCTAAGGCTTGAACGTTTTGACTAAGCATCATTTCTAGACTAATATTCCTCCCATACAGCTTTGTCTGCTTTGATATCACTCTTTTTATCTCTACTTGTTCTTTGTATACTACTGTGAATTGTGGCAACTTGAACCGATAGACTTTTCTCCGAGGTTTTTCGTTGACTCTGTTTGTCAATCTGAGAAAAATTCTTCTGTTGTGATAACTATCCAACCAGTTTCTCACTGAAAGCAGCCCTGACATTTGCATCGTTGAGTTTCAATCTTAATAGTCCTATTGATACGGTTTTTACTTCTATTTAGACGCAGGCATACCTGTGCTCGAACCGAAGCATGCTTAGTGTCCAAACACGTGCTCCAGAAGGACCAGCACTCTTTTACTGGCCTTCTCCAGCGACAACTGTCTGTGTCCACTACTGGGATAAATTCGGTGGAAGCCAAATCAGGAAATGTCTCTCTTTATGTCTGAAGTTTGTGCTGGCCAGAAATATGTGGTTATCTGAGCACAGTCGTAGTTAGCGACCGGCTTTATCTATTCGTTGGGCTTAGACTGTGAAAGTGTCACATAAGTACCTTTCTGCTTGAGGCAGCCCATTAACTTATGCGTTAGAATCACCTGTAGCAGCAACGACGTCTGAACGTTTCGCTTTCAGTAAAAGACTAAACAGTTTTCGGTAAGATTCATCTTTCACTTCTTCTGACATGCAGTCATTTGGAGCGTAAGTAGAAATTATAAAGCGACAACGGTGAGTTTCGCTATTCTTTTTAGTCCATATTGTATTGTTCAGTCAAACAGAGGTAAATGACTGCTAACTGGGATCCAATCGATCAGTTCACTATCTGCCATAGAACTCAATTTTGTACCTACATCTGCAAGACAACAGGAACTAGCAATCGAAATTCCAGGAACCTGAAGAGTGACTTTTCCAGACTTACCATACTGACCGGGTTAGGTTAGATGAACAACCGTATTTGACCTCTGTGTGCATGCCTCATAAAAATGCACACATCTATGGCCCGAGCTGCAAAAGTTTTGACTGGTGAAGCCTGTTAACTGATTTGAAGGAGGATACGGAAATCGAAAGTTCCAATGTGCAGCTTAGAACGCGGTTTTAGCGCACCAGTGATGTTGTTTCGTGTACTCAAATCGCTACTGAGACCTACAGAGCTGGGACGAATTAAAATTGATGTTGGTTTATTGACCGAGAGACGTGAAGGAAGATTGGAAGGTAAGGACAAGAAAGGTTGACAAATCTGACAGAAACCTGAGTGTTACCAGAGTTGTAAGGGCGATTAGCATTTACTAGCTGATCATACAGTGGAAGGCTATTTCTTATTGAGGTCAATTAAAAAGCTCTAGTGCGTGACTGCAGGACATGAGCTTGCGTCAGTGACACATGAACTTTTAAAAAGTTTGAGATTTATGGTTTTTGGCTTCAACTCCGACTATAAACACATATGGGAAGGCCTAAAGGTGGAGAAGAGCATGCTATTTATACAGTCGATGACTTCGAACCCCACGTTCTCATAAGTAATTTAGCACTAGTGCTGGTTTGAAAGGTAAGACGAAGAACTTCTGTCATCCTCCCATCTGGAAGACGATAAAACATCGAACTATTAAGCCACCAGAGAAAGGCAATATAAAATAAAACAGTGTATGATTTCCATTATTGACCATACAATATACGTTTGCGGCACATCAAAAAATTCCGGAATAAACTTTATACCTTGATAGTTTCCTGAGGCATTGAGAAATGAAAGACAAAAATTAGGGACAACAGAAAACCCATCTACCCCATCAGGAGGAGAAAACACGCAGTAGAAGTTGCTGCGAAAGTGTTTGTCTCGTTTTTCAGACAAGCTGTCAATAATGCCATCACACTACCCATATGGACAAAATAGAGGGCAAATAGAATAATTTGGAAATGAAGAGAAAGCTCAATGCACGAATAGAGCGGTCGATTTGTAAGCAACTTAAACTGCTTGGAAAACTGGATATGATTAAGCTATTTAAAACCACTTTCTTCTTGATTGAAGATACTTATAAGTACTGATAAATCAACATGTTGACTGGCCAGTTATTTGGTTGGTAATTATTAACCAAATACCCATTAATGGGTATGAGTGCTAAGAGAAATACTTCAGTTAGTATCTAGTCGTTAAACGGCTGGTAAGCTAAATTGCTGAGTGCGACTAAAAGTTATACCCAGATATAATCATACTTGCCACAGGTTGTATGTAAAAACACTAACATTTTCTGCGTTCTGTGAGAATATCCTACTTGTTTGCATAGTTTTTACAATGCCTTCTGTCAGAGGATGCATGCATACAGAACACATATAATACTTATTTTCAGACAGAATGTTGTGATAACTGGGGATAACTCCCAGTCTCACCCCAATTGCTTACTTGTATTATTTGTAAAAGGCGGGTTCCCTTTCACCATGCCAATCGTTTTTTATTTACTAATAACAACAACACAAAATTGTAACTTCGTTTTCTTCTATCCCCTGGCATACGTTTGTCTAGAAGTTCTACATCTTCACCAAAAATTACATAAGTAAAATAAAACCGAACAAATTTATTTATGCCGAGCCAACTAAAAGGTCGAACCTAGGTGTGAGACAGAGAGGGATTAGTTTCGACTTATTTCAGATATAGTGCTTCCGAGACCAAGACCATGCAGTCTTATTATCGCTAGTTACAAACAATTACGTTTGGACATGTTGACTAGCTCAACTAGGGCTTTTAACAAAACGCGACACTGGGTTGATAATGTGGTTCGACAGACTTGTATTGATATCATTTACGTGATTAACAGCGGAGAACATGATGAAGTCAAATTATGTTTAAGTGAAAACTTACTTTCCGCATCGCATGCCATTCATGAATCTATTTGACACTGACACTGCAGTGTGCATTTGGTTGTTTTTACTGTATTTAAATGATTTTTTTCTCGATAAGACTTGCATGTCACATTGATTTGCCATTCAAACCTTTGTTATCTTCACCTGCGCTTTTTGTCTTTCGCCTTTCGTGAAACTGTGGATCAGGAATACTTGGATAGCTAGAAAAACGTGAAGACATACGGATTCTTATATCCAGACTTAGAATCAGGTGCATGTACTCAACACTGTAAACATTGGTCCAACCCAGGCCGCTATTACTTGATTAGTGCTCTACTGTCTTTGGACTGGAGAAACGCCGAGGATTCTTGGTTTATCTCAATCGTTTTATTCTCATGCTATGAGTTTAACATGAAAGAACTCAGTGTAGCGCCACACACTTCTCTAGAATCAATGGTCATATATTCGAAGAGGTTCTGACATTCATGGTTTTACCGGACTTCCTAAGTTGGAGCCACACGGTCAAGCATCCACCTGGCACCTGGCTAGCTGATGAAACAGACGTAGTCATGTTTGCTGTTTTTACAAGTGAAAAAAGTCTGACACATCCAGAAGAGCGAACAGCAAGACTTAAAAAAAATCCGTAACATCTGAGGCTAAATAAACCACGTGAAAATCCCTCCTGAGCACTCCATTCTGCGGTAGTGACAGTTTTTGGATATTTTCACCGTCTTTGTTGATATTACTGATTACTACCGACTGGTGTAACATTATTATATCCCGTGCCTGTCTTCTTTGACTTAGTTGTCTTTGTTTTGGTTGAAAGTTATCCCTTTATGCTCCTCTTCGCTGTTGCGCGGTAGCGGACTGCTGTTCCCGACATGTTGTTTCACCTAACTCGCGGTTGTGCTGTGGATTGATTGATCGCCTCTTGCCTCCTTACCCAAAACTTTTACTGCTTTGTTTGATTCTTGCGGACAGAGTTTTGATCCTACTTCGTTGAGAGAATTCTTGTTGACTCTCAGTACGTATTCTGTGCCAGGGAAATGCTCAGGCTGGATAGTTGCTCAGTGGCATTGTTGAGTTACACAAATTCATTACAGATTTTTCAAGTCAAATAGGTTTTGCTACTGCCGACGAACATGTTTTAACTGTCCGTAAATCAAGGAAATTCGGAAAACAATGCGGAAGAATGCAGTGACTTGTCAGAACCTTGTTCATACCGAAGTACTTGGATTTTAGCCGTCAGAACTTTCGCAGCTGAATTTATCTAGTCTAAACTCGGTGTTTCCAAACCTGCGTGAAGGCGTTAATTTCGACTCCTGAAATTGCTTAACCCCACCTAGAAGTAATCGTATGATAATTCACAAGGATATCCCAGTTTCTGCGGCCCACTCTTATTAGGACTTAGTCGCAACCGTTCCATACGTGGGTAAACTACTGGAATGACTAACATCTTTCTTCTACTCATGAAACCTCAAGTAATTTACCGTAGGAGATGTTACACATGGGGTGTGAGGTTTATGGGGAATGTTGACCGCCCGGTCCACACCTTTCCGTATCAAATGATTTTCACTCGCCAGAATGAGTGCTGAAGCACAGCTTTAACCTAGGCGCAAAGTATGATATGAGGGAGAAAAAACTGCTGGCGACAGCCAACAGTGGAGACCAAAATTATCTCAGAGACAATGGGGACAATTTATTACTTCCCTCTCGCAAAAAATGTGCAGCAAAATCTATTCATTAAGGCTCCCCTAGCGACCTGCTCGGACTCTGGAGTACCATGGTTCATCTCTGAACATATGCGCCAGGTTATTTCCTTTCAGTGTACTTTAGTTATTCACCTATGTCCTCTAAACGCATCATGTACGCCTGCATACTTTTAGAATGTTTCTTTGGTTGGTAACAAAGCGGTGAAAACTTTCGGTTTTGATTCCAGTGATATGTTGAAAGCAGCATCGATTGTTTTCCGACCTGTGATTTTTGTTCAGAGCATGGTGAGCAAAATATATTGGAGGACGAATGTGAAAACTTCCCAGCCAATCCTACTATCTTCTTCACCGTTCCCGCCCATAGATAGTCCTAAAGTAAGCAGAAGTTTTGAAGTGATTTACCGGCAAATTATGAAAGCGACTGGTCCTATTGACAAATTACGTTCGCAATGCATGTTGTCAAGGCGGTAGTCTTGATAGGCCAAACGTTTTAGGGGGCAGAAGATAACAAATCAAACCCTGATTAGCTGCAAAACGCATAAACATACAAGACACGACGGCGTCTAGGTAATGAGGATGGAAGCATGTACCAAAGCATTCCATAGGATAGTCTGATCGTTGGAGCATATCTTCAGTTAGCTCAGGCAGAGCGAGATGAAGAAGAGAGTGTATCTGACCATGCTGACACGCAGTGACAAAACCTTCCCAGAACAGTTCGCGGAATGTCAGGAAAGTATAAATTGGAAAGACAGATTGCGGGTCATAAGGTTTCGACAAAAAATAGAGGGAAGCTCAGAGCGAACGTCATCGGCTAAAACACTTTCTAAACCGAGCGCGTGCAGACTTAGGAAGTAAGTTGTGTGTCTTCCCATCAGTATAAAAATTACGGGGACAACCGGCTGAGTATGACCTGTCATAAACTAATCTTCAAAGCATGGCTTCAGCTCACATTGGTGGTATGAAACAAATAAAGCGGCAGGTCTGAACTCTGGTAATTTTCGGAAGGAAATTACCTCACGCGAGACGATGAATGTTGAATGTCTCATTGCAAACAATTCACTCGCAAACCTAAAATCTCTGTTCCAAAAAGTGGTAGGGGCATTTCCAGCGGCGATTGCCTGTGGAATGTCTTCAGTATAGCCTGAAAATTGTCACAACACATGCGTAACTGGATAAGTATTGAAACCGAAATTATCCCAGACGCTGCGATAACTTGGATATTTTTGATCAGGGCTGACAGCAAGTGAAGCAGAACATATCACTGAAACTTTTGAAATAGTGCAGAATACCAAAACTTGCTCGGAACTGTGACGACAATAATATATAACTACTTTGTCGCATATGTGACACTGTATTTGGCGAACCGTTTTTCGCCCTGTTCCTGCCAAAGTTCGAGAGGTGTCCGTAAGGACATAGTCCACGACACACTGACTATTTCATATATGCTTCAACTAGGCCTGTGACAGCTTGGCGAGAAAGACGGTGCAAGTGGTCCTGGTTAAATCCTGAAACTACACTTACGTCGCATATCACAATAAGCATAATATATTTTGTACCCAAAATAGTATCTTGCAAGCAGCGTTTATCAAATCTAAAATCCGGATTTGTAGTTTTAGGACAGATGGCTATGAGCCACTATGAATCCTTTTACACTAGATCTAGGTCGTTGCCTAGTCTCGCCTTGTACAATTCCATTATTAACGCCGGTCTCACTTCTTCTGGGAGTCGGTTCCACAGCCCATAGCTTAGAGCCACACCCAGCACTCTGAGGAGAACACGTTCCCTTCTCGCCATTGTACTCCCTTGCTTGGATTAGGGGGGAAGCTAGATCAGGTTCCGTTATTCCTTGAAATCTTACACAGCATGATCAGCCTCCCTCCTCTCTCTCTGCAATAGAATAAAGGAAGGGTGTTTAGCTCCTTGGGTTGTCCTTCGCAGGCCAGGCTTGCTATCTCAGAGGTAGTTTGGATGGCACGTCTCTAGTCTCCTCCCAGGAGGTTTTCATCAGCTTTCAAGCAGGGATTTGTCGTCTGAGCACAGTTTTCTTTTTTAGGCTGCGCAAAGGATGTGAGGAAGATAGTACAGATGTCATTGTTAATTTCCTACACATTCTACGTAGTGCGAAAAGTGCCCTAAAAATACATACGGTGACCAGTCGGTGGCGTGCTGCCCTCTTCAAATCTTTGCTCACTGTTTCCCATGTCACTGTGGATCAGTACTCAGGAGTTTCACCAACATTGTAGGTGTTGCCATCCTTCCATCCCGCGTGCATCCTCGCGCGCTTGCCTGGGTTGATAGGCACCAGCTGCTTCCATGGCCAGGACAAAAACTTTCAGAGTCAGTCCGAGGTGCACGCATATATCCCTCACATCAAATTTCTCACAGGTTCCTCCGTTGTCAGTTTGGCGGATGGGGGGGTCATGATATTCAGTAGTCCGTTTATACACAGGAGAAATAGATTGGGACGCAGGACAACGCCTTACGGCACCCCACTCTGTGGTGATTTTTAAGCAGCGAGTTGAGAACTGATTCTTACTCTTCATCTCCAACTAACATAGAATTTGCTCACCCGTTCAAGCAGACTCTCAGCGATTCCGAAAACTTCCATTTGAATGAAAAATCTACATTTGGCTATCACTCGGAAGCCCTGCTGAAGTCAGTAGAAATGGCATCTACAGGCATCCTATTACCCTCAGGATAACCACACTTGCCGTGTTTAGATAAGGATTCGTCGGTCAGAAGAAGCTTCGGCGAAGGCCTTTTGCAAAGGAGACATTAGCGTCCCGTTCTAGCCTGACCTTATCCGTCTTCTTGATCACTCTTTCCAGGACTTTGACAGCGGTACTAATTCAGCCTGTCGGTGTGTAATTTTATGTGTGGTACCTTGAGCCTGCTTTGTGAGTAGGTGTGACTATGGCGTGGCTTCAGCCATTAGGCCCTGTGTCTTCACTAAATGATACCTTAAATACAGTGACCAGTGAACAAGCAAAAAACTGTTTAAACTCTCTCAGAAGCCTTAGGTTCAGCTCACTCGGTCCTGTTAATATTTCCACATCTGGTGTTCCTGATTTCCTCGTCTACAGGATTTATTCGGATGGACATCAGTGATTCCGCCATTGAATTAGTGTTCCGAGAAGGTTCGTGGGTCAAGCCCTCAGCAAAGCATCCCGCTTTAGCCCTTGCTTCGTCCCTGTTATCTTTAGTTGAGTGTCCAGTTTCTGTCCATTTGTGTGACGCGGAGATACAGCGATACTTTTTATCCCTGCAGTTCATATAATAAAATAACCACCTCGGCCATGGTGCTGCAGAGTGGGTAGTAAGTTCTCCATAGCATATTCGTGACCAGAGGATAGCCAAGACACCTTTGTTTCAATGAACGAAGCCTGATGTCTTGAAGGCAAACGAACCACTTGATATTATCTCGTAATCTCATGTGTTCTAATAAGATTATCCAGCCTTTCGAGGTTACGACTGCCTGAAAACGACAGAAGCGCATAGTGCGATAATGGTTATCGTGGGTCGACTGCTGTAGAATAGATTCAACCACACTTGATAGTGCGACAAAATGGATACGGAACATTCGCACCCGAATCAGTGCTCAAGCCACGGAAATCTAAGGCACCTCGTTATTTTGTAGCATTTGAGATTTGGGATGACAACATATTTGGCAACATATAATCAGAAATCATAGTGGAAATCCCGCTGACAAAGGGACATTTATTCTCTAGCAGATTTCGTTGCAGGGATCGAAATTAAATTTTCAGCTCAATCTCAAGACTCTCTGTTTTCTAGCAGCTTAAGTTTCTACGTCAGGTGTAAGCCAAAACTATCATTTCATGTTACATAACAGAAAACAAACCATAGCGAACTTCGACAACACAATTCAGTCGACCACCAGGTGCACTGCTGTAGACATGACAGTTCAGGTAATACTTTGACTTGTCTATCAGCTGTCATGATGCCTAGTGATAATCGCCACATCAAATGGCTGTATGAAGTCGCTAGTACAACCACTGTCCGACTTCTTTGGAAGCGCATATTCTTCCCCATGCTGATCAAAATCTGAATGGTAAGGTGAACTCATTTGAATATCCTGTATTTCTTCAAATACCTCAGAGAAGAACTTTGGGCTATTCATCCTTTTCACTGGGTGTACGCCCTCGGAATGACAATTTCTGGGAAAACCAAATCAGCAACTGATCATAAAAACGAAAGAATTGATGAGGGTGCTGGTCGGGTTACTACTACGTAGCGTTTGACCGACCCCACTTAACTCAATGTTCTCTGGTACGTGCTTCATCAGTATCTTAACTAACGTGTAAGTGCCGGTAACGAAACACAAATCGAAAGGATCGGTGTCTTGGAATATATTCAAAGAAGATATATATCTGATTAGAATAAATGTGATGGTAATTAATAGGGAAAGGTTATCCACCTTATCTGGCTGGTGTGGCTGAACTAGGGACTCTGATGATGTGTGTGTTACCTAGCACAAATGGAGTGCAAAATGGCGTCGAAGCTTGCTCAGATGCATGCTCGATAAAACAGAGCTTAAAACACTTTAAGCATCCGGAGGCGAGATAGAGGTTATTTAATTAATTTAATTTATTCTATTTATTTTAGCCCTAGTTGTCCTTTTGGTGCCAAGAGGTGCACTACAAGCAACTGCGAAGCTGACAGGCAACACCTCTCCACACTGGGGATAGGGTACGTGACGTGTTGGTATCCGAAGCTAGTGCAACTATGCACACCTACGAGGTAAGAGAATTATGCACCTAAACGCAAACTTTCTCACAGTGGTGGAAAATGACGCAAAACCTCTGTCTACTTCTTCTAGCTGATCCCTAATGTATAGGGGAGTTTACAAGGGGAAACCGGCAAAAAGAAAGCCACAGAACGACCGGAGTCGCATCGCCTGGGACCAACTATGTTCAGTGTTCAGCGTATCTACTATATACTACAAGGAGAGAGATGAAGAACATTAGCGCGCAAAAAAACCAAACAAATGCCCAAAAAGGGAGGCAAGTACGAAAAGCAGTAATGAACAACCAAAAAATGTTTTTCGACCTATTCAGTTTGGTTTTGTTGAGTTTTCAGTCTCTTTCAGTAATGAAAACACTTTCCAGTGAGAGCTTAAGATAGGAAAATGTAGTGTTGGTGCTCACAAGAATAAAATAGTTACGACGTCGAATGTACGCTGTAACGTCCCATCCTTTTGGACTGCACACATTACCGTCAACTGCACATCTCACTTAAAACCTATTATAAGAATGGGACGTTCGAAAGAAAAGCGCTTAAAGATAGATAGCTCTAGCGATAAGGATAAAAGAGTCGGTTCCACTAACATTTCAGGTTGTGATCGAAACTCCATCGCGTCATTTAATCCAGATCCCGACTGACTTACATGCCTTACACCGCTCATCAGGGCTGAAGACATTATGTCGGTCATGAATAACAACATCGAGGAAAATAGAGAAGAAATTGACAGTATTAAATCCATGATAGATGGAATCAAGAGAGTAGCTGAAGACTTACAACCCTATCACATCATTCTGGGAAACACACCAACCTAGTCCCGAAACATATTGAAGAAGCTGAAACGCTTGTAGATTGCTTGGCAACTGAAGTAATGAAGGGGCTGGCATCTTCTCAACAGGCCGTAGTATATAATGCTCCAGATACCATACCTTTAGATGTCGTCAAGAAAAGGTTAGTAAACTCATTTGGCATTACGCCTGTGCACTGTGATTGTAAACGCCCCACAAGAAGGCAGAACAGCTAAGTTGCCCATTCTCTTCAAGTTCACCACCTCGTATGATGCCAAGAGGCTCAATGACTATCAGGATCATGTAGGACTAAACAGTAATTTCGGAACTATCACAATTGTACAGGACAAAACTCCTTGTCAGCGCAGAAAACAAAGGAGAATAGGTCCTACCGCTCCCACGTATGCAGACTACGAGGGTACTAGACGCCCTGAGAAACATTCAAATAGTGCTGCTGTGACTAGTAATCCTATCGCTCCGACCGCTCTGGTGGTAAAGCAATCCCAAGTGGACTTGGACCTAAGTAATCCGGTTGTTTGATTCCTCATGAAACCCCAACTATCAGCACTAATCTCTTTAAGTTAACTATAGTTGAAAACCCTTTAGCTGATAGTAACGTCACTAAACACAGACCTGCAGGTAAAACCGTGTACTTTGGACCTACAACGCTCCCGAAGAAATTCATTTTAAAACGCATTTTGTCTGACGACGGCGAAGAAAACGTCGTAGCTAACTTCGTGGCCACATACAAAACCGCTATTGGATCTATGGGAAGTGAGGCATCTCGGAAAGAAAACCTGCCGAAAGGGCATGTTACACACCTAACCTCAACTGTTACAAAGAGACACCGCAATAACTTGAAGGCACCTGGCATTAGACAGTACCCTAGATCACGTTTACCCAGCCATCGTGGCTCCAGCAGGATGGCATGTGGCATATCAGATACATTCGTGTCATACGGGTCACGCATACCCTAACCAAACCTACATCGGCACTCGGATGACCCTAGCCACTACTACGGGAATGTATGTAGTTACTCCCCTAACACCATCCCTACTTTGGGGCTTCATCAACAATATGCACGACCCATGGTTCATAGGATCGTTTCACCCTCCAGAAACACGAGTCTAGAGTTACCATCCTCGGCTTGCACCCATCATGAACTGGACTGTACGTCACCAGTGGAAATGAACAGCGCATCAACTACGTATGCGCACCCCCGAAAAGCAAGTGATCATAAATCATTGTACAATAAAACCTCACCGGTCACATCGCCATGTACCACCACTGAGTCTTATCATGTCCGTAACGCAACTGGCACATCGTCTAGCGAATTAAGTATAGGAAACTTCTCTAACCAACTAGACGTACAAGATATTGTAAAACACTTCACAAGTCATAGCAACCTTTTCACACTTCTGCTCATCATTGCACGGCCGTTGCCGAAGAAAATTTCTCACTTGAGAACTATAGTCTTGCTAACTAAGCCTACAAAGATATTAGCCACTGAATCATGGTGCCCCACCTCAGTCCTTGATGTAGACTCGCGCATAGATGGTTATACCCTTTATCGCACTAACCGAGATCATAGGCGTGGAGGAGGTTGTTTAGTTAATATATGTAGCCTTGTCACAGCTGATAAGATTGAAGATTGTACAGTGAATGCTCTACCTGACTCAATATGGGTTACTATAAATGGCACTAACTATAAAATCCTCGTAGGCTGTGTCTATAGAGCACCATGTTCATCAAGAGAAGCTGATGAGCCTATTGCTCAGTCATTTTCCCATGCTTCATTCCTCAACGTTGACTTCAAACTGATTGCAGGGGACTTTGACCTGCCTGAAGTTGACCGAGAAACCAGTTGTGGCCCACAACGTTATGATGAAACACTTACTGTCTTAGATTTCCATGGATGGAGACAATATGTCCGTTCACGCACACGTAGGAGCAGTACGCTAGATCTAGACTTTTGCCGTGACATCATCCCAGTCGCCAAGTAAGTTGGTGGTGAATTTGCTAACAGTGACCACGGAATGGTTTTCTGTTGCCTACTAATCTCCCCTCTTCGTGAGGAAAACAAGGAACCTATAAGAAATATCTTGTATCGTAGCTACAAAAGTATAAACTGGGAGGTATTCATCGAGCTCCTCAGGTGCAGCTCATGGGATGAGTACTTCATGATAGTTTCATTAACAGAGTCACTCTCGTTTTTCTATAGAAATATAATGCTATGTCTAGGTATCGTTGCTCCTATGAGGGCAGCTAAGGTGAAGAAGAATGAGGGCCAATACATCCCTTGAATATTTCGGAACAAATAGCGAAAATTATCTAAGCTATATCATTCCTCTGAAGACTTTCTGGTGCTGCACTGAATCTACGATACTTATCAAGCAATTAGGACTTTACGTGCACGAGACTGAATAAACGAAGAGCTGAACGCCCTCAAAAGTGGTTCTAGGAGACATAGTCTGGCCTCCTTTTTGAATAAACGTTTGCAGGCATCCAGAGACAACTTGTTTATTACACAACGGAGTGGTCTGTAACGATCCCCTCGAAATTTGTGAACTATTTGGCGAATTCTTCACAAAATTCAGTCCTAGCACACTTAACCCCACCACTCTTACACTGCTCACTACAGGTTCATGCGCCAATGTGAATTTTACTGTCAAAAGTATCACAGAGGCTGTCATGAACTTGCAACCATCAATAGGTATGGGATCGACAACCTAAACTCAATTGTAATCAGGAACAGTGGTGATGATATGTCTCTGTTCCTGCTTAAGATATTCACCCTATCAATGGAAAGTGGCGTATGTCCCACTGAATGGAAAACTAGCTACATAACGCCTCGCTATAAGTCCGGAGACAAATCGAACGCCAATAATTACAGACCCATCAACATAACACCAGTCCTCTCCAGAATTAGGGAAAAAGTAATTAAAAGCAGCGTCTCTGATTGCCTACTAACAGAAAACCTAATCCCAAAGTCTCAGCATGGTTTCATAAAGAATAGGTCCTGCGTTACTTGCCACTTTGACCTCTTCAACTGCATCATAGCAACCGTGAGGCACGTAAAATCGTTACTGTTCTGTACTTTGATATATCAAAGGCATTTGATGAGGTGTCTCATAACGTACTCGTTAATAAGCTACAATCGGTTGGTATATGCAACCCCTTACTTAGCTGGATAAAATCACTTCTTAGTGATCGTGCTTAGATTGTGAAAGTAAACTCCGTGCAGCCTGAACCTAGATATATAACTAGTGGAGTTATACAGGGTAGTATCCTTGGACCTTTGTTGTTCATAATTTATATCAACAGTGTGCGTAACCGCTTCAGTGAAGACAGAACATTCCTATACGCCGATGACTTGGAGGTTGTGTACACTTGTCACTCTCATGAACTACGTAATACTCTGGATGCTGCCCTACAGGAACCAACTAAACTTGCATCATGGCGTGTTGAGTCGCACCTTGAATTCAATAATGACAAATGCGGTTGGCTTACTATAGGCAACGACAACCATGACCTGGCCCTTGAGGTATGCGGAAAACAGCTTCCTAGACTAGCTTTTGTGCTAGATCTTGGCATCAGATACTCCACAGTCTTGACATTCTCGGAACAAACAGCATATATCAGATCCAAGTCACGCAAACTCTTGGGATGTATCATTCGCAACTTCTATAGCGCTGTTTCACAGGTTCTACTCTATAAAGTGTGCATTCGCTCACTTTTAGAATATTATCCGTTTATTCTCAGTGGCCTCCATAGAAGTGACAAACTGAAAGTTAAAGGGGTACAACGTTACCTCACCTTCAGAACGTTAGGAACTGATTGCAATCTGGTATGCGCTTCCAGATGTGACATGTTGGGGCCAGAACCACTCTGGAAGAGGAAACTTAAACTGAACTTTTTATTTTATTATAAGTTACTTCATCAGGACTTGCACTCTCATGGTCCGCAAATCAAGCTAGTTGTAACGTCTACGTACGATATGCGCAACCACAAAGTATTGGTCGAAACTGAGTGTTGTACGACGAAGTTGCGAGATGATTTCTTCCTCAATAAACTCTCACACATTGGAATAGGCTTCCAGAAGAAACTCGCATGGCAAGCCCGTTGACACTTTTCCGCTCTTCACTTAACAGACTACTAATAAACGGCAAGTCTGTC
>OX104134.1:18846066-18861740 GCA_944470555.2 Heterobilharzia americana | reverse complement strand
AGTAAGCTTTTCCGCTCTATCACTTACGCATTTAACTAGGCCTACTTTAACTGAAATGGGGTGGGAGAATTCAAAGTCAAAGTAGCGATTCGAATGGGTAGGTTTCCTATAGACACTAGTCTCTAGATTTCCTTCTCGTGTATGGTACTATTAAGATTAAGAAACAAGCTTTGTAGGTTTAAAGATCCTATCGATGCAATTAAGCAAAATAATCTGGTTTACCAGATTCCTTGCAATGATTGCGAGGTCAAGTACATAAGTCAAAGCAGTCGACCAGGGTCGATTAGAATAACAGACAGAGCACAAAAACTTAGCTAAATCAAGATCAGTAGATCCTAATAAGATAAGAAATCTAGAGAAAAACTCGGCTATTGCTCTGCATGCGATGACACACAATCACACAGTAGGGTGGGATAGAGTGACAGTGTTGAAAACTAACTTCGTTGAATGGAGGGAGAGATTGATAACCGAATCTTTGTTTATCGAATCAACACCAAACATATGCAATCGAAATGATGCTGCACCTGTCCCAGATATTACATGGAAAATTCTACTACCCTTGTCAATACAGAGAAGAAGAGAAAACTAGGAATATATAAAGACTGTCTCGAAGTTGTGGAGTTACCTGATATGAATACGGACAATAAATTATGTCCGAAACGTTATCCAGTAAATGCTACTGTTTCACTGTGTGATATTTCTAATAAACAGACTAAAATGGAATTACACTCGACCACAGTGCCCAAGTTTTGCACTTATATTAATAAAACATAAATAACTGTCGATCATTTCGTGAACTGCTGCAAGTTTGAATTCGACAAGCTCAAAGCGCCCTCTGAACAGCTACTCGTATTATAATTAATCATTCATATGAAATTAAAAAATAACACTGCAACTACTATTTATAGCAAAACTGATGATAAGAGTAGCAATCATAACCCGCACAAACAGTGGAACTCACATGCTCCGCTTCCTCTCCAGTCCAGTGTTCACTTTTCGTTGTCACTAACATATCCAAACTTCGATCATGCTCATTACCCACATTACAACCATCATTGGTGCTTTCCACATAACAAACGGTGTTCTGATTATTATCGTTATTATAATTATTATTCACGTTGGCGTTATCACCGACAACAGTGACATGGGGTGTTTCAGTTGCTGAACAAGTGATTCCACTCGACGGAACAGGATTCGTATCACTGTTCGTTAGTGACAAATCAGCTTGTAGTTGCTGCTGCTGTTCATCAAGTATACTGTCCAGCTTCTTTTGCAAAACGAAGCCGAAGTGGAGGTCCACCCAAACCAATACTGTTGTTATTGCTGCTGCCACTGCCTATGTGCCCAGTCGTACTATGACTTTGATTACTATCTGAAATGATATTCACAGACTCCACAATAGGCAAATTTGAAGAGGACAACTGATGTGTGTGCTTCGACAGCAGACCACTGCTCGGACTAGTATTTGTCTTTGTTAAACTGGCTGTACCAACACCACCACCACCCCCGCAACTAGAATGAATTCCAGTATGTCCGGTTAGTGTATTGTTCGTAGGTGATGGATGCAGTAATAACGAATTTCCAGGATTGTTCACCGTCCCATCACTCTCATCATCCTCAAATGCATAAGGATCTTTCTTCACTGCTATGCAAGCACACACACAAGAAAACACAGAAATATCACGGGATAAAATAATGATCAAAAGCATGTGAGAATGTAATGCTTGCAAATATTATTTGTGCAACACACACACACACAAGGCCACCTATTCACCCCGATGATAATCACACCTGGTCAACAGGAACAATATTTCTGAGGTTAACAGTAATCAAAAGAGAATAGTAATGGTTCCAAACTAAATAATTCCAAATTTTGATGTTGCAACGATTAGAAAACAGTTTCACGCAAGTGATAATAGTAGAGTGTATGTGTGCTTTCACAAGACAAGCAAGACTGTAAATTACTTCTGCCAAACTGATTCTGAAAACTATGCTGACCTATTTATTCACCGTCATAGTTGTTTGTGTGCTAAGTGTGTGTTTATATGATGTATAGTCGTATGGGTATATCACCACAATAGTTGAAAACAGCTTCATAATGCTTTAACCTAACGCCTAGTATGTTCTTGAAATGTCAAAAACACACACACTACTATTCCAGATGCTACTTTCACTGCTTCAGTGGCCAATCTAAATATATACATAAACACGTCGATAAGCAACGTGAATACACACACACACACAAACACAGAGACAATATCTATTCTGATTATTAATTGTGAAGAAACTGCGCGCAAGTGCACTCGTGTGTTTGTGTATACATACACAATGGATAGACAAAGACGAAGTTCATTTACTGCTGTTAGTTAATATGCTGAGACACATACAAGTAGAATGAAACATATGCAGATGTAGCTGATCCCTATTGGTTGTTGGTTCGCTCGCAAACACAGACATACACAAGTTTGACAAGCACACGTGGGTTTAGTACTATTTTCATATACATACAATAAAGGAATACATGTTTAACTATACACTCTCCAGAGTGAAGAACAGGTATTAGCTGCAACTAATTGACAGTTTCATTTGACGAAACACATCAGTGATATCACAAATCATACTATCTCATCTTCTACGTGTCATCAGAAGACAAGGATGTCGCTTTGACACGAAGAGATCAGGTGATCCAATTTTACTCATCCACCTATCCAGGCAACGGGCTTCCACAGCAGTAGGACAAGACGGTTTAAACCCCTTAGAGCCTATTTATCTGATGAGCTTTAAAACTTTTGCATGTTGAAACCATTTTCTGGCTAATTAAATTCGAAAAACCAGAATATAATATTCAACCTCCTCTGGTTAACTAGTACACTAGTTACTAGCCAGTCCCAAGCCCGGGTAAACAGGGAAGGTTGCGCATAGGGCTAGCAACACCACCCCGTGAAACAAATCTAACCACTAAAGAAACTTCAAAGCACAAACGAAATGTAAAAAATAACAACAAAATTATTCCTCGTTGGGATCGGAGAGGCATAATGATGCCAGTTGGTGAAAGCCTTCGGGAAGCCAATCGGCCGATGTGTCTTCTCTTCTATCGATGAAAGCGAAAGTAAACGTGGGGACATGGAATGTCCGCACCATGTTTGAACCCAGCAACGCAGCCCAGGTTGAAAACGAGATGAAGAGGTATCACATTCAAGTGCTTGGGATTCGCGAAAGCAGATGGAATGGAAGTGGACTCTCCGAACTGTCAACTGGAGAATCAATAATCTACTCCGATATTGTCACCCAGACGACAACCGCGAGCACACTGAGTTATGGAGTGGCTATCATGATATCCCCAACACCATCGAAGGCCCCCATGCGGTGGGAACCAATCTCCTCCAGGATCATGGCGGCAAGGTTCAACTCAACAGGAAGGAAGGCCACAATCATACAATGCTACACTATGCACCCACGAATAATGCAGAGCAAGAGAAAAAGGAGGAATTCTACAGTCAACTTCAACCAACACTGGACAAGACCTTAGTTGGCGATATCAAAATTCTAATGGGTGGGGCGGCATGAACGCCAAACTGGGAGCAGACAACACAGGAAGAGAACTGACCATCGGTCGAGAAGCGCTCAGTGAGGTGATGAACGAGAATGGAGAATTGTTTGCAGAATTCTGTGCATTCAACAATTTGGTGATTGGAGGCAGTGTTCAAGCACAATGATATCCACAAAGTGACATGCATTTCACCAGATACCAGGACACACTAAAAATCAGATCCACTTCATCTCAATCTCAAGAAAATGGAGACGCAGTCTACTGAACACAAGGTCAAGAAGAGGAGCAGATGTAGGTTCACACCAATCACTGTCTAGTGCAAGGAACCTACCTTCCAAATCAAGTTAAAAGCCTTCAAGGAAGCTGGTGATAGACCACAGTTCAAGCACAACACCCAGAACAGAAACTGAAGAACGAAACTACAAAGGAAATCTTCACCGCAGCCATCAAGACAAAATGGGAGACATCGAGCAACATCCAAGAAGATACCCGTATGGAAGAACACTGGAAGTCTTTGAAGGAGATACGGAAAGAAACCTGCACAGCCGTATTAGGAAGGAAGAAGAAACAAGATAAGGAATGGATCTCGATGGACACATGGAAGCTGATGGAGGAGAGGAGGATGGTGAAGCAGAAGATAAACCAGTGCAGGGTTGCACAACGGAAAGATGACCTGAGTACAACGTACAAAACACTACACTGGACAAAGAAGTGAAGAGGAGTGCACGGAAAGACAAAAGACACTTCTACGAAACACTGGCAAGTGAAGCAGAACAGGCTGCAGGTAGGAGAGACCTGACAACATTGTATCAAATAACCAGGTTGCTATCTGGGAGGAGATCAACACAGATGAAACCAATAAAAGATGAAGAAGGAAATTTAATTACAAAAGAAGAGAAACAAAGGAAACAATGGGCCGACCACTTCAAGAAGCTCTTGAATCGACCACCACCTGCACTTCGTCCAGAAATACCACCTGCAGCCGCTGAACTACAAGTGAACATAAATCCCCCAACGAAAATGGAAGTCGTGAACGCCATAAAGCTACTGAAATGCGGGAAAGCAGCAGGACCAGATGGGATCCCACCAGAAGCACTGAAAATAGACGCAGAGACAACAGCAGACATGCTCACACCACTATTGCAGAGGGTGTGGAAGGAAGAGAAGGTACCTGGCGATTGGAAGAAGGGTTACCTTGTCAAACCCCCAAAGAAGGGATATCTCAGTGTTTGCAAGAACTGGCGCGGAATCACGCTCCTGTCTACCCCAAGCAAAATATTAGGCCACATCAGCCAGGAGAGACTGAAACATGCGCTGGATTCAAAACTGCCACCCGAACAGGCTAGCCGGATGGCTCCAGGAAATACAAATCATGTGCGGACCAAATTGCAACACTTCGCATCATCATAGAACAGAGTATAGAATGGCAGACAACTCCACACCTTAACTTTATCGATTTTGAGGCCTTCGACAGCGTCGACCGAGAAGTAATTTGGAAACTGCTTCAATACTACGGAATACCACAAACATTTATCCGCCTCATTCAACAACTATATGAAGACGCCACATGCCAAGTAATTCACAATGGGAAGCTCAGTGATGCGTTTGAAGTGAAGACAGGAGTGAAACAAGGTTGCCTACTATCCCCCATGATATTCCTGATTGTGGTCGACTGGATCATGCAGCAAACAGTGGGGAGCGATAAGAGGGGGATACGCTGGCTGGACTGCGGAAAAGAACCTAGAAGATCTGGATTTCGCTAACTATGACTTGTGTCTGATGTCACACAAACTTGAAGATCTACAGGTGAAAACTAACAAGTTGGCAGAAGAGGCAGGGCAGCGAAGACGCGACTTCAAGTGAATACGGAGAAGACAGAGGTGATGAAGATACCACACCAACAACTCCAACAACAACAACAAACTCCAATCACCATCAACGGGAGAAACTTAAAGGAAGTGGCCTCCTTCACCTATCTAGGTAGCACTGTTTCAACTACAGGCGGCACAGACGAGGATGTCAAAGCCAGAATCGGAAAAGCAAGACAGGCGTTCATTAGCCTCAAACCAGTTTGGAGATCTTCTGCACCCAGCATGTGGAACAAGATGCGGATTTTCAACACTAAGTGAGTCAAGTCAGTGCTTCTGCATGGTTCAGAGACTTGGCGCGTTACGAAAGGGATTTCCAATAAACTACAGACATTCATCAACAACTGCTTGCGCTCGCCACTGAAGATCAGATGGCCAGAAAGAATAAGCAACAGTGAATTCTGGGAACGAACCAACCAAGAACCTATCACCCAACAAATATGCAGGAGGAAGTGGAGATGGATTGGGCATACATTGAGAAGGCCGACTGGGGACATCACGCCTCAGGCCAAGCCGTCGAGTGGAACCCCGATGGGAAGCGACGAGTTGGACGTCCGAGGGTGACATGGAGGAGATCGTACGAGGAGGAAATGAGGGCTCGTGGGCTGTCGTGGAGCCAGGTTCCTAAGATTTCAGAGAATAGAGTTCACTGGAGACGAGCTACTGAAGCCCTATGTTCCATTAGGAACCCAAGGGACTAGTAATATAATAGTAATACTACTACTACTAATAATAATAGACAATAATTTTCCACCTCTAAATCAATTATTGTAGCTCACGTCCCACAGTATAGCAAATCATAGTTAATTCGTTCCACTTATGACACATCAGTACTCTAAAGTTAATAACAAAGAATCCATCACAAGGACGACAAAACAAAAACTGTACACAATAACTTACAGGATTTCGTTGAAGAAATATACATATCAGGTATGCATTTCGGTACAGATGACAATGATGGACTGGACGTTTGATGACTATGCTGACCACTGGAGGACAAGTTATTCATATCGGATTGGTTGTTACTAGCAGGACTAATGATATTCTGGTGGGCTAAACTGGTGCTCATACTCAAAGTTGAAGTTGAATGACAATCATCGTCACCATTATCATCATTACCATCTGAGTCTGAATAAACATCTGACACACTAGTCATGCTATTGTTATCTTTCCCCCCACCATGATATTCAATAGCGTCAGACACAGTTGTGCCAGAAGTAGAAGTCAAATGTTTTCCACTACGTGAGGTTGTTGAATGTTGGCGAGTAACCTTCAAAACAGCTGGTTTCCCGGAGCCAGATGATGAAACCATGTGTATTTGGTTAGTTTCAATATGCTAAAATCAATTACATAAACAGTGTGATACTTCGATGAAAACTAATCTCAATAAAAGATTTAATCAGTTATCGCAATATGAAATTTTAAGTTTCATGATGCTCACTCTACTACAACAGAACAGAATTAATATAACTACTAAGTAGTGAACATACTAACAATATTAACATATTTCGATGGATGAGAATACAGGTCGTTTTCGCCTCATATGAGAGTCAAACATCTGATGAAAAAAATACCATGCTGAGAGGTTAGCGTCTATATCTCCAAAAAACCATAGGTTCGCTTGAAGTTCAGAATAAATCACGACTTGCACTGATAGACATCGACTTCAGAACCAGAGTTACTTAACGATGATTAGTAATTTATAGTCTCAGTTCATAACACAAGTGACCCTGAACAGGATCTTTGCTTAAAGTCTAAACACCGTAACAAAATATCCGACTGACGCAAGTCATATACTCATCCATTTGAGTCCTCTTGTATCACAGTGGCAATTGAATTTGGGGTAACCTCAATAAGCCACAGGTTACAACTGACTATTTCCAGGGTTAAATTTCGTCAAAACCCTTCTTCCGACAATTGAAAGACAACAGCATGAAACAACTTGCCATCCAGAGGAAACAGTAAGGCTCTCAGTAAGGTTAGCAATAAGAGTGTTTTACAGACTCTTGACAAAAGTACTATTTCCCATACACCGATAAACGTCGCTATCCAGTTAGATTTCTTAACTAATTTAATGCTACTCAACCCAATACAGCTGTTTATATGTCACGTTATGGACTAGACTTACTGTGATGGCTTACTATACTGTCTAAATGCCCAGGTTAAAGCTTCAAAATGGGCTTTGAAAGACGAACTTCCAAACACAAGAGCAGGAGAACTGAACAGTATGGAACTGCTAGACCATGAATTTTGCAAAAGTCCAAATATCATTCTCGACTAAAATAATATGCATAAACTTCTGACATACATTACACACCATTATATGAAACAACCACTACCCAGATTGTTTAATAGTAATGACGGGCAGCGGCTAGCAGTGGAATCCAGGATGCGCACTTCGTCCTATTTGGGACTCGTCAGCTGGATTTACCTGCCTCCTACTGAGTGATGTCGTTCCCACCAGGAGGCAGGTATATCCAGCTGACGAGTCCCAAATAGGACGAAGTGCGCATCCTGGATTCCACTGCTAGCCACTGCCCATCATTACTATACATAATTAAAACACAGGCAATATCGAGGCATCCGCACAGGAGCCCATAGGCCAACAGAGACTGATCAATTCGGTCTAATCAACGACGGTGTCATACAAGCAATAACACTAGATTGTTTAATATTTAGAGACTTTATTCAAAACCTACTTGGTTAAGAAAATTCGACACCTCAGCGTCTTGACATAAATCCAAAGGCTTATCACCCTTGTGGTTCAGTAGTAGAGGGTTGGCATTATAGTACAAGAGAGCTCGAACAATACGCAAACATCCTATCCGCGCAGCACAGTGAAGTGCTGTATCACCCTTCGCATTCACCATACCAGGATCAGCTCCATGTCGTAACAAATATTCAGTCATGCGTGGAAGGTTTCGCATACATGCTTCATGTAACGCTGTCCAACCTAAAGAAGTTAGTGAAAATATGCACATGAAAAAATCTTTCAGTCGATAAAAATGTAAACATGTATCCATATTCAAAAGAGAAAGGCTCGCTATATTAGAACTAATCACCATCATCATTGGTGAGATAAAAACACCTAATAAAATTATTTTGCTTTACTTTCGAATAAGAATATAACACCGGATAGAATATAATCCGAATGAGCCGATCCAACATCATGATACGTGTAAACCATAGATGGTGGAACCGTGGACCACTGGTTTAGGCAGTTGACTTTCAATCGGTGGGTCTCGGGTTCGAACACCGCCGAACCTACCGAGATTTCGGCAACTAGGTGGTATCATTAAACTTCACACAATAGGTGTGCACGAATTTGCGCAAGGTCGCTGAGTGGATTTCGATTTTTTTCGATTCGAGCTTGGAATACATGGGATGTGAACTATCTTAATGTACAAATTGCTTCGGAAAAAAGAAACATGTCAGCTTACTTTCAACTCTGATCATATCCAGTCTATATCTGTGACATTTCACACTAGACAACCTAACAAGGTAAATGACGATAGTGATCATACACTGCAAAGAGAAATCTTACCAAGGAGCAATACATCTTACGTTTTATTCCCAGTATTTTAACTTACCACATTCATCTTGTTCATTCACATCAGCTCCATCCTTTATCATTTGTTTCATTGAGTCCAAATCACCATTCCTCGCGAGGCGAACTAAATTTAGATCCCGAACAGATGAAGAACGTTTGCTATCACGTCTCTCAGATCCTGAGAAGATAATATAACAAATTATACAAAAATGAACCCTTTAGAAGTCAGGTTTATGCAAAAACAAAGTTACTCCGAAATATGTCGGTACGGTCAAGTTTGGATAAATCCACCTTCCCTTTCGAAATAACCTCGTACGGCCATAAGTTCACAGTCTCTCTCAAAAAAGCCCTACTACCTACTTCCAAGCATAAGGAGTAACCGCATTAAAATAAAAAGCTAAGAGGGATAGTCCACTGATTAGTACTAGATCGATTGATATGAAGACTATCTTCAAGAATCTCTACAGTTACATCTATGCAGAGGACTTCATCACAATAATTCTCATCAAGTACAAGTCATTCCGTTTGCCCGCAGCAACCGCCATATATAGAATACGATAACTGAAGTGTGCAACAGTCCAAACCTATGATTTAAGTGAGACAGATGCACATAGAGTGCATTATCAATATTGATTCATCTAGTTTGACCTATCTATTACTTTTGATTAGCTTTTTTAGGCAAAATACTAAGGGAATTGGACCCATTTACCTTGTCAAAACAAAAGGTGCAGGAATGTGGGCTATTACTCACTAACCCGATAAGAGCAATGTAACACTTCGTATGATTACCAGTTCAGACTCTCAGATCTCGAACGAGAAATATCACTGCTAGAATTTCAGCATTTTGTACCGTTCAGTGAAACAAAAAACTGAAAAAACCTAGACGACGATGAATCTAGACAATTTTTTAGTCTTTCACGGCAACCAGATGGGGGTTCGATGTGAAAACAAAACAGTATTGTAGTTGACCACTTACTGATGTCGCTTAACAATGAAGACTCGGGTAATAGATGATACAGACCGGTATATATTACAAAAGGTGAATAACAGTACAGGATCTTGTGATACTCTGTGACGACCCAAGTTGGGACACCTTACATCAGTGCATCAAATTAGAAAGCACCAAAATGAAGGATAGCGAAATAAGATAGAAAGTATTTATGAATAACAGAAAGTCATAAGAAAAGGTTTATAAGATGAACGAAAAAATTAAAATCATCATTATCAATATCAACAAAGGACCAGGCATTACTACGTAATGGTCCGAGTTGCCACAGCTCAGTACAGTAGATCAAGTAGAAAGGTAGTGAGGTGAAGAATGAAGATAAGAGAATGCAGTCAAAATAAATATAAAGTACGAGAAAGAAAGGAAGAACGACAAAATGGTGAGATTCGATATAGCGTCGTTAAGATGAAGATAATGTGTGTATATGATGATAAAAATAAAGATTATGCATCTTAAGGCGCTTCTGAAGTCAGTTCTGGGCACCACTACCCAAAGTCTCCGACCACTGAATTAGGTTGCCCCCCAGATCCCAGCTTGAAAGTCCACATTTCTCCACATAGTTCAGATTAACAATTAGAGACTTTGTGAACCGACGCCACTTCTGAGTCTGACACCAAGACGAAAGTCAAGGAAACGAAAATAACAATAGACTTTAGAAAGCTCTTAAGTAAAGACAGGATTGAAAGCCGATAGCAAAATGTGATATAATGGTTAAGGTGAAGACACGGCTTACATGCATTTTTTGCAGACTTCATCTCGGTAACCCATCAACAGTCAGTGAGAACATTGAAGAGACATGTAAGTAACGAGCATACAACACTGAATTATATCATTAAACGGCTGTCGGAACAAAAGTTATTCGACAACAGCTAAGCTAAGTTGTGTAAGCTGGTACAAACAGTTATTGAAAAAGATTGAGCTTCTGATGGACAATTTCAATAAAGCAAGATCAGCCGCATTCGAGAAATCCAAAAATACTCATTAAGAAATTCAACGAACTTATGGAAGAAAAGCATGCAGTCAACAATAGTGAAATTACCAATAGAATATCACCAATGATATGTTAAAGTGGGTTGTCAATCTCTCAACTAGTCCTAAGCTCAACAGAAGTAAAAATGCTAGAGAAAGGTCTTAACTTCAATATGGCGGCTAGTGAGTTGAAACCAGATGTTATTCCCAAAGTAGAAATACCGTTAAGTTCAATAGATAAGACAACTGTAGATGAGGTAAGAGCACAGTGTGCCCTAACACTGAAACGAAAGGAAATGAAATCCGATTTGCCCAAACCAGAAAGCTAAAATCTCAGGAACCTTCAAAATGATAGCAATATAGTAATTGCTAAATCGGATATAGGTAACTCAACAGTTGTAATGAACAAATTTGACTACACCTATAAAGTGAATGAGCATATAGGAACAGGACAACGTGAGGAAATTAGAAAAATCAGTTAAGTTGTTAGCTCACACAGCCGATGACGTAAAATGCTCCAAGCACTCTAGTTTGACAAAGAGATGCTTAGACATAAGTTGTTGCTAATCACAGCATATTTTCAAGATTAAAACAACTGTAGGGGAAAACAAATTCGTCGGTAAGCGTAGAACATCCTGGTTTCTAGTACCGGTATTTTCACCCCACTTCTAGTTCATGAGGTGTTTGGAATACTTACTGGTCAATAAGAGGTACTGAAAGTGCAGCATGTGTGTGTGTGTGCAATACTGTTCGTTCATACAACAATACAGCGATCTAGTAAACAAGCTTCTGGTTACCTGTTTTTTCTGGACCATGAGAGTGAAAGAGTAGTCTAGGACCAGTAATAGTAAATTAATTCTTGACAATGATATCTTTAGTACACATTTCTGACATGAAGTAGCTGCCACTAACTCACTGCCACAAATAATAGGACTCTGACAAGGTCGTATAGGTATTAACGAAATCAATGTGGACCTCACTACTTTTCAACACGACTTATAATCTGTGGATCACTGGTTCGAGTTCTACTCTGCTTGTCGAGACCTAGATATTCAGGCAACACCAATAGGCCTCAAACTATAGGTGTGACTCGTAGCCTAGTAAACGTGAAGGTACAGAGCTTCTGATCAGCACTCATTTCAGCGAAGCAATGAAGCAAGTAAACTGTGAACAATGCATTAGGCCGTGTTTCTCGACGTACGACACACTTTCTACGTTAAATGAGAAATACAAATCTTGATCTATACAAAACTTTGATGGGTTTTGAGCAATTTTTACGCGAGAAACAAATAGTGAGACTGAACAGAAACCCTCAATTTCAGTTTACTAGTCAATAAGTGCTCGTGAGTCTAGCCATTTTTGCATGCACGTGGTTTTGTGTTCACTCAGACGTCTATAGGGAACTCCGTAGGACAGGGATATCCCTGTTCACAGCTATAATAATAGCGACAGCCTAAATTTCCCAAAAATATTTTACTATCAAGCCATGAGTCTAATTTATGGACTACTCGTCGGTAAGCACAAATTCAAACACACTATTGTGTGGCAGCCACCTAGACTTATGGTCCCTAGATTGGGAAGGCGTGAATTGTGAGCAAATACCTTTGTCACTCATGCATTTTACAGTCTCCACAAACTGTTGCCGTTCGGACATGAGTCCATGGGCCCTTGCCTTGGCACCACTGACCAAAAATGCAAGTCTTTGGTCCCAAACTTTAAGCGTAAAAAGTTAAACGGGACAAAATCATACCCAGTTTAAAACTCTGTGCATACACTAACCTTCAGGTTCTCTAACCTTTCTTCGTTCGTCCCTCATTACCTGCCTTTGCAACGACCAGTCGTTGATAGTTTATTGTTTAGCTTGTAGTTAGATACGTTGTTGCAGATGCGTGTGAGTTTAGAAGTGACTAAGAGAATCTAAAAGAAAAAGGATGAAGAGGAAGACGTGATCCGACAACTCAGCAAGTACATTTCGTTTAGTAATAAAAGACAGTAGACGAACTGCAGCGCATGCCAACAGAGATGCAGAATTCGAGAAATCAGAAGTGTAGTAAGATTTCAAATGAGTTACACCACTCCCCCAACTACCCCACTGCTGGAAAAAACGCTCTCCTGGGTAAGCTAGAGGCTAGGTATAGTGTGTGAAGCTGGTGTGAGTTACATTCGACGGGGTGGCTGCTATTGAATGCATATCGGCGTAAATTAGGAGGGGTTTGAAAAAAAAAGATTGGTGTTTTAAGGGGTCTGAAAAATTTTGTTCAATTCTGAATATTTACTGTGTTTTGGTTCAGTTTCTCCCTTCTACCTAATGAGTTTCAGAGGATGTTTGCGTGGTTTGTCAAAAAACAGTCTGCGGCTTTGCTTGACAGATGGGTTGTGAGCGGTCTTCATGAATTGATGGCATTCACTCAAGAGTACTTAAAGTGTCGATGTTCTGAGTGCTCAACTAGCAAGCCACTTATGGTATCCGTTTCTGGAAGGTATGTAACCCTCTCACTGAACCAGGTGGGTATCATCCCAGTACATAAAAGTGAGAACAAACTAATTAACTCTAAATATAGACCGATCTCCCTGATCTCTGCAGTTGCGAAGGTTATGCACAGGGTAATAAACGACTCAGTTCGTGAGTACTCATTTAAAAACTCAACCTTATATGACCATCAACACGGGTTTTTACCTGGATGATAATTTAACGCCAACTTGTTGATAGCTTAGGATAGCAGAACTCCCTGTTGAGCGGAAAAAGCTCATTCAAATTGGTTTACTGGACTTTTCTAAGGCATTTGACCGGGGTAAATCATGACATCCTGTGTAAGAAACTTCAGTTTGTTGATATACGCACAGTTACTGAGTTGGCTCAAAGATCACGTTTATATTAGGTTGCGATCAGTTAGAGTTGAATCATCTGTATCTAATAAGTTCTCGATGCTGAGTGACGTGTCTCACGTCTCAATTTTCAGTCCACTACTGTTTATTACTTCTATCAGCGACATACTAGGAACCCCTCAATTTTCACTCACTATTACATACTGATGATCTGAAGATTTGGAGAGAAATACAGCTGCCAATGGATATTTCGGTCCTCCAGGGGGACCCTTCCAAAATCCTAAATTGGAATACTGAAAACCTACTCCCACCCAACGCGAAGTGTGGGATAATTACTGTTGACAAATGCAGAAATAGTTTCAGTTCTTATTCCCCGGGTGAAAAAAATATATGTCGCTCACACATTAAAAAAGATTTGGGCTACTTTAAGTGACACACTTGGAGCTTAGGCTTAGTCATCTTGTAGCCAAGAAGGCCTGAGTACTGGGATTTCTTTCATGAACTTCAAGGAGTCTAACTATGACCCTTTTAACACGGTGAATGGACTTTATATTCATCCTCATCTTGGAAAGAACTCACTCGTGATGTCCCCAGGCTTGAAGAAGGATATTACCATCCTAGAACGGGTTCAGAGAAGAGCTGCAAAAAAGTGATTGGGTGACAGTACAAACCTTACCTGGATGGCTTAGCTGTTTTCTAAGCTGCAATGCAGGGGGATCGGAGGGGATATGATTATGATGTATCTATTTGGCCACAACCCCCTTCACCCTAACACACTTCCCTAAGCTTTAATCAGAAATGCCACCTTGGGGGTTATCCGTTAAGAGTGGAGCATGAAAGACCATGTACAAAGATCCGTGATAACTGGTTTGCAGTTACGGCACGTACACAGTGGAACTCCCTCCCTGCGGTAGCTGCAGCCTCTCCTCAGATACTTTCAAAATAGGCAAGTTGCACATTTAGCTTTGTGAAACCGATGGGGTGTACGTGAGGAACTTTGTTATCTACAGGTCAGAAGGAAAAACGCCACCTATATACAGAAAATCAATTAATAACAATTCGTCTGTTCTTTCAAGTTTTTTGGAACCAGGAAGACAACTGTGACCATTCCATACTAAAAACGCATTCCAATAAGACACATTGAACCCAAGTGATCATCGTCCACTAATTCTATAACACGAACAACAAGTCGATCTAGCAGTCAGCTGGTCGGATCCCAACTTTAACACTAGAATGTAACCACTAACTGTTGACAGCTCTTCGTCTAGCCCGTAGATAGATACGTTGTTGTAGTGGGTCGAGTAGAGGCGTGAGTTTGGTGGGGACCACGGGGACCTAAATGGGAAAAGAACTTTCCCATTTCTCGAGGAAGAAGATAAAACGTAAGCCGAAGACTGAGCAAGTACACAGGAAGTACTTACATTCAATAATAAAAGAAAATCGACAGACGGTAGCGTTTCACAACGAAGAGGTGCGGTTGTAGGAAACCGAAAGTGGATGAGTAAGTATACTAATTCGTTTCAGCTGTTGATAAGTTTCCGTCTTGCCTTTAGATAGGTACGTTTTTGCAGGATGGGGCGTAGAGCAGTGTGTTTGGTGACCACGAGAATCTGCAAGGGAAAGGAGGGAGAGTAAAAGGTGAGACGGCAACTCAGCAAGTGCACAGGATGTATGGACATTTATTAATGAAAAAAACTGACAAGCAGTATAGCTTCACAATGAAGAGGTGGAACAGTAGAAAAATCGAAAGTGGAAGGTGGATAAGTAAGATTTTGAATGCGTTAGAAGTTATAAACTTCAAAACAGCCGCTAAGTCACTGAACAGTGTCCAAGTGCCGAAATTCAATAAACAGCCATCTGCAGATTTTAAGCCTTATACAATGATTATTAGTGGCATTTTGTGGC